>JARJLE010000043.1:0-600000 GCA_029289555.1 Mycena latifolia | reverse complement strand
GTTGATTGATCTGAACAGATAGAGGGAGCTCACCAACCCAAAAACAAAATATCGGGGGAGTGGACTGACGTGCACACGGATTTCGGGAATTTGCGGTAGTTCAAGTCCGAGGGATATGCGTTCCTTTCGATGGTCGCGTTGTGCACAATCTCATCTATTTCGTCGGTGGTGATCCCTGGTCGTAGGGCTGCGGCAGCGAGGTCGAGGACTTCACGCGACATCTGGAGATTATTATTTTTTTGGTATAGTAAGACATACGAAGCCAGCGGAAGGTCAAGGAGACGTACCCGGCAGACGGTCCTCATCTTCTCAATCTCCTCGGTGTTTAATATGCGCGGATGAGCTTCCGGGCGCCTTGTCAACTTTGGAATCCCTGTGAATTTAATGAGACGAAAAGGTTCAGAGGATTGTTACGACACGGCATTCAGGCTAAGTAAGTGGCCTCTACCGTCTGTCGCATGGTCCGGGAGCTGTATATGATCTGGGATCTTGCGTTTGGGGGAGAGGGGATACACTGGTCGCATTGGGCCGGTGAAGTTGTAATTTGGGAACGGATTATACGTTCCATCTGCGCATACAGCTTCAGGCGATGAACCTAGCACTGAATGGTTAGATAGATAAATACCCTTGCCGGCCGCGTTTGGATCGAGCTTCGCGAGGTTGTGAAGAACCTTGTGGTTTTTCTGCAGGGAAGGTCAACAGCATGAAGGCGATGTTTGTCGGAAAGACGCGCCCCTGGACGGATATCAACCACGGATCCTAGAATTCGGCGACCGACTCACATCCTGCCTTGAAGCAGTCTTGACCGCAGAAAAAGGATCCCCGTATTCCGATCCTGACGATGATGGTCATTGGTACTGGAGGAGGGACTGTATACAAGGGATGCATTTACTTGTTACAAGTTGGACATTCCAATCGAGAGGGAGGGTTCCCGTTGGGACATTCAGAGTTTTGGCAAGTGGTCATTTGGCAAAATGCAAGACGTGACTCGTTGATCATTTGATGGAAGTCGACGGCCCCGACCAAGTCACGTGGAATATTGTCAAGTCCTCGTGGTCCTGGGGTGATCTGTGACGCGTGATATCACCAGCGCCAAAAAACAGCCGCTGGTGACCTCGCCGCTTTGGTTTCCTAATTAGGCGAATTACCTTTGCGCAACCCTCGTTCGAGCCGAAAGATTGACTTTTCAGTCCGCGATCGAGGAGGATATCCTCGATCGGGGGCCTCATCCGCTGTAAACGACCCCCCGCCACTGCCTTGCCTGCATTCCTCCTGACTGACCACGATCAATTCCTTGAAATTGTATAAAGCCTTCGTTCTTAGATGATTCAACCTACGAACATTGGCTTCTCTTTGGCTGCTCTTTTTGCTTCATAATTTCCCAGCCATGGATTGAAGCGTGGTGATTTAGTATCATTGGTTGAAGGACAGCTAGATAACTGGCCGACTTCCTTGAAGGGGAAATTCGAGCCTCAGAAGACCAACATGGACGACATGAAGTGGGCACTTCTCAATTGTGCATTCATTACTACTGTGCTCTTGCGCACTCAAGCCCCCGAGACAACGAATTCAACCTCTGCACCTATTCCCCCTCCACCTGTTCTCCAGAGAATTACGAGTATACCTGCCGGTAAATATGCACTGATATTCCTACTGATGTTCGGCTGACCTGCGTTGATAGAACAGTTGTCAGATGCCACTCCAGCGAACACGAATCTTCAAGGTAGTAGTGTATTCCGTTTCATAGCTGAATATTTTTTGACACACTGTTACGTTGCGCCCGGCCCGCCTGCCGCCCTCTCTTTCCCGCTACGTGCTGTAGAAGGTACTTACGTATTACGTCGGTCCTCAGTACTAGGCCTCAGTCCCGATCCCGCACGTAGTAATGCCGAGGCCCATCATTTGACCCTCGCCGGTGACTAATCCGGGACGAGCCGGTATTTGATCTCGTACCACTCTATCTCCCACCGCCATGCCCGCCCCCAGAGCTCTCCTACATCGACGCGCACACGGACACCTTCATTGTGCGATCCCGTGCATCTTAGGCGATGCCACGTGTAGAGTGTGCCCCTTGGCGTGCTCACTGGCAACTGCTCATGATCAAGAAAGCGCGGCGCTCATGTGCATTCGCGGGGCCCGGCCCGCCGAAGACTGGTTGGCCTGCGTCCTCCCTGCGCCCAGCGTCAATGTCCCAGCGTCCGTTTCCGCATCACTCACGCCGCGTACTTCCTCGTCTCTCCCGCCGCGCTTACATCTGGGGACTTCATATACCATCTCTCGTCGCACCCTCCGTCGCGAACCCTCCCGCCACTCGTCTCATCGTGCCTCTCCGTCTCTCCCTCAGTCTACGCCCCTGCTCACGAGCAATCTATCCACAGCCTCGCGCTCCTCGTTTCCCACTTATCTCGAAGCTCGCGGGCAAGAAGCGGAGGTGCGTTCTTCCCTTGCTCGTCATTTGTCGTTGCTCGCGTTGGCTGGTACCTCGGCGCTCTTGTGCGAGGCGATGCGGGGACTGGTGGTGCATCGAGGCGCGTTCGCGCGGAGGGGTATGCATCTGGGCAACGCTGCTGAGCGCGGAGGTGCGCGTCCGTGTCCGCGCCACGGGACGCGCACCGCAGGTCGTCGAGATGCGCGTGTCGCAATTGATGCATTTCCGGAGTCGATGTCGCTGCACGCGCGTGCACCCCGTCGTAAATCTGAGTCTGACAGTGTTGCTGTTAACACATCCCCCCAATCCTAGTGCGATGTGTCACTGGCTGCTCGATGTACCCCCGTCCAATCCGCCGTCCCACCGACTTATTTACGCCCGTGGTTGCGAACCAAGTTGCGAACGTTCAACTGGAAAATGTTTACTTACACTTACCATCGAATCAACATCCGAGTCGAATTCACCATAATCCGACATCGGACATCGAGGGCTCCTTGGAGAGTTGTGGCTGAATGGTTGTGGACAAAATGTGAGCTGGCATTTACACGTTCTTCGACTTCGGCCTTCCAAAGGAGCCCCTTGAGAGTTATTCCAAGAGTTATTCTTCCCGGGAGAGGCCCAGGAGACGCCGCGAGGAACAAGTGAAAACCGTTCATGTGAGCGGCGTAAGGTGTCACACGAGAAATCTAAAGGGCCAAAGGGCCTTTCTATTCGTACAAGGCCCACCGTTGGCCTACTTAAAAGCACCGTGGGCGTGGGAACACGGCCGTGATGTGATTGATTGTCACTGTGACGAACGCAGCTTGTCAATCGCCGCTCAAGTGCAATACGGTTCTCCTCCACTCGATACGGATTCTGTTGTGCGTCGCGTCGCTTGAGAGCTCCCTTCGACCTTCTTACTCATTTGAATTTCCCCGAATCTTCCAGCTTGGCGCGGACGCTAACCGAGAAATACCCCAAAAATACCCAAGCAAATCTAAAGCAAATCCCCAGGGCATGGTAAGAGCTGCGCAGTCTGTTTCGATACATGCTTTTAAGAAGATTCCAGGCCTGCTACGTCTCTCAGCTTCCCTACGAAGTCTTGCTAATCGTCTTTCACTATACTCTTCCGCCCTCCTGGCTACTGAGCGACACCACCGCCACCTCTTTACCTCCATTTTCGCACTCCCTCATGTCCTTCGACATGCGCATGAAGGTCAATATCATTTCCGTCTGCCGAACTTGGCACCAGGTTGGGATCCAGCTCCTGTACGAATGCGTTACGCTCCGAAGATTCACCCAGATCCCCGCGTTCATCTGGGCATTGGAGTCGCAGGAGGGGCTCGGGGCTCTGGTACGGAGCCTCGAAATCCACTGTTTTGTTCCTCCCCGCTTGCTCCGGTCGCACGAGGGCCACACCAAACAGATCTTCCAGTACTGTCCCCGCCTCGCGCATTTTAGCTTCTCCCCACCGAAGGAACCGCAGGGCATCCGTGCCAAAGTTTCGCCCCAGCGCTTGGTGCCAACACTCAGCTCTTCCATTACATCTCTCCGTTTCAACGCGCAGATCTCTTATACTGATACAATACTCCCAATCCTGCTGGAAGTGTGCGGAAGGCTTCGTTCGCTCACACTTGCCACTTCGTTCCATCACTGCGACCTCATTGACCACCCTATGCTCAACCTCGAGACGCTGGAAGACCTCCATCTGTCTGCGGAAGTGTGGCCTTCGACCTTCCGCTCAAAATGGTTGATGCCCCGCTTGCGACGAGTCTGGTTACGTCCCGCTGGCGACCATGTGTTCTTCGAACCAGAACTGCGGCGCCTTTTCCTTGTGTTCCTCCGACACGCAATGCCTTTTTTCGATTCGTACGGCGGGACCCTCACATTCCTCTCGCTATACGGAGCCACCCGACAGATAAACATCCAGATAGTCTTAGATCGCTGTCCAGTCTTACAACACCTCGCTATAGAAGCAACACAGCTACAATTTTCTCCAATTCCGACGCACCCAACGATCTCCATCGTCGACCTCTTCTTCTCTGCAATGGACCCCCAGTCCCACACTGTTCATGCGATCGACATAATCACCAGGGGCTTCCCTGCGCTGCGGACTGTCCGACAGTTGGACGAGACGATGAGTTGCCTGTCGGACATCCCCTCAACCTTACCTGCCACACACAGCCTCGACCCCATAGTGGTTTCGGACGGCCCTGGGCTGTGGATCGCCGCCGTGCTGTCCGCCCCATCTCCGGCATCCGATGCGGAGGATAGTGACTACGATCCGCAGGCATCGGAGGATGGTTCTGACTCCGATGACACCAGCTCTGGCTCAGATCGCGAATCCGCCATCTCGGAGGACGACGAGGAGCAGTTCGACTTCTTTGCTTACCCTGAGGACTGGGATGAGTAACTCGAGGCGAGTGCTGCAATTAACTCCGAGGTGAGGCCTGCTAACGACACGGCACCATTAGCGGGCGTGTATTTATCTCTTGATGACTGTCGGCAGGTAGCTACGCCGAAACAAACGCTCGTCTTTATTTATCTCGCCCAATCTCCGCCTAATCTTCGTCCCGAAAAAGAATGCTCTTCCCGTTATCTCGCGCTGTTGCCGCGTTCGCTCATGTTATTCACGTCATTTCAGCAAACATTGGTTGGTCTCGTCAGCTGCGCTGCGAGTACAACCTTGCAGGCGCAGGCTCATCATTATCAACGGTAGAATTTAGTTATACTCAAGCTACAAGCGTTCTGATTCGTATCGCTCCGCGGACAGGCGGGCTTCCAAGTTCCGCGCCACTCTATACCTCACCCCTGCCGAGAACACACAATAAGCGTCCGCTAACTCGGAGCAACTCGCATACTTACCGCTCAGAGATCGATGTCGCCTGCAGGCCGCGCGATGTCCGCGCGCCAGTGGTGCTTCGTCGCCGTGTCGCGCATATACAAATTCATCTCGTAAAACCTATTCTCCGTCGCGCTCTTGAAATTCTTGTAGGCGTTCGCCTTTTTCAGGTTCATCGCGAGCATCTGCGCCTCTGTGACCTCGATGAATCCCGCATCGGTGTCGCCGCCCGCGAGCGCAGCAGTGGCGAAGTACTGCTTGGAGATCAGCGGCCCGAAGTTGACCTGTGTCACGAGCTGCGCGGGCCGCGGTTAACAGCGAACCTTTCAGCTGCAGCGGTGCAGATGACACACCTGGATAGCGAATGCCGAGGTATCGCGCGCTGAGGTTTTTGCGAGGCCCGATTTATCCACAAAGTCGAGGAAGGCGGCGAATTTCGCCTCTTGGTCGATTCACTGCTGGCGGTAAGGGGCAAGGTCTGTGGGGAAGGATACGGTCATTGTCGGGCGGGATCTTCTTCTGGTGTTGAGGGAAGTGGACGAAGTGTGGGGGCACAGGCGTCTGCTGCTCCGGCCAGTCTTAAATAACGCCCCTGCGAAGGCGGGCCTGGGAATCGGGGTGCGATCGGGCGTTCATCTCACCCGCAATATTGTGAGGATGCGGGGCAAGGCAGGCTATCGGCTTGAATCCGTAGGACCGTGGAGGAGCTCTCATGTATTGGCGCCCTCGAGGCCCCTCTGCGACATTAGCTTTGTGATGTTATCAGATCATTCGAGAAGGGGCACGACAGTGGCCGGGTATTTATCAGGATTGCAGGGAGTTGAGGCGGCGAGAGTGGAAGAAGATCCCGGGAGATCATGCAGTGACAGTGGTAGACGTCCAAGTTCCTACGTATGCACAATAGCTAATCAAGACAGAAGTCGAGGCCATAGGAATTAAAATAAAGGTATAGCTTTGTGATGTTATCAGATCGTTCGACAAGGGGCACCGGGTATTTATCAAGATTGCAGGGAGTTGAGGCGGCGAGAGTGAAAGAAGATCCCGGGAGATCATGCAGTGAGAGTGGCACACGTACAAGTTCCTACGTATGCAAAATAGTTGATCAAGACAGAAGTCGGACCATAGGAATTAAAATAAAGGTATAAAGAGAGGTGATGAGGTCGAGGGGATTGACTATGCAGAGCGACGGGGAGAAGAAGATGAGGAGGAGGACGCGTGCTCGTGTGAGTCGTCAAGCTTAGCATGTAGGCGCGAGCTTCCGGAAAGGCGGTCACCCACCCGGGAGTCTTCAGGTCGGGATCCGGAACGCTGGCGACGGACGTGTGCAGCTTGCGCCGCAGATGCGCAGGAGCTGGGCAGCGGCCGGTGTAGTAATAATCCGACTCAAGGTCGGGCTCGTAGACGCGCCGCGTAGGGGCCACAAGAGGGCGGGAAGCTCCGGCCAGCTACGATTATGATTTGTTAATTGGCGAAGGACATTTGAACAGAGGTAGTTCACACCGTAGGCGGCCACTTCGTCTGGATCAAGGGCGAGCAGCTGCGCTAGCAAGCCCCTCGCGGGCGTGGCGGAGCCCGCGGCTAAGCAGAGTTAGTATGCGGCGAAAAGCTGTGAAATTTCGGAAATTCAATTATACGCGCGTCGACTTGGGCGCGGCACGCCGGGTCCCGTGACCGCGCTGACCCGGCACGAGCCGGTCCGGGTATCTGCACTCTATCTCCCACCATCATGCCCGCCCCACCAGAGCTGCTCTCCTACATCGACGCGCACACGGACGGCTTCATCGCGCGATCCCGTGCATCTTCGGCGACACCGCGTGCAGAGCGTGCTCACCGGCAACTGCTCATGATCAAGCCAGCGCGGCGCTCAGCTGCTCTGCGTAGATCGGTCACCGGTCTATGCTCTGCGGCATAATATTATCCTGCTCTTAAGTTATCCTGGCTGGTCTACGTTCTCCCCGCGCCCCGCGTCTCCGTCCCGGCATCTGTATCCGCATCCCACACATCGCGTGCTTCCTCAGGCTTCCTGCCCTCTTCCTTATCTCCCACCGCGCTTACATGTGGGTACTTCATATGCCATGTCTTCCGGGCCTACATCGAAGCACACAGACGCCTTCATCGCATGATCCCGTGCATCCTAGGCCAGTATAATATCCTCCTCCTCCTCCTAGGCAACCCCCGCGTGCAGAGCGTGCTCACTGGCAACTGCTCATGATCAAGAAAGCCCGGCGCTCAGTTGCTCTGCGGCATACACTTGCCATACACGGTGCATTCGCGGGGCACGGCCCGAAGACTGATTGGTCTGCGTCCTCCCTGCGCCCAGCGTCCGTTTCCGCATCATTAATTCATTCCCGTCACTCGTCTCATCGCACCTCTCCGTCTCTCCTTCAGTCTCTCTCTCTGTCCCTCAGTCCACGCCCGTACACACGAGCACTTTTTCCACAGCCTCGCGCTCGTTTCCTGCTTATCTCGAAGCTCGCGGGCAAGAAGCGGAGGTGCGTTCTTCCCTCCCTCGTCATTCGCGTCTCGGAGGCGGGCGTTTCTCCATCTCGTCGCTCGGCTCGTACCTGGCCGCTCTTGTGCGGAGGCGGGGTAGGGACTGGCGCCGCATCGAGGCGCGTCGGCGCGGAGGGCTATGCATCTGGGCAACGCTCCTGAGCGCGGCTCACCGCAGATCGTCGAGATGCGCGTGTCGCAGTCGATTTATTCCCGGAGTCGATGTCGCTGCGCGCGAGTGCACCCCGTCGTAAATGCGCATATCGTCAAATCGTCGAAGCGATACGCCGACGGCCAGCGCTGGCGTCGTCGTGGTGGATGCGCGTCCCGTAGCGACCGCGCGCGCTCAGATGCGACGTCTGGTCTGGGTGCGCTGCGACGTGCTGTGCATCCTCCCCACGGCGGAGACGTCTACGTGGGGGAGGGCGTATCCTCGTCGTGTTTGCGGTTGCGGTTGCGCAAGCTCTGCACTCTGTCTGCCAGCCTGCGTCAGCGTGTTGTCCGGTGCACCGGCACGCGCGCGGGGGTGCGCATCCCCGCGCACAGGATGAAGAGGCGGATGGTGCTACCTACGCAGCACTCTCTGGCTTGTGGTCACGATGTGCGCGCCATCGCGGCGCACGAGGCGCGGAGGCGCCCAAGTTCGAGCGGTGCGCCATGCGCGCTTTGCTTAGTCCTGCAACCGTGCAGCCGGGGTCTGTGCGCGCGGCTGCCGCCTATACCTTGTATTATATACAGGCGCGGACGACCCCGCGGAATCACGCTTGCGGGTGTGCGTCGGTGCGGTGGAGGTCGCGAGTGAGCCGTCGAGATGCGGTGCCGTTCTGCGTGTGCACGCGGCGCGAGGCCACCGCTACTGCTGACCCGCGCGTGCAAGGGCGCGCCCTCTGCAGGGCGCGGTGACCTGGCGCAGCCACAGATCTCGAGCATCACAAACGAGACGGATGCACCCCGCGGCCGACGCGCCCTCGAATCATATGGGTGTACCCCAATTTACAATGGGGCATCATCTATTAACCATCGGGGGTTTGAGGTGACTGGCGCGAGTGAAATGCGTTACATGTACTTACAGCCGCATGAAGTCCTGCAGGACGTCATGCAAGTGCGCTGTCAAACTCGAGATTATTCGCGGGATCTAGTGCGCATTTAGAGTTTGTGACCAACCGGACTGTAACTCTGACACTGTCAGTCATCGGAGGAATTGGGTATAGATTTCAAAAAAAAAAAATCCAAGAGGACGGATATCGAGTTCCGACTGTCAATAACCTTCCCGTTTTTGCGAAGTTGAACTGCGCATATTTCGCCACCTTCCATCGGCGAGGGCTCGTCGGAGGGAAGTACCACCTTTATCTCCTACTACGCCCATTTGCAACCCATCAGCGGAATCCCGAAGCCGCGAGCGTTTCACAGCTGGGAGACGGATCGCGTCCTCAATCTTTTCAAGGCGAGAAACAAACTTCGCTTGCTTGTTCTGCTCAACTATCTCAAGATTACCGGACGGCACATCTGTCCCTGACCCTCCGCGCCCCCTAAAGGCTACCACATCTTGTCATTCGAACGGTTACTTCTTTGGTCGAATCAATAACAGTACACCCTTCCAAGTACACTTCTCGAGTTTTTGGCCCCCGCCTTTAGCCCTTCACGGCCAAACCTCCAGCCACATTTTCGTTGTCCTGCCGCTGTTAAAAAATATTCACAAAAATGTTGGAGTACATACCTTTCTGAATATCTTTCCCCGTACATTTCATTTCGGCTGAGTCGTCCCTGGTCGCTCAGTCGTCACCGGTTTCCCGGAGGTAGGTTGCGTCGGTTTTGCAGAGGTCGGCGGACCAGTTACTCCTTGGTTTCTAGATCTGCAGAGTACGTGCTTAGTTAGTATACTCTCGACTAGCTTCGACGTACCCCCGATTGTGGCGCAGCATATCGTCTCTCTGGCGCCTGAGGGTCTTGGCGCCTGTTTTTATAACGCCGTCTCGCCGCTTTCCGGCAGTGGCGTCTGGGGAAAGCCCGAGTCAGTCGGAGTCACTCGTCAGGATATCGTGCTATTTGCGTCCTTACCCTTGACGGTGGAAGGAACATCACGAGAAGGTATTGTCGCATGCGCAAGACAATCGTCCAATCAAAGTGAGTTCGATGATCATGAGGCACCTTGCTTATCCGGTCTTCTTCTTGCATTAAGGCTACAAAAGTTGATCGACCCGCAACTCGGATTCATTATCTTCCTCATTGTGAATTCATTATTTATTTTA
Source organism: Mycena latifolia (assembly GCA_029289555.1). Taxonomy (NCBI): domain Eukaryota; kingdom Fungi; phylum Basidiomycota; class Agaricomycetes; order Agaricales; family Mycenaceae; genus Mycena; species Mycena latifolia. The sequence goes on along the minus strand of JARJLE010000043.1, from coordinate 590,009 downwards.
CGTGTGGATAGTTGAATGGTAGTAGAGTTGAGATCGAAAAAGTCCGAGGCCAAGAGGTGCAAGGGACAAACATGAAAAAAGATTTCCAGGAGCGTTGGAAATTTCCATTGCAGTACTAAATTATTCATGACATGATGCTTGATTGCCATGAGTAAACACGCCACCACAGACGAGGAACAACAACTCGCTCGACGGACTTGGAGTAACAGGTATGACATCTGGAAAAGGTGAGAAGTGAAGGACCGTCATATGAGCAAAACCAATAACATACTAGATGTGAAGAACGCGAACGCGTTGAAGCCCGACAGTATGTGGAGGCCAGAATACAACAGGGAGTCACAGATGCAAGCACAAGAACAACGTCAGGTGCAGCGGAAGTAGGACCAACAACAGCACAGATAAGGGTGAATGAGAAAGGCCTGCGGCTAGGGCTTCCGTTGCCGCGACGGCAACGGCCGTCTAATTGACGGGTATTCGACGGGCACGGGCCGTCTCGAGACGGCCCGTCGAGAAGGTGAAAAAAATCTTGACGGGACGGCACGGTCAACGGCACGGCCGTTGACGGTACCACGGCTATTAACGGGCGACGTAATATTGAATTTTGGGACGAAAGTCGAAGTAATATTGCCGCAGATTGCTGTACAAACCCTGTGGTAAGTGCGCATCGTTGCTTCATTGCAAGTTGAACATGTGAAACAGCACCTTGCATGCCAAACCAAGCTGAAGAACCTGCGGACAACAAAGTTAAGGCTTTGGATAACCTGGAGCCACTCAGCTGTCTCTGAAATGCGAGATTTGACACCAGCAAGTTTTCGCAGACTCTGAGCTCGGGTCAATTCCGGAAGGGGAAATGCCGTTTCGGCATTGCCCGGGTTAAGATTCCTTCAGCATAAGCCACCACGGTGGATCACACATGTTCAAGCAAGATTGAATATGAGTGTGGGTTGTTTCACACACTATATTTACCATTTTGGAGGCTGAAACAACTGAAGAAAACACCAAGTTTGCGGGCACCCGTCGAATGGCCGTGACGGCCGTTTTTCGATGGCAAAAAACGGGTCACACCCGTGCCGTGACCGTGCCGTCAATCAAGTTTCAAAATGGTCGACGCAACAGGCATGGCACCCGTTCGACGGGTGCCGTTGAACCGTCTCGACGGTCACGGGTGGAAGCCCTACCTGCGACCACCAGCGGAGATGGTAAAAAGATAGGCAGAATGTCAAGGATGAGGAAGCTGAGAAGTGAGGCGCAAGGTTATAGATGTCCGGGGAGAGCTGGCGAAGGTCCGCAAAGACACAGGGAGGCCCTGGATCAGCAGCAACATGGTGGTCGAGGGACAGAGGGAGAGGAGGGGATGTGGAGTAAAACAGAGTATATATGACGAGGGGCGGACGTTAAGGAGCCCATCAAGGGATGATGGACACACAGGAGGGCCGGAAATATCACCTTGTAAGGAAATTGAATTACTGCAAAAGGCAAAAATAAACACAGGCAAAGAGAGACAAGCAAATATAAGCAAATGTGTGTGAAACTGAGATGGCGACTTTTTGCCCCAGTCACGTGTGCCCAATAAGGGAATTCACATATCATGTTTGTTTTCTTGGCTAAGAAAGGGAAATCAGCATTGAAAGTGACTCGGGCAGTGTGACGCTATTGTGTTGGGCTATGCCACCCGACTTGGAATCGGGACGTCTTGTCAAGGGCATAAAGAAAAAATTCAAGCGATAATACAATGCACTAGCAGCATTGCGATACAAAGCATTATAGCTACAAAATACAAGCGGGAAAGAGACCACGGGAAGCTCTTGGCTATGGGGATCAGGAAGGAGGGGAAGAGGGCCAGGCATCGGGGTCCTGAAGAGCGCTGTTTATGACTTACAACGGCTCATTGATGTGAAGCCGTGTCTACATACACCGGTAACTTGCCTGTGGCACACACTGGAAGGGGCGGCACGTTCATCTGCCCGTACCGACATTGCCGACGATGGTGGATCCTATTCACTGCCCCCATCGCCCTGATTGTCGAGATGATCGTCGTCTGTGGACAAGGCATCCGAGCATGCGGCGGGCGCGGCACATATGCATGAGCAAGGTGGGCATAGGGTGGCAAAAGGGCAGAGGGGTAATTAAGACAAAGGCGGTTGGCAGTGGCGGCGTCATTGAGGGCGCAGGTGAGGGGAAGCGCAGGCAGTGGCAAGGTGGTGGGGGGCGGGGAGAGCAAGAGGACAGAGTGATGAGTGTCACAATGGGCGATCCGTTTACAGTCACAGAGCAAACAAGCCACGTGAATTCCCTTATTTGGTGCACGTGACTGGGGCAAAAAGTCAAAGACTGTGAAACTGCACCAAATTTTTTTCAAACATGATTTTTTTTCAAACCCACCACAAAGACCCACTATAGGATAGCGAGAATAACATGGGGGCCCGGATAGCAAGAAACACCGACCCAAACGAAAATGAACCTGGCTAAAATACAATCAATGGATCAGGCCAGAATGGATGCAACTGCTGACCCTCATAAAGCAGAGTCAATGGCCGGCATTTTAGTATCTGCTGCACTACTAGTATCCCGAAAACATCGGAGCCAGGCTTCATTTGAGAATGCTTGACAGTAACTTGGTCTGTGGGGCCACTGCATTGCATGGCATGTATGAGGACTATTAGGGGAGAGAACAGGGAAGTTATTGACACATCCTGGCACCGGCCAACAAGTTGGACCTCTAATTCTGGACTGAACAATCATGTTTTGCAACCATACTACATATTTTACACCCTATTTACAAGATATCAATCTACTGTGCCTCCGCATACACAAGTATCACAGGGACTTTCTCTCTGCAAGACTGGAGAAAATCCCCTGGATGGCTATCCAAGTACTGTTCATCAATACAGCCTCGACCGGTTTTGATTCCATCATGGAATCATACCCACCGATCCGATCTTATAATTCTTGCTGTGAAGTGGGAATTGCAGATATATAGAGCTCGATGAATTAGAATAGCAAAATCATGTGCCCGGTGAGTATGTTGAATGGTTCCGAGACGAATCTCAGGACACATCTGATGTGAACCTCCCCATGAGTGTCACATTTGCCTTGGAAGATAATAGCTTCCTATATGAACATGAACTTCATAAAAAATGTAATATGGCATTTCGAACTGGTCTGGGATACTTTCTATATAAGCTAGAACAGAACTGATACACTGGCAGCAATCCAGGCAATAATATCATGTCATCCGACATGCTGTTGCTGTGGTGAATGTACATAAATAAATTCTGTGGTACTGGTAAAGGTTCTTGATTCATAGTTGTTTTTAGCACATTTGGCCAAGAGGGTTTGAAAACCCGAAAAATGCACCAGGGTCGGTTTTTTTTTCTCAGAGGGTCGGGGTATCCCCCCCCCTCCTACGTAAGTGATTTGTAAGTAATTTGTAAGCAGCACGTGGGGTCCGCTTAGCCTTTCCTCGCGAAAAATGTACCAGAGTCCGCACTTTTGGTAGCTATGTCCTTTAACATCGCCTTAAGCACTCTTTGGGTGGTTTTCCACAGTGACAATATATGTTTACATTCATAAGACTTGTCGGCACTTTCCGCTGAGATCAATACACGTGATGATTTACTCTCTGCCGAGTGGCTGTACCCCCGCCCCCCCTCCAAATGCAGTAATAAAGTTTTGGTCTCTAACTCGACGACCACGGAGCCGTTGACTTCGGGACAACGATTTTCGGAATCCCTATTGAAAATCGGGTCAGAATGGGGCCTCATATAAAAAATCCGCATTTCGGAAGCCCCTTGCATTTGGCATGACCGGAGTTAGCAGGGGCAGGGTAAACACATTCATTATTTTCCATGAATTTATTTAATCCATAGACCATTTTGGCCATGCATTGGGTCTTTATCATAGGCCTTCAATTGGGCTGACATATGCCACACATGCGGCAAGTAGGAAGAGTGCCATCATTTTCCATCCGAGACTGTGTCAGCTGCTCTTCAAAAAACGCTCCTGTACCCAAATATTGGGAGTAGACAAGGCCAGAGGTACAGGACCTGCAGCCATTGGGAGTTGCTAAAGCAAGTTTCCAACAGCAAGGCTGAGGAGAAGGATTTGGTGTATGATGCACATTGCAGGGGGGTGAAAAAGGATGCGAGATACTGACACAAGACTTTCAATACCCGGAACCTGGATGCCGGTGCTGATGCAAGCCTCTGGCACAGAGGAGTCATGCCGACATTTGCGGAACCAGGAGACTCATGCCTGTGCAGACACAACCTGTCAGCACAGAGAATTTACGGGCCCGAGGAATGCTGTGATGCTGATATGACCCTCGAATGATGATCTTGATGGCCAGTGCAGCGAGCTGTAGACTTGGGCAGATGCATATCAATTTCGCTGATGGTACTAAGTAATCGGTTGATGGCAGTCAGAAAACTGCTAATGAATCTCAGGGAAACCTCGGGAAAAGGGCAATTTAATTGATCCCCCAATCGTCACGCTTTCTCGGTGGGAGAAGGAATATAAACAAGTCAAAACAAAGTTTTGTCCTCGTAAACACTTCTGGCTAAGGAAACACACTCCAAACAAAATTTCCCGAACCTCAGTAGTCTGTCCGAAGCATTCCTGCCAGAACGTGATCAAAAATGACTGCATGCAGGCACATGATCTGACCATTTCAACTCAATCAAGGTCAAAGCAAATTATAAGCCAGGAGAACCATCAGAAAGGACTATTGGAACCGCTCTCAGTTGGACACCAAGTTTTAAAACTTTTGAGCTTGAAATGGGTTCAATTGGTGTCATTTTGGAGTATTACCATGGGGTATTCAGCAGTTCTAAGGGTCTGATCAGGTGCACGGCTCCGACGGAGCAGCCTCACCAAAAACGAGCCATCTGGTTGATGGAAGCGGCCCGGTAAACAAAACAGAGCTGATGGGGTGCTCGGTGGCAACTGGCTAGTTTTTTGGGGGCTTTCACACCCATTTCCCCCCTTTTTCATTGTGTCGCTTGCTCGCTACCTCCCTCCCTCATTCAATTCTATCTCCCTGCTCTTACTCGGCTTGTAATGTCCAAGAAAATGAAGGAATCAAGCACACGCTGCACCTGGAGCGATCCCGACAATGCAATGCTAGCCGGCACTTTACATCGTACCAAAGACAAGGGCTACCAGTCGGACAATGGCTGGAAGCCCCAGGTTTGGGCTCTCTGTGTCAAGGACCTCAAGGATAGCCCGGGTCCTCCGAAGCTAGCAGACAAAATTCAAGATCATATGGCAATGTACATGATGTCTGTGTGAATAGGCGATCTGCTTATGCCTTGACAGCTCAAAGTGGTGTTTCTCATGGTTAAACATCTCCACGAATTATCTGGCTTTGGGTGGAATGAGGGTCTCAAGCTCGTAACAGCCAGCGACGAGATCTGGCAGGCATACCTCCGTGGTGAGTGGTGTATGCTTGTTTCTGGACCCTGTCACCAACATTCTGATAGAAGCACCCCAAGTCGAAGCGTTGGTGGAAGAGCACGTTCCCGCTGTACAACGATATAGCCTACCTTGTAGATGGCATTGTCACCACCGGCGCAGCCGCTTTTCATGCGGGTGGCACCTCCCAGGCGCAAACTGAGACAGAAGGACAAATGCAGACCCAATCCGACGACGAGAACACGCCCCAACTACCCATCACACCTTTGCCTCCCTGTTGCAGGCCTGCTGCAAGCACACAGGTCTCTCTCTATCTTGCTCTATGATATTCGCTTGCATGCTAATCTTCTGTTTACAGACCCTGCCAGATGATAACTTGACTGCATCCTCACCTGTGCACCCCCGCTGTCGCAAGCGTGCAGCATCATCTTCACCCAACAATGAAGGCTGCTCCAGTTGCCAACCCTGCAAACGCAATGCCGACTCCACCAGTGAAGTCACCGCCGCTCTTCGACAAGTTGCGGGCTCAATGAAGGTCGCTTCCAGTCCAGAAATTCGTGAGTGCGTGGTCAAACAGCTGGAGGATGACGGTGATTTTTCTGAGGACGATGGGGCAGATATTATGATTCTCTTCACAGACGATTCAGCCATTGCGCAGACGTACCTTGCCTCTGACAAGAAGGATCGTCGCACCGCCTTCCTTGCTCGCTCGCTCCAGGAGGCCTGACCAGATGGTACAATCTAAATAATTGCTTGTATCCTATGCTATCTAGTCATTACATTCTTTACTACTTTGTTCGCCACTTTAATATATTTAAATCTTTATTAATACTTCTATGCATCAGGGGCCTCGCCGCGTTCTTCAAGGTACGCCACATAGTCCTCCCACATCCTCTTCGCAATTTGATCCCTTCAAGCAGATGCACGGAGTCTTTCTTCATCTGGTATTTCCATCCCCAGCTCTTCGGGCAATATTTCCCGAGGCTTGTCTTCAACAAACCGTTCCAGACTTCCAGAACCCTCACGCTGCAAGGGGGCTGGAGCTCTGGTGCCGAGATCTTCAGCGTTATCGGAACTGTTGTGAACACGGAGGAAGTTGTGGAGAGTGCCAACTGCGGAGACCATCATCGCCTGTGTCTCGATACGGTATTCTGGGCCACGAGTAAAGAGAGCCCCGCGACGTTTAACAACACCAAAAAATGTGTTCAATGATGTTTCGAGCCTGCGCATGGCGTAGATTGAAGAGTTCCTCGGGGCTTTTGGCCTGGGAGATTGGGAGTAAGTAGCATATAATTTGATAATGACTTTGGATTACTCACCTTTGCTGCACCGTGCCCCATTCCTTCAAGTGATATTGAACACCGCGATACGGAGTCAAAAGGGCATCACAAATAGGGAATCCCGCATCTGCCAGATAATATTTACCAGCAGGAACCGCCAAATCCCGCTCCCGAGCATACTGAAAAATCAAGGAGTCTGACACCTCCCACCCACTCAGAATATACACGAAAAGCATGGCAAAATTGCACGCTGTGAGTGCATTCTGACCGATGAAGCCCTTTCGATTGCGGTAACATGCCATGCACTCCGAGAGGACCCAGGCATGGAAATGGGAGCCAAAAAGCTTGGGGAAAAGTCTGGATGGAAAGATTGCATCTATTAGCAAAGCTCCTCCCTCATCAATAACGGGAGACTCTGACTTCAGTGCAAACACATTGTTTGATTGGATCAGAGAAGCTCTAGCTGAAAGTTCAATAATGTCAGGGTTTCCAAATAAGAGCATCAGGAAACCCTCCTTTGGTAATTTACCCCAATTTCCAGAGTGCCTACCAGATTCAGGGCATTCGCGGTAATTTGGTGAGATTACCATGATTACTGACATTACCTTATGATGAAATTTTATAATAGCTCAAAATCACAGAAATGAGTCTCGGATTAATCCATTTGAGTGCAAGATACTCAGCTGGCTCATGGATAGCAGGATCAGTCCTCAAATATCAAATGAAGGAAAGGGAGAGGGGAACATCGAAATGTTGATAAGTCCATGATGCCCAGCCCTAAACTGTTGATGTGTCGGCAATGTGCACATGCATGCGGACGGATGGTTCATTTTAAGGCTCCAACCATTTAGTTTTCGTTTGACGATCCGGGCAAATCAAACGGAAACGGTATTTAAACAGTTTAAAAACCATTTAAAACCGTTTAAAATGGTATTTTTGGGGATGGCAGAAACTAGCGAGAAACCTGAGTTGAACGACAGGCATATTACCTCTGCGGCAGTCACAGTTGTGCTGGGCTCGGGAAGTTCGGCTTTAAGCCAAAGCCTTACCCATCTTCGACTTCGGTGGGGCCCAAGTAGGCCTCAGAGTCTTTTGAGAGACGTGCGCTGTTTGAGGCTTTGGTATCTTGACATAGCCTACTCGACGCCGAACGGCATTTTGATGTATATTTCTTACTTTATATATCTCCTGAAACCTAGTTGAGATTCGTTAGTTTCCTTCTATACTTCCACATTCAGATTCAAGGTTGAATAGGTACGCCGGAAGATCCCGTCGCATTGATGGATTGCTCCAACGACTTCAGGGCCAGTTGCGACCAAGGAAAAATGCCCTGAGCTTCATGAGAGGTGAGCCATAGTTTAAATGTCAATATTTCAACATCACATTCAACCTTGAGGACTGACATCGCAGACCCTCCCCCATAGAACCGTTTAAACCATTTAAAACCATTTTTTTACCGTTTGGACTTCACCCCAAACAAAATGTAAATAAAAATGGTTAAAACCGTTTAAAACCGTTTACAAACGGAAACGGTTGGAGCCTTAGTTCATTTTGATCCTGTCACAACAATCATAAACACCTTTCTTCCTTTTTTCCCACCTTCCCCTGCTCGCTGCCCCTTGCACACTTTCCAAGTTGCATCTACGAGGCCCCCATATACCACCTGATACCCCATGACGGCTATGTGAGCCTCTCGGCTCTCCGCAAGCCCCTGCTTCTGACCATTATTCACTCAGCTCATCGACACAGCTTGTCCGTGCTTGCTGGCCAGTGCATCTCTGCATCTACAGTACCAATCTTCCTCATCTCGTCCCTCTTTGTTCACTTACTCAATTCGATTCCATAGAGCATCCTGGGAAGCTCCGGAGTCGCTAGGAGGAAAGTGTAGGCATGTACAGGTATGTCCATGTCTGAATCCCTTTGTACCTTACTCACATCGCTTGAGGGCCTAGCCTAAGTGGCACATTACCGATGTCACTCCCAATTCTCTGTAGCCTCAGATACATGTCTGCATCCTTCACCCGGCACCTCACGGCTAGGACTTGCAGTCCTCCATGGTCGTGATATAGTCAGGTGTGTGGACACTTTCCCCTGCGACGTGCACTGCTTGTTCAGATCGTCACACCATATCCGGACCCGGGCCCTCACACTGTTTACATTCCGATACTGTGCTGCAGCACCTCCCCATCCCCTGCCCGGTATGTTCCCCCAGTTCTTGCTTGCATCCATGATTAACAGCATTCATTAGGGTGCACGATTGGGCTTGATGTAGCTGTTACATGCTGCTTTTCTGTGGAGTGCTCGGCCACGGGCCTGGTACGTTCCTTGCATTTGACTTGATTTGGTAACCCTTGCACTATCAGCACTCCACCTTGCCATATGCTTGCTTCTTTACACCTCGGTTCACTCAATGCCCTTGCTGTGAGTATGTTGTGTTCTTTCGTGTCCTGACCACTGACCCCAATATTTTTTATAGTTGTCTACACGTATCTTTGTCCTCCATGGTGGGGTGCCGGCCTTGGTCGTACACATAGTGTAGTGTACACAACAGTGTTTCCACACTGTTTACGTAGCTACATTATTCAATATATTCATGCTTCTCCTTTCATGTGTGTGTCTCTATTAGTAGCACTAGCAGTTGCCCGTGCTATGCCACGGAGAGTTCAAGTTGAGCGCTTCCACACATTTATATTTGAATAAAAGATGCCGCTCATGTGCTGTATCTTCGGAGTCTTCAAACATGTCTACAATTTGTTTTGCACACTCATGTGGTAGCTCATAGCCATTTCTTGATGTCATGCTGTTTCTGACATGCATATATAGCCATATATTTTTTCATACATTCTCACCCAATTTTTCAGTATATTGCAAAATGAATCTAGGGCTGGAAGGAAAGATTCCGCATTGAGAGTCTGCTCATTAGCACATTCGTTCATGGAATTGTCTGAACTCCAAGAGGTTGCTCTGAATTAGAAACCTGTACAGGCTGTTGTTAATTTACTGCTAACCCCAACCTGAGTCTCACTACATACCTAAAACTTATGCCTGATGACTGGTTGGCTCACAATCTGTCTTCCGCAAACTGTCATGGCCATCAGTAAGCCCGGGTCCCTTGATATATGATCATCCAATTACCCTGTATTGCATTGAAACATTGATCTTTCCCTTTGGATTGAATCTTTGCAAGATTTGCAATTTTCTTCCATCTCTCCCTGTTGTATCAGGCATCTCGGGGATGTTGTGGGACCAGTGAAGAGTCTCGGTCAAACACGTTGTGGAAGCGCGACTCACCCGGCTCATCGCCTTCATGTAATGGGCTGGTTGAATGCACCGACTGGTTATTACATAATAGTCACGGAGCATGTAAATCATGCCAATTGTCACACCGTGGACAACCCGCAGGGTGTCAGCACTCACGTGCAGACCAAACAAAACAACATAGCGTGTCCAATTTCTATTTTATTCATCTGTCCTCTCTATCTCGTTGATTTTATCCTTCAACACACTTCCTTCACTATCCCCACAGCTCAATTTGTTCACAATTGCACTGTCAAGCTTTCCATTTCCATTTGGTCAGATACTCCACACTTTGGAGCTAAAATATGGTCAGGATTGATATATACTTGCAATTACTTTGACTATTCATTCATTACTTCCTCCCCACCTCAATTCCTCTGTATGCACCTTGTAGCAATCCTGATGCGACAGCTACTTCCAATGCTGTGGGTATGCTCAGATCATGCATGGGATTGACCTCGGGATGGCTTGGGTACCCATCTCCAACACTGAGTGGGGGCAATGTGTGTCTCCCTATACGTCTTTGCATGATTCCTGGTGTGCCATGTGCTGAGGAAGTGACTTAGCCAAGGGGTTTAGAACAGTCTTTCTTACGTATGTTACCTTAGTTTCATGTTTTTCATCATGGTCTCGCTTGCAGGCTCCAGTGTCCCAAGAGAACAGGAGCAGCTGTCCCCTTATGTAAACATTCTAGTTCTTTCCATCACACCACCACCACCCCAAATTGAATCCTTTTACTCTGAGCGGCTGATAAGACTGCTGCTTGCCTAGCGGTGTGAATAATATACTAGCTGCGAATAGCAAGTCAATGGTATAAAGCAACAACTAACCCACCAACTACCACCTAACCACTACTGCACTACTCTTAAACATGTGTCCTTGTTTGTTCAGGGGTAACAAGTCAAGTATTAGACTCTCAGAATGAGATTTGGTTGTGTTTGAACGATTATAGGGTGTATCGACAAGGCTCGACGGAGTTTCAACAATCGTAAATGGATTGACTTGGTTGTCGATGATAAGCTGTGAAATTTACCAACAATGGAATTATTCAATAATTACATTCTGCACATTCAAGGACTGACACGAGGTCTGAGTGGTCAGTTAAATGGCAACAGAACATAAACATAGCCACTTATCAAGGAGATACCAATTATCTACTCTGTGAAGCTTGGTTGATGTCTCAACGAGTACTACAGCGTATAACACCCTGTTTGGTTGAGTTTTGATGGTTTCCGCGACGTGATTGATCATGTGATCCAGTTGTGAAGTACCCGAGTAGCGGTTCTTGCCGAAGTAGGTTTGATCGGCTTACTCCGATGGGTGACTAAATATAGTTTCTGTTATATCCGTAAGTCCTGAACTCCCGACGAGCTCCGTTACATCCGGGATGTTCCGGCGTCCGGATTTACGGATGCCGGCTGAACTGGGTTTTTACGCAATGAAGGATTACTGAGCGTTTCCCATTTTTAACTTCCTTATTTTATCACACTCAACTCGAGCGGACTTCACCGCTCCGCAACCCTCACTTGCGGCTTCTTCCGTTTCAGATCATTATATATAGAAATGGACTTTACGGCCGTACGTAATTATGACTTAGTATAAATATTCTATATGCCTCTATGTAACTTCAGTTTGATTATTAACGTTCTTGACTACTTGTCTTGTCCTGAACTCTCTCCCTTAATTTCTGTCCTCCGGAGTTCCGACTTTCATCGGAAATTTTACCCTCGCCAGTCCAGGTAGTACACACACCCTTACCTTCCTGTGGTGTTTGCGATTGATCTGTAACTTCCGCTCCGCCATCCAATCTCCGGTACCGGAACATTCCGATCAACGGATCATTCCTCCGATTTCGACTTCAGGATTTAACAGTTTCCTGACAAAGTAGACCGTAAAGAAGTAACCATAACTCCAATCCAGGAGTTATGGGTATCAAATTAAAGCTATAAGTGAGCGTATAATTATCCGTGTCCTCCAGACACAGCGGGTAGAGTGTAGTAAGTACAGAGGAAGTTTAGCTCGTTCAACAGGAGTTAAATCATACCCAATCACAACAGTAAGGGGACGGTTGCTTGCAATCGGTAACCTATTTGTCAGAATTACAGCTAGTTGCGGAACTTAGGGCGCGGCCCATTTTTTTTATTTTTATAGATGTTTCGGATATTTCAGCTCTACTGAGCTCAGTTCTTCACCGATTCCCTTGAAACTATGATCAATAGATTTGCCTTGCGATTCCGGAGGGAGTGACGTTCGAAAATACGTTAGAAGCGTGGGAATTGCCTGTTTCGGCAAATTGTGAGGCATCTTCTCCTATCAGCTCTAGCATTAAATATACTGATCCGATTGACTTAGTTTTTGGATATATCATACCTATATGCATTACCTAGGATGTGTCGTGCCCAGATCGTCAAAATACCTCATTATTCAAAAGCCTTACTGTATTCAATTTCAATCAGTTTTAAGTCCCATGCCAGATGTGAACAAAACATTTTAATCCTTATCTGGGCACGATACATCCTAGGTAACGCATATAAGTATGATATATCCAAAAACTAAGTCAATCGGATCAGTACATTTAATGCTAGAGCTGATAGGAGAAGATGCCTCACAATTTGCCGAAAAAGGCAATTCCCACGCTTCTAACGTATTTTCGAACGTCACTCCCTCCGGAATCGCAAGGCAAATCTATTGATCATAGTTTCAAGGGAATCAGTGAAGAACTGAGCTCAGTAGAGCCGAAATATCCGAAACATCTATAAAAATAAAAAAAATGGGCCGCGCCCTAAGTTCCGCAACTAGCTGTAAATATATAGAGCCTACGATCAGCCAATGGGAATAATATCCCGATACCAGATGACCTACTGGATACCTGTATATACCCGCGGTAGAGTAATCATGCATTGTAATCATATATATATTGTAGTATAAAAGCAGGACGTTCTGAAGGGAATGGGACTGAATCTTGACCCAAGCTAGTGCAGAAGGTTAACACCATTACCCCTTCCCATGCATGTGACAGGTCTCAGTTGAGGGCTTTACTCTGATAGTGGTCCCGTGAAATAAAGTTTCTTTTGATTGCCAAAGTTGTAAATTGAGTTTGAGTTTGAAAGAGCCGTGTGTCCGTTGTCTTGAGATCAGAGAGAGCATTTTGGGATTTGTGATTTGAGACTATCGAACTGTGGGACTTGTGTCCAAAAACCCGAACTTTGGTTCAAACAACTTGCCGGCCCTCAGCCATTATTTGCCCTATCGCTGAGAAGCTTAAATTGTACTATAAACTGCTCAGTTTCAAGCTTGACCTAGTCAAATTGTTACTTGAACCAAGTGCCCTTTGAGAAAGTTCCTCTTTGAGTAGCTTCTCGCAGTACAGAGTCAATTAAAGAGATCCCAACTTATAGCTCCTTAGACCTACACTTGTGTTTAAAAAGACCCTAACTTGTCAGACAACCATTGGGGCAATTAAAGAGGTGTTTAGTGTTTGAGATCTAGTATTTGAGCGGTTGAAGTTGGACTTTCTTGTTCATTTGAGTTGTGTCCAATCTCAGTCTCTCGAAAGTTAGATTTTGTTCATTTTGCATTTGCAGCCTTTGACTCTGAGCAACCATTTCATTGACAACAAGTACAACAGTGTATATGGGCTGGAGCAGATAACAAGTACAGTGTTAACCATGTATATGGTTGATTTGCAGCTTTTAAACCCTTCAGGCTGCAATGGGAACACACCTAACAAACTGTATAAACACAACTTTGAACAAGTATAAAACTTGTAGGAACTTCCAGACCAGGTAAACTTCCAGGCTCAATGTGTGACTTACAGGCTCAAATGGTAAACTTCCAGGCCAATGAGTTCTTCCAGGCTCAAATGTTTAACTTCCAGGCTCAGGTGTTTATATCAATCCAAAGGTATATTCACACACTATAAAGCAGAGTCTACTGGGCTACTGCCTCAAGGCGAACAGAGCACACAATCTAACCAACCAACTAGTTGTGACTATTTCTAGCCTCAACCAGCTGCGGGCACGATTCGCTGCCATTTCCTCGAGCGCAGACACCCTTATATACTGTTTCTATACATGATTACAAATGTTGATTACACTACTATTAAGCCCAATGGGTCTGGATTTTCGATTTTTCTCTCTCATTTCTTGCTCTTTCCCTCCGGAGTTTTTTGCAGCAGTTAGCTATACTAGTATGCTATAACTATATGAAATGTCTAAAGGATACGGCAAGAGGAAGGTATTGAGAATGAGTCGCCGAGCCATCAAGTTTTGTGATGTTGAGAAAGGCATTGGTCTCCTGGCCTCACAGCTCACCTCAGACCTCCGAAAAATTCTGAGGGGCACTTTATATCATATATTAAACTTTCTGTCTCTTCAGATTATTTTTCCGGGGTGCTATTGCGGTGCTTTGGAAAAGAGGGCCGCGAGTGCGTGACAAATCAATCAGCCAAATCAGTTGTGACATTGTGTCACAACTGAACCCTCGCCTCCAAAGCACCAGAACAACATCCCGGAGAAATAATTTGAAGAGGCATAATGACTTCTATGTGATATAAATTGCCCCTCAAAATTTTCCGGAGGTCTGAGGTGAGCTGTGAGGCCAGGAGACCGATGCCTTTCTCAACATCACAAAACTTGATGGCTCGGCGACACATTCTCAATACCTTCCTCTTGCCGTATCCTTTAGACATTTCATACAGTTATAGAATACTAGTAAATCTAACTGCTGCAACAAACTCCGGGGGGAAAGAGCAAGAAATGAGAGAGAAAAATCGAAAATCCAGACCCATTGGGCTTATTAGTACTCACTGATAAATAGAATTTGAAAATAGCACACAATCCGGAATATCTTGTTCCCATAACCTCTATGATTGGTCGAGGGCCCTCCCACGTTCATGGATGACTCCTCCTTGCGGATTCACAGCGGCGCCGTATGACTCCTACCTCCAAACTATCGGGATCGAGGCGTGAATGGTCATACTCCAGGGTATATGGTGTTCAGGACACCTTCAAAGTGTCTTATATTATTTTGGGCTTCCTTCCCAACTTTTGTATGTGCTTTATACAGACTTTAGGTGCTAGTTTATGGTATTCAAACATCATTCCAGAGTCTTCCAATCAATATTTGATTCCATCAACAGAGTCATCCATGTCCGTTCGGATCCGATTGAACTGGCTACTTGTGTTCCCAGAGCCTGGACCCTTCACGTGAGGTGTCGTGGCACGAGGATCAGTGTCAACATTGTTAAACATCCTGTCACTTGACTATATATGCCGTTCTTAGCATGTATACAGGGCTTAGAAACCTTCCCCTTGGTTGGGAACCGACACTAAGTGACTGATACCCCTTGGATAACTGGGTTGTACTGTTTTCAACGGGGTGTTGTACCTCAGTACAAGTTGTATATAGGCCTCAGTATAGAGTACCCTATATAAACATGCTTCGAAGCTCCTTTAAGATGTCCTCAGTGTATACGGATATGATATATGCATAAAACGGCCAGAATTGTACACTACTTATCACCATGCCCACTTGAGTTTCCATCTGACATCAAGCTGAGTTGAACCATTGTTCTGTTTACTGATTCTTTTTCTATTAGAGCTTTTCCCGTGTTCACACGAGAGAAGCATCAGCTGTACGATGAAACGGTTGCTCAGGGTCTAAGGCTGCAGAGTGGAAGATGAACAAAACCCAACCATCGAGTGACTGAGAATTGAACCAAATCGAAGCAACGAGATGGCCAACACACCAACCACTCAAACAATTGAACTTTGAACACCAAACACCTTCTTTTACTGCCCCTCTAGTTGGTCCTGACGAGCTAGGGTCTTTTTAGACTCAAGTATAGGTCTAAAGGAGACCAAAGCCGAGACGACTTAGTTGATTTTGTACTGCTGGAAGTAACTCCGAAGAGGAACTCTCCAGACAGGAGTAACACTTCAATCATGAATTGACTAGGTCAACGATCGAGACTGAGTAACATGTTGGGTTCAATTTATAGCTTCTCAGCTGTAAGACACAAGTAACGGCTGGTGGGCCGGCAAGTTGTTTGAACCAAAGTTCGAGTTTTGGACACAAGTCCCATTGTTCCGTACTCAGGACCTTCAATAAGACTCACACAATCTCTGTACTCAGGACCTTCTAGTAAGACCCATGCAATCGTACTCAGGACCTTCATCAGGAAGGCCCACACAGTTGTCTTCAGCCGAACCTTTAAAACGTGGAGAGGGGCAATGGTGTTAGCCTCACACACTAACTGGGGTTATGACGTCCGACTTTAACTTAGTTTCAACAATATTCCATCAAACAGATATAACATTGTGAACCAAAGTCCCACTAGAGTGCACTCCAGCCATTAGACTATGACTAAGTGCCTCTTATTAGGAGGCACTCACTCACAGCCCTCCGGCCGACATTCACTGGGGAAATACTACAAAATGGCTGGCTATATATACTAAAAGTGTTAATCTATTACTAAGTGATCCTGTGTCTATATAATTCCTACCAGGCTGGATAATGGGTCAGGTGCGATCAGGTAACTATGCCATTGGTTGGGGCTTGCTCCTGAATGTCATACAGGTTCCTGAATTAAAGTCATAGTACTTTCCCCTGTTTCACAGGTTGAGTACTGAATAACCTCGTTCCAGTACCTCCCTTTACACTCTCAAACGTCAGAACAGCTCCGGTTTATCCATAGCTTTCTGTACATACCCGAAACTTCCATAAAGGATGCTTGGTTACTTCGTTACAGCTTACTTTGTTGAGCTCGGATATGAGTCATCATCAAAAGTAAGCATGTCCAGGCCAACTCCGACTCCTGTTGATCCTCCGAAACTCCTGCGATGATCACGTGAGGTGTCGCGTCACGTACTTCGCACAAACAGTACTACACTTGGCAGAGTTTTATACACCAAAGTAAGTCCCAGGACTTCAACCATCATTCGCAGAGTGGATATAGTGGATAGAGTAAAGCTCTTTGGTAGTCAGCATCATATGGCCTGATAGCTGATCATGCGGAGCCCATGATAGCCCTTTGGAGGTGTGCCAAATATAGCATTAATGCATATTTCCATGGCTGGCCAATTTGGCCGCGTATCAACGACTCGGTGATCTCACCAGCACGACCAGCCAAATGCTCAGTCCTCATCAGGACCAATCTTTTCTTCTTCAATGTCGGCTAGTATTTATGGCACAGTACTCTGATAGTGTATCCGCTGCAATATAAAACCGTTCCAGACTCATCTCGCCTGTGCGAAGCTCTCGGACCTTTTATTTGATTCATCTGTTCTCACCTGCCTTCATCTGGAACTGAGGAACATACACTTAAGCTCACCTCCTGGAATCAATCACAGTTCAACCGTTCACGGGGGTATTCCAAGTATACCCTTCTTCGCGTGATGAGTTGGAAGTATTTATGCTCAACAAAGCAGGTTTTCAACATCTCAACATTTTATAAATAGGAACCCGACAGTTTAGTGGAGATTTGGCCGAGAACTAAACATCTCGTCGGATTTCAGTTGAATCGTGGAGTGGATGACAGTGACCGCTCCCACAGGTGCCACTTTTGTCTAGTCAAATCACGGCTTTTTATATGGTCCTCAAAGTTGTATGCCCTTGTCTCTGTTTCCTCATCCGGTCTTACAGGTTTCGGGTTTCTCTTCCACTGGCAACTTATTTATGGAACAAATTTCAACTGATCATCTCGGCATTGCGGTGTAGCCGTATGCATGAATTCAACATCACGGCAACTGACATGGGTGGATACCATGACCGATACTGTACCCGCACCTGTGACACCCATACCTGTGACACCGTGTTAGTGCATAACAACCTGTGGAGCGGATCTTAAACTGTTCCCACAGGCTCCACTTGTGTCTCTACAAACCACGGCTTTTCTTATATAGATTCAGCTGGAAAACAACCGGAATAGCATGGTAAAGTAATGATAATTTCTGGTAATCGGCCGGTAATCTGATCGAATTTCTAGGGACTGTTGTAAAACAGGTAATCACGGTAAAAGGCAGTAATGGTGGTAATCGACGGTAATTCAGTCAGATTTTGGGGTAATCTGACCGAATTACGAAAGGAGGGTTTTCCTGATGAGGGGGGTTTCTGCCGGATTTTCTGAATAGAATTACCCGGGATCAGGTGTCAACTATTCTGTTGTGTTCGGGAATCAAGGATCGGGCGTCGCGGAGATGAACAACACACGAGCGCTCCGCCATGAGCGGCAAGCTCCCGCTGCGCCGCTTTTTTTATCGGGCGACATCTGTCATATGTCTCTACCCCGTGTATCACGTTCTGGCCGACGTCGTTGCCAGTGGGGTACTCAGTCTAACCTCTGCATTTGGTGTGTTGTATGCACCAGTATTCGTCCCCCCTTCTCCCTAAAGTTCCTCAGGCATACAGTAGTTCCTCTCCAATCAGCGAAAGTTCTAAAACGGGCCCTGAGAAGATTCTAAGTCACGGGGTACCTAAGTGTGGGCGATATAATTGGCTGACATCTGGTTCAGCGTCAATCGGCACTCAAAATATGCATACGCCACAGACATCTAGATCCCATACTCTTTCCGGGCAGCCGCACTACCCGCGCAAGAAGCGGGTATAAAGCAAGTCCACAGCCCACCCGCAATCTGCCCAATATCCTTTGCAAACCCACGCACCCACATTGTCTCTCCTGGTCACCACTCAGGTGTGCTCGCCATGGCAGCCACTAGAGCCATACCAACACGCAGGTACGTCTATGCCCTTGGGTTTCAATGTAGTGTTGACGAACTTTCACCTCAGGCATAGTGTGCAGATATCTAGTGTGTTTTGCAAAAAGCCTTGCGTCTGTTCTTATGCATTTGCTTCTAGCTATATCAACAACTTTACGCGGTACAACAAAGAGGAAAGACCTCTTCATCAAAGTCGACTTGGGTGGTGTGAGAATAGAGAAAAGGCGGTTCAGGGATCAATCTCCATCCAAAATTCAGTTCAATCCGCCACGGTATGCCATCATAACTGGCAATCAGGTCATCCCCTCAATGTCATTCATTTCTCAGTTCCCTCGACGGTGCAGCCACTATCAGAGTGCAATTGTGCAAGAGCAATTTCATTAGAGACACTACAGTTTTGGCTATGATGGAATTCACTCTGCAGAAAGCCCAAGAAATTCTGGGAGATCTCACAGAGGTTACTGGTGAATTTTATTTTCACCTTTTACTGTTTCAGGAGTCAATATGCGGGCCAGATCACCTTGTCTTTTCCAACGCAGCAGCAGAATTTCGCCTTAGTTTCAGCATGGTGAGTCCAACAGTGATATCCGATAATTTCACCTCTGAATCGAAGCTGCTAGAAATCAAATGCAGCTCACGATCTAATTCGGGCAGGAGTCGATGTGACGTCCAACTTGAAGAGTATTTTGGACCATTTGGGAAGCGGTTTCAAGTTTTTCGACACTGTTCTCTCATTAGGTGCTGCAGCAAGTGAGGTTGGCATTTCTGATAGGGTTGTTAAATCACACAGTTCACGGCTACCTTTAGGTTAATCCGATCGCCAAAGCAGTTCTGGCGAGTGTCAGCGAAGTCAAAAAGGTTTGTTTCACGCCCTGACGGTGATGCATCTCTCTCTGACTTGGCACAAATCAAGCTGCTCGAAACGCAAGATAAATGCGAGAAGGAAATATATGATCTAGTAGTTGGAATGGGAGACTGTCTGCACTGCATAGCAGACGTTCGGCAGTTTGCCAAATCGGATCAACTGCTCAACTCTTTGGAAGCGCTTGATCCTCTCGTGCGCGACACTGCCAATTTCATCTCCCAATATGGTTCCTTCTCCCTAACCAGTTCGTGTCATTATAGCTTCCCAATTTGCGGCACTGATCCTAAGCATCATAGCGAGAATTGTCTCTCTGAATTTCAGCAATAAAACCAGAGATCAACTCGAATCGCTTAACCGACGCTTCTTGTCCTTCAAGGAAAGATTTGACAGGGGGGTGGCCGCACAAACTGGCCTAACGATGGAGGAAATCAAGACGCAGCTTAACGTGATATTGGATGATTCCGGTGCGCATACCTCATGCACTAAGGAACAAGACACTCACTATGTGGCAGCTTTCCGGGAGGAAGCTACGCTTTTGCGGACACTCAAGCCCGGAATCTCAGACATTCGAAGGGGCCAAGAAGAATGCATGGAGGACACTCGTGTTGACATCTTGCGAGTTATCGACGAGTGGATTGACGATGACGAGGGACCAAATCTCTTCTGGCTCCATGGCCACCCAGGGACTGGGAAGTCAACAATTGCTGCGAGTGTCAGATCTCGGCTGCTAAAGGCACACCAATTGGGATCCAGTTTCTTCTTCCGCCGCGAAGATTTTGCCTCTCAGACCCCTGAGGCTCTGTGGTGCACTGTCGCCTACGATCTGGCCCAGAAATTCTCAGCCATTCGCCGTTTGGCCGCAGAAAAATTAAAGTCTCAGGAGGTTGTTCCGAATATCACGAGCCATGACGACATATTTAACAAACTCATCGCAATTCCTCTGACACTTTCCCCTGACGAGCTTCCGGGAAGACCCCTAGTGATAGTTATTGATGCACTGGACGAATGTGGTGGCTTACAAGAGTCACAATCATATCAGAGGCCGGTGCTCCGGGCGCTGGGCCGCTGTCAATCCCTGCCCTTGCGGGTCAAGATCTTTATAACGAGCCGAAACGACGGGAATATCGAATCAGTCCTAGGAACTGGGGGTCCCCGAATCAAGGTTCTTGAAGTTGGGCGAGATGTGACCAAGGACTCCTCGTTGGACATCGAGAAATATTTGAGGAGAGGCTTCGGCGAAATCCTTGCCGAATTCAGAACCATTCCGACTCCCTGGCCAACAGAATCGGATTTGCAAATATTGACGAATACTGCCGCTGGGCTCTTCATCTGGGCAAGCACCGTCTTGAACCTCATACGGGATGGAGATCCTATACGTGATCTTGATGCAATCCTGGCCATGATTCGCTCGCATGGAATGCATATGAGCCCCAGTATGGATCTCTTAGGGCAGTTGTATGCCACAATTCTGGCTTCGAAGTTCAAAACACGCGACCAAATCATCCGCTTCGTGAAGGTAGCTGGGGCCGTGATTGCAGCACGGACTCCGCTGTCCTCCGAAGATTTGGTCGAGCTAATCTCGCCCCTCAGTCGCATGGGGTTTGAGAAGGAGAAGTTGGACAGAACAGACTTCGAAACAATTTGCAAAAAATTGAAGTCTGTTCTCGACACCGCATCGGGCCTTCGGTTTCTACATCAATCATTCGTGGATTTTCTTATCAGCCTCCCGATTGAATCCCAATTTCGATGCGAGAAAGGGGAGCACGAAAAAAGGCTTGCAGTTGCTTGTCTCTCAACCATGGAACAGAAGCTGCACTTTAACATGGGAAACATCAACACATCATACTTTCAGGATGGGGGTGTACCTTATACGTCGGAGCAGATTCCACCGGCAGTATATTACAGCTGCCGCTTCTGGGTAACTCACCTCAATCACATAGAGGCCGGAGAAATGGTGCTCCAACAGGTACAAAGCTTCATGCATCTAAAAGTCTTGTTTTGGCTGGAAGTGATGAGTATCCGAGGAGAAGTGGGTACCGTGTCTGCATCATTAGATTCATTGCTTTCATGGCAACCAGTGAGTGAGGGTTTGATGTATGAGAATGATACTGATGTGGTTCAAGTTGAATGATAACATTCAGCTGCGGAACCTGACAAAGGATATATTGTACTTTGTGCAGTCCTATGCAACCCCAATTACGTTGGCGGCTCCCCACATTTATCTTTCAGCGTTTGCGTTTGCACCACGGAGGTCGCTGACAAAGAAAGCGTATTCACGCCAAATATCAGGAGTACTCAAAATTGAAACTGGGGATGATCTGGGTTGGCATCCACTTCAGGCAGTGTTGCGTGGCCACACAGCATGTGTGACATCTGTTGCTTTCTCGCCTGATGGCAAGTGGGTTGTCTCGGGGGCTGATGATCACACAGCTCGAATCTGGGATATAGAGACACACCAGCAAGTTGGGATGCTCATTGGCCACACAGATCTGGTGACATCAGTTGCCTTCTCCGTCGACAACAGGTGGATCGTGTCAGGATCCAGAGACTGCACAATCCGCATTTGGAATGCGAAAACTCACCAACAGATTGGCCTACCACTTACTGGTAATACCACTGGGGTCCTATCTGTGATGTTTTCCCCCAACACTAAGCACATTGTCTCGGGTGCCGGTGATGGGGATTATACGCTGCGAATTTGGGATGCGGAGACCCACCAGCAGTTGGGGAAAGATTTTACCGCCCACACACATGATGTCACATCCGTTGCTTTCTCTCCCAACGGCTCACGTGTCGTCTCCGGATCACATGACCGCACTGTTCGAATCTGGAGCCCAGATACCCACCAACAAATTGGGGAAACACTCGTTGGCCACACAGATGGGATTAGATCGGTTGCATTCTCCCCGAATGGCACCCATATTGCTTCAGGTTCACACGATCACACAGTTCGAATATGGGATGCCGAGACTCATCTCCAGATTGGAGTGGTGATTCCTGCCCATACAGATCATGTTTCATCCATCGCATTCTCTCACGATGGCAAGCTCATTGTATCTGGCTCCTCTGACCACAAGATTAAAATATGGGACACAGAGACTCGGGACCAAATAGGGGAGACACTTGATGGCCACACAAATCCTGTCAGATCTGTTGCCTTCTCCCCAAATGGCAAACATGTTGTTTCAGGAGGCAATGACTGCACAGTTCGAATCTGGAGTGCAGAGACTCATAATCAGGCTGCTAATAGGCTCACCGGCCACACAACTCGTGTCACATCTGTCATATTTTCCCCTGACAGTAGACATATCATCTCTGGCTCTGACGATAACACCATTCGGATCTGGGATGTGGATACACACCAACAGGTTACACAGATATCTGCCCCTTCAGTGACATCTGTTGCTGTCTCTCACAATGGGACCCTTGTTACCTCGGGATCTCATGACTCCACAGTGCGAATTTGGAATATGCAGACACGTGAACATATTGGGGAGATGCGTGTGGGCCACCCATTCAGTGTGGCCTCTGTTTCATTCTCCCATGATGACAATCACATTGTTGTGGGCTCAGGGGACCCCATAGTTAGAATCTTCAACATAGAAACCCAAATGCAGATGGGAAGTTTGCCCAGTGGCCATGGTCAGCATCCTCTTCAAGAGATCTTGCGCTACCACACAAAATGTGTCACATGTGTTGCCTTCTCCCATAATGGCCATGTCTTTGCGTCGGGTGCTGATGACTGCACAGCTAGTATCTGGGATGCAGAGACCTATCAGCAGATTGGGATACTTTCTGGTCACATTAACCCAGTGACATCAGTTGCCTTCTCCTCCGACAACAGGTATCTCGTATCGGGATCCCGTGACTGCACAGTTCGAATCTGGGACTTGACAACTTGCCAACAGGTTGGGCGGCCACTCACCGGCCACACCATTGATGTTCAAGCTGTGGCATTTTCACCCAACAACAGGCACGTTGCGTCGGGTGGCGGTGACTACAAAGTTCGAATCTGGGATTTGGAGACCAACCAGCATCCGAAGGAGCTCACAGGCCACACGGATGATATAACATCGATCGCCTTCTCGCCCAGTGGCACGCATGTTGTCTCCGGATCACGTGACTGCACTGTTCGAATCTGGGACACAGAGAGGAACCAACAAATGGGGGAAACACTCATTGGGCACACAGAAGGGATTAGATCAGTCACATTCTCCCCCAATGGCAAACATATTGCCTCAGGCTCACATGATCACACCATTCGAATATGGGATGCAGAGACCTGCATGCATACTGGAGCGGCCATTGTTGCCCATACAGATCAT
The DNA here is from genome assembly GCA_029289555.1 of Mycena latifolia. Taxonomy (NCBI): domain Eukaryota; kingdom Fungi; phylum Basidiomycota; class Agaricomycetes; order Agaricales; family Mycenaceae; genus Mycena; species Mycena latifolia. The sequence continues at coordinate 566,113 of JARJLE010000043.1, read as the reverse complement.
GTTGCATCTATTGCTTTCTCCCGTGATGGGAAGCTCATTGTCTCTGGCTCTTCAGATTGCACACTGAGAATATGGAATGCAGAGACCCAGGAGCAGATAGGGGAGACCCTCGAAGGGCATACAGAGTCTGTCAGATCTGTCGTATTCTCTCCTGACGGTAAATATCTTCTCAGGAGGGAATGATCGCACGGTTCGAATTTGGCGTGTAGAGGGACAAAATATGGCTGCAAAACAAGCTCACACCGGACACACAGCTCGTGTCGGGTCTGTCCGCTTCTCTCCAGACAAGAAATACATTGTCTCCGCCTCTGATGACCACACCATCCGAATCTGGGATGCAAATACACACCAGCAGGTTGGGGAGCCACTTACTGGCCACACTGACTCTGTCGTGTCCGTTGCCTTCTCCAAGAATGGAACGAGGGTTGTTTCAGGGTCTTATGATTCCACACTCCGCATGTGGGATGTAGAAACTCACCAGCAGATTGGAAAGTCAATGGGCGGACACAATGCTGCTGTCACATCTGTTGCCTTGTCCCCTGATGACAAGTACATTGTTTCAGGCTCATACGACTTCACAGTGCGAATATGGGACTCAGACATGCACCACCAGGTTCGGCAGATCTTTGCTGGACATGTGTATGGTGTGACATGTGTGGCGTTCAGCCCCGACGGTAAATATGTGGCTTCGGGCTCTGAAGACTGTACAGTCCGAATTTGGGATGCACAGTTAGAAAAAAATCATACGGACGCTCCACATGGTAAGCTGCACTTCGGCATATTTATTGGAATCATAATCTCCTATAGCTCCAGCGCACCCTGGTCCCATCAACATTCTCCAACCCGGTAGAAACTATTTTTCTCCAGCAGTCACTTTGCGATCCGACAACTGGCTCATTGGCCCTAAAAACGAACCCCTTTTGTGGATTCCGGATCACCTCAGGCCCAGACTACCCTTTTATGGCCTCATTGGCATATGTGGAGGCCGACCTATGGTCCAATTCAATACCTCGAACTTTCATCATGGAGAACAATGGACAAGGTGCTGGCCTGATCTGATGTAGTACTTCAGCTTCCCTCCGATGGATTTCTCTCTCTCCAGTTGCACAGAATGCCTGTAGATGCAGTGTAAATTGTAGTGTATGCAATATGGGTTTGTGTTAAGTTTCTTTGATGCCCAGAATTCTAACAACTCCCCGCGAGCAAGGGTTTGAATGAAACCAACACCTGGAATTATAATTGTGGGTCACCGGCCAAAAAGATCCCGCGCTCCGACGCCTACCCCGGCCTGTTAGGGGGGTTTTACTAGTACATGGCAAACCCCGCTGATACTGTAGTATTTCGCTCAATTTGGCCATCACGCATCACGGCCCCCTGGTCGATGTTAAATATTGGTATGGGGTCACGTGTCACCTACCCAGCGGTCGAATGAACCGAGCGTGACGCACCCTCCGATAACGACTTTGCCTCGAAGCGTGTAAAAAACCAAAAATTTCGTTCCATTAGTTGAAAATTTCGGCCGTGGTCGGATGTTCGAATCGGTATTTTGGTTCATGTTTCACCCCCAGGTCGATTTGAACGAAACAAGTATATTCGGCCCGACTTTGTTGCACAGAGTCTTCAACACACAGCAAATTCTCAGTTTTGCCAACGCCTGGCAGATGGCGCTGTGGAAGTGCCATATGGCTCCCACGTCGCCATAGGCCCCTTCGGGCATTCAGCAAGTCTGGCCATCACGATCACCTGACCGCATCGAGTTCTATTCCGCGCGCACTGCCTGTCTCATCTACCAAATCGAAGCGAGCACCACATATCAGCATCTCCGACATCCCCGATTTCCTCGAGCACTATATATGCACCTTCACAGTCCTTCCAACGCTTCAGCATCGAGCCTCCAATCATGGCAATAAATATTGGCCCTCGAATGATATGTTTCTCTCCTCACTATTACACTCTTACACTCATTCACTTACTTATTTATCTACTCATTACAGACATTTTCTTCTTCCACCTACGTACGCCAACGTGACGAGTGAACACCCGAGTTTTCGGCCTTCTCGGACTACGCCGGGGATTGAGCTGACTGTGGCTTGGGCACCCATGAGTCACCGTTGAGCGGCGCAACGTGCTCTCCCTATTCCGTCTTTGCGTAGCTCCCGGTTGGTTCGACGGCGAGAGTTTCGCTCTAGCGGAGGCACATATACCACGGACTCTTTACCTATTTTTGGACCGATCATATTTACTGTCGTTACCGCTGTCATGTACAGGGGTTCGCTCCTTGCTTCCCACCACCACCATCGATTTTCCCGAGTCTCTTCCTGCTCAATTCTAAGCCTTTGCGAGTCTCTGAGCTGAGTTATTCTTATTCTGAGTCCAGATTATCGTCCACTCTTACTCCAGATTCTTCCTCCCGGGCTCTCGGCATTCTACGGCACTCTTACGCTCATTTCCCAGCACGACCAGGCACCTCCTCAGTCCACCCCCGGACACACCCTTCCTTCTACAGCGCCCTCGAGGCCTCTCTGCGACATTAGCTTCATACACAGGTAGGCCAAACCTTTGAAAAAAAGTTAATTTTCGGCCGCCAACATACGGCGTATGTACAAGGCACAAAAAAAACTTGCTCTAGATGGAAGAATGTAATGCTTAGTTCTAGGGCATTCCACCCAAATTTGACTCTGGCGCAAAATAATTTGAGCCGCGGCTTAACTTTGCTGATTTGCACGTGGCGCATAACAGCCACGTGCTCCGGCGCACGCCGGCACGCCGTCACTGGGGCAGCACTTGCCCTGCTGCTTCAGAATCACTTGGTGGGCTCGAGGAGCATACGAGGGAAGAACATAATGATATTGAAACACTTATACATTTTCTACACAATACATCCACGTGTAACACCTTGGAACTGAGAGGGGAGAGGAGGAGGTGGGGAGGATTGTGCGGGCGCACTAGGACACAAGAAGCGATCTTGATTATGGGAAGCTCACACTGCACAGTGTCGAAAACTTGCTAGGGCCAATGATGCCAAACACCAGGGAAAGAGCCCGGAACAAGAGTATTGTGTGTCTTGAATCTTGATCCTTGTAGCGGCATCATACTTTCCAATGTTGAGGTTTGAGGAGCGGCAGAAGCTTCAGAAGTCTTAAAGGTGGTTTTGAGACAAATCTATTCCAGCGCCGCTTGGACGGCCGCCGAGGCTTGAGGAGAACTTGAGGCAACAAGGAACTTGGCACAAGCACTGGCAATTGCACCAAGCTATCAACGACACAAAGAGGATCTTGATGCGCTTGCGGAAGGTCCGTTATTGAAGGAGTGGGTGCGGGGTCTTTGCCTTACGAGAGGACGGCGAACGGAGGGGGGAGATGATGGGAGGAAGCAAAGAACGAGCAACCACGGCGTTGTTTGACCCACAACAATCACGCCATCGCAGTGCCATGTGCGAACGAAGGTGCGCAAAACAGCGAAAATGGAAGGGAGAGGCGACAGATTTTTGAAAGTATTATGCAAATGTGTCTGGATATGAAGGTCCTTATGAGACAAAAGCCTTTTCATGCATGTGGTCATCAGAATTTGCCAGAGATCTTCCAAGATATTTCAAGATCTTCCGAGATTTTGCAAGATCTGCGAGATCTTGAAAGATATTTCGAGATCTTGCAAGAGCTGGCATTTTCTTTGGTTCAGTTTGTTTGAGTTCTTCACATATCTCTCAAGATCTCGACAAACCGCACTTCTTGAAAGATCTCTCAAGATTTTTCAATATCTTGCAAGACCTGTGATAGAATTTGAACTATGCATAAATGCACAAGAACTTCGGTGATTTCATGTGGATTTAGTGTAAGGTCCGGCCTGAGGCACCGGAGGCGGCGGGCGCATCGAAGGGATCGGTGATGGTCTATTCGGAACCTTACCGGTTACTATATCCACCTGAACGAGTAAAGAATTAAAGTAGTTCATTGATGGATGAAATAGAAGCCGGCCCACATCCAGTCTCTTCAACTATTGCGTAGGCAGAGCACCCCAGGAGGTGTTGAGTTAAACAACACCAAAAGATCTTATCTTATCTCTGTGATCACCAATCTGATGCTGATGCGCTTCCGGCCGTCTGCCGGCAAGATCATTCTGGATATCTTCAAGACGTCTGTTACTTTGTAGGGAGTGTCCAATGTTTCTTTCAACTAGATTTATTCATGAGATCTTCAAAGATCTCGACTGACAATTTGTGATGGAAAATCACAAATGATGCACATCTTGCAAGATATTTGAAGATCTTTAAAGATCTCGCGAGTTGGTGGAAGATGCATCAATTCTTGAGGATTCTTGCAAGATCTCAGGTAAATGGCATGATGAACCATAAAAGTGACACTTTTGATAAGGTCCCTCGAATCTGGGCAAACTTATTTTTTCTGCTACGTGAATTACTGATGCTTTGCATCCAGGTCAAAATAATTTGCACCCGGCACATATTCCGGATCAAACCCTGTTTGATCATTTCCGGTGCAACTCGCGCTCATCCAAACGTCTGGCTGTGTAATGTTATCAGATCGTTCGACAAGGGGCACCCGGTATTTATCAAGATTGCAGGGAGTTGAGGCGGCGAGAGTGAAGAAAGATCCCGGGAGATCATGCAGTGAGAGTGGCAGACGTATAAGTCCGTACGTGTGCAAAATAGTTACAACTGTTCTCGAAATTAATGAGACCGATCACTTTTTTTCTCTCTCTCGTTCCCAAAAAGGTAGTCAGGTGCGAGAACACTGGTTTAAGACAAGTATGCCGGCTAGAAAAGTTTGTGTATGTCCCGGGGTTGTTCCTGTCAAATTTGGAGTGGAAACACTCAGCGCGACGTTTAGAAAAGAAGCAAAAGAAGGGATGTCGAAGTCACGTGTATACAAGGCTGATTGAATCATTTTGGCCGCTGTCAACATACGGCTGCTCAAATCTCTTCATTGAACACCTCATTGAGACCCCGGATCTACTCGCAAAGGCTCCGGTCCCAAATCATGGTGCGTTTTGTGCAGGTAACTATACCTTCCTTTTTAGGAACTTGAAAAAAAAAAATCCGACCAGTCTCATCAATTTCGAGAACAGCTGTAAACAAGACAGAAATCGGGCCATAGGAATTAACATAAATGTATAAGGAGAGGTGATGAGGTCGAGGGAATTGATGCACATCGACGGGGAGGAGGACGCGTGCACGGGCGAGTCAAGCTCAGCATAGTCTCTCATAGACAGACGCTACAGACGAAGTGGCTCGTACTTAATTCGCATGTCTGTAGTCTGTTGATTGCCTCGATCAATTGATTGGAGCTCGACCTTATTATGTAAAGTTCGCGTCGTGTCACACCTGTGACCCTGGCGAGCGACGCGTTTTTCTCTCGGTTGGCAATGAAGCACATCTAAAATACGCGTAAAACGGTGTGTCCTGCCTACTGTCAGACATATTGAGCTCAAAAAATCAACCCGCTCGAGAGAAGAACGAATAAGCCAATCATCAAAGCCTTTGCAATCAAACCATCGACAAGCCAAGGGAAATATTTCTCTCGATCGGCACATCTTTTGAAGTTGGTTAAAATGACCAAAATGCAGTATGGTATTTGGCTCAGGTAAATTTTGGTTTGTAGAACCGAGCAAAGAGATTTCGGGTCGATAAGTGCCCCATCAAACAGGATTATAGGCTGTCAGTCCTTGCTAAGGTTCTTGCGAGCCCAATTGACCTTCCGCCATCCTAAATACCGGGAATATGAGTCTTTAATATGTATTATATAGGACCTGAGTCTACCCGGCGCGGTTAGAGGCAGGGAGGTTGACAGAACGCAATGGAACAGTGGAACCCAGCGTGGGAACTGTTTCAAACTCCGACGATTACACAATAAGGTTGAGCTCCATACATCGCGCGCGCGGTAGACTACAGACTAAGCTCAGCACGGACTCGTAGGCACTCGCGCTTGGAAACCAGGCGCGAGCTTCCGGAAAGGCGGACACCCACACAGGAGTCTTCTGGTCGTGTGCAGCTTGCGCCGCAGATGCGCAGGAGCTGGGCAGCGGCCAGTGTAGTAATAGTCCAACTCAAGGTCCGGCTCGTAGACGCGCCGCGTTGGGGTCACAAGAGGGCGGAAAGCTCCGGCCAGCTGCGATTACGATTCGTTAATTGGCGAAAGACATTTGAACGGAGGTAGCTCACACCATCAGCGGCCACTTCGCCTGGATTAACGGCGAGCAGCTGCGCTAGCAAGCCCCTCGCGGGCGTGGCGGAGCCCGCGGCTAAGCAGAGTTAGTATGCGGCGAAAAGCTGTGAAATTTCGGAAATTCGAATGCTGATTAAACATGTCTAGGCTCGTGACCAATCCGCTTCGCACGTGGCTGCGCTATCACGTTGCGAAGCGGCTGGGACATTCTGTCGCTGATTTGGGTGGACCCGCCAAACCAGTGGCGAGACTTAGAATTTGAGAGTGCAAAATCTTGAAAAAAAGTGTCAAAAGTCCCTTAGTGAAAGTGGAATATTTTTCAATTCTAAGTCGAATGAGCATCACATGTTTTTCGGCTTTAATGGAAGAGTGCTTGACGTCGTCGGCGCACGGACCAGTTGACGACGTCGAGCACTGATATATCATCCCAAAAAAAGTTTGTCTCATTCACCTTAGAATTCAAAAATACACAACTTTCTCTATATGACTTTTCACACATTTTCTGAAGGTTTACAACTTTCAGATTCCAAGTCCAAAGACTCATTTGGCGGGTCCAGCCAAAATGCTGACCAAATGTTCCAGTCGTTCTAGGAAGCTTTGATCCCTCTGCTCGTCTCGTGATCAAAGTTGCTTACTAAGAACGATTGGTAGCGAGTCAAAAACATGTCTTATAATTATACGCGCGTCGACTTGGGCGCGGCACGCCGGGTCCCGTGACCGCGCTGCCCCGGCACGAGCCGGTCCGGGTATCTGCACTCTATTTCCCACCCCCCACCACCATATGCCCGCTCCACCAGAGCTGCTCATGATCAAACCAGCGCGGCGCTCAGCTGCTCTGCGGCATACTGGTTGGTCTGCGTTCTCCCTGTGCCCAGCGTCCGTTTCCGCATCATTCCCGTCACTCGTCTCATCACATCTCCCCGTCTCTCCCTCAATCTCCCTCTGTCCCTGAGTCCACTCCCGTACACAAGAGCACTTTGCCCACAGCCTCACACTTGTTTCCTGCTTATCTCGAAGCTCGCGGGCAAGAAGCGGAGGTGCGTTCTTCCCTCCCTCGTCATTTGTCGTCGCTCGCGTCTCGGAGGCGGGCGTTTCTCCATCTCGTCGCTCGGCTCGTACCTGGCCGCTCTTGTGCGGAGGCGGGGTAGGTACTGGCGGCGCATCGAGGCGCGTCGGCGCGGAGGGCTATGCATCTGGGCAACGCTGCTGAGCGAGGTGCGAGGAGGTGTCTGCGCGCGTCCCGTGGCGCGGACACGGACGCGGCTCACCGCAGGTCGTCGAGATGCGCGTGTCGCAGTCGATTTATTCCCGGAGTCGATGTCGCTGCGCGCGAGTGCACCCCGTCGTAAATGCGCATATCGTCAAATCGTCGGGGTCGTACGCCTACGGCCAGCGCCGGCGTCATCGTGGTGGACGCGTGTCCCGCAGCGAGCGCGAGCGCGCAGATGCGACGTCTGCGTGCTGTGCATCCTCCCCACGGCGGAGACGTCTACGTGGGGGCGGGCGTATCCTCGTCGTGTTTGCGGTTGCGGTTGCGCAAGTCTGCACTCTGTCTGCCAGCCTGCGTCGGCGTGTTGTCCGGTGCAGCGGCACGCGCGCGGGGGTGCGCATCCCCGCGCACAGGATGAAGAGGCGGATGGTACTACCTACGCAGCACTCTCTGTCCTGTGGTTACGATGTGCACGTCATCGCGGCGCACGAGGCGCGGAGGCGTCCAAGTTCGAGCGGTGCGCTATGCGCGCCTCGCTTAGTTCTGCAACCGTGCAGCCGGGGTCCGTGCGCGCGGCTGCCGCCTATAGCCTGTACTGTACATACAGGCGTGCACGACCCCGTGGAATCACGCTTGCGGGTGCGCGTCGGTGCGGTGGAGGTCGCGTGGGTGTGCTATCGAGATGCGGTGCCGTTCTGCGTCTGCAAGGGCACGCCCTCCGCCGCGTGGGGCGCGGCGACCTGGCGCAGCCACAGATGTAGCGCATGACAAACGAGACGGGTGCCCCCCGCGCCCGAAGCGCGCTCGAACCACATGAGCGTATCCCAATTTACAATGGGGCATCATCTATTAACCATCGGGGGTTTGAGGTGACTGGCGCGAGTGAAATGGGTAACACATACTTACAGCCGCATCAAGTCCTGCAGGACGTCATGCAAGTGCGCTGTCGAACTCGAGATTATTCGCGGGATCTAGTGCGCGTTTAGAGTTTGTGACCAACCGGGCTGTAACTCTGACACTGTCAGTCATCGGAGGAATTGGGTATAGATTTCAAAAAAAAAAAATCCAAGAGGACGGATATCGAGTTCCGACTGTCAATAACCTTCCCGTTTTTGCGAAGTTGAACTGCGCATATTTCCACCTTCCATCGGCGAGGGCTCGTCGGAGGGAAGTACCACCTTTATCTCCTACTACGCCCATTTGCAACCCATCAGCGGAATCCCGAAGCCGCGAGCGTTTCACAGCTGGGAGACGGATTGCGTCCTCAATCTTTTCAAGGCGAGAAACAAACTTCGCTTGCTTGTTCTGCTCAACTATCTCAAGATTACCGGACGGCACATCTGTCCCTGACCCTCCGCGCCCCCTAAAGGCTACCACATCTTGTCATTCGAACGGTTACTTCTTTGGTCGAATCAATAACAGTACACCCTTCCAAGTACACTTCTCGAGTTTTTGGCCCCCGCCTTCAGCCCTTCACGGCCAAACCTCCAGCCACATTTTCGTTGTCCTGCCGCTGTTAAAAAATATTCACAAAAATGGTGGAGTACATACCGTTCTGAATATCTTTCCCCGTACATTTCATTTCGGCTGAGTCGTCCCTGGTCGCTCAGTCGTCACCGGTTTCCCGGAGGTAGGTTGCGTCGGTTTTGCAGAGGTCGGCGGACCAGTTACTCCTTGGTTTCTAGATCTGCAGAGTACGTGCTTAGTTAGTATACTCTCGACTAGCTTCGACGTACCCCCGATTGTGGCGCAGCATATCGTCTCTCTGGCGCCTGAGGGTCTTGGCGCCTGTTTTTATAGCGCCCTCTCGCCGCTTTTCGGCAGTGGCGTCCGGGGAAAGCCCGAGTCAGTCGGAGTCAGTCGGAGTCAAGATATCGTGCTATTTGCGTCCTTACCCTTGACGGCGGAAGGAACATCACGAGAAGGTATCGTCGCATGCGTAAGACAATCGTCCAATCAAAGTGAGTTCGATGATCATGAGGCACCTTGCTTATCTGGTCTTCTTCTTGCATTAAGTTGATCGACCCACAACTCGAATTCAATATCTTCCTCATTGCGAATTTATTATTTATTTTACGTGTGGATAGTTGAATGGTAGTAGAGTTGAGATCAAAAAAGCCCGAGGCCAAGAGGTGAAAGGGACAAACATGAAAAAAGATTTCCAGGAGCGTCGGGAATTTCCATTGCAGTACTAAATTATTCATGACATGATGCTTGATTGCCATGTTTCGGCATGTCATCTGCCTTTGGGGTGCTTCTTTTATTGACATCCATGGGTCATACTCGTCCACACGCTATCAACCCAAGACGGGCGACTTGTGCCCCCTGTGTCAAGGAAACTTTTGAGTTATTTTTGGACTCATATCGCAGCTTCCCAGGATAACTCTGGCCCGGGGTTGCATTCACACCAATAAATCGTTGGCCAGACACCATTGGCCCTTCACCGAATCGCGTGCTACGGCCCTGCAATCTGCAAGCCCCGAGTGGTCGGATTCACATGGCTCCACAGCCAAGACGGACGGTACTGGGCCAGATGGCTCTCTGGTTATCAAGAATGTAGAAAAAGTATATAAGAGTTCTGTTCTTCATTTTCCCTGTTCTTCAGAACTCCAACATGAAAGCCGCCGCCATCACCGCCATCCTCGCAGCCTCCCTGGCCACCGCCGAGGTCACCTGGACCTTCCAAAAGTTCGAGAACGGCGTCGAGGTCCCCTTCGCCGCCGGTCCCCAGACCAGGTTCCAGTCGCAGGCCATGGCCAAGGTCGGCGAGGCCCGGAAGCGAAATCGCCTCAACGGGCGCGCGGCGGGCGCCACGGTCCAGTCGTCCAACTGGTGCGGTGCCTCCCTCACCGGCTCGGGCTTCACATCGGTCGTCGGCACCTGGACCGTCCCTACCATCACCCTCCGCTCCGGCCAGTCCGCCTCCTCAGACCCCGCCCTCGCCCAGTGGGTCGGTATCGATGGCTTCAGCAACTCTGCCCTGATCCAGGGTGGTACCCTCTCCGAGCTCGTCGGCGGCCGCCAGGAGAACTTTGCCTGGACTGAGATGCTTCCCGCTTCTCTCCGCGAGGTTTCCCTCACCGGTAAGGCTCTCTTCACACTCATGATGGACGATACAATATACTAACACTTCACCCGCACAGTCAACACCGGCAACAGCATCACCACCAACGTCACCATGACCTCGACCACCTCGGGCACCGTCACCATCAGGAACACCAGCCTTGGCACCTCTATCGTCGGCACCGTCAGCGGTGGCACCCGCCTGTCCGGCACTTCGGCCGAGTGGATTCTCGAGGACTTCCTCTCAGGAAACAGTTTGGTCGCCTTCCCCGCCTTCCCCACCTCCAGTTTCACCGGCTCCGCCGTCCACTCCGGCACCTCCGTCAGCCCCTCTACCGCCACCCTCATCGACCTCGTCCAGAACTCTGAGCTCTGCTCGGCCACTCTCTCGGGCACGAGCGTCTCCGTCCGTGACTCTTAAGCCACGACTACTACTTCTTCTGGCGAGTTTTGAGAAGGGACATGTGTATATAGCTGCCATTTCTGCATTGGAGCATCTTCACGCTCGTATGTAGTCGGGAACACAAGCTTAGTTATAATCCGCATGCTTATTCTTGCACTTTCTACCTCAACCATCAAATATCGTTGAACTTTCAGTGGCAGTGCTCGTCTTAGCATGCATCGTTTCTGCATATTATCAGATATCTCAACTTCGGAGAGTTGGAGGGTGGTATTATTTACTACGAAGGGTGACATCATTTGAACCCTGCTTGAGACTGCAGCATTTCATTGATCTCGGGTCTCACGTATCCAGCGGAATTCCTGGTACCGTCAGGTTCCAGGTCTGAAAAGCGAAATGTAAATTTCCCCATCCCCATCCTGTGGCGTCATGTGCTTTGGACTTTGGAATCGGCTTCTTGACGGTGGTTAAACAATAGTCTAGCGCGATTTTTGAAGTTGAGCGAGACGACTGGAGGATCTTGTGGTAAAAACCTACTTCAGCGGTGAACGAACAACACAACGGACCATATACAACCATTAGTATATAAGATCCAAATCGCATCGCAGTTAGACGCCCAATTGTCAATTGCTGCTGGCACCCCACATTTGACTCTTGAGCGGACAATGGACACCGGCAGAGTACAACCCGCTGTGCCGTTGAACGAGCCGCTCTACGTTGAAGTGAGATCGCACCACTCGCGCACATTCAACTTGAAAACAAAGATACACAGCACAAAAAACGTACATTCGGATTTTTTCCCTTCATTTTCATGCTCATCCCTTCTCGTTCCATTCCCGTTATCCCCAACGTTCGTCCTCGCGCGCACCTCCTACCTCCCGACCTTCGCGACTGCGCCGACCTCGTAGAGGTACGTCCCAAGGAACTTCGTCTGCAAAAAAAAATAAAAAAGAACGAAATCAGCATGCAAAGAAGCGAAGCCGAAGAGGGAAGGAGGGAGGGAAATGAAGGGAGGGTGTGCATTGAAGAGGAAGAAAGATGCAAACGCACCTCCTCTATAAAGTTGCTCTTGTCCAGCTTCTCGTTCGTCGAGCTGCGAAAAGATCCAGTCAGTGACTGTTTGAGTCACGTCGAAAGCGAGGAGAAGGGAGAGCATCGGGCGGCGAAACGCGCTCCCCGCGTTTCCCAGCATGCCCGACCGCACGGTCCAAACAGAGTCGGCGTAGAGAGTGTATGAGCTCGACCGCGCGCATGTCGCTCGCAAGTACGGCGTCCGTCGCCGCATGAGACGCCATTGTGCGGGGCGAAGGTCTACGCCTCCACTGGACAACGCGCCATGTCCGCCCCAGCATCCAGCGCCTCTACCGCGCAAAAAAAACGACATCGCTTCGCCAGCGCCCACGGCGGCTCGGTCATCAGTCCGCGCGTCGACCACCCCGCATGTTCGCGAACGCAGCATCCGGTAAGGAGAGCCCGCCTTCCTCTCGCAGCACGCTGAGGAACGTGCCAGCCTACGGGCTTCCCCCACATGCGCAGCACGCCTGGCAAAGGAGCATCGCATCCTCCAAGCGACCGTGTTCATCAACTTGATCATGAGAGGCTCTGTCTGACGGATAGTGCGCACCCAGTCCCACTTCGGGCCGTAGTCCATCATTACAAAGAAATGGCCTCTCTGACTGAGTATCCGCCGACGGACTTACTGTCACGTAAAATAAGAAAAAACACAGATGGACACTATTGCTGCAAGTTTATGTATGGAACTCAACGGCCACCACGAAGAACTTCTTCGGACCCTTTATTGCTATTTTCTCGGATCTCAAACTGCGAAAATATCAATGGACGGCCGAGGCTTACCCGATTGACTTGGCAAATTGACTTGGGCACCAAGCGGAGTTTGAATTTGGTTGGGTTGACTTGTGCAACTTGTGCAACTTGTGCGGGCGTTGACTTGTGCTTGTGCCCTTTTACACTCACTCTCTTCACCATACAGAAACATCATAGGACTCATCCCCAAGCCTGCCAAGACATCCCCAACCTACTTAGGCATTGGCGGGACTATCCTTGGTGGCGGTCGGCAAGTTTGATGGCATCATCACCAACACTGATGTCGTCGTCGCTGTCGTCGTCAGTGAGCAAAGTAAGATATGTTTTTGACGGATGAGTTAAAAGTGTATACATCTCTTGAGGCATTTACTTATATGTAGTCCAATCAATTGACTGTCCCGGACCGAAGAGCACAGCAGTGTCGGGCGTTTGTAACTGATCAACTCACGAGTCTAATGCAGTTCATTGGAATAATTCCATGCTAACTAGGCAGCCATGTGGAAAAGCTACCGATCTTACTTTCGGATGCACATATTGACTTGTGCGGGTGACAAATTGACTTGTGCACTCAAAATCCCCGCACAAGTCAATTTGTTCACGTACAACATGACTACCGGTGAAATTGATGGCAAGCCGGTGTCCAATCCCCTTGTCCACGGGTGTTACTCCAGAACTATAGTCAATGCAGGCAAGAAAGCCAAATACTGGGTTTACTAACGCCAGTCTTCAGTCCTAAACGATTAGATAACTTGAGTGTTGTTCACAAGGAAATTAACCTCCCTGGGGGCTTCATGTAAAGTGAAATGAGTGTTTAGCTAGCAGGTACATGTGGTGGGTTCTTTGCCAACTTGCATTGGTGGCCAGGGGGTAATGTGAGGTAGGAGGTAGCCCGTCGAGAGAGGAAATGTCCAGTGATCCACTCCTAGATGAGGTATTATATATATATATGTGTCGGAGTGTGATGAATAGATGAGGTAGAATATTAGTGTAACTTGATAATCCGCGACTAGTGCATATATTTCCTTCCTAATCCGAGACTACTTCTGCCCAGAACACTGGGAATGTACCCAAGCCAACCACCAACCAAACATGCGGGGTCACGTGCACACAACAAATTGACTTGTGCCGCCAAACACTCGTGCTTGAATGGGTGTTGCAGGTAGATTTTTTTTGTCTGATACCCACCAATCCTGGCAGTGGGATGATATAGGCTGTCTCTGTGCACGGATATTATCCGCCATAAAAGCCCAGTGATCAACTTATGAGCCTTTTTGTATCGCAGTTCAATTGCCAGAATTTGAATGAACGTACGTATCCCTGGGTTGGGAATCGCTCCCCGATCACACAATAGCACCACAGGACCCAAATTGATGCCGCAAGTCAATGATCGGGCCAGTAGTATCACGGCGGGCATCACGAAAGTCTCACTGGCGGTGATGATGGGGCCTACAATTGACGAGAACTTATAAAATGCCCCGACAACTTTGAGCAGGCAATAAGGGAGTTATGTATATGGTCCTGACATCGAAAGAACTTGCAAAGGAGCAGCAGATTGTGCCCAAGTCAACGGTGACCAAACGTGCGGGGCAAGTCAACAATTTGACTTGCACGTAAGCATGCTGACTTGTGCGGGCGACAAATTGACTTGTGCACCCAAATCCCCGCACAAGTCAACGCAAGTCAATCCGCGCGGGCGCAAGTCAATTTGGCAAGTTAAAAAGTGAACCCTCATGGACGGCCTCAGACTCATCACGGATTATCGCACCCAGCCCTGCCATTCAATTTTTGGGTATCTGTTCCAAACTACGCATGCCCTCCAGGTCAGCCAGCTCGCCATCTGTACGTGTCGCGTCCTCTGCGCGCCCAAGGACACGCAAATCCTCCGCAAGGGACTGCAAAGACTTGCTACAGAGACCGAGAAGAGCCGGCCTTGTCTGCGTAACAGTTCGGTAAAGGTGAGCACATTGTCCCTCGGCGCGTAGGGCATCTTCACGGAGGCCGACACTGCGAAGATCTTGGGCTGATGCATGGAAGGAGCGGGCGGCGAGTTCAGCATCTGTCTTCGCCAAGTTGAGATAGATCTCAGCTCCTTCTTTATCGGTGCGTGACGCATCCTCCTGGCGATCTACGGCGTGGAGGAATACAGCCAGAGAGCAAAGCGCGTTGGCAAGTCCCGCTTCCAACCCACCGGTGCGATCCGGGAGACTCCGATAAATATCAACAGATTCGCCCGCGGCGCGTACCGCGTCTTCGGCATTACCAACAGCGCTTAGACTGAATGCTAGATTCTCGAGAGAATGGGCAAAGGAGCCCATAATCAGGTTCTTGGCTGAAGGGATGAGAGAAACCGAAAGATCGGGGTCTGTCGCGGTAAGTCCGCGCACGAGATCAACTGCTTCCCGCGCCATACTCAGCGAATCTTCGTGCCGGCCCAGCGCACGCAGAAAAACACCCAGATTTTCCAGGGAGTTGGCGAGGAACAGTACGGGCATAGTGCCCGTCTCCTGAGCGTTGCGACGAAGGGCCACGGCCTCTTCGCAGGCGAGCACCGCGTCTTCTTTGCGGCCGACTGCAGAGAGATCCAGCGCAAGGTGTTCCAGCGACTGGCATAGCTCGCTGTTAATGCCGGGATCAGCCGCTGAGAGCTTGCGACGAAGGTCCACAGCCTCTTCGTCCGCATACAAAGCATCTCCGTCGCGGCCCACGTCCCTGAGCTGGTTACCGAGGGTATTCAATGACAACGCGAGAGCCTTTGTCGCGCTGGGATCCTGCGATGCAAGCTTATGACGAAACTGGACTGCCTCCTCGTGCCTGTGCAACGCATCGCCTTCACGACCGGCCGCGCTGAGATGTACACCGAGGCCATGGAGTGCAGGCGCAAGATCCCTGGCTGCTGCAAGATCTGCCTCCCCGAGCGTGAGACGCAGATCGACGGCCTCTTGACTAATTTGAAGGGCTTCGGTGTTTCGGCCGACCGCGTATAGATGCGCGCCGAGGTTATGCAGCGAGGTGGCTAGGTCACTGGTGGGACCTCGACCGGGGTCCGTTTCCGCGAGCTTGCGAAACAGCTCAACAGCTTCTTCACCACATTTTATCGCATCATCGTAGCGGCGCCCCCGGTTGAGTGCAGTACCCAGGTCATTCAGTGCGGCAGCTAGCTCCTTGGATGTGTCCGGACCATTGGCAGCAAGTCCACGACGAAGCTGCACAATCTCTTCGTCGATGCTTAATGCGTCTTCCGGGGAGCCCACGGCCCTGAGTGCTATCGCCAGACTGACCAAGGACACACACAAATCGCCGATGACGGCTGGGTCCTTCTCCGACAGCATGCGACGAATGCGAACCGACTCCTCGTGAGTGTCCAACGCCTCTTCATGGCGTCCCGCCGCCTGGAGCTTCACACCCAGCCAGTACAATGACGAGGCAAGGTGTGTGTTGGTGCTGGGGTTTGTCTTCGCCAGCGTGCGCATCAGCTGAACCGCCTCCACCTCGGCGCGCAACGCATCTTCGTGGCGGCCCACCGCCGAGAAATCCAGACCCATATTGCTCAATGTCATCGCAAGGATCGTCGTGAGTGTGGGGTTTCCCGGCGGCATTCGAAGAAGTCCGAGCGCTTCTGCATTGACCCTCAGGGCATCTTCGTGGTGGCCCGCTCGCGAGAGTTCTGCACCCTGTTTGTGCAATTCGATAGCGCGCTCCCGGCGCTCCGTCAGCGGCAAAATTCCGCCGATAGTTTCCTCTGAGACATGTACTGAGCTTCTCTACACTTTGACTCGAATGCGCCGAGGGACAAACCTATCGCTTTGACCGCCTCCTTGAATAAACGAAACATGATGTGGTTAGGTACTGACTCAGTCTCGGAGGGCCTATTTGGACGCAATAGATCAGTTAGAAAGATTCCAAGCAGGTCAGACCAGCATTGAGTACCGATTCGAGCTGTTGGGAGGGACGTGGCTGTCGTAGATTGAGAGAGTGAGCATGAGAACGCTGCCTTCCTGTCTTGGCAACGAACTCTATGGGCTGTCGCGCCGGTGATTCCCGATCATGATGTGTTCCTAACGCACTGCGCATCTCCCGAACGGATGCAGAAGCGTTCGGATATGGGGGAGAATCCCAGCGCACACAGGAGAAAGCCTAAAGGGTAGGATCCGAGCAATGGCACTGCAAGAGCAAGAGATCAGATGAAGTGCGTTTGGCTGAAATTTGAAGGAACTGTCCCACAACAGAAGTTAATGGATCACCGTTACGCCTCACACTGAAATGTGTGGCGCGGAATCAGCAGCGTTGTCCGGGCTGGTCGCGAACTTCATCGCAGCTAATGATTTCGAATCCCTCAAAAAAAAATTTTTTTGGGAAGGCCGCGCTCCCCTTGCTCTGTGGTGAACACATCATACTTCATAATCGTAACAATGGCTGACACTGTAACCATTACGATGTGTCCTACCTCTCGAATGTCGCACTCAAGCTGATCGTTATCCTAGCTTTCAATAAGTTTAGTTTATGAAGCCTTGCTGGTTGTTGGCCGTGAGCGCGTAACACAGAGAACAAGCACCCTTGATGTGTTGCATTTTGTACAGTGTCAATTGAGCAGCTGATTCCTCCTGCCGGAGCGAAGCAAAGGCACATCTTGTGATCATTATGCGTTGGCGAGTACATGCATTGCGGTTAACTCGTCTCCGCAACGCGGGACCCGGATAGGCACCAGTCGAGTCAAAGCACAACGTAGGACAGGGAAGGGCAAGAGAAGAAGGGCCGTACCGTACTTCGAGCCACGACAATTGACCGAGGCGCGATTTATTGGGTCCGTTCAAGTGGAAGTGCGTGCGCCGTGCCCTGCTCAGCTTTTCCTAAGTGCATGCGTCAACCAAATAATCCAACACGGCGCGTCTTTATTTTGTTTGTTTCACACCGGCTTCTCGTCCTACTTGCTCAATTTTTCATTCCGGAACCCAACCGCGTGTCTTCAATCCACGCACATCACAGTGAGTTTTTCGGCTGTGCGGGCGAGGGTCTCCGCTTTGCACTGCCTGCAAGACTGCAATATTTCAATTTTGTCGGATGGCGCGCGCAGCGCGGGGGGATTGGATGTGTATAACGTGCTTGCGGCATTTTGGTGTTCTTTTGGCGCCTCCTCTCCGGAGCGATCCCTACGCGCCGGTGGTCACCCGGACGGAGCGCGCGGGGAATGATTGAACTCGACGTGGACCGCCTTTGGCGCTGAGCTGCGTCTCCCGATAAGGCTTGCGCGTCCCTGGTGCGACGCGCTGCGGAGGAGGTGCCTGCGAGGGGGTTTCGTACGTACGGTGCTGTGGTTCATTACTGTGTTTTCGTATTTTCAACGCGCGTCGGGTGCGTCCCGCGAGGACTTTGGAATTTCAATTCAAGTTCAAGTACACGCGAGCCGGCCCGGGTGGGGTATGTATTGAAATTTTTCGTTTCGTCCATGTGTGGAGGTTTTTCGGCAAGGCCCGATGGCACGACGGTCTACGTGCGTGCCGGGGGCGGGCGGAGTTTTTTGGATGTAAGGACGGGGCGGGGCGGTCGGGGCTTTGTGGGTGACTGGGACTGTTGAGAGTCACTGGCGAGGGAGGTTCGCACTTGCGCGTGAGATGTGCGAAACAGCGCTTTTTACAAAAAAGAAGTTAGGGTGCAGAACCGTCTATGGTCGAAGGGAGAGGCAATGATCAGCCGATTTTAGTGTGCTGGCGTGCCACCCAGGATATTATTTACGACAGTGGAATAGGA
Organism: Mycena latifolia; assembly: GCA_029289555.1. Taxonomy (NCBI): domain Eukaryota; kingdom Fungi; phylum Basidiomycota; class Agaricomycetes; order Agaricales; family Mycenaceae; genus Mycena; species Mycena latifolia. Next base: position 547,692 of record JARJLE010000043.1, on the reverse strand, counting down.
ATAGGAATAGGAATAGGAGCGACCTCCACAAGCGGCCACGCTATGTATGGACCGGGAATGACATCGTATCGTATGAGTCCGTTGTTGAAAGAGAGGGAGAAGGAAAGAATTAATGAAGGAGAGAAGGAGGGAGACTGGGAGGTGATTGATATGAGAGAGATGGGAGAATAGCCCATAGGTGGGCAGGAAAGAAATTGGATCTGTGGCTTTTCGTTTCAAAGATTGAGCCGGGAGAGAGACGATTTTGGGGCCCCGAGAGTCACAGGGCAGGCCACGGATCGTCGAAAAAGTCGGATTGGATGCGTCGATGTATACGCGACGCGACGCGGCACACGCCGCTTCCCGTGACCGCGTGGTTGATTTATTGATGATCCTGCGCCGGAGCGAAGCGCAGGCACACCTTGTCTCCTTGCATCACTTCTCCTTCAATTACACTCAGAACATGAGACAATGACTTTGCCCCGGCCAATGTCCTCCGCGTTTTCAACCGGAGTAGGAGCGCCCCGCCACGCTCTTGTCAAAACTAAAAAAGCGATCGAGTCCACAACGCCTTCCACAGCACCGTCGGCGCCAGAAGGGCTCTGTCTGCCGCGACCATATTGCGAACACGCCATAATACCGACGCAACCTCTTCATACTGAGGTGTCTATCAGTCAAACAGAAAGACTTTACTGCCTATGGATTGAAATCTACCTGCGTCGCGGCGGAAATCAATTTGAGCTCGAACCAGCGGTCGAAGCGTCCATTATGTCTTGTTTCCCCGGCCATTGGCTCGCAGGCCAGCGATCCGTAATCTGGTGATGGTTGAGGCAAAGACCCGAGGGCGATGCAGCATACGTACCGTGCAGCCGTGTTGCGTCCCTACAGACAAGAATAATCAACGTGCGAGGGAGCGAGAGTCAACACTGTGGCTAACCACAAGCCTTCAGTACGAGCAGCGTTCTTCTTGAAGTAACGTGCCGAAAACCCTCCGGGAAGGAGCTGGACAGGGGAGTCGAGAGAGTGAAGAAGAGAGTTCAGCGTGATGGCGTTCAGCATGACCTTCCCGACGCCTTGTCTGTCATATCGAGGTTTAGATCGCGAAGAGAGAGAAATTTCAAGATTTTTACCCGTGGACAGGATTCAGCTGTATATGTGCATCACCAACCGCGATGAAGTTGGAGGGCAGAGCCCCTGTAGAAACAGAGTGGTATTTGACGTACGATTGTTCGGCTGATTACGGTTGAATGAGTTTTTCAAGGCAATAATAGCTTCATACGTACGTATTTTGATGATATCAAAAGAAGGTTCATTACAGTTTTCACAGAGGATTTGGACAGTCTTGACAAACCATGAAGCGAGGGGTGCGTGTCCGCGAATTGTCGATATAAAGGGGAGTACTTCAGGCACGCTGCGCGGAAGGTTGTCCTCGCTGGATGTTAGCATAACTTGCACTGTTGAATTTGATGAGAAGTTGAAATTGAGAGAGGCCGGTCTGCATACTTGTATCGTTATCGGTTTTCAGGAGAGCAGTCACGGATAGGCCATAGGTGAAATGCTGGGTGTGGACATATTGGCATACTGAGTTGAACGCGGATTCGGGGATAGGGAGCCTGGACTCGAGCTCGGAAGAAACTGAGAAACATAAGGTTGCGTAGCGTATATTGGGTTTGTAAGAGCAGCGCAGGTTGTCGGGGAGGGAGAATCCGGCAGTTTCGAGCCATTTCATCCCTGCTTGGATCCTTCCGGTACAGTCTACAGAGATCGATTCAGTCTGCGTGTCCCAAGTGACGAGGAAATACATACCCACGACTAGACCGATATCACTGACAACGACTTGCGTCCCATCGAGCTTGCGGACAATGACGGACCGGATAGATGATTGATTATCTGAGGCCTCGACACCACGCACAGTACCAGGCCAAACCGTGATATTCGCGGCTGTTGGGTGCTGCATGAGCAATGCATACAGCGCCTTCTGCGTTGCGGACCGCCTCATCGCCAGAGTGTCTGGAAGACGGCCACCAGGGTAGTCCCCATAAGGAGCCGGAACTGCGATTCCAGAGTAGTGGAGCTGGATGTCAGCGTATACTAGTCTAAGCATGTTCCGTCATTCAATCAATGAGCTGTCTTAAAACGCTCACCGTCCACCCACAGCCCTTAGTTCGGTGTCAAAATTGGGCCACAGACGTCTGGCGCCGTCAGTGAACAGGCTGAGTAAAGCTGGAGGTACCTGATGAGTTTTCGGGAACAAATATTATTCGGTGTCTCACCATGAGTAGCATTGTACTGCATGACCCGAGTCTTGGGTTTCTCGAGATCGAGGAGTTCAGGGTCCACAAGAATGACGCGATCGAAATGATCAGCAAGGACTCGAGCGACAACTGTTCCTGCGATACTGTGGGAGTCGATGAAGGCAGCGGGGGGGGATCGACTACAGTTCCAACATACCTTCCTCCACATACAATTGCGGTGCCTATCAGTTTTTGCTTCCTCGGCTGGCCCAAAGAAGCAAGCTCTTCGATCCATTCGGGCGGAGATGTGCAGACTTTCTGCCAGACGATGCCTGAACCGAGCAATACGCACGCCGTGGAAGCCAGGTAGATGGAAGAGTGAGAAATGCCCATGACGGGGGGAAGCGAGTGAAGCGGCTTCAAGAATATCCCATCCCTTACGTATATTTGGCAATGTCATTCGGCCCCCGAACATCTCACGAGCAGTGAGAAGAGCGGCGGCAATAGTTGTCGATTGATCAGCTGCTGCAGCTGCTGTAACTTTGACACACATTTGTATGCGTTGAGTGCGGCGATACCAGTGCATGGATTCCATTGGAACATCCACGCGGACCGGCTTGAGTTGACGTGCGCCTTAGTAGGAAGAAAACCAATCAAACAAGACCACAGTATGGGGGAGTGATATATCACCCCTCGGCAACCCCCCAAAGTCCATGATATATCACCCCCCACAGTTGCCCACCTGCGATGATATATCATTTGTAGACCCTCCCGTAACTCACCCGAATGCAGAAGAAAGCCATCACATCAGTGTTTCCAGGTCCCGGCGTTGTGATGCACGATGAGCATGCATATCCGCATTTAGATGACAGCGATCAAATGCTCTGGACGTCGTCGGCGACGACGACCACGAAACGGGCTTCAAAAATCACGAAAAAAATCAGGCGGTATGTAGGCGTTAGATAAAATATATTGTGCAAAATATCTATCCTACCACAGTTTACAACAGTGCGAAAAGACGGCTTTAAGTAGAGACACTCCACCCTGCCAGCGTTCGCGCCTCGCTTGAATCCAGACCCATAGCCGAGCATCACGCAATGCTCGAGGGTGCGCCTGCCCACCCTCCTTCGACTCCCCGACCAGCTGTGAGAGCCCCGTGCGCATTCCCGACTCCAGGGCAGCCTGCGCACGGGAGCGCCTTATTAGCTCGAACGCACGCCTGCGCAGCGAGCCGGATGCTGTGGAGCTGCAAGTCGCTGTGTCTATGTGAGCTCTCCTTGCCTGCTGCGCGTACACAGCGGCCAATCTCACCGCACGATGCGGCCTCTCATCTCGCGGCTCCGCACGTTAGTCCACCCGTTTGGGAGTGCCCCCACAGCTGCTCCGGCCCACGGCCTCACGCACAGAATCCTCGGGCTCAGAGGCGACGAGCGCGGCAGCGCAGCGATAGTGAGGGACACGAAGAGCTTTACGACGGCGTGCGGCGAGTTCAGGGGGACGGGCCAGGGCCAGAGCGAGGACCGTGGGGGTGTATGGTGGGGTCATGGGTAGCTCCGTATGAGCCGGTGGCGGGATCGAGAAGCGTCGGCGTTGCTTGCGCACACCTCACGTCCTGCACACCGCGATGCCTCCCTCGGCTAGTGCACATGCAGGAGGGCTGTGGCCCGCGCAGCAGAGATAGTGGACGGTGTCGGAGACTCGGAACCAAGGGTCCTGGTGCTCGCTGAGTAATAGCAATAGCGGCCAGGCGCCGGAATCTGCGTGATGCGCGAAATGGTGCGTGGGGGTGCTGGAGAGTATATGGAACAATCAGCACGTAGTAGAGGCTCTACCACGCAGCATACGCACTAGAAAACACCAAATCAGCTCTCCTTTGTGTCTCTTCTTGCCCCCGCTTCCCGTCGCGCATATCGAGCAGCATTCTCGTGCTCAGATGCACATAGAGCACGCCAGGGTCGGGAACAGCTCCGTAGAGGAGACCGCCTAGGTCGCCAAAGGGCGCACGAGGCTGGTTTAGGCCGGGGAGCAGCTTTCTGGAGGTGTCAAGAGCCAGAAGAATGGAGAGAGGAAACAAGCCGTAGCACAAGATTGGCCAAATGATACCAAGGTAGGAGCCATGGGTTGTAGTGAGATTTTGTTGGGTCGATGTTCCTGGAGCCGGAGTGCGAGCAGCGGGGGCGCATGCCGCCTTATCGAGCCCAATCGTGGTGGTGGAAGGAGAGAGAGTCACATATGTGACTGCGTTACGAGTGCTCACTTTCTACGGTCATAAACATTGATTTCGTCCTCATTCTACACCCGATCGCATTTAAAGCACATTCTGAGCCGGCGGAATATCTTAAATTTCCCTTCCGAGCTCATTGGTAGGAAAATTAAACTGAAAAACTAGGTAAACACACTTGAAATATATTTGTTTTGATCATCTTAAACAAGAGGTTCGCCTTCGGGTGACTTCATGGGGCATGTTAAACATATTCTGAATCGGCATAACATCATTAGTTTACCCTCCAACTTGGTTGGTATCAGAGAGGTTCGAAAAAAATTAGTACTCAATATTAAGTACGCGAAAAAACGGGTTCGATGGGACCCTAAGATGCTTCATATCCTCTTTCTAGTATCATATAAAGTTTGAGAGAGTCGAACTGTATCCGAAAATATACAATTTTAAGTGAGAAGAGGTGGTGGGTAAGATTTTGCAAAGTGGTCCTGGCTCATGAGCGCGCACCCAGTATGGCAATAAACCTGTCTTGGACTCGACACCTCGTTCAACATTAAAATTCTATATTTCGGCCGCTGGGCTCAAAAACACATCGGAGAGTGTACGGGGATGTATTCCATTGCTCAGACATGCTTGGGGCACACCAGACCTTCTCAAAGAGTAGGATTTGCACCAGCCATCAAAACCCAATTATCCGTCATTATGCGCATTCTGTTCGTTCTTATTAAGTGGGAGCTTGAAAAGAATATATTACAGTCGGTGTGATCTTACTGTATACAGGAAAAATACGTGCTACATGGTCTCGAAGCCACCGGTATGATTGATGTGCACCGCAGAAAGGGGAGATTTTAGGTTAAGAGACCATCGTCCAGGAACAGAAGCAGAGGCAGCGAGGGGTGGTCAAGGGAAGGAACCGGGAGCACTACCTCGAAAAAAAACGGCATTGATCCCGCCGCAATCAGCTGGGCAGCAGTACTCCTGTTGACGGAGTCTACCCACGAGTTAACATGCTCCAGGGGCGCGCGAAAGCAGGAAAAAAACGACGGCAAGCGGGCAGCCAGGAGACCAGTCAAAGGTGGTGGGTGAAGGTGCTGACACCTGAACAACCCGTGTATGTGACTAAAGGTACAACAAGTGCCCGGAGCCGAACGCTCGAGAGCCGCGTCTCGCTGAGCAAGGGGGTGCGGGAACGGCGAGAAGCGGGACCGCCAGACAGAAGCCTACGTAGTCTCTGCGCTCCGACAAATGGACGGGCTTATAGTAGTGTGCACAACATGACAATGTTGTACTAAAGAGGAGCGGTGATAGCAGGAATTGGAGAGGGGGAAGGAGCGAGCATTTCGCCGCAGCCGGAAGGAGCATGCAGTGGAGCGGGAACGGATGAAGCGTAGAGCCGCCGGATAGACCAGCCATTGAAGGGAACCAATTGAGGATCCGAAAATTTACTGTGATGGAAGTAGGGATGTCTAGTGCTGCGGGCACGAGCAGGTTCACAGGCAATACTGAGCGGCCCGAGTCCCCTTGTATAGCTAGTGGCGCCGAGATGGGACTTGTGAACAGCAGGTGTGCCTCTCACATGTCTATTCCCCAAGGGTCCAGGCCACTAGCGATCCCAGGGGTGGCAGGAGGCGGTGGAAGCAGCCGGATGGTGCACAGATTTACCGCAGATTTTGGCAGGCTGGTAGGCTATGAGAAGCCTCAGAGAGTGCCTAGGGAGGTAACGCGGACTATAGAAGATGCGGTGGATAAGCTTCCGGCCCGGGCAGCGGGCAGGGCACGAGCAGGCAGCGGGATCACGGTGGACGGAAGAAAGGACATGAGGATATAACAAGTGTAAACACCACCTCTTTTGGATCGAATGATGCGTTGTTGATGCGGCATCAAAATGGCGCATGCGACGCGGCCGCCCCAACGAGCGCGGCGACGCGCGGACGGGCAACCAAAGTAGGTAAGTCTACAGGTGATATATCACTGCACGTCTACAACTGTAGGCCTTGATATATCATGGACATTGGAGCCCTGCCCAACAAATGATATATCAAAACCCCACATACGCCTGCAAACAAAGCCCCATCGCTGGCGGTCGTGCGTGCAGTGCTGCAGCTTAAATGGTTGGAGGGGAGAGTCTGTGGGCAGTAGTTTCTGACTTTCAGCCCTATGGCTACGTGGCATGGATCCATCAAGGACGTCGCAGAGGCCCCGGGCCTGTCATGCGGGTTGAAAAGACGGATCCGAAAGTCCGCGCGGCAGTGGGCATTCCGAGGGTTTATTTGGCCGCATCAGATCGCCAAGTGTTCGCGGCTGCTAGATCGTTGTCCACATCGGGACAGTCGAGGCGCAGAGATATGTCTCGTGCTCCAGGAAATCTTCCCTATTTGTGTGTAACATCTCAGCCCTGACACACTCGTCGACTGCGGCCACGTGTGCATGTCTCTCATATAGGTGAGGGTGGGGTTGATTAGTCTCCAACTGATGGCTCCGTAATGGACATGTCTTCGCCGGCGCCCGGGAACGCAGTGAGGTCATACGAGTCCGGGTTGAGGCTGACCGCGTATATCAAACGGCACGAGTTAGAACCGATACTATAGCGTCTGCCAAGAGAGCCTAGGCTAACCGCGGAGTTTCGGCCAAAATATCTCGAGCACATTATTTCTAAAAAAAGTAGTTTCTGACTCTCTGTGCGCGAAATGGTGAAAGTACAATTCCGGTGCGAGTATCCTACCATCCATACCGCTCCGCCGTCCATCCAAACAACTTTCCATCCGGCCCGAACGTGCCCCACTGCTCGCATCGCTGCTTGCGATCCAACGCCGTCACGCTCGCCACATCATCTGTACTCAAAGTGGGTAGCTGCACCGTGTCGTTAATTGATTATTCTGTTAGGAATCCGAAGGGACTTACGATAAGGTTCTCCTTCTGACGGCCGGCATTGGAGCTCTTGGGGACGGCGACGACCCCTCGCGCGACATGCCAGGCGAGAATGATCTGCGTCGGCGTGACCTTGTGTTTCTCCGCCAACCCTACGAGGACGGGGTCGCTCCGGAGTTTCTGGTAGCCGGTTGGACTGTAGGCGGTCACGACAATTCCCTTCTTGCGACAATACTCGAGGAGCTCAGTATCCGCATGGTATGGATGCATCCTTCGTATTCGCTAAGTCATCTGGAGGAATCAGCATATTTGCAACACTCACTCGATCTGATTAACCGCTGGGACGATCTTGGCGGTCTTGAAGAGTTCCTCCAGCCTATGAGGAAATCGAGTCAGCCAACATGGGGAGACACGAACCCGCAAACACATACGTCTTGATCGAGAAATTGCTCACTCCAATCGCGCGCGCCTTTCCGCTCGCGTGCAGACGCTCCATTTCCGCCCAAGTCTCGTTGAAGGTGTGCTCGTCGTCGAGTGTCCAACCCCCCCACATTTCCTCCATCGTGGTCGGAAGGTCATATCCAGCTGAGAAAATATACGATCAGTGGTAAACCAGCGACGGAAAGTCAGGTCGCACAAGGATATTTCAGGGCTTGAGGCCAATGCATCAGATACTGCACGGGATAGGTCAAACGGCGCGGGACTGTGTGTGAGACATCCTACCAAATCCACGTAATCCACGCCGAGCCTGCTCAAGCTCTCGTTGAACGAACGCTCGACATATCGGGGGTGATGCGGGCTTCATTCGGACTCAGTTTATTGCCGCTGGATATGGACGAAAAACGTACGGGAGTTTCGTGGTAATGAAAACCTCTTCACGCGGCACCTTGGAGGCACGTAGAGCTGCGCCAAGGGCGGGCTCCGTGCCTGATAAGTATGCATCGGAACCTCGTCTTTCAGAGCGCCAAAGTGCTTACCATAAAAGTACGCTGTGTCGATGTGGCGATACCCAGCCTATAACCATTGAGCAAATAAGAAATGAACACGACTACTGTGTCTCCCACCTCGAACGCGGTGAGAAACCACCTCTCAGAGTCTGCGAGAGCCGCAGGTGTGAAGGCATCCGGACCTCCTCCGAGACCTGGGCAACGAGTCACGCGTGCTCAACGGATTTTCAGCGAAACTGACCTATCGCGGGAATCTGTGCACCGGTGTTGAGTTTGATGAGAGGAATGGCTGCCATGATGTGCGGATCCGGATCCCCCGGTGGACAAAGCCTTCATATACGAGTGATTCTGGCATCTGATTTCCAGTTTCGTAAGAGATTTGTAACGCCTAGATAGCCCGATCACATCGGTATTCAACTCAACCTCTTGCCGTGCGTCGTAAGTATGCCGACGCGTATTCAAATTCCTGGGAGGGGTCCAGGAACGATGGTGTAATTAGGCGTGCTTTGTACGGGACAATGCCTGGAACCGGCGTTCGTTATTCGGACCGACCGTGTAACACACCTACCTACCTACCTACGTGATCGTCATCAACTTTGGAGGTCGTAAATTAAATTTGGCGCCCAGCCAGAATTTGGAAACGAGGGAGACATTCGTCCTGCGGCACCGAGTAATAGTTGTAGCAAGAACGGACGTCGGACGGAGGGGTGCCGGCGTGCCACCCCTGAATACTAATATTCAACTCGCTGCGTTTTACGTGGACAGATCTATGTAGGCGGGGTGAGCATGACGAAGGATGGATCTGCTGATGTCGCTTCGTTCGAGGCTGCCGAGGTGATTGGAGTACAGCTGGATTCCGGGGGTAGGGAGGCTTTTCAGAGGCCTCTGCGCCTACTCGACACGTGAAGGCGGCGAAGCCGCCGTTATCTATTCATGGCTTCGCCGATCCACCCCCTTTTTGCGGAGTAAGTCAACTCCGTCGCGCTCTAGCTGGTCTGACTCAGTGCTATTGTTTTAGCAGAGGCTGAGTCAGACATGTCTCAGTTCGGCGAGATTTGGGTGCCGGCTTCGCCTTCACCGTCAAGCACACTGCAAGCGCTCCGCGCTCGCAGTATCCTTCGATGCTCATCCTCCTCCCCAGAATTTGCCAGCCATCGTGAATTCACTAAGCAAATTTTGGACCCAGTGAGCGCCGCCGCCGTAAACATCTCGGGATATTTGTGAGGCGGACATTTGGACTAGGCCTCTCTGCGCCTCAATGCATTGGTCATCACCCACCCTCCTCTCCCTTTTTCTTTTTTTCTCTCTCTGCTTGGAGTCGAACGGAACGGACTCTTAGTTTATTTGCATACTGTACCTACAACGTACGCTTGTACGAGCGCATGCGCTCCGACCTCTATATCGATGGGGCCCGCCTCGGCGGACCCGCGTTGCTGCTACCTCGGACTGAGTGTCGGAACGCAGCAGAGGACATACACGGACATTGGAATAGGAAGAGGAATAGGAGACCTCGACGAGCGGCCCCTATATATGTACCGCGTATCAGCCCGGCGAAGAATGAATGAAGGAGAGAGACTGGGGGGAGATTAATATGTATGTATTATGGGAGAAAACCTGGAGGAAAGGGCAGGAGATTAGGCGATGCCTGGGCAGAAAAGAGATGCCCGATCCGCGAGCAGACACAGAAATTGGGGATGTATGGCTTTCGTTCTGACGGTTGAGCAAGGAGACAGACGTTTTTTTTTGGGGGGGCGGAGTTTGCGGGCCCGAGGGTCAGGGTGCATCGGCCATGGATCCTCGAGAAAGTCGGATTGAATGCGACGCGACGCGGAAGACGCGCGTCCCGTGACCGCGCTAACCCCAATCCGGCAGTCGCCGTTATCTGATCTGATCTCACTCTCCACTCTCAGTCTCTCACCGCCATGCCCGCCCCCCGCAGAGCTGCTCTCGTACATCGACGCGCACACGCTTTTGTATGTGAGTCTCTTTCTTTCCTTCTCTTTCTGTTTCTCTTTCCCTTATGTGTATACGTATACTGCGTTCCTTTCCTCCGCTTTCACTACGCGCCCCCTCCCCTCTTCTCTCGCTTCCCTTTCCACCAACACCGCGTAGGTACAAGTCCTCATGGGCTTCATGTGCCTCTCGCTGCACGGCATCGAGGGCGCGTTCGTGGGGACGGGCGCGAAGACGGGCATGCCCGCGAAGGTGGGCGGCGAGTTTAGTAATAGTATTCGGTGCGTCCGCCCTTTCGCGCCACGTGTTCCACCTCGCTCTGCTGCTCTTCTTTCGCATCCTCCGCGGCGTGCGCGTCCCATCGTCGTCCGCCCTCTCTCCCTCCATCGGCATCCGCGCCTGCTCCCCGTGCGTCTCCCCCCGCCGTGCTCCGCTCCTCCGCGTCGTCCCCCTTCTCCTTCAGCGTTCGCCCGCCCGTCCTTGCGCTCCCGCGCGCGATTGTCCCTCCCCTCTTGCACACACCCCGTCTTCGTCTCCGCGTCGCAAGATCCTCGTCTCCCCTCCGTGCGGTCCTCCGCCTTCCCCCACCGCCTTCGCATCATCCGCCTCCCACACTCCCGCCGGCATGCATGCATATGCCATCCATCCCCTCTCCCTTCCTCCTCCTCTCCCCTCCTCCGCGTCGCTGTCCCTTGACGTTGCCGAAGGAGATTTTGAAGGTGGGGCGGAAAGAGGCGCGGCGGCGTGCAGACCAGCCAGCGCGCACGAAAGCCGCGAAGACGACCAGGAGGCAGATGTCGATGCTCCGGTGATTCAGCCAGCCGTATATCGCGCGCGGAGAGCCTCGGCCGCTGCGGGCGCTTCTCCCGCATCCCACTGCCCGCGCGAGGATTATTTTCGAAGAGAGTTCGATCGTGAGTTAGGCGCCGTGGATCGCGGTCCAAGTGAGGGATGTCGTGGCCTAGATGAGACTTGTGGCGAGGAAAGAGGGCACCAGCGTCGCGTTCGACGGTGTCAAAGTGTCGACGTCGCAGACGAGATGTCGAGATGTTGGTGACTGTTAGGCTCAGGCCGATGCGGTCCGCTGCATCTCTCCTCCTGCCACATCCGGGCTGTCTAGCTGGGAGCCGTTCTCCGTGTCTGGGAACCGCCACCAAATAATTTCGGATTACGGGGAATCTGTCCTCTGGACTCTCTTCTGGTCGTGCCTCGTCCTTGGATTACTTTTCGGGCTTTTCTCCCTACAGCGTTAATCTCTGGGCACTTCGTTCCAGGGTCTCTGTAACTAGAATCTCCCACTCCCTCTTCTTGGACACTCCAACCTGCCCTCGGGGTCTTCAAAACAGCTCTCCGCGTGCCGGGACAACCACTATGAGCCCTGCAAGTCGACCGCTCAAGGAGCGATTCCGCTGGTACGTACACGCTATATTCTTCGTCGCTTCTTGCCTCCGAGTCGCTGATATTCTTTTTTTAAAAAAAGGGCCGAGATCTCGATTCCCGTGCCAGGATCTACTGAATACGCGCGCGAGATCTTTATCTGGCCATATCCCACTCAATCGCTCCTCGCAGCATCTCCGAGCGGCCACCTCCGCCGAGGCATTTCCCGTCCATTCCACTCGTAATGCTTTGAGTACCAGGGTCTATCGAAATGATCGTAGCAACCTGATCCTCACACAGTTATCTGTTAAAAAGCCCTGCGGGTTCTATGTCGCTGGAGTACGTACCGGGCGCAAACGCAACGCATGGAATCGGCTCTCGTAGCAGTCCCGAGCGGCCACCTTCTCTTCTGTCAATCTTAATGCTGTTTGAGCCTCTGGGGCAACGCGCAAGGTGCGTTTATTCTTTTTTAGCGTTGGTTGCGTTCTAACCTTCTTCTCGCGCGGATTCGATTTTCTGCAATAGCCATCCACGTGAGCTGCCCTGATTTAAAGCTGCGTTGAAGGTAAGTTGACGTGGTCTCGCTCTGAATCAATCAAACTGCTGGCTATTTTCCACATGGAAAGAGTTCCCGGGGGGTCTCGTAGCTGGCGCGAGTAGCGTGCACTTCGAGCCCGGCGGACTGGAGGATTCAGGGCGTTTTTGTCTCGCTCGGAGAGGCCTCGGCTTGCATAGCGCGCTGAGAACGCTCTTCTTCTTCTTCGCGTTTCCCTTCATCCGGCTGACCTTCACCGTTGACTCTGGATTAGGCCCTCGCAAACGCGCTACCTGGCTCGAAGCAATAATGGATCTTCCACCGTCTCAGTCGGGAGATCGACAGCGAGGTGCGTCGCCCACTTGTACGCGAGAACTACGAGTCTTCCGGCCTTCGGGGCGAGTCAGCGATGCGAACGAGGAACGTATTTGCGGTATTCCCTCCCAATGTTTCTGTCTTTGTCATTGCCACATATCTAGATCTCGCGCGGGCGCACACTGACGCATTGGTGTGCCTCGCGTGTGACGGTGGTTTCCGATGGTTCGGAATCATAGTTCTCTATCCCCGCGTTTGCTGAATGATATTTACGTTTTCGGGACACGCTCTGCGCCTACAATTCCGCCCTTTCACGAGCCTCAGACGGGCGTGAAACCAATCGGCTCAGCGGCTCTGCTGTTAGTTCTGTCCGAGGGTTCAGAGTGACGCCTCAGTTGCTCCGAAGAGCATGTCGTTGGCGTGGCGAGAGTCGCGCTGGTTCAAACCCGACGCTGTTGAAATCGATCAGTCGTTCTGCATGGATCTTCCGTTCAGGATGTGGATGGAGCAAGTCATTTCCTTTGATGACAAGGGGTAGTTTGTGTTATTTTATTTCGCTGCTATTCAAGGAGACTGTAGTGCATATACAAATTTCGACGCAGTTATCATTGCCCGAACGCTCCGAGTCAACGGAAAATGACAAAATGTTATTTCGTCTGAACAGTGAACAGGTAACGTATATATTTCTTTGTACTCCCACTGTATAATTTACAGCTATGGTATTTTTTCAGGTCATTCCATCTATTCAGTACATATCACTTGCAGTCTTCACCTAAGCCAGCGATCCCCCGTTATCAATCATGAAGCCCTGCCCTGTCGCAAGTACAGAACGCATGACGAATAAATATGCCTCGGCTGCAGCCTGGGGTGTGCCCACCAAACCCGTCAGGGATTGGTGCTTAAACATATCCGGATTCCCCGCCGTCAATCTCTCCAAGAGCTCTGTCTTCACCGGGCCCGGAATAATCACGTTAACCCTGATCGGCGCTAGATCAACGGCAAGCCCTCTACTCAGGACCTCGACAGCGCCTGCCCAACCGATTAGAGCGCTAACATCCGGAATCGGCCGGTGAGCGAGGTTGCCGGAGGTGAGTGTAATCGAGGAGGACGCGGCGGGGCTCAAATAGCGCCCAGGGTTGGCCGCGAGCAGCTTTGCAACCAGCAATGGACCGAGGTAGCGCACGGTGAAGGGTGCAAGTGCCGTCGTCGTGGTTGTCTCTGCCAGAGAGATTCGGGTCAGGTTGTCTCCCGCAGTGTACACGATGTGGTCCAACGGCCCACCCATCTCCTTCACTGCGGCGTCGAGGATAGACTGCAGATTCGCTTCGAGCGTCTCGACGTCGGAGAGGTCGGCGGAACTGCCAGCAATGTGTGCGTCGGGGTATAGGGTTCGAAGCTCCGCGATTTTGGCGGAGAGCTTTTGGGCGGTGGCAGAGGTAATGCAGACCTTGGCTGCGTTTGCAAGAGAGGCGGAGGCGACGGCAAAGCCGATCCCAGAGGACCCGCCAATCACGAGGATGCGAGTATTCAAGAGAAAGTTTGGGTGGGTCATTGCGGTATCGGTGATGGAGACATTAGCTTGATGGTATTTAAACAGAGTATGAATCTCCAGACAACAAGCATTGCTGACGCACAACGGATGCTTGCCGAATCGCGGCCCGCAAGTCATATCCCGTTGATCACGGGAAAACAGAGATTAATTGTTGAACCCTACCCATGGGAACTTGGATTCTGCTACAAGGACAAGGAAACAGTAGTCATGTGGAACTGGTCATCGTCAAGATTAATACAATATCGTTCAAAAAAAGTATGCATTTTCCGTTGTTAAGTGTTAGCTACTGGCCCTTAACCCTCCGCCGAGTGCCAGGGATGTCCTGATGTGTTTCGCCTGGCGAACAAGTTGTGAGCGTCCGAATGCTCTTCTCATTTGATGTGTCATTTTTGTCTTGTGTCCGGCCCTTGGTCCGGCCGACTGCGTCGGACTCGGAGATCTGTCTTAGTCTCGGACCATCCTCTGGTTCGACGCGGGCCAGTCGCTCATCTGCTGCACGTTTTTTGCGGAACGCGGGGTCGCACGAGATAGGTGGGATCGCGACGGCCTCGGCGAGCCGCGCGATGAAGGCGTCCGTGTGCGCGTCGATGTAGGAGAGGTGGGCATCGTAGGAGAGACTCGGATCAGATAACGGCAAGTGGCGAATTGGATGCAGCGGGGTCACGGGACGCACGTCTTCCGCGTCACCCGTACTGTTGATTCAATCTGACTTTCTCGCGGATCCTCGGCCCGCAAAGTCCACCCCCCCCCCCCCCAAAAAAAAAAAAAAAAAAAAAAAAACCCCCGTCTCTCTCTCTGCTCAAATCCTTGAAACAAAAAAGCCACAGATCCAATTTCTTTTCTTGGCTAATCTCGTTCCTCCAAGTTTTCTCCCATAATAAGTACATTATTAATCTCCTCGCACTCTCCCTCCTTCATCCATTCTTTCCTTCTCTCTTTCACCGTCGGACTTAGATTGATACGATATCGCCATTCGCGGTCCATACAGTACATACGGGGCCGCTTGTGGAGGTCTCCTATTCGGATTCCTATTCCAATGTCTGTTTAAGTTTTAACGCGACAAACCTCGGGGTCGGCAGCCTCGAACGAAGTGCCATCAACAGCCTTTCGTCTGCTCAACCAGCCAACATAGATCTGTCAACGTAAAACCCAGCGAGTTAAAATATTAATGTCCTGGGTGCACACGGTCCCGGCATCTGGGCGGCGTGCGTTGAACTCGGCTGATCATGACTCAGACTCAGACTCACTTTGACCATTGGCTGGCAGGCTGCACACTTTCCAAAAAACGTTCCTCATCCCTCTCCGTCCACAATAGTGTAGTTGTAGAATGAACACGGTGACGACATCCCACGGCATCACGGAAGCTGTAGATACCACGCCTGCTTGAGTAAAATACGCGGGATACTAATCGCTCGCACGGCGCCGCGTCTCGTTTGTGGTTATATTGCATTACGTGCATAGACGCCCGCTTTCCTATAAAGGGCGGCGATACAGCGCGGGGTCACCAATATCCCACGCGCAGAATGTTATACAAGCTCATCTCCAGTGCTATCCTCCTTCTCGCCCTGGAACAGGGCGTCACTTCCTCTCCATCACTCGATGCGCGCCTGGTCGCGTGTACGTCTAACAGTCTGCATTGGATCACGATAAATCACTGATCATGCACTTGGTAAAGGCGGCCCCGGTGTGCGTGTTTGCTTCCCTTAATTCTAGTCCTGGAAAATGTTTAGCTAATTGCTGTTGTTTCCATCGCAGTTGCCAGCCTGTGATTATCATTGCTCGCGGATCTTCGTCGAGTTGAGTCACTGATCCTAAACCCGTCATAGGTCCCGGTGCTGATCATTGCTGTGGATCTTGGTGAGTCTCTCACATACATGAACAAACGAGAACCTTGAATTGAAATTGCGACAAAGTTGCGTGGCGCCGCGCTCCAGATTGTGTTGTTAAGCGTGTCCAACGGTCAGGGAGGAGGTGTGGGGCATGGAAGCGGTAGTACCTCGCTGTGTTCCTGCAGACTCTGTTCGAACATGTCAATCCCGAACTGTGTCTCCATGAACCGTCATATCGCCTCATCCTGCACGTGTTGCTGACGCCGAATAATAGGTGAAGGAAAAACGGACGTCGGACGTCTGGACGATGCGGTGTGCCGGCATGCCACCCCGGGATAATATTCAGCTCGCTGTGTTTTACTTGGACAGAGCTAGGCTGGTTGAGCAGACGAAAGTCTGCTGATGTCGCCTCGTTCGAGGCTACCGAGTTAAACCCACACGGACGTTGGAATATAGGAGACCTCCACAAGCGGCCCGTAAGTAATGTATGTACCGGGAATGGCGATATCGTATCGGTCCGGCGGTGAAAAAAAGAGAGAGAGACGGAAAGAATGAAGGAGAGAAGGAGAGGGGCCGGGAGAAGATTAATATTATGGGTTAAACTTGGAGGAAAGGGGCGGAGATTAGCCATGGCCGATCCGGGGGCAGAAAAGAAATTGGTTTTTTGTTTCGAGGATTCAGCAAAGAGAGAGACGTTGTTAGGGCGGTCTCACTCTCTCTCAGAGGATCTTCCGCCTCTTCTCGAGCACCCCCGCCATGCCCGCCCCCGCAGAGCTGCTCTCGTGCATCGACGCGCACACGGACGCCTTTGTATCGCGAGTCTCTTCCTTTCCTTTCTCTAGCCCTTACGCGTATACGTATACTGATACTTGTGTGTGGTACAGAGGGACAAACAACTACTGGCTCAACACGCCCGCTCGCTCACGTACGGCCTGCGGCCTCGTCTGCTTCAAGCCCACCGTCTCCTGCCCCGCGCGCGACCTCCACTCGGGTGCGTGCGCCCTCTCTTTTCTATTCGTCCCCGTATGCTGACGATGACGGACGCAGGCGTCTTCGGCCGCACGGTGCACGAGGCGATGATGGGCTCGTCGCACTCCTCCCCCTCGCCGATCGCGCTGAGCGCGGACAAGGCGACGGGCATCCCCGCGAAGGTGGGCGGCGAGTTTAGCATTCGGTGAGTTTGTGTCTCATTGCGCGTCGGGCCATCCACTGTGCTGCTCTTCTTTCGCATGCTCCGCGGCTTGCGCGTCCCCATCCTCATCCGCCCTTCTTCGCGTCCTGCTGGTACACCCTCTCTCCCTCCATCGGCGTCCGCGCCCACTCCTCCTTCAAGTTCTCCCCCCGCCGTGCTCCGCTCCTTCAAATTCGCGTCATTTTCCGGCCTATTTAGGCCTCGAAACCTCAACATCACCGTCACCTACGTCCCGAATGTTCAGTTCACGACCTTCCGTCACCCGTCACCTGAACATTTGGTCATAATAGTTGTTGGAGAATGTTCGAGCACATTCCGCGCTCGTATACTCATGTGATGAGTAAGCCCCCGGGGAGATCCCCGAGGTAGTATATAAAGTGTGTAATAGTTAGTACTACCTTACTCAATTGCTTTAGAGCCTCCTTACCCAAAGCTCAGCAACCCGAGCGCGAACCCTCGATGATGCACTGATGTGCTTCGATCCGATATCGCCGATTTCCGCCAACAATAGTACAGTACTGATAGTGTCCTTGTGAGCATCTTTACAACATTCTGACCTGCAGTTACTTGACAGACAAGTGTCAAGTTTTACTCCATTTTCGGTATATCTCAAAGAAATTGGCTATCACATGATTTGATTCCATTCCCTTCAGTCGTAGGCATTTGGGGAATTTTCGGGATTGACACCGATACGCCAATTCCGTTCTCTCTACCCCTCGTTACGAATGTCCTTCTACTGGGCTTGACCGGTACAGTGCTCACTCTCGTATCGCGCTCCAGTCTCACGCAGAGATGCAGCCGGGAAAATATGGATAAAGCGCGGACAAGCAACCGTTGTGCTCGGCGTCCACGCAGGACGCAGATATGGCAGAACCCTCGAGATTATGTGAGTCCTTTATAATCCGATCAGGGAGACTTAAGTGGCCCGAACTCAACCCAGTTGCGAGTCCGGCCTGCTGTACTTTATAAATGTCCTCGTTTACTTGGTCGCAGACGTCGTTACACAATCGTTGGGGGTCAGTTGACTATATGCATACGTCAATGGGAATGACTCACTTTCCACTGTCCACAGGCTGTGACGGGTATGGCGTGGGCTGCACTCGCCCAGGTGGTAGTGCGTGACTTGTTCATCTACCTGATCGATGTACTGATTCACAACAGAACAAGTTTAGACCCGTGCCTTCGGCGCGCCACGTTTGCAGCTAATTCTCAATTGCAGGATTTTTTTTTCAGAAAAGAAATCTACACATATACCTGGCCATCAACTACTACTACAGCTACCTAAACTACCTGTAACAGAAGTCAGTACCACAAATCTGTTTCAGAACGGAGGAAACCATACGGGCGAAGCAACACCTCTGGATAAACAATGTTTTTTGTCATTCTGTTGTTGTCATCCTTGAAAAGAATCTTCACTCGCTGATCCTTCAGAGCGGCAAAAGTTAGGCTGATACAAAGAAAATAGAAAGTACCTGCATTCAGAGCCAGGCTGCAGCTAGTAGGGCCAAATCTGAAGAGTCAATTGTGGGTACACACAGAAGATCGGATAAGCACAGTGAAAAGCGGTGGGGGAAGTTGAATGAAATGTAGTTGACAGATAGGGGTATAGCTGTGGAAATCATGACAGGAATTGAGAGCAGAGAGGGAGTAACAAACCTGGAATGGGAGGGAGCAGAGAGTAAGATGAGGGGCAGAGGCAAAGCAAAGTGTACTTATCATTAATGAAATCTGCCTTGGCCTTGAGGAGCGGCAGCAGGGCCTGGAACGGGCGATAGGTCACATGACATTTCATGTGACTTAGTGGCGGTGTTTTCATGTGACTTTCCGGTGTGGTGGTGCTGAGCTCTTTTCTTATATAGGACAAGCTTTACAACCCGTGCCTTCGGCAGGGCGACAGCTTGTTGGGGTTCTGCCCCAAGCCCCGGGGTGTGGGCTCCGCATCTCAGTTGTGAAGTTCAATAAGTTTAGACCCATGCCTTCGGCGCAGCATGTTTGCAGCTTAATCTCAGTTGTAGTTTTTTTAAAAAAAAGAAAAAGTAATATAAATGTGTGCTGTCTATCATATCTACATGAATTACCTGTAGCACAAATCAGTTCAATGGATCTCTCTTACAAAGGGAGGAGGATGTACATATGGAGCAACACCTCTGGGTATACAATATTTTTTGTGAGTCTGTTGTTGTCATTCTTATAAAGAACCTTGACTCACTGACTGGAAGTGCATCAAGAAATTGCAACATATAGCTGTCCATGGGCAAAGACATTGGTGTGGAGGTCCAGTCCAACATGATTAACTGACTGGCCCTGTGCTTTGTTTATGGTCATGGCAAAAGGAGTAATGGTGATGCATGGGATGAAAGCCCTTTTGCCATTGTGTTTGCCACCTAGAAGCTGAATCTCCAGCACATGAGGTAACATTCTTGTGAGAATTCCTTTGGTGCCATTACAAAGACCATTTGCAGGATCCGGATTTCAGAGAATCATGTTTGGGCACCCTACCTTGAAGGCCAATTTGGCCACAGGCAGTCCTTTTCCTCCTGTAGTGCATCAGGCCCACCGAGACACATATTCTTGTGGAGTATTTCAACCTTTGGCCACATCTTCAGCAGATTGTTGAATCTGAGCAGGCTGAGGAGCATTAGAGGCTGATGATGTCTCTGTGGGCTGTCAATGACATGTTCATGAGAGGCAATCCAAGCACGCTGGGGAGTATTTGGAGCAGTTTGATCCCTTTAGACAGTCAATAATCAGTGTCCAATTTTTTATATATCAGAAAGAGCTTGCATTTGAGAGACAGACTACATGGAATGTAAATCAGGAAGGCAGAATCAGCAGATACAGATGGCAGGGACAGAAATGACAGAGGCAGAAAGTTGGCAGAGTGATGGCAAGATCTTGACAGATAGGGGTAGAAAGTTAAACTGGAAACTCAAATCAGAGCTTGAGAGGACAGCAAAATATATGAGAGATGGGGCACACCTGAGGGGAAGAGGGAAGCTGGGTTAAATGAAAACCTTGAGGCGGGCTCGATGAGCACCGTGATGTGGCGGGAGAGACTCAGAGAGGCTGCCGCTGCGCGGCGGAGGGTCACGTGAATATATCACATGATTTATCAAAAAAGCTATGTCCGTTGTCTCTTCTTATATAGGACAAGTATATTCAACCCGTGTCTTCGTCACGGAGTCACCAATGCCAGTGGATTCTCAGTTCGCCAATGCCCGGCAGATTCCGAGTTCCCGGGGTTCGCCACAGACACGGCTGAGATTGTGGGAATCCACACGTGACAAAGTCACCTGACATTATCAAAAAGCTGTGTCGATTGTGTTTTCATGTATAGGATACAAGTATATTCGACCCGTGCCTTCGTCACGGAGATCCCTCAACGCCATCGAATTCTCAGCTCGCCAACGCCCGGCGGATTCCGAGTTTCCCGGTTCGCCGCAGACACGGCTGATTCCGAGATCGTGGGAACGTGCACATGATATATCAGGTGACTTTCAGTGGCTGTGTTCCTCGTCTCTTAAAGTATAGGATCGTGCCGATGATGATCATGGTCCGTGTGGGAATCGCAAGAAATACCAGCCAGGAAGAGGGAATCTCGCGTACGTTCTATGGCGGCAATGCGGGCAGCTTCACCATGAACCCATTGTTGAGAAGTAGTGCACAATGATATCTGATTAATGCGACGCCGCTTAAATACGTTGTGAGGCTACATAAGCTAAATATCGATCGACATGGGTAAAGCAGGTATCGTGGGAAGTAGGAGTCACATAAATGTGCGCCCAAGGCGGCGGGGGCACCAAATATCCTTCCAACGTCTCGCCCAAGATTGAATCAATGTTCACGCATTATAATCAGCATCTCACACCCCATTTCCGTCCAATATAACCGCTTCTGCGATCCTCCTAACGGTCCCAATCGCCGAAATACGGAATTATCGACCATAAGGGCTCTTGACCACAATCTCGCGCCCGTCCAGTCTTATAAAGAATCCCTACAGACGTGATGTAGTTAAATAGGTATAAGTTGTCTAATGCACGTGCCCTAGGATTAACAGCCTCCTCGTTGATTGGGAACCAAATGAGCGGTGTCACCATTTCGGTCAACACAGTGACTTCCGGATATCGCGTCGCGGACTTGCGCATCAGCTGAGTTGAACGCTAAGCAGTTCGTCGCCGTAATAAGGCGTAAATATCTCACCTCAATATCATCTCCATTCGATTCGCATTCAGCCCGAATAATGTCATGCAATGACTCCTCCACCTTCAGTATCGTCTTGCTAGGTAAAGGGTGTCGAATAACAGGCGCAAGTATGTCATAAAGATGTGTGTGTCGGCCCCCTCTCGCAATATCGAGTGGTGTATCATCGGATTCGATAGTTCGTAATGTACCTCCAATCTGTCAGCCGAACGTCCTTCATTCAAGATACGAAAGATGCGGGAACATACACCAAGCTCCCAATTCCAACAACATCTGCACCTCCTCCACCGACGCTCCATGCCACACAGCTTGATGAATCGGCGTATACCCACTCGGGATTATCGATTTGTCCCCCGGAGATTCAAAGTTCAAGAATGAGCTGCCAAGCTTGTTGCAAAAGCAAGGTAATACCCAGCCGAATGCAGTTCATCCAGTCCTGCTTATAGGTCATTCGTGCATATTTGAGCACCCCATGCAAGCCCGATTGCCAGTGCCAATACGCCGCATCTGACAGCTCACCCCGTTTTTCAGTATCCGGCGTTGATCCTCCCAGTTGGCGTGTCGCTCCGTGCCATGTTCCAAATTGAAAGGGGCTGAGGGATCCAGGTGTTTGCTGCTGATTCTGAACATAAGCCGGGGGACATATATTGAGGTTCGCTGACGGAGGGAGGGGAAGGGGAAACGCCGAGACGGGCTCCATCGATTGCAGGAATGTGTCGAGCAATTGGCTGACAGTTGGCGTCGCCGTGAGCGACGAAAAACTCGCCGCAAGTGACGCCAGATCGGCTTTGACCCCAGTATTTTGGTGAAGAATCGCTTTGGTATCCGACTTGGTCGCCAAAGTCGTCTGCCTAGATGAACCCAAATATGGTTACAAAGGTCAGATAAATACGAGAAAAGAACGTACATTGTTATGGTGGTGACAGCCATAAAAATGTTCTGCTGGTGCTCTCTCAACTTTGCCAATAGACGATCTACCTTCGATTTGTTGAGGAACCACTTCATCGTCGTCGCAACACTTGTCTTCTTCAACGCCTCCTCCGGTCCTTGCTCGGATCGCGCTTTGTGTATCTTCCACACCAGATCATTCAGCTCATGTACCGTCTTTTTACACGCCTCTTCATCGAAAACTTGTCCTATATACGCAGTCTGCACCGCCGATAAGTTGAGTTTGGCTGCATCAAGCTGGCGCAGCTGAATGGACAATCCTGCAGCGCGAGAGAGAAGAGAACTGAGCTCTTGTGGACAGCTTTCATGCGTCTCGATGATGGTGCGGAGGACATCGGCGATGGTGATACAGACGGAGATGAGTGCTGTGCCAGAGGCTGCCAGTGAGAGTGGGTCCATGAGGTCCTCATGGTGACTCACGGCCCGGGCATTTGAGCCACACTCGCGGACATAAGTGGCCGTTAAAATCACGTAATGCAATATAACCACAAACGAGACGCGGCTCCGTGCGAGTGATTAGCATCCCGCGTATTTTACTCAAACAGGCGGGGTATCTACAGCTTCTGTGATGCCGTGCCATCCACCATGTCGTCACTGTTCATTCTACAGCCACACCATTGTGGACGGAGAGGGATAAGGATCGCGTGTGTTGTGCCCCCGGAGATCTCTAGATTAGTACCAGTGTCCCTGACGCTCGATCAGTTCGTGAGCTAAGGTTCTATTAATATCGGTGTAGTGATCGAGTGACTTTGTTTTTTTCAGAAATCCTTCAGATCATGATGCATCCTGATCATTATGCACTTGGGGGTGAGGGCCGTGGCAAAGCCCGGCAGGCACTCGTACTTATGTAAAGGGGTTTTTTTTTTAGTCGCTACTTCTCAGCTAGGCTAGAGAAATAATGGGAGTCAACGCCGCTCGCGATTAAGCCTATAGATAATGTGACTGCAAATTCTCATCATCGATCAAGATATATTAGTTGACTTCAATATGTGTTGGCGGTTGAGCAGATTGATTCAGTAAGAGAGTATGGTATACAGGAGCGACATAAATTATGAATGTCAGTACTGAACTGGAACAAGTGGGTATAATGTAGGATGATTATGTTGGAGTGTTGAAAATGGAAATATTGCACTCCTTCTAGAGTTGAAGGTCATCTGGTGAGATGGGCTCACATTTACTATTACCCAGAGATCCTATACCTAATGTGAAACTTCTTAATTATATTTGGGCCGCAGGAACCAAGTGTCCCATCAACGTGCTCTCCGACCTTTGTTTGTCCCACATTTGGTAACCTTTCCAGAGCTGAAGGTCATCCAGTGAGATGGGTTCACATGGGGGAAAATGTACTATTATTCCGAGATCCTATCCTGTATGTGAAGCTTGTTGATTATATTTGGGCGGCAGGAACCCAGGGTCCCATCACGGGGCTCTCCTACATTTATTTGGTTCTTGTTTGGCACTGATCTGATGTTGAAGTACATGCGCCGGAAAGGGTTCACCTGGGGTCAAGTACTTCATTTTGCTGTTATCCTATACACCCTGTGATGCTCGGGAAATTAATTTAGCCCCAGCGAACCAAAGGTCCCAGCACGGGGCTCTCCTACATTTATTTGGTTCTTGTTTGCCACTGATCTGATGTTGAAGTCCATGCACTGGAAGGGGTTCACCTGGGGTCGGGTATTTTATTTTGCTGGTATCCTATACCTCCTGTGATGCTTGGAAAATAAATTTGGCCCCAGAGGTCCAAGGTTCCCATCACAGTGCTCTCCTACATTTATTTGGTTGATATTGGGCACTGATGTGATGTTGAAGTTTGTGCACCGGAACTGATTCACCTGGGGTCAATTACTTCATTTTTCTGCTATCCTATACCTCCTGCGATGATTGGGAAATAAACTTAGCCCCAGCAAACCAAGGGTCCCAGCACAGGGTTCTCCTACATTTATTTGACATGTGCCGAGATAGCATGGGCAATCCCGAGCGAAAGCATAGAGTGCTGCAGGGGATTTCCTTGCGCCTGAGGACAGTGTCACAATGAGCAGCTTCCAACCACTGGTGGGCAGTCAAGACGGCAACATCATGGAGCAAGCAGCATCTGGGAGGGCGGAGATAAGTGCAGCAGGGCAGCAAAGAGATTGATATGCCACTGGACTGCGATGGAGCAGCAGGTGGAGAGGACAAGGCATACTGCAACATGCCATTGCAGCGACTGCCTGTGGCGAAGATGAGGCAGACTGTTAGAAAAGCACAAGAAAAAAGATGCGGAGGATCAAGAATCGAACTCTCAACAATGGAGCGAATATTACACAAGCAAGCACAGCCACTAAATAGTCACAAAAAATGAAGTGAAGTTAAGCATAGCCACTAAAATCCATTCAATACAGTCTCTAAAATCATTAGCATAGCCACTATTTTCTTTACAAACTTGAGATGGGACATTTTGCGACGAGCCTGCAAAAACCTCATCTGTGTTTGATCAAAAGAACAATTACATAAGTACTCGTAATTGGCGAGTACATGCATTGCGGTCAACTCGACTCCAGAACCCGGGACCTGGGTAGGCACAAGTTGAGTCAAATCATAACGTGGGACAGGAAAGGGCAAGAAAAGAAGGGCCGTCCTTCGAGCCACTACAATTGAACGAGGCTCAATTGGTTCCGTTGTGGAAGTGTGCCTTGCCCTGCTCATCGCCTCCATGGCTTTTCCTGGTTGCACGTGTCAACCAAATAATCCAGCACGGCATGTCTTTATTTTGTTTCACTCCGTCTCCTCATCTTACTTGCTCATTTTATTCATTCCTCAATGAGTTTGTTCCACTTTCCTCACATCAAAGTTGCATTTCAGTGGCACAGTCGAGGTTCTCCACTTTGTACTGCCAAACTTTCAATATTTCTATCTTGACAGATATCGACACACACTTCGGCGCTGGATCACGGGTGGATTAAATACAAGCATTTTAGTGTTCTTTTGTTCAGTTCCTCACCACCACGATTCCTCCGTAGCAATCCCTATGCAAGCGTTAGCTCTGACGGCGGCCGTTTTTCACACGGATCGTGCTGGGGATTGAGCCTGACGTGGATCCGGACTGGGCACCCACCTTCGACGCTGAGCGGGGCCTTAACGTGCTGAGGAGGTGGCCTCGCAGAGGGGTATGTGATGGCCTTTCTTGTGTATGTTGCTGTGTTTCGTTATTTTCGCAGGTTTCGGCTGCGCGCGCCGGTGTCCTGCGAGTACGGGGGCAGCCATCACATGTTGTGTAAATTTTTTCAGCTCTCGCTCGTACCACGACAATCCACAGGGGGTCATCCGCCGCATGCGTGCCGGGGGGGAGAGCGGACTTTTTGTCTGTGCGCAAATGGGGTCGGGGTGGGGTGGGTGCTTGGTCGGAACTTTGGACGTGCCTGCGACTGTTGGCACTGTGGACAAAGACTGACATGCCTGACTTTCAGGTGCGACCTATGCATGTGGTGCACAGGTTGACAAAGACACTTACATAATCCTAACACAACACGGGCTTTGTCCTGGCAGAGGGGCAGTCAAAGCCTGCCTTTGGCTAATGCAGGTACCTTTGTCAGCTGTGTGACCAGGTGTGCAGCACATGCGTAGGTTGCACCTGACAGTCAGGTGCATCAATCTTTGCCCCCAGTGTGACAGTCACTGGTGAGGGAGATTCACACTTGCTCGTGAGATCTGTGAATCAACTCTTTTCACAAAAAACCTTAAAAGAACTTGGAAAGTCTCCAGCGTGCCAGTCAATGGTCGAAGTGAGAGGCAGGAGTGAGACATGAGTCATGATCAGCCGAGTTCAACTCCACCAGACGCGGGAACGTGTGACCCTGAATATTCAACTCGTTGTGTTTTAGACAGATCGAGGCTGGTTGAGCAGAGGCAGACCTATGACGAAAGTCTGCCGATGCCACCTCGTTTGAGGCTGCCGAGGTTTGTCGAGTTGAACCTACACGGACATTGGAATAGGAATAGGAGACCTCCACAAGCGGCCCGCTGTGTATGTACCGCGAATGGCATCGTATCAGCCCGTCGTTGAAAGAGAAGGAAAGAATGAATGAAGGGGAGAGAAACTGGGAGGTGTTTGATATGTATTATGGGAGAAAAGGGAATGGGAGTAGATTACTTAGCCAATCCGTGGGCAGAAACAGAAGTTGGGGATCTATGGCTTTCGTTCTGACGATTGAGGGAATTGAGGGAAGAGACAGACGTTTTTTGGGGCGGACTTTGCGGCTCTGAATCTCAAAATGCATCGGCTGAGGATGATTGAATGCGCGACGGGACACGGAAGACCCGTGTCCCGTGACCGCGTTAACCCCACATCCAATTCGGCACTCGCCGTCTCCTTCTCACTCTCATGCAAGATTCTCTGCCGAAGGTACGTGCTTCACGTCGATGTCCCCAGCCGCAACGCGCTCGCGGATGTGCTCGCGAATGTTGATATGCTTTATGCGAGCGTGTCCCTTGGCATCCCGTGCAAGCGCTACTGCCCCCATGTTGTCGCCGTACAGGACGGCAGGACGCTCTTGAGGCATGCACAGCTCGTCCAGGAAACTATATGGCCACATAGCCTGTTTGGAGCTGCGTGATGAGCAAGCGGGGAGATGGTGGTCAAAAAGCAAGATACAAAGCACCACCTAAACTACGATCCGGCAGGCTGCCGGCATGCCTAATGGCCGAATCACCCGGCAAGTGACCCGAGATTAGCCGAGATCACAAGATAATCGGGGTTGCTGAATAGCAATCTGCTATTTGACAACCCCCGTATATGACTACGGGGTGTTGTTGATTAGAATTATCCTAGTGATCTAATCTTAGTTGTATCTCAGTTTTGATTGCGCGACCGGTATCTTGCCGCTTTCTTACTGTCAGTCAGGTAGGCTGTCATACGTCAAGCCTGCCGTCTGTATAGTCCATCGAGGAAAGATGTAGCCCACGCTTGCCAGCCAACTAGCTGCGGCAGCTGCCCACGAATATCAGATCTCACGGACGCCATATAAAGGATGGCACTTGACAGTAGCCACACGTATCACAGCAACAATGCCCCACCCATCGACTGCTCCACAGGATCGACTCAACAACATTGTGACCTCCTTGAACACTGCTGTCAGCACTTTGGCTATGGTCGCAGAAAGCTTCCAGACACCATTCTTGGGACCCATCTCCAACATCCTGTACTCTCTCTTGACTGCTGTACAGGTAATGGTTTGTAATCAATACCATCATCTTGGGGTTCACCAGGTTTTTCAGGCTGTCAAGCGGAACCAAGATGACTGCACCCAGATGCTGGAGCAAATCGATGAGCTCATCTATGCTGTAATATGGGTGCACATGAAATCAGATACTGCAGGAGAATTATCGCCAACTCTGCTGCATAATTTGGGGCAATTCACAGAGTAAGATAGCTTCATAATATTTCAAAACTACAATTTCCCACCTGCCTAGGACCCTGCAAAAGGTTCACACATATGTTGAAGCTGAGCAGGAGAAAAGCAAGATCAAACAGTTTTTCCGGCAGGGAGAAATGAGGACATTGCTGAAGGCCTGTCACACAGGACTGGAACAAGCCCTCGAGGTATTCAAGGTCAGTTCATCGGTGTTGTTATCACTGGGAGTTTACCATAAGTGACACTTTAGATTGAGGGTGCTAAAGTGCTAAGGGATGTCACGGACATGCAAGAATACGCGCAGAAGACACACCAGGAGGTTCTGGAGCTGATATCATCACTGTCCGAAGGTATTTCTGATAGTGGATCCTCTGTATGTCCGGAGTCGGATAGTTCAAAGTTGACAGTAACTAATTTCTTATAGATCAGCAGAGTCCTTTCGACCTCTCATAACAGGTATGTGATTGTAATGAATGCTGCAGAGCTCAATGGTGACCTTCTAAAAGCTCAAACTCATTCTCATTGCTGCCGTCAGAACCCAAGATTTTCCATGGCCGTGAATTTGAGGTTTCAGCCATCATCCAACAGCTGAATCAACCGATCCCGAGGGTTGCAATATTGGGGGGAGGTGGAATGGGCAAAACAAGCCTTGCAAGAGCTATTGTGCATCACCCCCAAATCTCTGCCAAATATGAGCAGCATCGTTTCTTTGTTGTGTGTGATGCAGCATCCAACAGTGTTCATCTTGCTGCTTTGATTGGAGCACATGTTGGACTGAACCCGGGTCAAGATCTCCTCAAACCAGTTGTTCATTATTTTTCTGGCAGCCCTCCTTCCATCTTGATATTGGACAACCTGGAGACTGTTTGGGAGCCCAGGGAATGTCGCGCAGATGTCGAGAAGTTCTTAGCTTTGCTTGCAGATATTGACCATCTAGCATTGATCGTAAGTCGAGACCCTAGTTTCGTAACTTGTATACTGAGGGCATTGTAGATCACAATGCGTGGTGCAGAAAGACCTGCCAATGTCCAGTGGACTCGTCCCTTTCTGGGACCACTGAAACCTCTCTCACAGGAAGCTGCCCGGAGAAGCTTCATTGATATTGTTGATGATGGGTACACCATTGAAGACATTGACAAAATCCTCCTCCTTGCTGATAACATGCCCCTTGCAATTGACCTGATAGCCCATTTGGTGGACTATGATGGCCTTGACAGTGTCATGTATCACTGGGAGACAGAGAGGACCACACTGCTCTCAGAAGGCCACAACAAAGGATCCAATTTAGAGTTATCAATTTCATTATCCCTGGACAGCCCTCGCCTGGCATCTGTGCCTCAAGCTCATGATTTATTGAGCCTACTCTCCATTTTGCCTGATGGGCTTGCAGATGCAGACCTTACACAAAGCAAACTCCCAATTGAAAATGTTCTAGCTTGCAAAGCAGCCCTACTTCAGACTTCCCTCATCTATACAGATGATCAGAAACGACTCAAGGCATTGGTGCCAATCCGGGAATATATGCAGAAAACACATCCCCCTATACCATCCATGGTCCAACCTCTTTGCAAGCACTTCATACAGCTTCTTGAGGTCTATGAAACCTATCATGGGACTGCTTCAAGTCCTGGGATTGTGACCCGACTGACATCAAACTTTACAAACATTCAGAATGTTTTGATCAAGGGTCTCACACCAGATAATCCAGACCTTGTGAAAACCATCTATAGCACTTGTTATTTTGATCGTTTCAGCAGACTGGCTGGACATGGATCAACTCAAGTAATACACCAAATCCCTACCGTTCTTCCCCAGCCCAGAGACCATCGACTGGAGGTCAATTTTATCATGACGTCCATAACAGCATATGCACACCACCTCGTTCCTAATGCACAACACATGGTGGACCAAGTTCTCCAGTATCTCTCTTATTTTGATGATCCTGACCTTGAATGTGGGTGGTATATTTGATATTATTATACAAATACTGACAGTGCCATCAGGCCGGTGTTATGATGTTCTTGCGGAATATTATTGTGCAACCACCTATAATATTCCAAGAGCTATCTCCCTTGCTCAGAATGGGCTCTCATTGTCCATTTCAACTGGGAACACCAAAAGACAGGGTGATATATTGACTACATTGGCAATGATAAAGTGGCGAACTGGTGATTATTTAGCATCCCGGGAGCATGCTTCTGAGTCACGGAGGCTGGCAAGGATTTCAGGAAATCTATTTGCAGAGGCTCATGCACTGCGCATAGAATCTTTATGCTGGTATACACTGGGAAGTTACAATGAAAGCATCCTCTCAGCCCATGCGGCAAGAGATCTGCTTGGTCTCTGTGCCATGTCTGGGGGTCACCTAGACAAATCTATCCTCAAGAACCAAGCAGAAGTCCACCTGCTGAAATCCGAATATGTTGAGGCCCAACAGATCCATGCTCAGATTCTTCATGCTGTTCCGATTGTGCAAAATGCAAATAGTCATGCCCTTTCTCTCTTAACAATCGCACAGATTGATGTGGAAGTTGGTGCAAAGAGGGATGGGGTGGAAGGAGATATTGATAAAGCCCGAGAGCTCTTCACCAGCATGGGGTATTCGACCGGACCCATTTTGTGTGATATGATAACAGCAGCACTCGATGCAAATCAGGGGGAGTTGCTGAAGGCAATGAGGCTGTTCCAAACATGTGTTAAATCCGCCTGGGGAAACTTTTCTGAGGCTGTCAGCTATTGCTTGGAGAGACTGGGGAATGCCTTGCTCTGGCGTGCTATTGACCATGCTTCTTCCAATTGGACAATAATATTTCTGGTTCATAGCCTCAAGCTAAAACAGAAGCTAGAAATATACAAAGCCCTCCAATTCCTTGGAGATGTGTGTCTCGCAGATGGTGACCCACTGACAGCAGTCAGTCTGTTCACTGTTGCCCTTGAGGCATTCACAAAGATGGATGTGCACCGTAGCAGAGCAGAATGCATGCTACGACTTGGAGATGTTTCAGAGTTACAACATAACTTACCCAAGGCTGCTGAACTTTGGGAGATGGCGAGACCATTGTTTGAACGATCATCGCAGGCCAAGCAAGTCGCTCACATTGATGAACGACTTGCTCATATGAGCACTCCATTGGAACACCATCCAGATCCCTTGGTCCACCTGTCAACTTTCCACGCACCGGAGAGTCATGCGGAAACCACGGATACCGTGGGCGAGGACATGAAGACTAATTTGATTCTTACATAACTGGGTAACTCTCTGGATTGGATCCCTTGTTCATTTCTGTCTTGTTGCCCAATTTCCTAGTATATATTTATTGGTGTTGCATTACACACATCTATCCTGATATTATCAATGACCTGTATCATGCCTTGACTACAGTCTTGTTGGGTTACTGCACATTCCTGTTTGACTCGTGTCTCTCTTGCTCTAAGATGTGCCAGTATGTAATGTATTGGAGAACAGTAGGTGCCTATGTAGCTGCGATGTTGTATATGTATTTAATTCAACTGATCAGCAGTGCGAGAGGATTTGGTTTTTTAAGAGCATTCCAACAATTACAAAGAGCTGATATATTCAAACTTAGCTTCCTTCCTCTCTCCCAGATCTCCCATGGAAGGCTGATCCGGACCCTGTGGATGCTGGGGTGAAAGTTTGAGACCGTTGACCCAACCCTGCTATGATTTCCGCATAGATGTGTTCCTGCATGTATTTCCATGTTGTTTTCAGATTTGCTGGTGGGCAATTTATTGGACGAAAGGGACACATACCGGGGGCCCCAGACTCCCCTCGGTGGTTCCAATCTTCATCACTCCTCCAATTCCGTGCGCAACCGACCATATATATGCAAGGTTGTCAATGATCAACAAACCAGTTTCGATTTCTAAATTTCTTTGGAATGTACCTCCTCTACATGCTACGTGCGGAGTACAGAGGCACACGTGGGAAACCGTAGGAGGGCAGTACTATAGCATTATTATTCCAATTTGCTTGAGAATTTACACACCTCTTTCACATATTTACACAACTTAAAAATGTACACCTACGAAAATTTACAGAAGTGGAAACTTGTCAGAAACCATGCACAGGGTGGTTGTTGAACAAACTTCACTGGTTGTCGCCTTCGTAATCATTTTAAGCCACTCTCACCAGTACAGGTTCTTACACACCTCCCTGACTTAAAAATGATCGACTCCTTGGGTTGTGCCTCAGAAATGTACACTGCTTCCTCCCAGGATTTGCCACCTGTAAGTTCGGTAGGAGCCTGTGAAGCGCAGTGTAAGCTGACTGATTGCCGGCTTTGCCGAATATCTCATTGCCGCTAACAGTGGCGCTAGGGAGGGCATTTCACTAGCAAGGTCCGGCCCCGCACTCCATCCGCCTTGCCATGTGTACTGAGGGATGCATAATTTCTTCTCTTGCCCCTACTCAGCTCCCCGAGGTCCGAACTGTCAACTTGCATGTATGTTGAAAATTTAAGTCCAGAGCGATGCCAAACACCAAATGAATGGGCAGCACCGGAGTTCGAGTCACCGCTAACTGTAACTTCTCCAACGAAACAGTATTTCTCGACGGTCCTAATGCGTGCTGCGTCGCTGGGAGATGCAAGTGGGCCGTCGCAATGCCGATCTGATCCGAATCTCAATCACACTGATGGCGCTCTGTTGGCCGGCCATCGCACTGATCTTCCATAAAATAGGGACAAGTAAGATTTACAGTGGTTTTTGTGGATGATGGACTCAGGGGTGTGTGCTTTTGTTGGCTAACAAAAACAGCGATGTATCTCGATGACTATAACCAGCAGTGAATTTTCGTGCTGTTCGCGTTGGACAAAGGTGTGGATCGCGTGGGTGGCATCATCATAGTTAAATCAAATTGCGCATGGAAGCGTGACGAGGCGCTTAGGAGTAGGAGGTGAAAAGTAGGAATAACGATGGGAGACACAAGAACATGTTGATGAAGACCATGAGCTGTGGGCAGCCCCCAGTGGATGCAAATGGTAGTATATGCGTGGACATCCAAATCAATACTCACCAGGTTCAGTATACACTGTTAGAGCTGCGTGCGGCAAGGCAGCGTGGGTCTGATGCGAGTGATAGCAATATGAGCGTAGGGAGGGATAAAAAGCTCAACTAGTAGATCCCAGGCGGCCTGCGCGCAAGAAGGAGAATAGAGTCGTGCGGACGAGTTGCTCGTGGTGTTCAACAGCAGTAGCTATGCAGTATAAGTTGGTGCCGTACCGAACGGCTGATCGATTCAATCGGGAGCATGTCGTAGACGATACTCGATATCTAGAGGCATCCGTTAACGTGGTGAAGTGGTGAATGAAAGCCAGACCTCACCTCGTCATTTGAGCTTGTTCAGAGCCAGGAAGCGAATCAGCGTCTTCCGCGAGATGAGATCCGATGACAATGCAAAATAAGGCTGTGTACGAAAGCTGCCTTCCTGTCTTGGCAACTAACTCTATGGGTTGTCGCACCGGTGATTTCCGGCCATGATGTGTTCCTGGTTGGTTCCTGGCGCCAACCTGGCGCACTGCGACGGATACAGAAGCGTTCGGATATGGGGGAGAATCCCAGCGCAAACAGGAGAAAGCCTAAAGGGTCGCATCCGAGCAATGGCACCGCAAGAGCAAGAGATCAGATGAAGCGTGTTTGGCTAAAGTTTGAAGGAACTGTCCCAAGCTAATGCATCGCCGTTATGGCTCACACCGGAGTTCCGCCAATTTGTGGCGCGGAATCAGCGGCGTTGTCCGGGCGGGTCGCGAAATTCATCACAGCTAATAATTTCGAACCCCCCAGGTTTTTTTTGGGAAGGTCGCGCGCTGAAGAACCCCGTCCTCCCAGCGGCAATCTCAGATTCTGTTAATATCAGTGTAGTGATCAAGTGACTTTGTTTTTGTTTAGAAATCCTTCAGATCATGATGCATCCTGATCATTATGCATTGGCGAGTACATGCATCTATATTACAATCGAACACCCCATGTCCCTGCAAGACAAGACAATTTGACTCTGGGATAACTGTGTTGGTTCTCCTAGCCCCACCTGATGTTATCCACTCCACTCCTCCACCCAAATGCTCAATTCTCCACCACCATGTTTACTTGCTATTTTAAAACTGTCAAGATGCTCCCTTCCAATACGGCTTCCTCAATCAAACCGAGAATCAACCATTTCCAGAATCTGCGACCACTTTAAGCTACATGTATCATGATGTATGTGTGCATCAAGACTCAAGCCAAGCTTTGTCCGGACACTCTCAAGCACTTAACTCGCAGACCAACTTAAACCCAAAGCTCAATCTTCGAAGGTGTCTCAGATCAGCAAGAATTATATTTATATGGTTTGTCTTGAGTTAATTGGGAGATTACCAGCACACTATGACCTCCGCAGGCCAATTTGAACTGCAACTTGGCGGATTGCAGGTTGCTACCGGGATATCAGACACCAGGGATCTGTCTACGGGGCCGCGAGGAACAAACCGAAGGTTGGTGACAAGCAGCATGATTAAATATCAGTGTTCAGTGTGTGCTCTATTTTTGTTTTTTTGCCCACCAATGTATATATCTCTATCGCATGTTCCGTAAGAATCAGATTGACAGGTTCATAGACATAGCATGGCCCGTGCTATGTCTATTGCACGGGTTAGTGATAATAGAGGAAAATCACATAGAGAAAAGCTAAGTTTGCTAGCTGTAAGACTGCTAGGTTTTACCTGTTCTTCAGACTCGGACTCAGAGCCCTATTCAGATCCTCTGCCTCTCTCAATTTCCCCATCTGCCTGTAGGTAACTGCCAGATCCTGCATGGTCTAAAGGATTTGGAGATAGTTGGCATTTAGAATCCCTGTTGGTTTACTGAGTGCCACAACTAGAAGTTTCTCTGTTTGTCCTGCCATTTTTGCCTGCCAAGTAGAGCTTGGAATATTCAATCTGTTTGCAGACGGTGCTCAAAAAGCATTAAGAGTGTGGATAATGTGTACATTGGCCCCTGCACAAGGATGACACGCTTTTTCTGGGGTGGTAGACCTACGGGTCTCAATATTTATTTTACTTTATTTTGCTTCAAATCTGTTTTTAAACCGTGCGCGCCAAAAGGCTTGCCATGGGTATCAATGTTTATGATAAACATGTGCTTGAAGCAAAAAAGGAAGATAAATATTGAGACCCGTAGGTCTACCACTCCGGAAAAGCGTGTCATCCTTGTAGATCACCGAGTTACATGCATCCGGTGAAAGCCAGCCCGGAAAATACCTTGAGATAAATACGGATACCATGGAACTTGGAGGGTAAGTCTCAAGACGTGCCCGAGCAATTCAGTATCCCCCTCATAGATTTTTAGGAAAACTCTTGCGATCGATGACGAAGGCGGGGTGCGAGTAGTGACCCTAATGACCATACCAGATGACATGACCCAGCGATTGAAAATTGCCTTGGAGCAGCTTGATGCGATCCTACCGAAAGAATTTAGCTGGGAAAATTCCCGGCGATTGGGCTACTGCTATTTATCAATTGCGTTTACGTGGTATTATCGGATGCACGAGAAGGTAAATTCTTTCTTTGTTTATTCTGAGGTAGCTGTCAAAAATTATCAGGGGCACGGCACTCCCGCAGACGCCCATCCGAACCAGCTCCACAAAGGCGTCAAAGTAAACTTCCATCAAAGGATCCCAGTCAGCACCGTGAAGACGATTAAAAAAACGATGGAGTTCGAGGCATTGGTAGAGATATTTTCCGAGGTGTTGGAGTTTCAACGCGTCAACGTGGGTATCCCTATTCACTTCCTTCTTGTCTGTTGCTAAATGATTGTGGCCCAGTTTCAGCATGCCAACCCTGTGGCTTACGATCAGGTCCGGTGATTTGCCGATGTGTTGCCCTTGAACACAGCTTCCCCCGTGTATCCCTTTGCCGGCTTCATGATCAATTTTCGTGTGGTTACGGATGCGCACAAAGATCCAAAGGATGCCAAATGGTGTCTAATTATCTTTGTCAAGGACGGCACGGGAGGGCATCTGTGCCTGCACGAATTGGGCTTAAAAGTGGACGGACAAACCGGAAATATCTTGATATTCCCTTCGTGCTGGGTAACCCACTTCAATACCCACTTCATGGGTCGGCGAATTTCTATGGTATTACACACGGACAAGGAGGGCGACGAGTGGGAGAAGGACGAAGGAGGGTGGGGTGATCATGTAGCAAGATATTTTGCAGCCTATACTCGAACATGACAAATTCTTGGCAGCGCAAGTTTGTCGGGAGTGAATTATTCTTTTAACGTAGCCTTGTCGCGTTCGACGGGCTGACGCCGTCGCAGAGGGGGCTGAACTGCAGTCAGTGCATAGCGCAAGGGTAGTTGTGCATATGCGGTTTCTTCACTTGCTTCGGCATCACCACCACAAGCCGCGCACGCACAACTACGCGCGAATTCGCAGGCATTGCTGCGCGCGCGGCATGCAGGGAGAGTCCGCGCTGCACATGTCGTTGCTCCCCCTGGTCCGTCTCTTGCTCTCCGCGCTCTCGATGCGCCCCTTTGCATCTCGTTCCTCGTGTTCGACGGACGCGACCCAGTCGCGCTGGAGCGAATCAACGTCAGATCAAGAAAGAAAGCGAGGAGGACGGCGCACCTTATCACATCACCGCGTACCCCACTCGCGCACAGTAAGTAGTAGTATTGCAAGTCGAGTCCACACTCTCTGTATCACACCGCGCCGGACGCCGCACCGCGCAGTCGCGGTCGCGCAATGGGGTGGAACAAGGAGTTGTATGCGTCGAGTCTGCGGTTGTCCGAGGTACAAGAGGCGAGCGCTAGTATAGGAGGACAATATCGCAATTGCGATGTGAGGACGAGGCCGAGGCGAGGGTGCTACATCAGCTCGAAAAGAGATGTCGGTAGGTTGCTGAGACGCCCGCTAGGACAAGGCTCGAGTGTGGACTTGGCCGCTGGGTAGTCACTTGGTTATTTGACTTGCTTCCTGCTCTGGTTCGGATTGTTGTTTCGAGTGATCAGCGACCAGCTTATTGCTACAGACGATGAGGGCGGCGGGGTACAAAAGAAACCAGAGTTGGGCGGTGTCTCACGGGCGGATCGCAGGTGGGTCGAGGCCAGCGAGAGAACGGACGGACGGGGCTGGTGTGCTGTCGACGTCGTAGCGAGCGGCGGCCAAGGTTGATGTGGATGACTAAATTTTGATTGCCTGATAATGCCGATCTGTGGCAGAGGCAGGCGCGCTGGGGGAGGGAAAGCGAAAAATTGAGAGGAGAGCGAAAAATTGAGAAATGGCAGTGCCCGCTCGATCGGATCAGGGGAGAGCGAAAAATTGGAAATTGCCGAGTCGGGTTGATCGGGAAAGCGAAAAATTGAACATTGCCGCCACAGCACTATACTGCTGGGAGAGTAGCCTACTTGAAGAAATCAGCTTCTGAGCCCGGCGACCGAGAGAGTACACGACGGATCCCAACAAGGTCCGTCCCCTGCTCTCAGGACCACTGGGGAAGGCATGCGGAAGGGAGGGACAGCAACAACGGGGACAAACAGACGGATTGACACAGTGTAGTACGGGCCCGCCGGAATATACCTACTAGTAGTACTATCTACCTGAACCTGAAAGTAGTGGGAGGTCGGTGACGGAGGCACGTGACTGATGGACCACCCAAAAAGGAAATTGTTGAGCGAAAAATTGATCGACTCGAGGAATTATGACAAAGCGGTTGTGAAATAATGACACGGTAGACCTATGGTTCCCAATATTTGAGCTGATTTACGACCCCGTACAATATAGGCATGCAAGGAGCCAATCAAAGATCTGCGACGAATGGCTGCGGAGTGAGCAGCAAGTTGAAAACACTGCAAGTCCATAGAGGTCAGGATTTTTTCTTGCTGAAAAACTATTCAGAGGTCCCAATGGAATAATTAGACCGAGTCCATTGTAACTATGAATTCCCGTTGCATGGCACGGGTTAACTGCTAGTTGCGGTTAACTTGTCTCCAGAACCTGGGACCCGGGTAGGCACGAGTCGAGTCAAATCACAACATAGGACAGGAAAGAGCAAGAAAAGAAGGGCCGTCCTTCGAGCCATTACAATTGAACGAGGCTCGATTGGTTCCGTTGTGGAGGTGCGCCTTGCCCTGCTCGTCGCCTCCACGGCTTTTCCTGGTTGCACGTGTCAACCAAATAATCCAACACGGCATGTCTTTATTTTGTTTCACTCCGTCTCCTCGTCCGACGTGCTCATTTTATTCCTAAACGAAACGACTCGTTGGCTGCAATTCCTATCCGGAAAATTCGGCGGGCCATGATCTTCGGGTAACCTGTCGTGGTTTGAACCGCTCTGGTGAACGGATGCTCTGTGTTGGTGTTGGACACGCATTGCGTGTCATCTGCAGAGAATTGCCCTCCTTGAGCGCAGGATTTCTCGCAACTGTTTTCCATCTGAGTTCAGAATTTAGGTGCGTCCCCACTGGCCTGACTTCTATTATGGAAAACGAAGTAAACTTGCTTTGCGGGTGTTATTTTCACAGGGCGAACGAGTCCATCTCTCCTTCCTCCATCATGGCCGATGCACCGGATGCGCCTCAATTGAATGAAAAGGTGCATAACTTTCAATTCGCTTCCTTCGGGGTTGACATCTCGAAGGCCGGGACGCTCTTCCGCAACGGGCGGTATGAAGAGGAGGCCAAGACTTACGAGGATGCGGTCGTGGCCGATAATGGCAAATCCGCAGTATACCGTGACTACAGCAACCTCGCCGCAGCACATCTTAAACTTCAGCGGACAGATTCCCCGAACTCGGTCTTGAAAATTGCTAAATTAGATTCGAATTGGCCCAGGATGCAGCTCACCACGCACTTATGCGAGATTGTAGATCAGCGAAGGTGAGATATCGACGGGCCATGGCGCGCAGAGGGCTCGGCCTCTTACCCCATTGTCTTGTGGACCTAAGTAGTATTCTCGCGACGGAACCAGCTCACAGAGAGGCACGGGCCGCGTTCGTCGAGAGTATGCGCATGCACGACTCTGCGGGGAAACCTAGCCTTTCTGTCGCCGAAATCCGAAGGATGGATTTTCCTCCTGCACATGGTTCCGCTCTGACTGCCCCTGCATCCCCCGACAACCGCCCCAGTGTGTCTCTGAATCAAGCTCAGCGTCCCTCCCGAGCATCGAAAGATACCAAGGTGCCATGCAATGGCTGCCACAGCAAGTTCTTGAACCCGGTGGAAGCGATTTACTGCCTAAAGGTGCGCTTAATAGCGCTGCGTTCTATTCATTTCCTCAATTTCCGTAGTGTGGAACCTCGCCGTACTGTAACGAAGCATGCAGGCGCGTAAATGGGTAAAAGTCATCCCGCATTTCATATCTTCATAGTCCTCACAATCATATCACAATATCACAGACACCTACACAGAATCCGCTGTCCCATCATGGCAGAATACAGGGTGCTGCTCAAGCTCTCCGAGAACTTGGCAAAGCCGGATCCGGACGTCGGAGGCGTAGCCTCTGGTCGGCAGGGCGGGAGCTCGGTGTCGGCTCGGCGAGACTCAGAGGCGGCCAGGCGGTCAGTGGTCGCACGGCAGCGGGATGGCAAAAGCCAAGCTGTGAGGTCCCGGTCGTTAAACGGGATAGGACCCCGCGTGAGTCGTCAAGAAACCAAGAAGAGTCGCACAAGGTGAGTGGGGGAACGTTGGATTCAAGAAAACTGATCAACTACCTACTCGGGGTCTACCTAAATACTGTCCTAATGTCCTTGTACTAATTGTCCTTGTACTAATTGTCCTTGTATCTAAAATGTCTACTTACTTGTATGCCATGAATGGTGGCTGTAACTGGTACAACGGCCGCAGTCAAACAAGGCCGTCGAACATTCATATCTAATCTAATCCTTAATCAACCGTGGGATCCGGATCACTCCACCCGCTGCCGAGGTCCATCCCTTACACAAGCAAGGTGCGTGTTTAGCTGCTGATGGAACAAACAACGCGTATCGACTGGATGGGGAAGTGCAGGATGCACTGCCACAACGTGAACACTCTTTTCGAGAAATACGCTGCGCGCGCTCTCGGGCAGCTGGTGCCAATCCCTCCTTTGTGCGTCATGGTCCTCATCGCGCACCTCGGCGTCGTATCATCCCAATCCCAATCCGGCGCTCTGCGTCGAGCAGCTCAACATCGTCCCGCTCTCGATTCTGCCGGCTGCTACAGCAACATCGTGCCGTTTTATGATTATTGCGGCTGGTATTTAACAGGCGGCCAACGCGACCGCTCTTCCCATGATGCTCAGTCCCAATATCGAGGTGGATCTTGGGCCCAACGAACCTCCCGATTCGTTTGCCGCAATGAATATGTTGACAGTAACTCCTGTGGAATATGGTGATATAGAGTCGACGGGGGACACGGTCGAGCTCTACAGTCGATCGTTTGGCGTGATGCGCGAGCTGAAGTTGGATCTCGACGTCCTGTATCGGTCGGTTTGAATACACTGATTTCCTGAGAGTTGGTGGGATAGAACTTTGAAGACCCCGATGCCAGGCGAGATATGCGCACGACGTTACCGATTTAAATGGTCCTTGCGTGTGATCTCAAAGAGTCTAAACTACCCGCCCTCCAGTCAGCTGCATGGCTGGCCAAACTTGAATCGAACAATGAATCACAGAGGTTGCGCGCGCGTCAATGTGAGCATGGTTCACGGTAAAGTCTGAGATAAACTCGGTTGATTATTCCCCGGCCGATCTCCGAAATATGTAGTTCTGGAGTTGGCAAGCTACTATGCTTTTTTGTTGACAGCATGTTGGAACCAAGTCTAAACCCGAGTAAACGGCCAGCTCGGCGTATTCGGGCGAAGCGAACCGTCGGCCGATCAAAAGGAGCAAGTAGCCAACTTGGGGATACAGTATTAGCCGCGATGGCCGAATGTCGGAAAACAGAGTGTGAGACAGGCGTGAGAGCCATCTCAAAGCGTGGGCGGCTTCATAGTGCATAGCCAGTGTCGATTTGTTTTCGTCTTGGATCTTTGCGAGTCCAACTTTCATTCAGCCACAGAGGGGACCCATTCAGTATGGATCCAAGTATGGATTTTTTTGAAACGAAACATTCTATTGACGAAATAGCCTATTTTATTTCCTGGCTGAATCTGCATGCAACATTGGACTGTAACCAGAAGCACACGAATTTCGGGGTGACGTGAAGGTTTCGCTGCAGCCATAGTGTATAAGCAAATTGGTAAATTCCATCTCGGGCACCGGGTCTACGCGGAGCCTGGGGGGTAGTTCCAGGAGTCAGCGAAATTCATCTAGCACAGTGGAACGGACCGTGTCCGTGTGGTGTTCGTCTCCGTAGCACCAGCGATACAGCGCCTGTCATGTATAGCGCGCCAACCACGAGCGCAGCATATGCCCTCGTCCGCTTTTCCATGGGAGAACGCAACGTGGAAATCGAACCACGCTCCAGCGGGAGCGATAAGCGTTCCACGTGCGACTTCACAATCTTCGTGTGGGCCACGGGCTGGATGACTAGTATAAGATGTATGTACGTACATACACCGAAGTCAGCGCAGAGCCAGCATGCACGCAGGTGCCGCGACTCCGTGATCGTTGTCAACTCTGGAGTCGTAAATTAAATTAAATTAAAATCAAGTAAATTTGGCGCCCATCCGGAATTTGGAAACGAGGGAGACCCACGTGGTGTCCTGAATTGAGAGACGAGCGCATTCGTCCTGCGGCACCGAATAATAGGTGAAGGAAGAACGGACGTCTGGACGATGAGGGGTGCCGGCGTGCCACCCCGGGATATTAATATTCCACTCGCTGCGTTTTTACTTGGACAGATCTATGTAGGCTGGTTGAGCATGACGAACGATAGATCTGCTGATGTGGCGGCCGACCTTTGTCGCGTTAAAACTTAAACATACACGGACATTGGAATAGGAATAGGAATAGGAGATCTCCACAAGCGGCCCCTATGTACTGTATGGACCGCAAGTGGCGATATAGTATCAGCCCGGCGGTGAAAGACAGAGTGAATGGATGGGTGAATGAAGGAGCGAGAGTGGGAGGAGAGTAATGTGTGTGTATTATGGGAGAAAACTTGGAGGCAGGAGATTAGCCAGAAAAGAAATTGGATCTGTGGCTGTTTTGTTTTGAGGATTTGAGCAAAGAGAGAGACAGTTTTTTGGGGGGGCAGATCTGCGAGGAAGTCGGATTGGATGCGCGACTGGACGCGCTACGCGACGCGACGCGGAAGACGTGCGTCCCGTGACCGCGCTAACGCCGCATCATGATCCAATTTGAATGCGGCACGAGCCGTTGATCTCTCCTTCCACCCCGCCCCGCAGAGCTGCTCTCCTACATCGACGCGCACATGGGCGCCTTCATCGCGCGGCTGTCCGAGGCCGTCGCGATTTCCTCTATCACTGTCGCCCGCAGCTCATTGCGTGCCGAGCCGCCGCGCGTAAGGGTGGCGGCCGTACGCCTAGTCTGCGCAGAGACGATGGTGGTGGCCCTTGCGCCCTGCGTCGACTGGTGCTGCTCGTTGCCTCCCGCCCATCGGGGCCGAGCGTGGTGGTGGTGAAGAAGGTGCTCCGTGGGCGCATGGTCGCCGTCTTCGCGCGCTTGCTCCTCCCCTCCCCTTTCCCTCTTCCTCCCTCCTCCTTCATCGTCACCGGTACTAACGCCCCCGCCCCGCGCCCAGGGAGATCGAGACGCTGCCCAGCGGCAAGCGATGGTCGCAGACTGGAAGCACTGGAACTAGCGGCGCCGCGCGCTCGTCTTCTCAGCCCAGGCGGAGTGCGTGGAGCCGCGCGCGCGCTTGGAGGCCGCGATGCTCTTTTGCCGTGGCGTGCTGCTGCGCGTGTGACGTGATGCAGCGTGCTGGCGCGCTACGGTGTACCGCGAGCCGAAGACGGGCCTTCCGTGCGGGATGATGCGCTCGCGAGCATGTGGGGCGGTCGGCGCGCGGACTGATGGAGCCGCCTTAAGCCCTGGTGCCCTCGTGGGCAGTAGATGCGCTGGGACGCTGGGACGCACATGGCGCGTTGTCCCGGGGAGGCGCAGACCCTTCGCCCCGCGCAATGGCGTCTCATGCGGCGACGGATGCCGTGCCTGCGAGGGAGATGTGGGCTCGGCCGACGAGGGGCGCGTGTGCTGGATGCCGCGGGCTTTGTGGCATTCATGCGCGGTAGAGCTAAACACTCTCGCCGTCTCTCTTTTGCTTCGCCTCTGCATGCTGATTTCATTCGTTTTTTTACAGACCAAGCTCCTTGGGACGTACCTCTACGAGGTCGGCGCGGTCACGGAGGTCGGGAAGTAGGCGTCGCGCGGGAGAAGGAAATGGGAATCGAACGATTAAGAAGGGATGAGCAGGAAAATGAAGAAAAGAAAAATCCAAATGTACGTTTTTTGTGCTGTTTGTTTTGAATGCGATAAGATAAAATAGCTTTGCGGGAGTGGTGCGATCTCACTTCAACGCAGAGCGGCTCGTTCAACCGCGTAGCGGGTTGTACTGTGCCAGTGTCCGT
This sequence comes from Mycena latifolia, assembly GCA_029289555.1. Classification (NCBI taxonomy): domain Eukaryota; kingdom Fungi; phylum Basidiomycota; class Agaricomycetes; order Agaricales; family Mycenaceae; genus Mycena; species Mycena latifolia. The sequence goes on along the minus strand of JARJLE010000043.1, from coordinate 504,647 downwards.
TGTCCGTTCAAGAGTCAAAGGTAGTCTCTCGTAGACAGACGCTTCAACACGAAGCTCGTGCCTAAGTCAAACGTGGGGCCAGTAATAATTGACAATTGGGCGTCAAACTGCGATGCGATGTATACTCCCGGTGATGGTTGTCCTTTTTGTATGGGGTGTGATTGCTTCCCGCTCTAACGCGGTGTTCTCAAGCCTCAAGGCCTGTCCACGCCTTTTGGGAGACCTCGTACGGCCGGTGCTGTGGGCCCGGCCGACGTGGTAAGCCTCCTCTGACGCCACTCTTGCGCATTATGGCAGCCGGGACCTTCCGGCTGGGACGCGAGGTACACCCGCTCAGCCACGCGTCCCCCTCCGAAGTATAATTTTACTCTTTGCGTTTAGAATTACACCTACAGTGACCCTAAATTTGGTAATTTCCGGTGTGATAAGGAAAACAACGTACTCAAAGGCCGAGATCATCGAAGCCGGTATCCGCCGAGGTGCCGAAATCCATCCGTCACAGAAGCACATGCAAGAATATGGCTCTGGACAGATGTGATGTGGAGATCTCGGGACGAACAAAAATGGCCCTTTGGATCGTTGGCTATGACACGGTGTGCACTTCCCCTACATCAAGGATGATTCAATGGGACCTGGAACAGCTACGAAGTGGAATTTCGAAGAGGTTCACTGCGTTTAGGCCGGGCCTAAACTTCTTTACTAGGCTAGCCGAGAAGTCGATGGCAATTTGTTTGTCGCCAACGCGGGTGTAAAAGCTGTGCAAAAGATCGCCATCGCAACAAGTGAATTATTGCAAAAGTATCGAGTTGTGGAAAAGTAGCGAGTTGTGGAGATGTAGCTAGTGAGTGGAGATGTAGCTAGTGAGTGAAGCTGAGCTAGGCGCCACAGACATGGTGACCTCAGCACAGCTACTTCATGCTCAGCAACACTATGCCTAAGCGGTGACTATCACCGGGGGCAAAGACCGAGGCACCTGGCCGCCAGGTGCGACCTACGCATGTGGTCGGCACTTGTCTTTGATCCTTTGATCAAACTATGAGTGAAATCAACTTATACACAAAAAATGCATAAATTTATTTCCTAGTAATTTTTGTGATCTTTCACGGTAAACATGAGTAAAATAATACCTTTGTCTTTGACATCTTACATCTTTGAACTGCTCTTTGACAGTCTTTGTTGATTATTTAGCCGAGAGCTGTTAAGCTTGACACTTGCGCTGTTAGGCGACTGGGTAAAAACTCGTAGGGAGCTAGGGACTAACTACTACAGCTTATATACCTATTAGTATTTTATCTAGAATATTCTACTTACTTCTGAGTTCTTCAGTTGCTGAGTGAGAAACCTCGGGCTGACTGATGGCGGCCGATCGGACTTAGTAATCAATCTCCAACAGTCTTTGTGTTTGTAAGGTGGCTGTGGTCTTTAAGACAGGTTTTTGTTTTGAGCAGAACAGCCTCGCCCCATTTGCCAGCTTTGTCGTGGATCATAGTGTCGTAAGTCCTCAGCAGGTGGGAAATTTGGGTGTATCTTGGGCAAATTTTCCCCCTGCCGAGGACTCACGGCACTGAGATCCACGACAAAGCTGGCAAATGGGGCAAGGCTGTTCTGCTCAAAACAAAGACCTGTCTTAGAGACCACAGCCACCTTACAAACACAAAGACTGTCAAAGAGTAGTTCAAAGACGTAAGATGTCAAAGACAAATGCATTGTTTTCCTCACATTTACAGTGAAAGATCACCAAGATTGCTAGGAAATATATTTATGCATTTTTTGTATGTAAGTTGATTTCAGTCATAATTTGATCAAATGATCAAAGACAAGTGCCGACCACATGCGTAGGTCGCACCTGGCGGTCAGGTGCCTCGGTCTTTGCCCCCGGTGTATGTGGCCTAGACAGGCGTGATCTGGACCCCTAGACATAAATAGACACACATAGCACCGCCTACTTCGCGCTAGCCCACTCCGTGTTTATACCCGGCCTTAACGCAGTGGTTGCCAGTGTGTTGTGCTCAACTGCGAGGCAATTTACATATCATATGGTCGCGATCATCACCACTTCGATCTTACGAGCGGACTGATATCTGGACAGTCGGATCTTGGTCGGATCCCAACAGCCAAGAATCACTCGACCAGGATAAAGTCTCGCCACATCATCCCCCGTTCCTGTCGCGACCATCACCACTTCGATCTTAAGAGCAGACTGATATCTGGACAGTCGGATCCCAACAGCCAAGAATCACTCGACCAGGATAAAAAGTCTCGTCACATCATCCCCCGTTTCCGCCCCTTCCCCTTCCCATGTACCGAGGCCTTTCTGGTCGTGCCTCTGACAAGGAATCGTATCGCTCGGCTGCAACCACGAGCTCATCCTCCACCCCTGAGGACAATGCAGAGAGACTAATCAATTCAGCGACAATGCTGCTTCGCAAGTCGCGGGAAGGTGATAGGGATATCTAGCTCCGTCACGATGCTGACTTCTCATGTAGCACCAAACAAATCGGCGATGAACTCCTCGAAGTCCTTGCGTCACCTTTCTTGGATCCTCCACTCGGCGCTGGTCGGCATGCATCTCACTTTAATCGTTATATGGGCTAAGCGGCTTGAGAATCGAGTCGTTTTTGGGTTGCAAAATCAGAATACGGTTTCCTTCCTCCTTACCGCAATCACACAAACGTTCGGGACGGTACGGCCACCTGGTCAATGCACTACTGTAATGGATTTACGAGCACCCAGCAGATATATATGGCAGTGCTCATCATGGTGGCGCAGAAACTTTCTATGAGGCGGAGCCTCACCACGGACCAACCATTGACAGTTACTCATGATAGCGCTGCTGCATGGGCCGGTATTGGGTCTGCAGCTCTCTATATCTGGCATCAGAAAGCTGTCCGTGCGTCAGTCACTGGCGTCCTGTCTGTTTTCTTCTATTTGGGAGGTATCCTCGTGCTGCACATTACCACGCCCGCATTATTCTCTTGGGAGACATTCAATTCGACCAGCTCCTCCATTGTTCGCACGAAAGGTCTTCCCACCATAGAATTCCCCGGTTATAACATTACCACAATGCAGGACCTCAACGACCTCCCCGACTACGTGTGGGTGAAGTGCATTCCTCATTGGATTTACATTTGAGTTTCTTTCTGTGCAGCTTTATATCTTTGACGGACTATGTGACAGAGTCACTCGAATATCTCCCTTACGTCGATGGAAGCACACACATCGGATTGGAAGGCAGTACACTATACGACGTGCCCGAAAGGAATACAGGAATCGGCAACATCACTGTCGCTGCGACATGGTTCAATATCTCCTGCGGGTGTCTGGAGGGTGTCCAAGCCACGTATGATGCGGATGATGATTCATGGAGCTTGGAATCCGCAGGCAGCGACGCTGGACGGGTCGAGTCCATTGATAGTATGATCTATCCTCGCATGTCCCCCCATATTACTGATAATGGCACAGTACCCGGTGCAATTTCGAACGCTGGGTCAATTTTCTATACCACTACTCCAATCGTTGATTCCAGCAACAATACTCGCGGTTTGGTTCATCTTTCTCCACCGATGATCCCCGACATCTCCTCTATCCAACTCTTTCGATGCTCGCTGTCGCTGGTCGAGCAAACTGCCCTTGTGGATGCTCAGTCGAAGAAGGCAGTCGCCTTGCACCCCGAACTCACAAAAACTCATTCTACGTGGTGGCCAGCTAGTCTAGAAGAGCCCGTTGAAACAACCGGGAATACTCTCATTGACGAAGTCAGTTCCTGCCACTGTTCTCGCGGTTGACTGACCCCTTTCAGTGGGGACGCTGGTTTGGCCTCGCGCCCGCGTCTGTTGTCCCACGGACGATGTCAGGCCCCACTTTTTTGTCGAAGGCAGAGCTGTAAGCGCGCGATATTGATCCCATTTCATCGCTTAATTCCCTGACCAGATATCTGATCCAGCTGATCCAGAAGTTCAACTTGCAATCAGCGAATGAAAGTCACGTTATGACCCTTCATGACCTTGAAAATGGGGTTTCGGCGCTTGCTGCCACCATATTCTGGACCTGTGGGCACCACCATTCGCTCCTGTTGGGTAGTTCACAAGGCTGATATTCTCAAAGTAAGCCACGTCCCGCCAACACAGCAGTTGAACATAACGGAGCTGCTTCTTGGAAACTGGTCAAACGATCCGCTCGCTAAAGTTGAAAGTCCCATCAGTCTATCCCCGGGCCAAGAGGCTACGGTCACCCAACAGTTCACAGCTATCCGATTAGATGTAAGTTGATCCCAAGCAACAGAATACAGTTCCTGCTAACGCAACGAAAGTTGAACATAATTGCGGTACACAGCATTACAATTGATCGTTCCCGTGGCAGTAAAACTGACATACCTACATCTAAGCTTTCCATTGGCCTTATTGCCTCCATGGCGCTCATGCTATTGTCCCTCCAGCATCTACTGCATCCTAGAGATGAAAAAGCTGAGCAGGATATGTCAATCGATGGAACAGGCCTTCTGCATGCCATTTGGCTGTATCGAAACCACCCAGAACTCGAGGTGCTCTTGGAGCAGGTCGAGCTTCCGACCGACGATAATTTGCGCGACGCTGGGATCGTACGAACACGACTCGTAGGACCGACGCTACGCAAGACGGAGAGCCAAGAAACATTGACCAATATCACCAACGGCTCTGTGTAATGTCCTCCACAACGTCGAAAGCAGTATCTATCATGCGCTGGAGCTTGCTGGCGTCCATAAACAGTATCCTCATTATATTGATCTTTCTACGTACCATAAAACATTTGGGTCAGGTTCTAGGAGAAAAGGGAACACTGGATTGAGTCTCGACACAAACAGAAGTGGTGGGTAATTTTCCCAGGCAGATTGTTGAAAATCCATCCCGGACGCCGTTGATCTCCGTTCCGTCACTCTAACAAATTTTGAGCCGCAATCAAGCACCCATTTGTGAGTATCCGCGCCAATGGTGAGCACATGAAGCATGGGCAAGCCGTTCCGGACATTCCAGATCTTGTTCCAGACACTCAGACAGGCAGCAAAAAAGTATTTTTTTCTGGACTTTCTAAACACATTTTCAGAAGGTTCTACACAAATTCCAAAAGTGGATTAAGAGGTCGCCGATCCACCCTACCCTATAACCCAGTATATCGGCATCTTCCGGCGGGTACCTCTTGCATTTGGCTAAAATTTAAAGGAACTGTCCCACTGTAACAGAAGTTGATGCATCGCCGTTACGCCTCACACTGAAGTTCCGCCAATTTGCGGCGCGGAATCAGCGGCGTTGTCGGGGCTGGTCGCGAAATTCATCACAACTAATAATTTCGAACCCCCAAGTTTTTTTTTTGGGAAGGCCGCTCGCTGAAGGGCTTGAACTGTGAACGTCATTTCGTATCTCCCAACGGCCCCCGCGCTCGTTTCTTCCTTGTTTCTCCACCAATTCCTCGCCGATTTTCAAGGTTCCATCCTGGTTCTGATCCCTTAATTCGGGGGAAGAACACTACCATATGTCATCTGCAAAATTGGCTCTCTCTCGCCTCCACGACCCTTCATGAACACCTCTAGCTGATTCTGAGCGTCACAATCCGGCCACCTTTATAGCGAAGCCGTCATGTTTTCTCCGGACCTGGATTTAGGTTTATGGATTTAAGACACCTCCCTTTATGTTGTCCCAGGTTTATGGGACCTTCGCTGCACGTGTTCCCGATAGCGGTGGATCGCCACTCAAAATCATCAGATTTTGGTTGCGCGTCAAGATGGACTTTTTGGGAGGGATTACGGTATGTGGGGGACATGGCATGCAATTAGATATGTTCAAATACTTCTTGTACAGTCGTCTGGACTTTAATCCGAGGCGAAAATGTACTCTGTATGCTACAGGAGCTGCCATTTGGTCCACAAAGGACATTCGGCCACCTTGCCTGGGTTGGAATGGACCTAGTACTGGTAGCCATATGCCTCAGATGTACTGTCTGAGTGTATGGAACCATGTATTTGTATCCCTTAAACTGTTATGGTTACACTGGGGTGAACAGTACGAGGGCGAACTCACCGTTTATCCAGGTGGCCGACGAGGCCGTTTACTGCCATTTTGGGGGTACCGCCGAAAATAAATTCAACGAGCGATGAAATCGCCATGTAAATTCAGCCAAAATATGTCAACTCATTTCTGGGATGCATACCTTCATCTAAGGGCCCAATCTTCCATATCTACTCGACTATCTCCCTTGCCCTGGGGCCAAAAATGCTAAGGTGGCTGGATAGCCAGTCTCTGATAATAAGTATCTCCATCCTCAAGCTTTGAGACTCTGCTAAAAATTTCTCGCCTTTCTCACAGCGTCTCCCTCCTTTTCCTGCCTTTTTTTCAATGCTCGACGATGCTCAGCTGGTCAAGCACTTCCCCACCTTGCTCAAGGCTCTCAAAGCCCGTATTGCTTCGCTACCCGATTCTCTCTCAGCTGGACAAGAGGGAAATCCGCTTGCGCGCTACCTCGGTGATCTAGACATTGACAATAACGGCAACTCCGAAATCACCGACGTTTGTTGCGCTGGAATAAATCTGCACCTGCACCACCATAGGTTTCGCAAGAGTTTAGGTTTACCGGCTAAGCAGGGATAATTACCCTGGATTGTTTCATGAAAAAGAAATGTCTCATAGCATGAGAGTTTCCTCGGACGACGAAGGGCAGGACACGAATGACATAACTGCATTGGACACTGGGAGACTTACCCACGACATGCTGGAGGGTAGATATCCTCAAATAGATGAGCGAGGGCATCTCGTCTGGTGAGAAGACGAGATAACGACATGCTGGGAACCGTGAGGGCACCGCGGGCGGCTGCGCGAAAGTTTGAGATTCAGTGTAAGACAGGCTACCCCGAATGTTTGGACGCTACTGCAGTGGGGGCATATTTACCGCGAATGGCGATATCGTATCAGACCGGCGGTGAAAGAGAGAGACGGAAAGAAAGGAGGAATGAATGAATGAAGGAGAGAAGGAGAAAGACTGGGGGGAGATTATGTATATGTGTTATGGGAGAAGACTTGGAGGAAAGGGCAGGAGATTGCTTAGCCGATCCGTGGGCAGAAAAGAAATTTAAAGTGGATTTGTGGCTTTTTCGTTTCGAGGATTGAGCAAAGACAAAGAGGGAGATCGTTTTTGGGGCGGATTTTGGCGGGCCCGAGGGTCAAGGTGCATCGACGGAGGATTCGTGAGAAGGTCGGATTGAGTTAACAGTACGAGCGTCGATGTATGCGCGGCGCGACGCGGAAGACGTGCGTCCCGTGACCGCGCTAACCCCGCATCCAATTTGAATGCCGTTATCTGATCTCTCCTTCGACTCACTCTCACCACCACGCCCGCCCCGCAGAGCTGCTCTCCTACATCGACGCGCACACGGACGCCCTCATCGCGCGGCTGTCCAAGGCCAGCGTCATCCCCTCTATTTCCGGCGACCCCGCGTTCCGGCAAAACGTGCGGCAGATGAGCAACTGGTGCGCGTCGAACCAAACAAGTCGATCTCGGGGACGGGCAGACCCTCCTGCGATCCTCGGCAAGATCGGGAGCAGCCCGAATAAGGGTGCTCATCTAAGCCGGATGGGTGGGACACCGAGCCGCTCGTGCTCACGCAGGAGACGGGCGGGAGCCTCGTAGGGCGCGGGAGCTGCGATAATAAAGGCCGGTGCTGGGGTGGGTGAACGCGCTGCAGTGGCACAAGGAGAGCGGGCAGAGCTGCCGGTGAACTTCTGTCCTCTTTCGAGTTTTAGGATGGAGGAGAACGCGAGCGATGAGCTGGTGGAGCGGGAGAAGGACGGGGGATTGCGTTTGTATCGTGAGTTTCTTCTCTTGCTTCTTTGCTTTCTCTTTCCCTTACGCGTATACGTATACTGATACTTGGGTGTAGTGCAGACTGGCTCAACACGCGCACGCCCGCGCTCACGTACGGCCTGCGTGGCCTCGTGTATTTCAAGCCCACCGTCTCCGGCCCCGCGCGCGACCTCCACTGGGGTGCGTGCGCCCTCTCTTTTCTATTCGTCCCCGCATGCTGCAGATGACAGACGCGGGCGTCTTTGGCCGCACGGTGCACGAGCCGATGACGGACCTCGTCGCGCTCATGGGCCGTCTCGGCTCCCCCGCGGGCAACATCCTTGTCCCGGGCTGGTATCTGTGGCGGATGCGGAGGAGCGGTGCGTGTCCCTCCATATAGGTTTTTTCTCGGTCTCTTGCTTACTTATTTGAGAACAGCCCGATCTACGACAAGCTCGACTACAGCATCGCGGACGTGGAGGGCGCCGCGGGCGCGCCGATCGCGCTGAGCGCAGACAAGGTGCGCTCCTTTCCTTTCCTCCCTCCCTCTTCCCTCCCTTCCCTTTCCACGCCTTACGTTCCCGCGCTGACACCCCGCTAACGCCCCGCAGGTGCGAGTCTTCATGGGCCGCATGCGCCTCCCGTCGCTCCCGCTGCACGGCATCGAGGGCGCATTCGCGGGGCCGGGCGCGAAGACGGGCATCCCCGCGAAGGTGGGCGGCAAGTTTAGTATTCGGTGCGTCCGCCCTTTCGCGCCACGTCTTCCACCCTGCTTGCTGCTCTTCTTTCGCATCCTCCGCGGCGTGCGCGTCCTCGTCGTCGTCCGCCTTCTTCGTGTCGTGCTGAATGGTAGATGGTTGAGTGGTGGAAATGTCGTTTATGAATTACGCGTTTACGATGGAGCATTGGGACGGGCGTGGAACGAAAGGAGGCATGGGAATAGCTAGACGGGCGCATGGAACTGGACGGGCATAAATATATGGATTTTACTCCGTTCTCCTGACTTGATGCTTGAGTTTGGTTATGGGCTAACTTAATCTCGTGAAAAATTTAAAGGCATCTAAGTGAAGATCGAGAGATTTCCAATCAGTGGCCCCTAATGGGTGATTACATTAGTAAGGCTTGGTGCAGGGGAAAGTAAACAAACCATATACACCACATTCCGGTTCTGGATCTTCCAACTCTGATGCTGAAGAACCCAATAGTCCTGATACTGCCCATACGCCACCGCTATCGCACCCTCGTAAACCCCCATCCCAAAATGCGTCGCCGTAAAATACGTGACGGAAAACGCCTCTCCCTCGCTCAGGACCTCGATCACCTGCGTGCTCAGCACATGCTGCGTCGTCACATTCTCCAGGCTGCTCGCGAGGACGGCCTGGATGGTCGCCAGCGGCGTGAGCACGTCCAGCGGCGCCGAGTAGTTCGCCACGGCATCGGCCGCGACTTCGGAAGACCAGTGCCAACGCCCCGAAGTTCTTGCCATCGATGCTGAGCGGGTAGTGCCCGAGCGTCGTGCGGATAAGCTCGCTAGCAGCAAGGTCGGGGTGCGACGGCACTGGGAGCAGGGCTGGCAGGTCGAACGGCGAGATGGGCGTGGTGCTGGTCAGGTTGATGCTCGGGAAGGGAGTAGTGTTGCCGCGGTCCGGTCCAGGTCCGGTTCACACCCAAATTTTGCGAACCCCGAACTGGACCTGCGGTTCGGTTCAGGAGGATTGGTGAACCTTGGACCGGACCGCAGGTTCAGGTTCAATGCGGTTCGGTCCAGGTTCGAACCTGTTTCTTTTTCCCACGCACTACGAGGGCTTAATTTTTCCCCGAGGGGCTCTCCAAGAGTGTAAATGTTATTCTTTTCCACTATAGGACGGCCCCTGCGGATGCTAGTGGTGCATAGCTCTCGAAATCGAGGGATTTCGTTCGGTTGATGGATGTCTGATCCCATCACAAGTGCGCACCAATTGCTGTTTCTCTGAAAGCACCCTTGAAGCACCTAACAAAATGCTCTGTGAGCACATTCTCAACTCATTACCTAGATTGGCTTCTCACTTTTCAAAAAATAACCATATTATAGTGATTTCAGGGTCCATATCGCCATCAGGTCCGGTTCAGGTTCGGGCAGGTTCAGGCAGTTTCATAAATTTCCGAACCTCGAACTGGACCTGGGGTTCGGTTCAGCGAACCTCACAGCCACTGAACCGGACCCGAGGTCCGGTTCAGGTCCGGTTCAGGTTCGCCAGCGGTTCAGAACCTGACCGCGGCAACACTAGAAGGGAGGGGCTGGGGTTGCAAGACTTGTGTGGGCGACGCCGAGGAGGACGGCGAGGAGGGCTGGGAGACGCATTGATGTGAAGATTCGGTGAGGTTGGTAGACAGTGCGGCCTTTAAACCGGAAGCATATCGGCGGTGGCGTGCTTGACTTCCAGCCGCTCTATCCGTCCTGCACAGCCACAAATTACCTCAGTATCAGATGTACCGACGCCGAAGTCAGCATGCAGGTGCCGGGATTCCGTGATAGTCGTCAACTCTGGAGTCGTAAATTAAATTAAAATTAAATAAATTTGGCGCCCAGTCGGAATTTGGAAACGCGGGAGACCCGCGTGGCGTTATGAATTGATAGACCAACGCATTCATCCTGCGCCGAATAATAGTTGAAGGAAAAACGGACGTCTGGACGATGAGGTGTGCCGACATGCCACCCCGGATATTAATATTCAACTCGCTGCGTTTTTACTTGGACAGAGTTAGGCTGGTTGAGCAGAGGCAGACCTATGACGAAGGGCTGCTGATGTCACTTCGGTCGAGGCTGCCGAGGGTTGTCGAAGTGAACCTACATGGACATTGGTCTCCACAGGTGGGAAATAAGCCACGCTGTGTAATGTACCGCGAATGGCATCGATATCAGTCCGGCGGTGAAAGAAAGAGAGAATGAAAGAAAGAACGAATGAAAGAGAGAAGGAGAGAGAGTGGGAGGAGATTAATAATGTATGTATTATGGGAGAAAAGGAAATGGGAGGAGATTAGCCAAAAAAAAAAATGGATCTATGACTTTTTATTCAGTTCAGTTCAGTTCGGTTCAGATAGTGCCCCCCGGACTTTAATGAAAGTCCACCGATAAAGGGAAGATTGGAAGCCACCTGCAGGCTTGTGTAGTTCTTTCTCGATGGTGAATGTGATCACCTACACTTACACCGCGGCGAGGAAGGTCGCCTGGATTTATGTGAGTTAATTGACACCATTAGCCTTGAACCTCGTCGGAGTCTCGCACCAAAATGACGAGATCTTGTGCATCAACTTGATCATGGGTGACTCTGTCTGACGGATGGTGCGCATCCAGGTCCGCATCGGGCGGCAGTCTATCATTACAAAGAAATGGCCTCTCTGACTGAGTATCCGCCGACGGACTTACTGTCACGTAAAATAAGAAAAAGCACAGCTGGATATCATTGCTAAAAGTTTATGTATGGAACTCAACGTCCACCACGAAGAACTTCTTCGGACCCTTTATCGCTATTTAATGGACGGCCTCAGACTCATCACGGATTATCGCACCCAGCCCTGCCATTCAATCCTTGGGTATCTGATCCAAACTGCGCATGCCCTCCAGGTCAGCCAGCTCGGAATCTGTACGTGCTGCGTCTTCTGCGCGCCCAAGGACACGCAAATCCTCCGCAAGGGACTGCAAAGACTTGATACGGAGACCGAGAAGAGCCGGCCTTGTCTGCGTAACAGTTCGGTAAAGGTGAGCACATTGTCCCTCGGCGCGTAGGGCATCTTCACGGAGGCCGACACTGCGAAGATCTTGGGCTGATGCATGGAAGGAGCGGGCGGTGAGTTCAGCATCTGTCTTCGCCAAGTTGAGATAGATCTCAGCTCCTTCTTTATCAGCGCGTGACGCATCTTCCTGGCGATCGACGGCGCGGAGAAATGCAGCCAGAGAGCAAAGCGCGGTGGCAAGTCCCGCTTCCAACCCACCGGTGCGATCCGGGAGACTCCGATAAATATCAACAGATTCGCCCGCGGCGCGTACCGCGTCTTCGGCATTACCACCAGCGCTGAGACTGAATGCTAGATTCTCGAGAGAATGGGCAAAGGAGCCCATAATCAGGTTCTTGGGTAAATGGATAAGGAAAACCGAAAGATCGGGGTCTGTCGCGATAAGCCTGCGCACGAGATCAACTGCTTCCCGCGCCATACTCAGTGAATCTTCGTGCCGGCCCAGCGCACGCAGATAAACACCCATATTTTCCAGGGAGTTGGCGAGGAACAGTACGGGCATAGTGCTCGTCTCCTGAACGTTACGACGAAGCTCCACGGCCTCTTCACAGGCGAGCACCGCGTCTTCTTTGCGGCCCAATGCGGAGAGATCCCGTGCAAGGTGCTCTAGCGACTGGCATAGCTCGCTGGTAACGCCGGGATCAGCCGCTGCGAGCTTTCGACGAAGGTCCACAGCCTCTTCGTCCGCATCCAAAGCATCTCCGTGGCGGCCCACGTCCCTGAGCTGTTTGCCGAGGGTATCCAATGACAACGCGAGAGTCTTTGTCGCGCTGGGATCCTGCGATGCAAGCTTACGACGAAGCTGGACTGCCTCCTCGTGCCTGTGCAAAGCATCGCCTTCACGGCCGGCCGCGCTGAGATGTACACCGAGGCCATGGAGTGCAGGCGCAAGATCCCTGGCTGCTGCAGGGTCTGCCTCCCCGAGCGTGAGACGCAGATCGACGGCCTCTTGACTAATTTGAAGGGCTTCGGTGTTTCGGCCGACCGCGTATAGATGCGCGCCGAGGTTATGCAGCGAGGTGGCTAGGTCACTGGTGGGACCTCGACCGGGGTCCGTTTCCGCGAGCTTGCGAAACAGCTCAACAGCTTCTTCACCACATTTTATCGCATCATCGTGGCGGCGCATCCGGTTGAGTGCAGTACCCAGGTCACTCAGCGCGGCAGCTAGATACTTGGATGCGTTCGGACCCGGATCGGCAGCAAGTCCGCGACGAAGCTGAACAATCTCTTCGTCGATGCTCAATGCGTCTTCCGGGCAACCCACGGCCCTGAGTGCTATCGCCAGACTGATCAAGGACACGCACAAATCGCCGATGACGGCTGGGTCCTTCTCCGACAGCATGCGACGAATGCGAACTGCCTCCTCGTGAGTGTCCAACGCCTCTTCGTGGCGTCCCGCCGCCTGGAGCTTCACACCCAACCTGTTCAATGACGAGGCAAGGTGTGCGTTGATGCTGGGGTCTGTCTTCAACAGCGTGCGCCTCAGCTGAACCGCCTCCACCTCAGCGCGCAACGCATCTTCGTGGCGGCCCATCGCCGAGAAATCCAGACCCATATTGCTCAATGTCACCGCAAGAATCTTGGTGAGTGCGGGATTCCCCGGCGGCATTCGAAGAAGTCCGACAGCTTCTGCATTGACCCTCAGCGCATCTTCGCGGTGGCCCGCTCTCGAGAGTTCTGCACCCTGTTTGTGCAATTCGATAGCGCGCTTCCGGCGCTCCGTCAGCGGCGAACTTGCGACGATGGTTTCCTCTGAGACATGTACTGAGCTTCCCTACACTTTGACTGGAATGTGCTGAGGTACAAACCTATCGCTTTGAATGTCTCCTTGAATAAACGAAACATGATGTAGTCCGTGCCTTGCTGTCTGTCAGGTACTGACTCAGTCTCGGAGGCCCTATTTGGATGCAATAGATCAGTTCGCAAGATTCCAACTAGGTCAGACTAGCATTGAGTACCGATTCGAGCCGTTGGGAGGGACGTGGCTGTCGCAGATGGGGAGATAGAGCCTGAGGAAACTGCCTTCCTGTCTTGGCAACTAACTCTATGGGCTGTCGCACCGGTGATTTCCGGCCATGATGTGTTCCTGGTTGGTTCCTGGCGCACTGCGACGGATACAGAAGCGTTCGGATATGGGGGAGAATCCCAGCGCAAACAGGAGAAAGCCTAAAGGGTCGCATCCGAGCAATGGCACCGCAAGAGCAAGAGATCGGGTGAAGCGCGTTTGGCTAAAGTTTGGGTAATGCATCGCCCTCACACCGGAGTTCCGCCAATTTTGAGCGCGGAATCAGCGTCGTTGTCCGGGCGGGTCGTGAAATTCATCACAGCTAATAATTTCGAACCCCCCAGGTTTTTTTTTGGAAGGCCGCGCGCTGAAGAACCCCGTCCTCCCAGCGGCAATCTCCGGTTCCGTTAATATCGGTGTAGTGATTAAGTGACTTTGTTTAGAAATCCTTCAGATCATGATGCATCCTGATCATTATGCATTGGCGAGTAAGGCCCCCGGTCACTTGGGTCAAAAGCGCTCCGGGATAGAGTAAATCAAGCCCCAAAATGGTCCCTATCCTGGTCCGCGACATGGAGTAAAACAAGCCAGGATGGGGCGAAGTCCGTCCAACATACCGTCAATCGCGCTCCGGGCGAGATTTTTTTTTGAAGTCCTGTGTATCGCAAGCGGCTGCTCGATGATATTTGGCTGATCGGCAACACCAATATTAGGTGTTGAACGCACAGGGAAGATTGGGAATGGCGCCGGGGGGGGGCGAAAATTGGACCTGGGCCGAGAAAAAAATGCGATTTTTTGCTACCTCTTGGTCCGAAATACGCGAAAAACAACGATTGAAAGGCGGATTTTCTAGAGTAAAACAGCGAATTTCGGGAGCAAAAAGCGGACCGCAACAAAAGGTAATGACCGGGGGCCTGGCGAGTACATGCAGTGCGGTTAACTCGTCTCCCGAACCTGGGACCCGGGCAGGCACGAGTCGAGTCAAACAGGAAAGAGCAAGAATAGAAGGGCCGGACTTCGAGCCACTACAATGGAACGAGGCTCGATTGGTTCCGTTGTTGTGGTGCGCCTTGCCCTGCTCGTCGCCTCCACGGCTTTTCCTGGTTGCACGTGTCAACCAACACGGCATGTCTTTATTTTGCTTCACTCCATCTCCTCGTCCTACGTGCTCATTTTATTCCTAAACGAAACGACTCGTTGGCTGCAATTCCTATCCGGAAAATTCGGCGGGCCATGACCTTCGGGTAATTATAACCTGTCGTGGCTTGAACCGCTCTGGTGAACGGATGCTCTGTGTTGGTGTTGGACACGCATTGCGTGTCATCTGCAGAGAACTGCCCTCCTTGAGCGCAGGATGCCTTTCTCGCAACTGTTTTCCATCTGAGTTCAGAATTGAGGTGCGTCCCCACTGGCCTGACTTGTATTATGTAAAACGAGGTAAGCGTGCTTTGCGGGTGTTATTTTCACAGGGCGAACGAGTCCATCTCTCCATGGCCGATGCAGATGCGCCTCAACGTGGGCAGAAAAGACATGCCCGATCCGCGAGGACACAGAAATTGGATCTGTGGCTTTTTGTTTCGAGGATGGATTGAGCAAAGAGAGAGACATTTTTGGGGCGCCGAGGGTCAAAGGACATCGGCCGAGGATCCGCGAGAGTCGGATTGAACGCGCGACGCGACGCGGAAGACGCGCGTCCCGTGACCGCGCTAACCCAATCCGGCACTTGCCGTTATCTGATCCCTCTTTCTACTTGACTCTCACCACGGTGTCCGCCCCCCAGAGCTGCGCTCCTGCATCGACGCGCACACAGACGCCTTCGCCAGCCCCAATAAAGGTCGTGCTCATCTACGGGCCCTTTGACGTGCAGCCCGCTGCTAAATCGGGTGGGACACCGAGCCGCTCGTGGTCACGCAAGAGACGGACGGGCGCCTCGTGGGGCGCGGGAGCACCGTGCTGGGTCGGTGAACGCGCTGCAATGGCCCAAGAAGCGCGGGACGGCGCTGCCGGTGAACCTCATGTTCTGCTTCGAGTTTTAGGATGGAGGAGAACGGGAGCGAGGGCTCGATGCGCTCGTCGTAGGGGAGAAGGACGTGGACTGCGTTTGCATCGTGCGTTACTTCCTTTCTTTGCTTGCGCGTATACTTATATGGTGGGCAGAGCGACAACTCCTAGCTCAACATGGGCACGCCCGCGCTCAAGGCCGGCCTGCGCGGCCTCGTCTACTTCAAGCTCACCGCGCGCGACCTCCACTCGGGTACGTGCGCCCTCTCTTTTCTAGTCATCCTCGTATGCTGACGATGACGAACGCAGGCGTATTCGGCCGCACGGTGCACAAGCCGATGACGGATCTGATCGCACTCATGGGCCGCCTCGTCTTTCCTGCGGGCGACATACTCGTCCCTTGCGTCCACGACATGGTGACGCGGAGCAGCGGTGCGTGTTCCTCCATATGGGTTTTTTCTCTTACTTATGTACTTGAGGACAGCGCGATCTACGACAAGCTCGACTACAGCATCGCGGACGCCTCTTTCTCTCCTCCCCCCTGTCCTGTTCCTCGCCATGAGCTCGTGCTGACGCACGCGCAGGTGCAAGTCCTCTTGGGCCGCATGTGCCTTCCGTCGCTCTCGCTGCACGGTATCGAGGGCGCGTTCGCGGAGGCCGCGCGCGAAGACGGGCATCTCCGCAAAGGTGAGCGGCAAGCTTAGCATTCGGTCAGTTTGTGTCTCATTGCGCGTCGCGACACATCTTCCACCCCCGCGGGCCATCCACTCTGCTGCTCTTCTTCCACATCCTCCGCGGCTTGCGCGTCCCCGTCGTCGTCCGCCCATTTCCGCGTCGTGCTGGTACCCCCTCTCTCCCTCCATCGGCGTCCCCGTGCGCTCCTCGTCCTTCGCCCCCCGCCGTGCTCCGCTCCTCCACGTCTTCCTCCTTCCCCCTCCCTCAGCGTTCGCCCGTCCTCCTTGCGCTCCCCCTCCCTCAGTCCTGCACATCCTCTTCTGGCACACTCTTCGTCTCTGCATCGCGCAAGATCCTCGTCTCCCACCTCCTTCCGTTCTTCCTTGCCCACCCCCCCGGACACATCCTCCCTCTTTCCCGCCCGCCCGCCCTTCTTCCCCCCTCTCCGTCCTCCATGCGTTCTCCATGCATGCCATCTATCTCCTCTTCCTTCCTGTCCTCTTCCGCTTCGCTGTCCATTTCCGCCTCTCGCGCCTCCCTCCTCCCGCCTCATCGCTCTCCTCTTTCCGCCTCTTCCCTTCTCACCCATACTAACCCCGTCTTTCTTGTAGACTCGGCCCCCGCAGACCCCCGCGCGTGGTGTCCCACCTCGAGCGCGAGCCGGGGGTAAGAGCGAAGTGCGTTTTTTTTCTTTCCGCTCCGTGAGGCGAGGCGCCGCGCGCTCGTCTTCTCAGCCCCGGGCGCGGAGTGCGTGGAGCCGCGCGCGCGCCTGGAGGACGCGATGCTCTTTTTGCCGGGCGCGTGTGAGGCGATGCGGTGTGCTGGCGCGTTACGGTGCCGCGCGAGTCGAAGACGGGCCCTCCGTGCGGGCTGATGCGCGCGCGAGCACGTGAGCCGGTCGGCGCGCGGACTGATGACGGCGCCGCCGTACGCCCTGCTGCCCTCGCGCGCAGCAGATTCGGTGCGCCTGGGGCGTTGTCCAGGGGGGGCGCAGACACCTCGCCCCGCGCGATGGCGTCTCATGCGGCGACGGATGCCGTGCTTGTGAGAGAGATGTGGGCTCGGGCGGCGAGGGGCGCGTGTGCTGGATGCCGCGGGCTTTGTGGCATTTATGCGCGGTAGAGCTAAACACTCTCGCCGTCTTCTTTGGCTTGGGCTTCGGGCGTACTGGGCGCATGTCGCCACCCGACGCTCTCTTTCCTCCTGTCAATCAGTCACCGACACGATCTTTTCGCAGCTCGACGAACGAGAAGCTGCATAAGAGCAACTTGATCGAGGGAGTGCGTTTGCGTCTTTCTTCCTCTTCAACTCATCCCAGTCCTCCTCCACGTCGTCTCCCTCCATCCTTGCCTTCGCCTCTCTCGTAGCGCACATGCTGATTGTGTTTTTGCAGACGAAGCTCCTTGGGACGCGGGAGGTAGGTGTTGCGCGCGAGGACCTGGGGGAAAGAAATGGCACTGGAACGAGAAAGGATGAGCAGGAAAATCAAGAAAGAAATCCGAACGTACGTTTTTTGTGCTGTGTATCTTTGTTCTGAATGAGATAAGATAAGATAACTTTGAGTGATGTGATCTCACCTCAGCACAGAGCGGCTCGATGCTGGTTGTACTGTGCCGGGGTCCGTTGTCCGCGCAAGAGTCAAACGTGGGGTGCCAGCAGCAATTCACAATTGTCCGTCAAACTGCGATGCGATTTGGATCCTGGTATACTGATTGTTGTATTTCTTTTTATATGGGGTGTGATTGCTTCCCGATGATTGCGGTGTTCTCAGGACTCAAGGCC
Source organism: Mycena latifolia (assembly GCA_029289555.1). NCBI lineage: Eukaryota > Fungi > Basidiomycota > Agaricomycetes > Agaricales > Mycenaceae > Mycena > Mycena latifolia. The sequence continues at coordinate 486,604 of JARJLE010000043.1, read as the reverse complement.
TGTCCACGCCTTGGAGAGTTCATACGGCCACCGCTGTGGGCCCAGCCGACGCGGCAAGCCTCCTCTGGCGCCACTCTTGCGCATTATGGCAGCCGGGACCTTCCGGCTGGGACGCGAGGTACACCCGCTCAGCCACGCATCCCCCTCCGAAGTATAATTTTACTCTTTGCGTTTAGAATTACACCTACAGTGACCCTAAATTTGGTAATTTCCGTGATAAGGAAAACAAGACTGAACACGTACTCAAAGGCCGAGATCATCGAAGCCGGTATCCGCCGAGGTGCCGAAGTCCATCCGTCACAGAAGCACAGGCAAGAATGTGGCTCTGGACAGATGTGATGTGGAGATCTCGGGACGAACAAAAATGGCCCTTTGGATCGTTGGCTATGAAACGGTGTGCACTTCCCCTACATCAAGGATGATTCAATGGGACCTGGGACAACTACGAAGTGGAATTTCGAAGAGGTTGTGTTGTGTTCAACTGCATATCATATGGTCGCAATCATCACCACTTCGATCTTAAGAGCGGACTGATATCTGGACAGTCGGATCCCAACAGCCAAGAATCACTCGACCAGAATAAAGTCTCGCCACATCATCCCCCCTTCCCGTCGCGACCATCACCACTTCGATCTTGAGAGCGGCCTGATATCTGGACAGTCGGATCCCAACAGCCAAGAATCACTCGACCAGGATAAAAAGTCTCGCCACATCATCCCCCATTTCCGCCCCTTCCGTTTCCCATGTACCGAGGCCTTTCTGGTCGTGCCTCTGACAAGGAATCGTATCGCTCGGCTACAAGCACGAGCTCATCCTCCACCCCTGAGGACAATGCAGAGAGACTAATCAATTCAACGACAATGCTGCTTCGCAAGTCGCGGGAAGGTGATCGGAATATCTAGCTCCGTCACGATGCTGACCTCTCATGTAGCACCGAACAAATCGGCGATGAACTCCTCGAAGTCCTTGCGTCACCTTTCTTAGATCCTCCACTCGGCGCTGGTCGGCATGCATCTCACTTTACTCGTTATATGGGCTAAGCGGCTTGAGAATCGAGTCGTTTTTGGGTTGCAAAATCAGAATACGGTTTCCTTCCTCCTTACCGCAATCACACAAACGTTCGGGACGGTACGGCCACCTGGTCAATGCATACTACTGTAATGGATTTACGAGCACCCAGCAGATATATATGGCAGTGCTCATCATGGTGGCGCAGAAACTTTCTATGAGGCGGAGCCTCACCACGGACCAACCATTGACAGTTACTCATGATAGCGCTGCTGCATGGGCCGGTATTGGGTCTGCAGCTCTCTATATCTGGCATCAGAAAGCTGTCCGTGCGTCAGTCACTGGCGTCCTGTCTGTTTTCTTCTATTTGGGAGGTATCCTCGTGCTGCACATTACCACGCCCGCATTATTCTCTTGGGAGACATTCAATTCGACCAGCTCCTCCATTGTTCGCACGAAAGGTCTTCCCACCATAGAATTCCCCGGTTATAACATTACCACAATGCTGGACCTCAACGACCTCCCCGACTACGTGTGGGTGAAGTGCATTCCTCATTGGATTTACATTTGAATTTCTTTCTGTGCAGCTTTATATCTTTGGCGGACTATGTGACAGAGTCACTCGAATATCTCCCTTACGTCGATGGAAGCACACACATCGGATTGGAAGGCAGTACACTATATGACGTGCCCGAAACGAATACAGGAATCGGCAACATCACTGTCGCTGCGACAGGGTTCAATATCTCCTGCGGGTGTCTGGAGGGTGTCCAAGCCACGTATGATGCGGATGATGGTTCATGGACCTTGGAATCCGCAGGGAGCGACGCTGGACGGGTTGAATCCATTGACAGTATGATCTATCCTCGCATGTCCCCCCATATTACTGATAATGGCACAGTACCCGGTGCAATTTCGAACGCTGGGTCAATTTTCTATACCACTACTCCAATCGTTGATTCCAGCAACAATACTCGCGGTTTGGTTCATCTTTCTCCACCGATGATCCCCGACATCTCCTCTATCCAACTCTTTCGATGCTCGCTGTCGCTGGTCGAGCAAACTGCCCTTGTGGATGCTCAGTCGAAGAAGGCAGTCGCCTTGCACCCCGAGCTCACAAAAACTCATTCTACGTGGTGGCCAGCCAGTCTAGAAGAGCCCGTTGAAACAACCGGGAATACTCTCATTGACGAAGTCAGTTCTTGCCACTGTTCTCGCGGTTGACTGACCCCTTTCAGTGGGGACGTTGGTTTTCCCTCGCGCCCGCGTCTGTTGTCCCACGGACGATGTCAGGCCCCACTTTTTTGTCGAAGGCAGAACTGTAAGCACGCGATATTGATCCCATTTCATCGCTTAATTCCCTGACCAGATATCTGATCCAGCTGATCCAGAAGTTCAACTTGCAACCAGCGAATGAAAGTCACGTTATGACCCTTCATGACCTTGAAAATGGGGTTTCGGCGCTTGCTGCCACCATATTCTGGACCTGTGGGCACCACCATTCGCTCCTGTTGGGTAGTTCACAAGGCTGATATTCTCAAAGTAAGCCACGTCCCGCCAACACAGCAGTTGAACATAACGGAGCTGCTTCTTGGAAACTGGTCAAACGATCCGCTCGCTAAAGTTGAAAGTCCCATCAGTCTATCCCCGGGCCAAGAGGCTACGGTCACCCAACAGTTCACAGCTATCCGATTAGATGTAAGTTGATCCCAAGCAACAGAATACAGTTCCTGCTAACGCAACGAAAGTTGAACATAATTGCGGTACACAGCATTACAATTGATCGTTCCCGTGGCAGTAAAACTGACATACCTACATCTAAGCTTTCCATTGGCCTTATTGCCTCCATGGCGCTCATGCTATTGTCCCTCCAGCATCTACTTCATCGTAGAGATGAAAAAGCCGAGCAGGATATGTCAATCGATGGAACAGGCCTTCTGCATGCCATTTGGCTGTATCGAAACCACCCAGAACTCGAGGTGCTCTTGGAGCAGGTCGAGCATCCGACTGACGATAATTTGCGCGACGCTGGGATCGTACGAACACGACTCGTAGGACCGACGCTGCGCAAGACGGAGAGCCAAGAAACATTGACCAATATCACCAACGGCTCTGTGTAATGTCCTCCACAACGTCGAAAGCAGTATCTATCATGCGCTGGAGCTTGCTGGCGTCCATAAGCAGTATCCTCATTATATTGATCTTTCTACGTACCATAAAACATTTGGGTCAGGTTCTAGGAGAAAGGGGAACACTGGATTGAGTCTCGACACAAACAGAAGTGGTGGGTAATTTTCCCAGGCATATTGTTGAAAATCCGAATTTTGAGCCGCAATCAAGCACCCATTTGTGAGTATCCGCGCCAATGGTGAGCACATGAAGCATGGGCAAGCCGTTCCGGACATTCTAGATCTTGTTCCAGACACTCAGACAGGCAGCAAAAAAGTATTTTTTTCTGGACTTTCTAAACACATTTTCAGAAGGTTCTACCCAAATTCCAAAAGTGGATTACACTGGTTAACTGAAAAAATTGGTGAAAAATGTTTTGAATTTTACAGCAGTTTATCCCCAAAAATGTTGGTGAAAAACTCAAAAGTTTTTCAACAGTTTTCCATTTTCTTTTGAATTTTTCACCTCAAGTTCAAAAACTTTTGAAAACAACTGAAGTTTTTCACCTACATTTTTGGTGAAAAACTTCTGTAAAATTCAAAACATTTTTCACCAATTTTTTCAGTCAAAAACTTGAAATGTTCAACCAGTGTTAGGAAGTCACCGACCCACCCTACCCTATAACCCAGTGTATCAGCATCTTCCGGCGGGTACCCCTTGCATTTGACTAAAATTTGAAGGAACTGTCCCACTGTAACAGAAGTTGATGCTTACGCCACACACTGAAGATCCGCCAATTTGTGGCGCGGAATCAGTGGCGTTGTCCGGGCTGGTCGCGAAATTCATCACAACTAATAATTTCGAACCCCCTTGTTTTTCTTTGGGAAGGCCGCGCGCTAAGAACTTGAACCCCGTCCGCCCAGCGGTAATCTAAGGTTCTCTTAATATCGGTGTAGTGATCGAGTGACTTTTGTTTTTTTAGAAATCCTTCAGACTTGGGGGTGAAGGCCGTGGCGGTGCCCGGCAAAACTCGTACTTAGTTTTTTCTTCTTCTTCATACTTCTGAATGATCAATCGGAACTAATTGAGTTTTCACAGGACCACTCTCGGGATCCTCCGTCCGATTACTCCCACGGGCTTCGTCTCGGAGAACACCGTACAACAATATTTTAATGAGTCTCCAGACGGAATTTCTAGACAATCATTCGGGAACGTAGAACATTCTGTAGCATGAGTCATAGTTCGTGTTTATTCAACTATATGGACACTATGAGGAAGAAATGGTGCGTTATTCACCGGCTTGGAACCACATATACATATATTGAAGACGATCAGCCATTGAACGCTTGAGCCTTGTCAAGATCTGAGCACTGGATGTACGAAGTGTGTGTTGCAGATGCAAAGCATCTCCTCACAAACCTAAATCTGACGGGACACTGTTGCTTTGCGGTTTTGAACTTATATCCAGTGCTCGCTCTGCTGCTTGAATCTGTTTTTAGCTCCGTCTTTCTGCCAGTCTGCATTCATACGTACGACCAACGATGCTCAAGGGTGTAAGTATTATCTGCGACTGCTTATCCGGCCAAACTAGCTAGTCAGACACTTGCCAAATATAAGAAATTCCGATGATAATTCCGGTGTCTGGCCACTTGTACGGTGGAATACGACTCCAGAGGATGTTTGCATGTCGAGCTTCAAGCCAAATTGACCGGTGATCAAGAGTTGCGGGAGGTTTTCGATCAAGATGCCGGCCTGTGAACGTCATTTCGTATCTCCGAACGGCCCCAGCGCTCGTTTCTTCCTTGTTTCTCCACCAATTCCTCGCCGATTTTCAAGGTTCCATCCTGGTTCTGATCCCTTAATTCGGGGGAAGAACACTACCATATGTCATCTGCAAAATTGGCTCTCTCTTGCCTCCACGACCCTTCATAAAGACCTCTAGTTGATTCTGAGCGTCACAATCCGGCCACCTTTATAGCGAAGCCGTCATGTTTTCTCCGGACCTGGATTTAGGTTCATAGATTTAAGACACCTCCCTTTATGTTGTCCCAGGTTTATGGGACCTTCGCTGCACGTGTTCCCGATAGCGGTGGATCGCCACTCAAAATCATCAGATTTTGGTTGCGCGTCAAGATGAACTTTTTGGGAGGGATTACGGTATGTGGGGGACATGGCATGCAATTAGATATGTTCAAATACTTCTTGTACAGTCGTCTGGACTTTAATCCGAGGCGAAAATGTACTCTGTATGCTACAGGAGCTGCCATTTGGTCCACAAAGGACATTCGGCCACCTTGCCTGGGTTGGAATGGACCTAGTACTGGTAGCCATATGCCTCAGATGTACTGTCTGAGTGTATGGAACCATGTATTTGTATCCCTTAAACTGTTATGGTTACACTGGGGTGAACAGTACGAGGGCGAACTCACCGTTTATCCAGGTGGCCGACGAGGCCGTTTATTGCCATTTTGGGGGTACCGCCGGAAATAAATTCAACGAGCGATGAAATCGCCATGTAAATTCAGCCAAAATATGAAAACTCATTTCTGGGATGCATACCTTCATCTAAGGGCCAATCTTCCATATCTACTCGACTATCTCCCTTGCCCTGGGGCCAAAAATGCTAAGGTGGCTGGATAGCCAGTCTCTGATAATAAGTATCTCCATCCTCAAGCTTTGAGACTCTGCTAAAAATTTCTCGACTTTCTCACAGCGTCTCCCTCTTTTTCCTGCCTTTTTTCAATGCTCGACGATGCTCAGCTGGTCAAGCACTTCCCCACCTTGCTCAAGGCTCTCAAAGCCCGTATTGCTTCGCTACCCTATTCTCTCTCAGCTGGACAAGAGGGAAATCCGCTTGCGCGCTACCTCGGTGGTCTAGATATTGACAATAACGGCAACTCCGAAATCACCGACGTTTGTTGCGCTGGAATAAATGTGCACCTGCACCGCCATAGGTTTCGCAAGAGTTTGGGTTTACCGGTTAAGCAGGGATAAGTACCCTGGATTGTTTCATGAAAAAGAAATGTCTCATAGCATGAAAGTTTCCTCGGACGACGAAGGGCAGGAAACGAATGACATAACTGCATTAGACACTGGGAGACTTACCCACGACATGATGGAGGGTAGATATCCTCAAATAGATGAGCGAGGGCATCTCGTCTGGTGAGAAGACGAGATAACGACATGCTGGGAACCGTGAGGGCACCGCGGGCGGCTGCGCGAAAGTTTGAGATTCAGTGTAAGACAGGCTACCCCGAATGTTTGGACGCTACTGCAGTGGGGGCATATTTACCGCGAATGGCGATATCGTCATAATCAGGTTTTTTTCCCCCACCAAATCTAAAAAAAAAACTTTTGATTTATGGTCTGACTAGGGAGACTATATCAGACCGGCGGTGAAAGAGAGACGGAAAGAAAGAATGAATGAATGAATGAAGGAGAGAAGGAGAAAGACTAGGAGCAGATTATGTATATGTGTTATGGGAGAAGACTTGGAGGAAAGGGCAGGAGATTGCTTAGCCGATCCGTGGGCAGAAAAGAAATTTAAAGTGGATCTGTGGCTTTTTTCGTTTCGAGGATTGAGCAAAGAGAGACATTTTTTTTTTGGGGGGGCGGACTTTGCGCCGGGCCCGAATGGCAAGGTGCATCGGCTGGATCTGCGAGGAACTCGGGTTGGATGTGCGACTGGACGCGACGCGGAAGACGTGCGTCCCGTGACCGCGCTAACGATCCAATTTGAATGCGGCATTCGCCGTTATCTGATCTCTCCTTCCACCCCGCCCCGCAGAGCTGCTCTCCTACATCGACGCGCACACGGGCGCCTTCATCGCGCGGCTGTCCGAGGCCGTCGCGATCCCCTCTATCACTGTCGCCCGCAGCTCGTTGCGTGTGCCGAGCCGCGCGTAAGGATGGCGGCCGTACGCCTAGTCTGCGCAGAGACGATGGTGGTGGCCCTTGCGCCCTGCGTCGACTGGTGCTGCTCGTTGCCTCTCGCCCGTCGGGGCCGAGCGTGGTGGTGGTGAAGAAGGTGCTCCGTGGGTGCATGGTCGCCGTCTTCGCGCGCTTGCTCCTCCTCTCTCCTTTCCCTCTTCCTCCCTCCTTCCTTCCTCCCTCTTTCTCCCTCCTCCTCATCGTCGCTGGTACTAACGCCCCCGCCCCGTGCCCAGGGAGATCGAGACGCTGCCCAGCGGCAAGCCGTGGGTCGCAGACTGGAAGCACTGGAACTAGAGGCGCCGCGCGCTCCTCTTCTCAGCCCAGGCGGAGTGCGTGGAGCCGCGCGCGTACGGTGCAGCGCGAGTCGAAGACGGGCCCTCCGTGCTGGATGATGCGCGCACGAGCACGTGAGGCGGTCGGCGCGCGGACTGATGACGGAGCCGCCGTAAGCCCTGCTGCCCTCGCGCGCAGTAGATGCGCTGGGGCGCGTCGGTGCACCTGGGGCGTTGTCCAGGTGAGGCGCAGACACCTCGCCCCGCGCGATGGCGTCTCATGCGCCGACGGATGCCGTGCCTGCGAGGGAGATGTGGGCTCGGGCGGCGAGGGGCGCGTGTGCTGGATGCCGCGGGCTTTGTGGCATTTATGCGCGGTAGAGCTAAACACTCTCGCCGTCTCTCTTTTGCTTCGCCTCTCTGCATGCTGATTTCATTTGTTTTTTTACAGACCAAGCTCCTTGGGACGTACCTCTACGAGGTCGGCGCAGTCACGGAGGTCGGGAAGTAGGCGTCGCGCGGGAGAAGGAATGGGAATGGAACGATTAAGATGGGATGAGCAGGAAAATGAAGAAAAGAAAAATCCACATGTACGTTCTTTGTACTGTATCTTTGTTTTGAATGCGATAAGATAAATAACTTTGCGGGAGGGGTGCGATCTCACTTCAACGCAGAGCGACTCGTCCAACCGCGCAGCGGGTTACTGTGCCGGTTTCCGGTGTCTGCTCAAGAGTCAAACGTGGGGTGCCAGCAGCAATTCACAATTGTCCGTCAAACTGCGATGCGATTTGGATCCTGGCATACTGATTGTTGTATTTCTGTTTATATGGGGTGTGCTTGCTTCCCGATGATTGCGGTGTTCTCAGGACTCAAGGCCTGTCCACGCCTTGTAGGAGACTTCATACGGCCGCCGTTGTGGGCCCAGCCGACGCGGCAAGCCTCCTCTGGCGCCAATCTTTTGCATTGCCCTCCCACGACATGTCGTGATCATCATTGAGCGTTAGTTTTTCATTTAGTAGCCCTCGCTGTTCGGAGGCTGTAGCTCCCTAGACCCAGATCGCCCACGCGGCGCCCTTCTTCCGCGCCCTTCCTCCTCCACCCACACTTACAACGCCCGATGCCTTCCTTCAACCAAACCATCGATGTAACCAGTCCGCTCATCCAATACTCAGGCCCGTGGGTCCCCGGCGGCCAGGACACCGACGGTGAAGCGAACAAGTAGGCGCCCGCAGTGTGTGTCTCGGTCCCCCTGGACTCACTGTGGCTAGAAACGACATGGGGACCTTCACTATCTGCGCCGGCGTTGACTGTACGGCGACGATTAATTTCACTGGGACGGAAATATATGTCATGGGGGCATACCGCGTGAATAGCTTGCCATACAAGTGCGTTCCTGCGCCGTCTCGCGCGGAGGCGCCCTGATTCCGAGCGCTCCAAGAGTTACGCTGGACGGCGCGCCGTTTGGACCGTTCACGCCCGTGGCGCCGCCCGAGCAGTTCAAGATCCCCCTCTTCAACAAGACGGGCCTGCCCGCCGGCGCGCATTCCGTGAAAATTCAAAATGTGGAGAGCACAGACCCCTCCAAAACTACCATGGATCTCGATTTCGTGCGTTCGTTTGCAGCTGAGGGACGGGGATTGAGCTGATGTGATGATTCGTAGGTCTCGTGGACGACGGAGATTAATTCCTCGGGGGACCTGCGGATTCAGGACGACGCTCCGGCATTCTCGTACGAGCCTGCCGGCGCGTGGAATACTGATGTAGAGAATTTGCATCTCCCGAATTTCGACGACGGGACGGGGCAGTTGAGTGATGATTTGTTCTGAGGGTACAAGGTCTGATTGCTCGCCCAGTGCAACGACGCTGGATGGCGCGACAGCGACTTTGACGTTCATGGTACGTTGAACTCAGCTCATTTGTGCGCCGCCGAAATCATACACGACTTCTCAGGGCGATCGGGTTGCACTGTACGGCGCTCTCGGCGCCCAGGGCGGTCCATACACCGTACAGGTCGACGGCGGCAGCCCTCCGACCTTCAACTCCCAAACACTGATTTCCAACACAGTCAACTCAAAAAACTATCTGCCGGCCCAAATGATTTTTTATGTCGACAGCTTGCCTCTCGGGAAACATACAGTTACTGTCACTGCGAAGCCCACCTCCGCCACGCAGGGTCTCACAATTGACTATGCCATTGTTGATGGGACTGTGAATTCCACACCGACGTCGTGAGCTTTGCCTGCTTATTGCACTCCCGCTCGATCTCATTTGCGCGCACCAGAAAGCCTAAGTACTTTCGACCGATACTCACCGAATACACAAGGTTTGATTCGTATTTCGCAGCACTCTATCCCACGCGGCACTCGGTGGAATAATCGCCGCCGGCACAGTCGTTGCCTTATGCGCCTTGGTCGCGTTATTTTACGTGCTTTATTGGCGTCGACGCCGGCGGGCGAAGGTCCTTCCTGAAGAAATCAACATGTTGGACGATTCAACATATGCACCGCGTCCCTTCTCTCCTCCAGTACGTACCTTTCGATCAAACACCTTGTTGTCATCGAATGGGCCCTGATTTCAGACACCGAAGCGGGAAATCAGTCCACCTCGATACGAAGAACCCTCCGTCGACTACACACCATCGCCCTACGCCGACACGCCAGTCCCTAGCTCTTCGTATCCCATGGCCGACGTTCATCGCGACAGCCCCTCGATCAGATCTCCAACCCAAGCAGGCCCGAAAGGGGCCCTTCTCTTTCCACAGAATGGGCCGCCAGTAATTGAATAGGGCTTCTGGACCTGCTACGCCCATAGGGGCTTTCTCCGCGTTTTCTTAGGTTCATATGGAGGCCGCCCATAAGTTGGTTGACTTTAGACAATTTGGATAATTACATAATCTTGGATTTACTTACGGGGCTCGGAGAGCGAAGTTCAAGCTTTCCGGCTATCAGTCCTTTGGCCATCCTCTCTCTTTCCTCCTCTCGTCCCAATGCTGCCATGGCAATCTGAAAGAGCTCTGCCCCATTTCTGGCGCTCTCTGGGTGAACTTGCGGCCGACTTCCTGTTCCGTATTGCGCTGCGATTATTGACCACACTGGCAGATGCAGTGAAATCGCCCCAGAGTTGCCCTAGAGTAGTGTTTGCAAAGGGGAGCTTTATGCTACCCCGAAATTGCCCCGAAACGTTTACGGTCCATTTACCTTAACTAATCTAAGACTGCGATAGTGCCCCCCCCCCCCCCCCCCGGACTCCGACGAAAAGTCCACCGACGAAGGGAAGAATGCTCGGTTCATTTCCCTTTTATTCCTCCGTTCTTGACATCTTTTTTTTGCTCAATTAATCCAAGACCATGATAGTGCCTCCCCGGACTTCGACGAAGAATCCACCGACAAGGGGAAGATTGGAAGCCACCTGCAGGCTTGTGCAGTTCTTTCTCAATGGAGAATGTGATCACCTACACTTGCACCGCGGCGAGGAAAGTCGCCTGGATTTATGCGAGTTAATTGGCACCACTAGCCTTGAACCTCACCGGAGCCCGCACCAACCTCACCGGAGCCCGCACCAAAATGGCGAGACCGTGTTCATCAACTTGATCATGAGAGACTCTGTCTGACGGATAGTGTCCATCCAGTCCCGCTTCGGGCAGCATTCGGGGAAGGCCGCGCGCTGAAAAACCCCGTCCGCCCAGCGGCAATCTAAGGTTCTATTAATATCAGTGCCAGTGTAGTGATCAAGTGACACTGTGCTTTTTTTAGAAATTGTTCAGATTATTAACCGTTCTTTACATAACGAAATGGCGCCTCAGCGGTGCATGTGGAGCCATCTCCTTTGTGTTTTCCTCTCGTCTCGCTCTCGAACTCGCCCATTGCTGCGCCATTTGTGTACGCAGCTATCCCCATTTCAAGGCGAGACACCCATACATATACGTCATATTCCTCTGCTGATGTCACTTAGTCCGAGGCTGTCGAGGTGATACACGGACATTGGAATATATAGGAGACCTCCAAAAGCGGCCCCCTATGTACTGTATGGACCGAATGGCATCGTGTCAGTCGGGTCAGGGTGCGGATCCGCGAGAAAGTCGGATTGAATGCGACGCGACGCGGAAGATGCGCGTCCCGTGACCGCGCTAACCCCAATCCGGCAGTCGCCGTTATCAGATCTGATCTCTCTCTCACCGCCATGCCCGCCCCGCAGAGCTGCTCTCGTACATCGACGCGCACACGGACGCCTTTGTATCGTGAGTCTCTTCTCTTCCTTTCCTTTCTCTTCTCTTTCCATTACACTGATACAGGTGTGGTGCGACAACTACTGGCTCAACACGCGCACGCCCGCGCTCACGTCCGGCCTGCGTGGCCTCGTGTACTTCAAGCTCACCGTCTCCGGCCCCGCGCGCGACCTCCGCTCGGGTGCGTGCGCCCTCTCTTCCTCTTTCCATGGGCCGCCTCGTCTCCCCCTAGCCAATCGCGCTGAGCATGGACAAGGTGCGTTCCTTTCCTTTCCTTTTGCGTGGGCGAGGATGGCGTGGCGCTGCATGTGCGAGTTTGCGTGGGGAGCGCGAGGGGCGGGAGCGCGTCAAGTCTGCCTCGGCGGCGCGAGCAGAGGCGCAGGAAGGAGGCGGGGCAGGCGCGCCGTAGCGGTGGCGCAGCGGCAGGGATTGCGCGCGGATGGGCGGGGGCGCGGACGGCATCGGGAGGCGCATATGTGGGCACGCGCGCATCGTTCCCGAGGTGGAGGGAGAGTACTAGTGTGCTGGGGGGATGACGTGGCGGGGAGGAGGAGCGTGGCGCACGCCGCTCGTCGAGTCTGCGCGAGGGCGGAGTTTACGCTGCGGACCGTTGGCCGTCTCAGCGGCCGCGTCCCACGCCGTCAAGATAGCCGCCGCGCAGCACGCGTTTCTCGCAGGGAATCAGTGTGCACGGGAGTCGGTGCGCGCATGTGTCGCGTGACGTGTGTAGGCTGAGTGTGCGCGGGAGAACGCTCTCGATAGATGCGGAGTCGGTGTGCGGGGGCGGGGAGGGCGCGAGGAGGAGGCGTGGCTGAGCGCGGAGGGGAGCGGAGGGTGTTATGCCGCGGCGCGCGCGTCTCGGGAAGCCGGTGTGCGCGGGCGTGGAGCTACTGACGGACGCTCGTAACGGGCGGAGGCTGGGCCTGTGGAGAGCAGGATTTATGCTTGCAGCGTTTGATGCCAAGGCAGGACGGTATTCAATTTGATTTCAAGGGAAACGCTGTCGATTAAATACATCAATAGTAGGCTCGATTGTAACCCTAGTTAAAAGCTAGTAGATGGTGAATCACAGTGAGCGATATATCACACATCCTCATGCACAACTTCGTCGCGCTGGTCGACGTTGGATGTGGTCAGTGTGGGTTTCGTCGGTGGTTGCGACGTTAGAGGAAAACTCAAACTGGCATCGCCCATCAACACCATAAGAAAGCTGAGGATATAAACTCACCGTCGGCAACGGTGGCAGAGAAAGCGGTAAAGAAACCTCGTTCATTGCGCGGAGCGTCTCCCTTGAGTTCAGACTGCAGATGGTGTATCACGGCATGAAGATAGGATCCCTGTTTGAATTCATAACCAACTGACCTAGCCAAAAGGGAGTTCGAAAACACTTTAAAGATAAACATTATTGGAATTGCCCAGGAATGTCAAGGAAGACTGACTTCGCGCCTCGACAGCAAAAAATGCCAGGAAGATGTCTGCAAACAAATAATCAGTGGGCGTCACGGTGGATCCTACGGATTGATCTCGCATGCATACAGTTATTCCTCATGGTCACGAACTGCAAAACACAGAAATACCACCAGTCAGAACTGAACATGAATTCCAAAGGAGGGATACGTACACAAATCAGCAGGGCGATCCCACAGGCACTAGATAAATTGGGAATCAGGTGTATCCCGAGGAATGGACCGCACACACGACCTTGTAAGCATCCCGGTCTCTGGCATGAACCGGTGAACAGAAATTCTAGTGGACAGAAAGAATCCTCGGCACACCTATTGTCCATGCGATGAGTTTATCCACAAGAACCACAGTTCTACATAACATAGCAGGATGATGTCTTAGTCTCGAATGGAGGAATTAACAGCCGTACATACCGTTTTTGTGCGTAAGGTCTTTGACGTATGAGAATGGTCACTAGCGCCACAGTGATTGCCAAGTCGTTCGCAGCACTGACGCTCCAGGACGCCAAGATGGCCCATCCCCAATTTCCTTCAGCGCCTTCCACAGTGATCGATTGCAGCGTTCCGGTTAGAACCAGAATGCCACCCAGCAGACGCCAGAACGACATAATCCAGATGAACAGGGGAGTGTACACTTTCTTGGAAAGGGAGTAAATTCTGAGCGAGAAGAACCCTTGCACTGGGGCATGTGAGCGAGGCAACAGAGTATGCACAATGTAGTACTGTACACACCGGATGCTCCTATGAGTCCGGAGAAGACAACAGCTACGGCGAGGGATGTATTGTAGTGGCCAAAGATGAGTTCCGGGTGCCCGTATTCCGATATCGTCCACACATATAAACTATATCCAACGCACAGCGTGTGTGCGAGTTCACATGCCCTGTTTACCAATACAGCCTTAGCTACGTTAAACGCCAAGGTCTGCATTGAAACCGTACCAGACAAAAGCAACCTCCACACAACATTCAGTAACAGATTTCTCTCGATTTGGTTTTTACCTACCAGAACCTTGAGTTTGATGGAGTCCTCTGGGAACCGGGTGTAGTAGATGTACATTTGGGCGGTCGTCACTCCGAAGAGCACATATGAAACCAGGACGCCTATCTGGTAGGCGCCTGAAAACCAGCATTGATCAACGAATGAATGAAACTGGAAAGGGCGCACCAAGAGTGGTGTCAGGATTGAGGGACACGACCGGCTCCATACAGTGGGCTGTTATTCCGGAAATGGACCAAACCAGAACGATTCCGGCGTATATACCGCTCTATATTTATCCTATCCTTAAACAGCGGAAAGAGATACCAATCAACACGCAGCCATCAAATGAGCTTCACAAGCTCCGCGATCAGGCTTACAACTCTCCTTCGCCGGAGGACTTTATTCTAGCACCCGGAGCCACTGAGATGACTGACAGCGAAAAAACGTAAATGTATCGTGGACTCTGCCCAGCCAGATTTGGGTTTCAGAAGGTTCACCAGTACCCCTGCGCCGGATTGAGGTCAGCTGATCATGGCCTTCGCATTGGTCCCGCCATTCAAGCTGCCTGATCCGAAACGTAGGGCGAGAAGATAAAGGCCCGGCATCATCGCAGCCCGGCATTCTGGGTCGGTTCTCAGGCTTGCATCCTTGTCTTGGACTTCTTGCCGCGGCACGAGAGGGACCAGATCTTGGCTTATTAACTATATCTGTGGAGGGTCTATCGAAATCAAGTTTTCAAAATGAGGAAAAGAAGAGAAAAAGAGAAGAAAAGAGGGAGATTCACCTTGTATATGTCGAGTCTGTCGCAAGAAATTGGCGTTCAAAGCTCGCCGTAGCGCCCAATACCGTAAGGCATCTTGATTATATTCACCTCGATTTGGAAGAGATAGCGATTTCAAGACGCGTAGATAGCAAGTCTCCTCGGAGTAATCTCCTCCTAGGGACTTCATTCAACCAATCATAATCAAGATATTAGTCCCTATTCCCCCGGCTTCGTGCGGGGCCATTACAAATAATCTCACGGTTGTTTCCGCACAGTTAAAAATCAAACTGCTGTGGAATGGTAAACTACTACATCCCCACATGCGGAGTCGGTGTGAGATGGTATGGACCTACTGACGGACGCTCGTAATGGGCGGAGGCTGGGCCTGTGAATGGCGCGGCGTACCGGGTCCGCCCCAGCTCGTCGCGTGTGCCGAGACGCGCGTACGGGTGGCGGGCGTACGTCTTCCGCGGCGGGCGCAGCGCGGGCTGATGGACAGTGACGCTCTGCCCCGCGAGGTCGACTGCTGCTCGTTGCCTACCGCCCGCCGGGGCCGGGAGTGGTGGTGGTGAAGAGGGTGCCCTGTGGGCGCATGGTCGCCGTCTTCGCGCGCCTGCTCCTCCCTCTTCCCCCCCCCTCCTCATCGTCGCTGGTACTAACACCCCCGCGCGCTCAGAGCGACAAGACTGAGACACTGCGGTGTCCACCCAGTTTCGTGGTATCTCCATCTCCCTCGGATCGTGTCAGCTTCTTACCTTATTTGTATTTCTTTCTATATGGGGTGTGATTGCTTCCCGATGAATGCGGTGTTCTCAGGACTCCAGGCCTGTCCACGCCTTTTGGGAGACCTCATACGGCCGGCGCAGTGGGCCCGCCGACGTAGCAAGTATGGAGCATTACCCTCCGACGCTATGTCGTGGCCATCATGTATTACCCCGAGCGTTGATTTTTTAATTTAGCAGCCCTCGCCGTTCCGTCAGTAGCGGAAGCTGTATGTCACTCAGCCCAGATCGCCACGCGGCGCCCTTCCTCCGCGCCCTTCCTCATCCACCCACACTTACAACACCCGATGCCTTCCTTCAACCAAACCATCAATGTAAGCAGTCCGCTCATCCAATACTCAGGCCCGTGGGTCCCCGGCGGCCAGGACACCGACGGTGAAGCGAACAAGTAGGCGCCCGCAGTGTGTTTCTCGGTTCCCCTGGACTCACTATGGCTAGAAACGACATGGGGACCTTCACCAGCTGCGCCGGCGATGACTGTACTGCTACGATTGCTTTCACCGGGACGGAAATACATGTCATGGGGGCGTACCGATTGAATAGCGGGCCATACAAGTGCGTTCCTGCGCCGTCTCGCGCGGAGGGGCCCTGATTTCGATCGCCCCCAGAGTTACACTGGACGATGTGCCATTTGGACCGTTCACGCCCGTGGTGCCGCCCGAGCAGTTCAAAATCCCCTTGTTCAACAAGACGGACCTGCCAGCTGGCGCGCATTCCATGACCATTACAAATATGGCCAGCACAAACTCCTCCCAGACTACCATGGATCTCGATTCCGTGTGTTCGTTTGCAGCTGAGGGATGGGGATTGAGCTGATGTGATAATTCGTAGGTCTGGTGGACGACAGAGATCAACTCCTTGAAGTACTTGCGGATTCAGGACGACGCTCCGGCATTCTCGTACGAGCCCGCTAGCGCGTGGAATACCGACGTAATCGATTTGAATCTCCCAAATTTCGACGACGGGACGGGGCAGTTGAGTGGTGATTTGTTTTGGGGGTACATGGTCTGATTGCTCGCCCAGTGCAACGACGCTGTTCGATGCGACAGCGACTTTGACGTTCATGGTACGCCCAACTCAGCTCCCTTGTGCGTCTCATTGACGGCTTCTCAGGGTGATAGGGTTGCACTGTATGGCGCCCTCGGCGCCCAGGGCGGGCCATACACCGTACAGGTCGACGACGGTCGCCCTTTGCACTTCAACTCCCAAACACTGATTGCCAACTCAAACTATCTGGCGGCCCAAATGATTTTTTATGTCGACAGCCTGTCTCCTGGGACACATACAGTTACCGTCAGTGCGAAGGCTACTTCCGCCACGCAGGGGCTCACAATTGACTATGCCATTGTCGATGGGACTGTGAATTCCACACCGACATCGTGAGCTTTACCTGTTTATTACACTACCGCTCGCTCTCATTCGCGCGTACCAGAAAGCCTAGGTACTTTCGACCGATACTCACCAAATACACAGGGTTTAACTCATATTTCGCAGCACTCTATCCCACGCGGCACTCAGTGGAATAATCGCCGCCGGCACGGTCGTTGGCTTGTGCGCCTTGGCTGCAATATTTTACGTGATTTATTGGCGGCGACGCCCGCAGGCGAAGGCCCCTCCTGAAGAAATCGACGTGTTGGACGATTCAGCATATGCCCTGCATTCCTTCTCTCCTCCAGTACGTACCTTGCGATTAAACACATTGTTTCCCTCGAACGGGCCCTGATTTCAGACACCGCAGCGGG
The DNA here is from genome assembly GCA_029289555.1 of Mycena latifolia. NCBI lineage: Eukaryota > Fungi > Basidiomycota > Agaricomycetes > Agaricales > Mycenaceae > Mycena > Mycena latifolia. The sequence goes on along the minus strand of JARJLE010000043.1, from coordinate 469,328 downwards.
AACTCAGCCCACCTCGCTACGAAGCACCCTACGGCGACTACACCGCCGACATCCCCGTCCCTAGCGTCTCATACCCCATGGCCGACGTCCATCGCGAAAGCCCCCGACCCACCCACGCCCGAAAGCTGCCCGTCGCGTTCCGCAAAGTGGGCCCTGAGTGATTGAATAGGGCGTCTTGACCTGCTGCCCGCATAGGGACTTTTTCTATAACGTTTCATTCAGCTTTCAGATGGACTTCAACCGGACGCCCATGACTCGGTTGACTTCAGATGCAGTTTGGATAATCACATAATCTTGGATTTACGGGGCTCAGGATCAGGTCCGGTTCAGGTTCGGGCAGGTTCAGGCAGTTTCATAAATTTCCGAACCTCGAACTGGACCTGCGGTTCGGTTCAGCGAACACAGCCACTGAACCGGACCCGAGGTCCGGTTCAGGTTCGGTTCAGAACCTGACCGCGGCAACACTACCACGCAGACGACTATCAGTGCTAGTGATGTTCTGGTTTGGTTTGGTTTGCAAACCGTGGTTTTGGTTTGGTTTCATCTGGTTTTGGTTCCAGAATCTTCAAACCAAAACCAAAACCATGGGGTTTGGTTTGGTTTGGTTTGGTTTTGGTTTAAACCCTGGTTTCGACGCCCTCGATTCGACCGGATTTGCAATTCTTATGACCTTATTTTTCATCAAAAAATCGAAGTTCCGGTTGAAGTTTCTGCAAGGTTCAAGTCGAAGTTGAAGTCGGATCACTGGGCTTGATTCAATCAAGCCCAGATTGATGAGCCCCTATTGTACTCAGCTCACTCCGGATTTTCTGAATTGGCTAACTTGAGTGGCTATCTAGTATTCCGAGAACTTGCCCAACTATGCTCCCAATGGCCTGTAATTATATTTTATTCCACCAGCTCTGAGATCCTCGAGAGATCTATAATAATATGATGGCCCAACGAGCAGCCCTACAAGACCCCAAAAGCATGCTCAATTGGCACCCTAACGTGGGCAAATGCCGTACATATCAAGTCCATATCCCTGAAAGAGCTACTTCATCTGGTTATGCTTCTGAAGAACTGTGAATCCAAGTGGTCGTCGAGAGTATTTAGCCTTCCCGAATGGTCATTTGATTCCCTCCAGTCAACCAGAGGGTTCTTATCTGTACATATATAGTCTCTGACTGTGCAGATTGTTGAGGTGGATTTTTATTCATTTATCAAGAATTACACGTGGCAATGTCAACATCTTGGGAACTTCAACTTGAACTTCACATCATTTAACCTGACCTTACAACGGTGCCGAAACTTCATATGAACCGCTAAACCTTGTGGGAAAGTACAGAGGTGGACCTGGGTAGGGTGGAAACCAGAATTATTTGATGAAAAATGAGTTTATAAATTCTGTTTAAAATAAAGTATAGCGAACAATGAATGAATCATAATTTAAAACTCCATATCGTAGTCAGGGTCGTAATTGTCTGGTTCCTCAGTGAGAATACTGTCCCAGCTATTCTCGTGGCCTTCTGACTGCTTCTGGCTACCGCTATCATCAAGGTCATCCGTGCCATCATCATCGACAAGAGCAGATTTGCGGAAAATTAAGTCTATCACACACAGGCCATGCAGTGTGGCAGTGCCCCTTGTCGAGTTCTCTTCTCCCTCCTTCCCTTCGAGCGCAATGTTTGACCACTGCAGCAACTTCACGATCTCGGGCGGAACTTTCAACATATGGGAACGACCCGCCTCTCCGCGATCGGGTACGATTCGCTCCGGCGCAGCGGGTATTTGGCGATGACCCTCCCTGCCAGATTTCCGCTCCATCCGACTGGGTGACCTGAATCTCCTCAAGCAGGTCGGCGCGGTTCAGACACTCAAATCCGATGTGATCGACCGACGCGGAGAAATGAGCGTCGTGCGGAATGTGGTCGTTGGAACGCGCAGGGTTTATCGAGCGCGTATCTTCGGCAGCCAGGACCCCATGACGGCGGTTGTATACGAGGGATCCCGGTTCGATAAGGCAAACCCTCCCACAGTTCTTGGATGAGTCCGAACTGAATTCATCCTCACAGTGGAAAGCGGACGCCGGAAGGCGCCAATCAGTACCGTACCGTCACATTCACATTTACTACAGCTCTGGATCTCAAAGTGACAAGCCATCGTTAGAAACCCTTTTTTCCTTCAGTTGTTCGGCGTCACCGAGTCGCGCAATATAAATGCGCTGATTTATCATGACGGTACCAAGGATTCCCTCTGCTCAGTGGTCGCGATTCACATGAGCCACTACAGAGCTGATCACCATCGCAATTCAGGCAAATATATCACGGCATGCCGCTGACTGCGGCGTACATTGAATACCAGATGGTCTGTCTTTCCACTACGACATTTGAACCCAATTGACTGTGAAATTCTCAAGGCCCGGGATCTTCAAGTAAGCTCTCCAGCGAACGAGGCCACGAAGTTGACCGCGTATCCTAGCACACTGTGAGCTGCGGGTACTACACAACCTCAATACGCGTGTCGATGGGCGGTTTGTGTCTTCATGAAGAGTTCTCTCCGGGCGACGACGAGGATCTCGACGTGTCCTGTCCCGATTTGTTCCTCTGGGACATGACTGTGGCACCCAACACCAAAGATGTCATCGAACAGCAGCTCTTTCAAGGATGGATGTTGCCAATATCCATATACTCCTTGCTCCGTTCAACGTCTTTCGCTTCGATGTACGGCCCCCGTTTCACGATCGAGTTCCCCTGGCACAACTCGCCACTGTGGACGGAGACTTGTTAGATTTTCAAGTTCAATTCTCATCACGAGAAATTGAAGAGCTCGAAGTCAACATCGCTCCCTGCACTCCCGAGCTACCTACCCTTTCTCTTTGCACCGCCTTCACTCGAATGGTCGGTGGATGGACACGGTATGGTGTTGTCCGGCTTCGGAACTGCGCTTACATTTCTATTTTCCAGAATATTATCTGAGACTGCTTACTGGGCCACCTTAGCACTTTTGGCTGCGAGCCCGCGCATAACATGAGGTAGATCCCGGCCTATGGGCTCTGGGACGAAGGCATACATCCTACGAGTCAGTCTAGATATTTTCCGAGAATTTGCACCATGAGCTCATTGCATACCAAATTTTTTCTTCCGGCGGTATCCGAAAATGGCAAAAACGGGTTAGTGGGCCACCCCTTCAAATCGTTCATTCGGCCTCGTCCTGGGCATCCCAATGTATCCCAAATCGTTGGGGGCATGTGATTGCATCATTCTATGCATTCAAATGATACATCTAAGGTATGCGAGGACCATGACTACCCTTTTCAGCAAGGGGGACAGGTGAAATTGCGATATCGGCTGATAGACGTGTCTTGCAAAGGACAGAAGGTATGGACACCCCAAATTAAGATCTTGATGACTCCATTGGATGTATTTGGACATACCTATACACGGGGGATGTCCCCCACATGCCAATGAGCCCTCGCAAAAAATCCATCTGTACGGGCAACTTAATTTCGGGTGTTTGAGGTAGTAGTGGACCGTTACCGGGAGGCCATATACCTAAAAGCCTAGGAGTCCGGTAAGATACAGTATTGGATATTTCGAATCAAACAGCCAAATTTCAGAGCCTCGGGACAGACGGGTCGTTCGCTACCGCGGTGGCGGGAGTGGGCCAGTCAAGATCAGATCAGGGTCGTCGTGGGGATTCCAGGAGGCGAGACAGAATATTTTTGGCGTATAGGAAGGGCCTATGTCATGCCTTCAAATAAAGGGACGTGAACGAGCCCAAAAACTTGCAAATCGGTGAAGAGGTGGTGGAGAAACAAGCCAAAGACGGGCGCGAGGGCCGTTCGGAGATAAGAAATGATGTTCACACGCCCAAATCTCGGTTGAGAACCGCCGTCACTTTTGATCGCTGCATCACTCGGCCTCGAAATTTGACATACAGTGTAGCGATAGGTCATATTCCATCCTATAAGCACCAAATTCAGGGATTCTTCATCACAGCACCTTGTATTAGGCAAGTGGCCCACTAACTAGTCTGGCCCGCTAAGGGGTCTCAGATAATAGCACTGCCGGCCAACAAAATGGATTTCGCCTTTCACAGCCAGATCCAAATCAAAATGTCATGGGATGACGACTACATAAATAAACGCTGGCTTTCCGAGGCCCCGAAAATACTGGGCCCATGGATCAGTGCGAACTTTATGCCTCTCCTTTGCTGGCACTGAACGAACAACAGCCGCCGACAATCTCATGTTGAGCGATCTGTGTTTCAGATAGCGCTACCCTGTTGTTCCGACTTCACTATCCGAAGCACATCAATCACCTGGATACTTCCTCAAACGCACTATATCTCTTTGTCTTTCGCCCGAAAATCGCGATCGATGCGGATGGGAAGTGCTTCGCAGATGTTCCTCCTCCGGGGGAACGTTTCTACTGATCATTTGATCCGCGGTTGGGCGGCGAGCCGGATGATCTAATCGCTCTCCCCCGAGTTTTTTTCAAAGTCGGCGTCACGGGTTGGTCCTGGACTGCCGGCCAGTACAATCTTCTCAAGAATTTTCAACAAGCCAAAGAGCAGGACCATCAACGTCCCACGCCATGGCGACTATCGGGACGCGAGCAATTTTGGCGCTGATAGTGATAATGTGCTTCATTCGTACCTTCTCAAGTTCATTCACCCCAATACGATTGCCGAAATGCAATATTAAGGGCAATGCGATCAGTATGGACTATGGGCTAAAAATACATAGTGTTGTGGATTTAAGGAATTTGACCGGCAGTTGGAGCTGCTTAAATCTAACAGTTCGCGGCCGCTGTGTGATGACGACACTTGGGCCAACTGCATTTTCCGCACGTTAAGATAGCCGTTTAGTGTGAACAGTTGGTGAACAGGTATGAACTGTTTGATTTGAACAGTCCAACCTGTAATAATCACACATCTGTAGATCGAGCCTGTGGGGGAAAAAAATCAACATATAAGCCTTGAAATATTGCTTTGCAGCATGTAAGAGGCTGAATGGCCTTATGGTATTCAATGTTGACTTCACTTGTCAAATGGGTACAAGTGCTTAGTGTTTTCATCACATACCATCCTTAAATTTTTGCTAAATTTCCCTTAAATCTCTTACATAGTCACTACATAGTCACCACATAGTTTGTTCAAATTTAAGCACCCAACAAAGTGTATGATTCCAGCACTTCAGGCAGGACTGGGGACTGGGAACACTTGCCAACTGCTCAATTTATACACTTCAATTCGGACCATATTGTTCAAACATCCCTCCAACTGTATGGAATGAGCAATCCGAAAGCTGTATATATCACACCCACTCCCCAACTGTATGAAATACGCAGTCGGACACTGTATAAATCGAATGCTTCGCTCATGCTGTTCCTAATTAGGAAGTGTTTAAATCTGACACTTCGCTTCCTTAAATTTCCCCCGACTATGACCTACATAGGTCAAATCGAACGCAACGAAATGTCTCCAATAGCGTGACGTGTGTCCAAGGATCGCTCGTCCCGCTGGTGGGTCAAGTCAAGGCTGAGTCTCGTCGTGCCGACGTTTGATTATCTTCAACATCCCTGACGCTGACTATTTCAGAAAGTTGAATAGCGGCACCAGGCCGGCAGAAGCGTGGGGTGAATCCGGGATGACTCAGTCTTTCCTGCTCTTCTTCCTTCCTGTTTGTGCTTGGGAAACTGACAACATCCTCTCCTTTCGAAGTCATAGGGCGCTAATCTTGCAGGACTTTTCACTCTCATCAGCTACGTGGTTCCGGTGGTTCCACGGCGAACAACCACCACCTGGCGGCGCGCGCGATTCTGGACGTCTTGAGATGAACACCCGCGGATCTGTTCAGTATTACGGTGATCGTATCCAGTGCACTTGTGCCGTTGTGAACTACTGCTGTATAACTAGCTGTACAGATGCTGTTCTCGAACACGCGGCGTGTAATTTCCTTCCCTGCTCTATCTTCACAGCTCTTAGTCTCGCTGATATCCACCAGGGAACACACTCGCCGTCCTGGATCCCTTCTCTCTGCGCAGCCTTGGAAGTTAATCAAAGGCGGACTGCTCGAAACACTGCCTTGGACCTTTTATCCGGGCATTTGACTGCGTTATTTCGGCGAATTTCTGCGTTCCTGCGGAATTGATAATGGAAAGAGGTGAGCACCTACCGAAGTCCACCTCTTGGAGTACTTGGGACAAATGGGTTGCAAATGGGCGTAGTAGGAGAGAAAGGTGGTACTTCCCTCCGACGAGCCCTCGCCGAGGGAATTCGGCGGGCACCTTTCCGGTATTTCATGCCACAACCTTCGACGACATCGTTTCTGCGACACTCATGGCGAAATATGCGTAGTTCAACTTCGCAAAAACGGGAAGGTTATTGACAGTCGGAACTCGATATCCATCCTCCTCTTGAATTTGTTTTCTTGAAATCCATGCCCAATTCCTCCGACTGACATTGTCAGAGTGACAGTCCGGTTGCTCACAAGCTCTAAACGCGCACTAGATCCCGCGAATAGTCTCGATTTCGACAGCGCGCTCGCATGACGTCCTGCGGGACTTCATGCGGCTGTAAGTACATGCAACGCATTTCACTCGCGCCAGTCGCCTCAAAGCCCCGATGGCTAATAGATGATGCTCCCTTTAAATTGGGGTACGCCATGTGGTCCGAGCGCGCGTCGGGCGTGCGGTGCACCCGTCTCGTTTGTGATGCTCGAGATCTGTGGCTGCGCCAGGTCGACGCGCTGCACGCAACAGAGCGGGTCAGCAGCAGCGGTGGCCTCGTGCCGCTTGCACACGCAGAACGGCACCGCATCTCGGCGGCACACTCGCGCGACCTCCACCGCACCGACGCACACCCGCAAGCGTGATTCCGCGGGGTCGTCCGCGCCTGTATACAGTACAGGTTATAGGCGGCAGCCGCGCGCACAGACCCCGGCTGCACGGTGGCAGGACTAAGCAAAGCGCACCGCTCGAACTTGGACGCCTCCACGCATCGTGACCACAGGACAGAGAGTACTGTGTCCGTCTGGAATGGAACTGCACCGCACGGCGGAGGCGAGTCAAACCACCGCACGTGCATTTCGGAGCGAGGAAGTCTGAGGAGGATGCGGATTAGGTAGCACCATCTGACTCATCGTCCTGTGGGCGTAGATGCGCACCCCCGCGCGCATGCCGGTGGACCGGACAACACGCCGACGCAGGCTGGCAGACAGACTGCAGACTTGCGCAACCGCAACCGCAAACACGACGAGGATACGCCCTCCCCCACGTAGACGTCGCTGCCACGGGGAGGATGCACAGCGCGTCGCGGCGCACCCAGACCAGACGTCGCATCTGCGCGCTCGCGCTCGCTGGGGACGCACATCCACCACGACGCTCCGGCGTTGGCCGTGGGTGTGTACCGCTTCGCTGATTTGACGATGCGCGCATTTACGACGGGGTGCACGCGCGCGCAGCGACATCGACTCCGGGAACGCATCAATTGCGACACGCGCATCTCGACGATCTGCGGTGCGCGTCCCGTGGCGCGGACACGGACGCGCACCTCCGCGCTCAGCAGCGTTGCCCAGTGCATACCCCTCCGCGCCGACGCGCCTCGATGCGCCACCAGTCCCCGCCTCACCTCGCACAAGAGCGCCGAGGTACCAGCCAACGCGAGCAACGACAAATGACGAGGAAGGGAAGAACGCACCTCCGCTTCTCGCGCGCGAGCTTCGAGATAAGTAGGAAACGAGGAGCGCGGGGCTGTGTACAAAGTGGTCGTGAGCAGGGGCGTAGACTGAGGGAGAGACGGAGAGACACGACGAGACGAGTGGCGGGAGGGTACGCGACGGAGGGTGCGACGGAGATGGCATATGAAGTACCCACATGTAAGCGCCGCGGGAGAGACGAGGAAGGAGGCACGCGGCGTGAGTGATGCGGAAACGGACGCTGGGACGTTGACGCCGGGCGCAGGGAGGACGCAGACGAACCACTCTTCGGGTCGGGCCCCGCGCTTTCTTGATCATGAGCAGTTGCCAGTGAGCACGCCAAGGAGCCTGCAGGCGGAGTCGCCGAAGATACATGGGACCGCACAATGAAGATGTCCGTGTGCGCGTCGATGTAGGAGAGCAGCTCTGGTGGGGCGGGCATCGTGGTCGTGTGAGAAGAGAGAGAGATCAGATAACGGCGAATGCCGCATTCAAATTGTAGCGCGGTCACGGGACGCACGTCGTCCGCGTCGCGTCGCGCGCCCCGTCGCACATTCAATCCGACTTTCTCGCAGATCCTCGGCCAATGCACGGGCCCGCAAAGTCCGCCCCCCAAAAAAACGTCTCTCTTGGCTCAATCCTCGAAACACAAAAGACACAGATCCAATTCCTTTTCTGCCCGCGGATCGGCCGTGGCTAATCTACTCCCATTCCTCGAAGATTTTCTCCCATAATAAGTACATATTGGCCCCCTCCCAGTCTCTCTCCTTCGTTCATTCTCTCTCTTTCGCCGCCGGACTGCCAGTGATATGATATGGCCATTCGCGGTCCATACTATACATACGGGGCCCCTTGTGGAGGTCTCCTATATATTCTAACGTCCGTGTAGGTTCAACTCGACAAACCTGGGCCGGGCAGCCTCGAACGAAGTGCCATCAGCAGCCTTTCGTCTGCTCAACCAGCCTACATGAATCTGTCAACGCAAAACGCAGCGAGTTGAAATATTAATATCCCGGGTGCACACGGTCCCGGCATCTGGGCGGCGTGCGTTGAACTCGGCTGATCATGACTCAGACTCAGACTCACTTCGACCATTGGCTGGCAGGCTGCACAATTTCCAAAAAACATTCTTTTTTGGGAAAAGAGGTGACCCGCAGATCGCACGCGAACCGCCCTCGCCAGTGACTGTCACAGGCGCTCACAAAGCCCCACCGAGCACCCACACCGCCCCAACCCAGTTCGCGCACAGACAAAAGATTTGACTCAACTCGTGCCTACCTGGGTCCCGGGTTCTGGAGACGAGTTACCCGCAATGCATAATGATCAGGATGCATCATATCTCCGCGGCCGGGGGCACAACATCCGCGATCCTTATCCCTCTCCGTCCACAATAATAATATAGTGTAGTTGTAAATGAACACGGTGACGACATCCCACGGCATCACGGAAGCTGTAGATACCCCGCCTGTTTGAGTAAAATACGCGGGATGCTAATCACTCGCATGGAGCCGCGTCTCGTTTGTAGTTATATTGCATTACGTTGATGGACGCCCGCTTTCCTATAAAGGGCGGCGATGCAGCGCGGGCTCACCAATATCCCACGCGCAGAATGTTATACAAGCTCATCTCCAGTGCTATCCTCCTTCTCGCCCTGGCACAGGGCGTCACTTCCTCTCCGGCACTCGATGCACGCCTGGTCGAGTGTACGTCTAACAGTCTACATTGAATCACGATAAATCACTGATCATGCACTTGGTAAAGGCGGCCCCGGTGTGCGTGTTTGCTTCCCTTAATTCTAGTCCTGGAAAATGTTGAGCTAATTGCTGTTGTTTCGATCGCAGTTGCCAGCCTGTGAGTATCATTGCTCGCGGTTCTTCGTCGAGTTATGTTACTGATCCTGAACCCCTCATAGGTCCCGGTGCTGACCATTGCTGTGGATCTTGGTGAGTCTCTCTCACTTACATGAACAAACGAGAACCTTGAATTGAAATTGCGACAAAGTTGCGTGGCGCCGCGCTCCAGATTGTGTTGTTCAGCGTGAGGTGTGGAAGCGGTAGTACCTCGCTGTGTTCCTGCAGACTCTGTTCCAACATGTCAATCCCGAACTGTGTCTCCATGAACCGTCATATCGCTCCATCTTGCCGAACCCTTGTATAATCTGGCACTCAAAGGATCATGCCCATTAAAAATGTGTTTTCAACTTATTTGTCATTTTAACAACCGTAATATATGAGAACCCGCGCGCAGTGCCTTTGGTCTGTGGAGCACGTGCGGGAAATTGATCCCGCGCACATTATCCGTTCTCTTAAGATTCCCTGCCTCCTTCATCTGGATGTGTTTGCCCTGATTCCCTTCAAGCCCACACTATTATTAGGCATTCTGTGCTTGAGTGGTTCAAAGTTTTACACCGTTTACACTGCCTTCCTGACCATCATTTACTATCTGAATCACGGGTGATTCTTCTCCAGCGGCTGTGGCAACTGCCGTCTAGATATCCTGCTTGTTGTGGGTGAATGTTCACACTCTGGGGTATTCCGCAGTTCAATCGCACAACTGGCTTCTTCCGGAGCTCAAAAGCTTCTAAACACCTTCTGCCTGCAAGCATTACACACCAGGTTCAACTGAAGCACTGGACCACGTCGTTCAATAGAAAGAGGCTGCCATTTTGGTAAGTTTGCCAGGGTTCTCCGCTTCCTTGCTTACCGCCTTCGCACCTATGTGGTGCTGGAACGCTTCTGTACAAGGCACAAATGCTCTGCCGGGACATCTGCACTTGCTTTCCTTGCGTTCGAGACTGCATTCAAACGAAATCCTTGCAACCATTTCAGATGAACTTGAAATGCCCTCGCAAAAACAAATGTTTTGTACACAGCATCAGCTAGCTCCTTTCCCGCATCAGACTCCGCGGCTCCATTGCTGGGACCGTCCTATTTCAATCGGAGTAAATTACTCGCAGTGGGAAAACGATAGCACGACGCAAATGAACACAGTCCCACTCCAAGGAACATCAATTATTCCCAAATACTCTCATTATAAAATGACGCACGTCTGAAGCTTTTTAAACTCGGCTGAATCTCCGCTGATGCGAGGCTGTCGTTCTCGTGAAAATTCCCGATAATATAGAATATAGTTGATCTCAGCCTCAAGGACGGAACGGTGGAGGAGATCGATGATCTTGGACTCCAGCCGCGCACAAATCGTAGCATTCAACATGCTGGCGGTAATGATTATGGTCTGGATAGAATTCACAAGTGTAACAGTTGAAAGGGTGTTGAGGACCACGGCTAGTGCAGCATCTCCGGCCATCGACATGCGTACAGTCACCAGGGTTGTAAAAGAAGAGAGATCACCTCGCGGGGTCCTTCATTGGAAGGCGAAGGATAAGTGGATGTTCCCTGGTACTTAAATGACGTCAAGGTACGTACATCATAAGCTTTGAAAACAAGGGCTTCAGTGGTGGAAAGGGCAGAGCGGAACATGCGCCAATGGAAGAGGTCTGTGCTGGTGTGAACCGAGCAGCTTGAGGATGGAAAAATCGAAAGGATGAAGCTCTTGTGCCAGCCAACCGCCGCGATATAAACGAGAAATGAAAACGAAACCTCGGCAACGCACGGCACCATCATTCGGCACCCCGGGCTCTCAGATCTCAGAGCCAAGCAGATCGCCCACCCGCCTACTTGCGGCCCCGGCCCGCACCGCTGGCAGCGCTCTGACAGCTTCCTCGACGTTTCCGTGGTTGATCTGCTCAGTTTACTGGCCTCTTCTATTGCGTCAGCTTAGTTTCTTGGGTCAATACTTGCCTTTTTCCCTTCCTGGATGAATCCCATGACAGTCCTGGATTTTCACTGTATGGCAGTGGATGCAATTTTTTCGTACAGCAGGCATTCAACGACCCGTTTGTAATCAGTTACAGCAACAACAGTCACCTTAACGGAGTAAGTGAAGACCCTGAATCCCAGATACCATAGAAGCCACCAAAAATACTCTTGCTTTCCGTCACATTCACCCGCTCACAGTCACCTGCCAAAAACTGTCGCTACCTGACAATGAGTGGTAAGCTCCATTCTACATCAGTTTCTACTGTCAATTGAGGCGCCATTTCAGGCTATGAAAAGCCCAGACTTTCGCCGTCTTCCCGTGCTCGGCATGCTCAACATTTGACGATTATATTTCGCATTCTTATCACTCTCTTTATCAGCATGTAATTGGATTTTTTCTGCTCTTTCTCTCCTTGCACCTCGTGTTCTGACACTTTTTATCTGGCTCCCTACCTTTCGGCGTTCTGCAGTCTCGTTGTGGGTCAGCTCTCCAAATTCATTGTCTCATTAATCCAAATTCATCAGGGACAATTATTTGCAACACAGATACATGTGGGGAAGGCCCCATTGAGGTTAGCTTGGGCCGCCTCTCGGGCACGACAGATGGTTCAAAATAAGACTGTCAAATTATTTCGCAATGTCGTAAACATCTCTTGGAAGCAGCGGGCGCACTTTATTGTATAGACATGAAGAGTACCACGAATCTCCGTCGACAAGGTGTCCCTCTCGCAGGGCATTCAAACTGGCCCCGTACTCGCGAAACCATTGGATATGGCCTACGTGAGTGTCAGACTTCCATTCCAGTGGCGCCTCTCCCGCTTCTCCCGACAGGCCGGCAGTACTGTCCGGCATTTCAGTGCTCCACATTATTTTCCTACAAAGAATACACACCATGTCTGTCCTGACTGTTCGTGCCCGTCGTTCTCTGACATCTGCCAGATGAGAAACAAGACTATTAAACCGAGGTGGGTTCCCACTCCTGTCCCTCCTCCCTCGCAAAATGCCCTCCAATGCACGATTGGTGCTTACTCATCTTCCTGGTTGCACGAGGCCCTGACCCACTCCTCAGATCCTTGGCCTCGTCTCGCTCGCCCTCATCAAGAAGGCCACTTGTGGTCAGATTTCACCCTTCTGCAATGGCGGCCTACCAGGCCCCGCCCGCGATTGCAGTCCGCTCATTCCGGGGTTCTGTGAATCCGCGGGCAAGAACCTTGTACGTATCTCCGCACATCGCTGGAGGGAAAACCAACCACATCGTGCATACAGCTGCCCCGCGGAAAACGGGTCGAAAGCTGCACCCAGGAGACGTCGGCAGGAGAGGGGACGGGGGATTTTGGATTTTCATGTGCGTAGTATCTCAGACGGTTATGTGGCAAAGGCAATTCACGCCGCCCCGAAACCCAGGCCACATATTCGTGGAGAACACGGTGGCGACCGCACATATTCCTAGCGTCCAGTTATGCGAGGAGGTGTTGCTCACGATCAATAACACGTGTGAGAGGGCCAACGGTGTGCGTTAATCTCCACCGCACTCTCCAGCGGTGCTAATATGAACCACCATTGGGCTGTTGATAGGGCCAGGCGCAAGCGATGGGGGATAGCTTCGTATACAACTATTATTCCCAGCCAGGGGGCTGTGCGTAGGAGCTGCCGCATGCATCATGAGCAATGAGGAGCGGTATAAACGAGAAACGAAATGTGGAGGCTGCCGAAGGCCATCACTGGCAGCGGCCATCACCCGGCTGTATATAATATATGTTATCGTTTTTGTTTCTTGTATATACTCCAACCGCCGAGCGAGAAGGTTGAATTGAATGGCAAGTTGGTAACGGGGAAAAAAAAAAAATTGCGTGAGGAAGAGAAATGAGTAACGAAACGAGGGAATACAAGTCAGCAAAGGCACACGTAGCTTGCGCCGTTAAACAAAACAGAACGTCGAGCTGAAGCTGAACAAATGCTCGAGCGGAGGGATCGACCAAGCGCACAGCAAACCGGAAGTTGCCAAGCCGTGAGGCAATATTGCAGCTGTCTCCGCACCGGCAAATCAGCGAATCTCGGAGAGCGAGATTGTTTGGGAGGAGGTGGGGAATAGGAAGTTGCCCAAGTGGTATCTTACTTGAGGGACAGTTTTTTCGATAACGAATGCAACGTATGGGCGTTTGCAACGAGCTCAAAAAAAAAAAAATGGCCGGAATAACATTATAATTAGGCCACCAAAAAGGCGAAACGTTCGAAAAGCCGTGGTAAGCTCCCAAAAAAGGACTTGTCAATTTGCTGATGAAGTCGGGTCCGCGAAGCTCGAGTGTCAAGAGAATACACTCTGTTGCTAGAGCGGCGCTGAGGTATTCAACCCGGCACAATGAATTATATAGTCAAGGACGCATCCAATTCGGGGGACCTTTGTATAGACCACACCATGGCACAGAGCAACCCCACCGAGGAATGCCTGAGCCCTCACTAAGCATTCCGAGGAATACACGTAACTAGCATGCCATCAGCAACCGCATTGACACGAAATACAGAAAAATCAACGTACAAACCTCAACGCAATGCTGCACGCACGGTTCGCACCCCCTGCACGTCGTCGGCCAGAAATACTCGCCAGAGCACGTGTCCAAGGTGAGCTGGCATTTTGGGCCCGGCGTGCACGAGCAGGTGCTATCGAAGCCACACCCTACAGTGAGCAGTCAGTACGAATAAGCAGCGCCGCAATGAAATCGAGTGTACAGTTTCTCTTGGTCAGGCTCGAGGGCGCGCCTGGAGCGGCTGCGGCCCGGACGTGGACAGCTCCAAGAGCTAAGAGGACAAGTGAAGACAAAGTGCGAGTGAAGTGCATGGTGGGTAGCTTAGAACAATGTACCCCACCAATGCCTGGACCTTTTATATCCCGTCCGATATTCATCGCCTGTTTAGGCGATGCGTACCCCTGCGAGCGTCAAGTAATTACCCCTGGCGCGGAACGTAAAGCCAACTGTATGCGAGGTGCTGGTACGTACTTACTGCCAGTTGACACCATCAGTTGATAATCACCATCAGCGATTTCTGCCAAATCTTGCTATGGCTGTTCTCTCCCCTTCCAGACAATTCCAAGTAGTGCCCCGAGCAAATCTGGGGCCCAAGATCGTTATGTGGTGCACATCCAAGGGGCGCTGAACAGTTGACGTGCCAAGCCTGGTTAGACCCTAGTAACATAACGCCACATTTGGGCATGAGCGCACAGTCAATACATACGCGGGAACCGTACTGAAATTGACACCCGTGACTTGTGGTTTGCGGTCAGGGGGTATGGGTGGAGATATCTGATTGAAACACGATGAGTGGATACTAACTCCGGAGAAAAGGAATGAAGATGGACGGATTCACCTGGGATAAGAAGCAGAATAAAATTGTAACCCACCTATGTCCCCTTTCGGAGCATGCCGGGGCGTAGCTCTCAAGTACAAACGGCACACTTATGTCCTCTAAACTACGCTTGTATCAAGTGACCTTCGACGAGCTGACCACATTTAAGGCTATAGATCTAAGCACCCTGATACTAGCTACAGAACACTGAAAGTCGGGACACAGAATTACGCAGTAGACAGCAGAGTCAGAATCATCGGACCTTGGACATCAGGAGTCAAATATGCGAAATGTCTGGAAGGTAAACTTTGCAGCTTGCACTGGGGGCAACCACCAGTGCATTCACTCTGACATGCATTGCCCCCAGTGTTGACAAGCAGTCTCACGGTTGAATATTAATATCACTCGTTTCAGCACTTCAGTTGCATTCGCCATCGTGACTGTTGGTATAAGTATTCGGAACCCTTGACTGAACCGATGAAATGAATCGTCCTCGCTCCTGTACAAGTTCCGCCTCCTGGTTGCAGAGAAACAATGCATGTTCCACCCTCTCCAATCTATTATAATCAAATCGACATCGAGGCGACCGCTTATAATATCAATCCTCATAGCGGAGACGATTTACAGCCAAACCATGCACGTTAACTGATCCATTATGGCACATATACTGTCAAATAGTTGATTTTGTACAACTTCGTACATTATGTGTTGTGCCGGGCAACTTTGGTAATTTGAACAGGATTTGGACAGCAACCAAGTTATATCTGTGCCTGTGCATTACAACTTTGTTGTAGCGACCACTTCATGATAGACAATTTTATGCCGCCAACTTTTTTGTAATGGCAACTTCAATTCGGGCCGATTGGATCGGCGGAATTTCAAAAGCCTTCCGACAAACATACAGGCATAATTTTATTGAGACACATTTTTCTGTGGGAACTCTGGTGAGTTAGGGCTTCGAATTCACATTACAACTGACCTTGGGGAAGGCGCGATGGTCACGTAGCTGTTCGCTCCGAGGAGACTTAGCTATCTACGCGTCTTGAAATCGCTATCCCTTCCAAATCGAGGTAACCAAGATGCCTCACGGTATTGTGCGCGCTACGGCGAGCTTTGAACGCCAATTTCTTGCAATGGACTCGACATCTACGAGGTAAATCTTCCTCTTCTCTTCCCTTTTTCTCTTCTTTTCCTCATTTTGAAAACTTGATTTCGACAGACCCTCCACAGACATAGTTAATGAGCCAAGATCTGGTCCCTCTCGTGCCGCGGCAAGAAGTTCAAGACAAGGATGCAGGAACCTTCCCAGAATGCCGGGCTGATACCGGGCGTTTATCTTCTCGCCCTACGTTTCGGATCAGGCAGCTTGATTATTGGCGGGACCAATGCGAAGGCCATGAACAGCTGACTTCAATCCGGCGCAGGGGTGCTGGTGAACCTTCTGATACCACAAATCTGGCTGGGCAGAGTCCACGATATATCTACGTTTTTTCCCCTGTGAGTCGTCTCAGCGGCTCCGGGTGCTAGAATAAAGCCCTCCGGCGAATAAGAGTTGTAAATCTGATCACGGAGCTTGTGAAGCTGATTTTATGGATGCGTGTTGATTGGTATCTCTTTCCGCTGTTTAAGGATAGGATAAATATAGAGCGGTATATACGCCGGAATCGTTCTGGTTTCGCACCACCCCGCCCCCGCCCCCGTCCGCGCGCCCCCGCTCGCACCGACTCCGCGAGACATCGACAGCGATAGCGACGCCGATAGCAAGATCAGGCATGCGTCGACGGCGAACCGGCGCCTCTTCCTCCGCGCCCCGTCACGCAGCCTACGCGCTAGCGGGACACGAGGGGCGAAGTCCGCGCGCTTACCAATGCCCCAGCCCGCCGCCAGTAGGCTACCCCGCGCCTTCTCTCCTCTCCTCGCCACAAGATGCGCTTGCGCACACGCCCCGCGTAACCTCCCCGGACGCACAGACCGCCACGTCATGCTCCGCCCGCGCGCACTCCCCGCGTACACACGCCCTCCGCTCATCTCGGCGTGCGCCCCATCGCCATCCGCGCGCAATCCCCGCCGCTGCGCCACCGCTATGGCGCGCCTGCCCCGCGCCCTCGCCGCGAGACGCACGATCTCCGTCTCGACGCAGGTGTAGCGTCCCACCCACACCGCACCACGCCTATCTCGCCGAAGACGCTGCGGTCCACGCGCTCCCTGCGGACACACGCCCCTCTACGCGCAACACGTCCCCCGCTCTCGCCCGCGCCAGCGCTCCGCGCCCTCCATCCGCCCCCCGGACGCACACTCCCAAAACGCCGCCCCGCACCAGAAATTAAGCACAGACGGCGCGCGACTCGGACGCCCGCCAACCGATGATACACGGAGGAAAAACGAAAGAAAGACAGAATGAACAAACGCACATCGTGTTCTTGCTCCCGACTCGCGCCGAGGTAGGAGGCGACGAGCGGGGAAAGCCACGCTGGAACAAGGTGAATCACTGTGATTGCCATACGTTCACCTTGGGCGGATACTATCACGCCATTTCGGTTGGCTGACTGTAGCAAGACCGAATCACAAAATCACGCACTGCGATGATCAAGTGAGGATGTGGAGAGGATTCACATTAAACTCCGAGTGTTAATGAACAAGACGAAGAGATCAAGTCCAAAGAAATAGTGCGTGGACTAAACTGTCTTGGCGCCTTTGATATTTGACGTTATGACGATACTATGGGGACCGTTGAGCTGGCGCGTTCATGATCAAAGAGGTGAACTGACGACAAGGGAAGAAAGAAAAATAGCCGGGACGTTGATCGACGCAAACAAAAGAACTAGAGGACTCACTCTTCGACCGTGGCTATAATCACCCTCATAAGCGCCATGTCCGTCGTGTCGGTCGTGCTGCACGGAGGCGAGAACTGTGATTAAAGCAGGGACTACGCACCCAAATACGAAAATGCACGAACTGGATGTGTATTTCGCGTTTCTTGGACCGCCCAGCCGGCTGTGCCAACTTCCCGAAGCGCTTTCTGAAATAGTCGCGTCCTTGGGCCGCGTTTCCAGAATCGCCGTCAAAATCCTGTCCGCCCCATCAGAACTGAGATTGAAGCAAGTGCGGTGTAACAGGATGTAAAAGATACGCACAGGAAAGAATGCCCGTATGTCGGACGTCTTGACTTTCTCCTCGAAGACGTCGTTTTTAGTGAGGAGCAGAATCTATATCGCGGGAAGGAACGGAACTTGGCTGAAAAGGTGTGGACACCCGAAAGGGACGCAACGCACGATCGAAGTCTGCTTAAACCACTGTGAGTGGCATATCGAGTCCCAGAAGGTCATCGCATCTTGCATTTGGTTCTACAAATATGGTTCAGCATATGTAGAACGAGATATAGAAGAGACTGCACCGACCGCATCGCGATCCTCGACCAAACACTGGTCGTACCCGCTCAGGCTGGCGCAGAATAGAATGGACGTCACGTCCTGGAAGCAGTGTATCCACTTGCGTCGCTCGGACCTTTGGCCGTCGACCTGCAAGGAAGGTGTTAGCATTTGCAAAAGCATGCGCGTGGGGGTATTCATAGAGTAGCAGGTGGGAAAGGAAGGGAAGGGAAGGGAAATGGGTGACCGAGGAAGAAAATAATATGATTGGCGAGAGAAATAGACGGAGAAATAAAGAGAGGAAAGACGGAGGGAGGGCAGGGGCGTAGATGGAGGAACGGACACGTACGTCAATCATCAGAATCTCATGGTCCCTGCACGTAAACACAGTCTCTTCAATGCCCTTCGTCCGCTTGTGGGTGTGCAGGATGTCTTGCTCCGTCGGGACGTACGCGGGGTCGAAGAACCGGAGCAGGTCGGAGAAGAAATAGTGCAGACTGGATGCAAGGTCAGGCATGATTAGGAAAATAAACCAAGGACAACGCACTTCTCCTGTAACGCGATCTCGTTTCTCCTTGCCCACGCGATGCCCACGACCTCCTCGTCCCACAGCCGCTGAAGGGGCTATATTGAGGGTTGCACGATCAGCGAAGAGCTCGTGGAAGGAGAGTGAGAAGGTTCGACGCACCCCCAGATACTCGAGTGGGAAGGGCTCCCTGTCGTAGAGGTTTGGCGCGCTCTCGATAAGCTCTACGTCCGGCTGCGGTGCAGCGTCAGCAGAATTGCAGACATAATAATACGGGTGTGCAATGCGCACCTGCAGCTCATCCGCCCTCACGCCCTTCGCATCCAACCCGTCACCTATGTGACTCATGCCACCACACTCACCTGGCGCCCATCCGTGCACATAGCCGCCCCGACCCTGTGGGTCATCCTCGGGATAGACATGTGTGTACACCCAAGGGAGCTTGAGGTCCATATCCGGGAGAGCGTCTAGGAGGTATTTGAGTCCGTGCATGAGGTTGTCAAAGACGAGCTGGCGATAGGACCGGAGTTCTCGTCCGGAGAAGGGCATGCGGTGGATGAGCCGCATTTGGTTCAGTATTGCGGATTTTCCGCCGTCGCTTGAACCGAGGAGGAGTACCTACTGGGTGTCAGGCGGATATAGGACGGCACGATGGAGGGGAAGTGCGCACCTTGATCTGGGAAGCCATCTCCGCCTTTGCCTCCTGAAGCGCCTTTTCCGCCTGTCGGTGCAGCTGACGTGTCACCTGCAGTTCCGCTGACGGCGATACATGGCCATAATAACTGTCTCTGCCGTGAAAGGGAGTTATAAGACAATACGAGGGAGATGTCCGTCTTCTCACTTGGGAAAGACGTCCAGTGCAGTCCGACCCAGTCGTGCATATGGGTCCACTTCCATCACGGCTGGTGAGAGTGATTCGTACTGGGATAGGTGATCCAGGGTTGCCAATATACACGTCCGAGTATTGGAATCCGGAGAGTTCAGAAGATTGAGATGCATGATGCGCTTCAGCGCTTGAGCCGCTACAATGGCCTCAGCACCTGCCGGCGATTTGGACATTCGGAAGAGTGCATGTAAGGCATAGACGCAAGTCTCTTGCTCGCTGTGAAGAGATGTGGAATCCTTTTTTCCTTTGTGACAATTAAGCTCACCCTATTAGGTCTACAAACGGAGTGCATGGGGTCCATGGTAGGCTCGATATCCATGCGGACTTTCTGCGTGCCAGATTGATGAGAAGTTGATGGGTCCAACTCTTGACCTCGGTGTTGGGTGATCTAAGCAATTCAGAGAAGGCGTCGTTCTCGCCACATAACGCGTTGACAATGGCGGGCGCATCCGAGTCGATTTCGGACTGAGACCTGGCAGCAAGTTCCTCCAAAACCAACGCTTTAGTCCCATGCGAGACGTATTTATATCTTAGGATTTATTCAGCAAGAATTGAACGGATCTGGGGAATGCCTCCTACGTCAGGTAGCTTGCAAAGGTTTCCATGACCTCCCTCGAGAGCGCAATGCCTTGATTCGTTTTGACAAATTCACGTGCCTGCCTATGATACATATACCTCATTAACGGCTTCGCAACTGCATGGATGGAGATGGTGGCGCCCGGTGGGTTGTTGTCGGACCACCAACTGTGAATGCTAGGGAATGTGTCGAAGCGAGAAAGTGGGGGCATGAGGGAGAGAGAGACAGAGAATGGGGCACAGCCTCGTGATTGACAGCTCTTGGTCTCAAGCAAGGTGGAAAGGATGTTGCAACGTGTGGTCGACGTTCAATTTCAAGTCCCACGTCACTCTGTGGCGCTGACAGCCATCTCAATCGATCCTGACAGGTTCCATATACCTGCCATGCATCCGCGCGGACAGGCTACATTCTGTTCAAGTTATGCTTGGTGAGCTGTACCCATGCGGGAGTCCCTCGTCACGGCCGGAATCTAGTGTTGCCGAGGTGCCGGCGAGCTGTGGCGAGGGGTTGCTATGTACTGCTATTTGGCCTCGCACTGCCCCATCACGGTCGCCTAGACACAGCCCCGGGCTACTGTTGTCGATCCGCTTCGCCGGCACCCTCACACGGATAAAGCAAAATCTTGACATAGGTCAAGATGTTAGCTGAAATTGTATAAACACACCGGGATTACGGAAATTTCGGGGCACCCGATGTTAGTTTCGATGTGGCACGTGACCATTTCGGGCGCGCCGGAATGCATCAGCCTTCCCATATATAGCAAGCCCGAAGCATTTCGGCGCACCCAGAATGAACACGTGCCGTATCGAAACTAACATCGGGTGCCCCGAAATTCCTGTAATCCTGGTGTGAAATCAGTAGCTGAATTGAAATTTGTGGAAAATTGGTCTATTGATTTGGTGTGAAACTGCCACGGAAGTAGCCGCAATCAGGAGGTGGTTTGAAACCCATAATTTTTCCATTGTCTGCAAGTTATGAAAGGACTGCTACAAGATGAACTTTCAGCAACCATTTCCAGTACGAAGGAGGTTCTCTCTGCAGTCCTTTCATAAATTCCTTTGTTTGAACAAAGGAATTTAGGAAAGTCCATTCAAAAGGAGAGGCACACTACTACAGGTATGATGGAGGACAGTCCGGGACAATGGGACAGCTGGAGGGAATCCTTGTAGGATTTTCCTAGAGGCTTAGACTGCAGCGCTGGCGTGGAGCAGTTTAGCCTTGTTATTAATCCCTAGCTTTCAATGTAATCTTTGGGTTAGCATGACAGGGCTATCGAATGAGGTCTGCCCCCAGTGCAACACGGGGTTCCTCACATTTTGACAAGTCCAAAACCACGAATAAGTTTTGCAGCTCGTAAAGTTTTGCCAAGTCCTCTGGCAAATAAAAGTTTCGCTTGTGTGACTTCGGGTAATAAAAGTTTCACTGGCGATCAACAAAAGTTTCGCGAGTCAAGTTCGGCCGAACATATGTTTCGCTGATAAGACCAGTGTCTGCCTAGCGGTGTGAATAATGAATGTACTAGCTGTGAATAGCAAGTCAAAGGTATAAACCAACAGCTAACAACCCACCAACTACCACCTAACCACTACTGCACTACTCTCAGACGCGTGTCCCTTGTTTGTTCAGGGGTGACAAGTCAAGTATTAGACTCTCAGAATGAGATTTGGTTGTGTTTGAACGATTTATAGGGTGTTTTGACAAGGCTCGACGGAGTTTCACCAATCATAAGCGGATTGACTTGATTGTCGATGGGCCGGAGCAGATAACAAGTACGGTGTTAACTGTGTATATGGTACAGTAGATTTGGGGCTTGTAAACCCTTCAGGATGCAATGGGAACAGACCCAACGAACTGTATAAACGAGATTGAACAAGTATAAACTTGTAGGAACTTCCAGGCCAGGTAAACTTCCAGGCTCAAATGTTATAACTTCCAGGCTCAGGTGTTTATATCAATCCAAAGGTATATTCACACACTATAAAGCAGACTCTACTGAGCTATGCCTTAAGGTGAACAGAGCACACAATCTACCAAACAACTAATGACTATCTTCTAGCCTCCAACCAGCTGCCAGTGGGATTCACTGCCGTTCCCTCAAGCGCAGACACCCTTATATACTGTTTCTATACATGATTACAAACATTGATTACACTACTCGCTGATAAATAGAATTTGAAAATAGCACGCAATCCGGAATATCTTGTTCCCATAACCTCTATGATTAGTTGAGGGCCCTCCCACGTTTGTGGATGACTCCTCCTTGCTGATTCCCAGCGGTGCCGTGTGACTCATAGCTCCAAACTATTGGGATCAAGGTGTGAACGGTCATACTCCAGGGTATATAGTGTTCAGGACACCTTCAAAGTGTCTTATATTGTTTTAGGTTTCCTTCCCAAGTCTCATATATGCTTTATACAGGCTTTAGGTGCTAGTTTATGGTAGTCAAACATCGTTCCAGAGTCTTCTGATCAATATTTGATTCTGTCAACAGAGTTATCCATGTCCGTTCAGATCCGATCGAACCGGCTACTTGTGTTCCTGGAGCCTGGACCCTTCACGTGAGGTGTCACGGCGTGAGGATCAGTGTCAACATTGTTAAACATCCTGTCGCTTGACTATATATGCCATTCTTAGAATGTATACAGGGCTCGGAACCCTTCCCCTTGGTTGGGAACCAACACTAAGTGACTGATACCCCTTGGATAACTGGGTTGCACTGTTTTCGACAGGGTGTTGTACCTCAGTACAAGTTGTATATAGGCCTCAGTATGGAGTACTGCTATACGAACATGCTTTGAAGCTCCCCTAAGGTCTCCAACATTCAATGACTAACTGCTCCAGCTCACAATAGTCCTTATACAGATGTCCTCAGCGTATACAGATATGATATATGCATAAAATGTGATTTTCATGGCCAGAATTGTACACTGCTTATCATTGCTGAATGGCATTTTTTGCAAAACTTATTTAGCATGCCCAAAGCCCAATAAAAGTTTCGCAAACCATCAAATTCGCCATGAAAGTTTCGCACAATGCGAAAAAAGACCGAAAAAGTGTTGCTTGATTAAAAGTGCACTTGGATCGCCATATGTCTGCGATATCTTGAAGATCAATGGGAAGGTGACTCCTTGCTCCATCGCTTTCATTGTCGTCTTGGTACATCCCTCGGCTCTCAGCTGTGCTTTCATTTTCTCACTCTTGGCAATTGTTACAGCTGTATTTTTCATTGGCGAACACCTATATGTGGGCCCACGAGTGTTACGGCTTTTCGTACCCGCA
The DNA here is from genome assembly GCA_029289555.1 of Mycena latifolia. Lineage (NCBI taxonomy): Eukaryota > Fungi > Basidiomycota > Agaricomycetes > Agaricales > Mycenaceae > Mycena > Mycena latifolia. The sequence continues at coordinate 445,851 of JARJLE010000043.1, read as the reverse complement.
GATGTACAATTTCATCGTCATCGATTTCGAAACTGGCCTGCCTGGGACGCCACACCGGGAACATGCGGATGCATTGCTCGGCTGGTGGAACAAGTGCGTGCTGTGATCCTTCCCTTCTCATGAGCTAACTACTGTCTCGTACCAAGCAGATTTTTTCGAAACACGCCTCATCCTCGTCCTCGAGCTGCACAGCAGTCAATTCATTTGCTCAGTTGTGGGCTCAGCACCATGCTCGCGAGGCCCTCGAGCTCGAGCAGTCCCTCGAGCAGTCCTCAGAGCAGTAGATGTATACCTGTAATTGCCCTTTTATTCAATCCCATTTCTGCTCTTTTGCGCATTTGTCCCGTCAAAAATGGATTAAAATGGAAATGGTATGGGAGCTGACTTGAGCGCGTATGGTCCATTGGCGCTGACTGTAGCTCACATGGTGAGCCCGCTGGGGTGTACCTCCGGATTGCTAGGAGGGTGCTCCAGGGAATTGCACGGAGCCTGGCGCAAGTGGTGGATATGGCTCTGGCTAAGACAGGATGCTGACCTAAACTACACTAAACAAGCCCAAACCCACCTGCCGCGCCACCACCAAGACCGTGGTGAGAGCAAAGCCCGCCACCACACTGCGCTGGTGTAGCTCATGTGCTACGCAAGCGACACCATGATCAAAAGTCATTAGCTATGATGAGGATGTAATCAGTCCGTATCAGCCTCGCCAAGGACATCAAATGTTATGCCCGTCCCAGCGCAGATCAGGTTTCCGCAAATTTCCTGATGAGATCAGATAACAGCAAGTGCCGGATTGGACTTGGGGGTGAGGCCGAGGTGCAGCCCGGCAAAACTCGCACTTATGTATTTTTTTCTTCAAAAAGACCAACTAATAGAAGATGGTCATTATTCTCATCGGGAAGCCCTGCTTTCTGCTTAACAAGTAACTTGCGCGTTATAAATGATCATGTGACTGCACATGTGGCTGATTGACAGCCGACCCCTGCCATCTTGAGTGCCCCTATACATCACCTCCTTAATTTCAGTGGCCCACTACCATGTCACACAGCAATTTGTCGGTCACGAATGGCCTGGTCGTTGAGCGGATGTAGAACTACTCCACGGTCATTTTGCAGTCCTCCAAAAGCCGCTGACAGCTGCATTGAATGGCGGCAAGTTGGAAGGGTCAAGCTCCAAGGCTAAAATCGTAAAAGTTATGCCCCATTCGTCCTCCAATGAAACAGAGATCAAGCGTTGTTTCGAGGCAGGATACGACCAACCCCCAGCCAATAAGTACTCTGGTGACAACACCACTTTTAAGGTGCCGAATAACGCGGGTACTCTGATGATTTGGGGAGTCTCGCATCCGGTGAGAAACATCCATCCAAGGACATGTTATAGTCCTGTTACGGAGGATTAGACCATGGTTTTCAAAATATGAAAGAACTAACACCGAAGTTGTTGTTATAGGTGAGTTTGAAAGTAAGTACCAGACTTACAGAGTGCCTTGGTCCGTAGGACCTGAAGTGTGGTAGGAAGACTCATGACAGGCAGAAAGGTGAAAGTGAAAGAGAGGGGCTGAGGGGCTGGATCTGACAATCGCCTAGAAATTAAGGAACATAAGGAGAATATGCTAATTTGTCACATCAAAGGTATGAATGGGCGAAATATTGTATGAGAGGGTCGAGGGGACTCTGGGAGACAGAGAGAAAGGCCGCCGCTGAAAATTTATGGACACTGCTGAAAATGAGGAGTGTCTAGAGCACCTTATGGATCGATCCGGTGATGACCGATTCAACCCCTTAATAAACCGCCACCGGAACGCATAGGTCAGACCTTTGACTTCGAGGCTCACGGACTGGCTACGCCTGAGTATCATCTCATGCAATATGACCCACCGCATGACAAAGGTTCCTCGAAAGATAACTAATTATAAGCCGCCTGAGAAGCTCTGCTCATTGTCAGTGATCCTCCCGCCCAGTGATGTTCAGGCGGTCGGATCAGGCATGGCCGAGTAGCTCCATATGAAAAGCTGGCAGCACCCTATCAATGTCTCCGAAACCCAGCCTTCTGATCATTGGCCCTGGCCTCATCGGTGGCTCTCTACTGTGCATTGACTCCTGTCATGACCAAATTGATTCAAATTCAACTAATCCATGCCCGATGTTATAGGGCATATCAAACAGCACCTAATTCCTCAAGTCCAATGAATATACGATCACGGTAATGGCTCGGTCGGCAGACCAGATCGCAGTGCTATCTGGCCTCGGCATCAAAACCATTCCCGCCGGCCTCCAAGACCTCGAAGTGATTCCGTCTGGCATCAAGGCTCAAGACGTCCGTGTGCTCTTTGCGCCGAGATGATTTAAGCCACTGAGTTGCTACCAGATCACGATCAACACCGCAAGCGTGGATGACCTGGATGTCACTCACGCATCCATCAAGGTGCTTAGACGGAGCCCCAAGAACTGGTCAGGGGGGCAGAAAATATATATTCAGATGAGGGGGTGCATACATTTATCCTTGACTCACTTTTCGTGCGGCAGAATTGATGAATTTGGCAGAGTGCCGGGGTATACGATCATCGATCTCCTCGCAGAATCATTTACGATGATGCCGACCCGGTGATCATTGCCCCGACAGCGCCTCGCCTCCATGAGATCGCCCGGGGAACCAGGATGTGGGATACTACGAACAGTGTGAGTCAATCAGCTACAGAGAACCTCATGGCCATTTGAAACATGAGTTGGCTGCCACACACCATAGCGCGAGCGTAAGATTATCTATCTATGAATGTCTAGTAACGAGCCCTCAAGTACCCAGAAACTATGGTGTGCAAAAAAGGCATCTGAGAGATTGTAAAAAAAGACGCAACACCTGGTTCGAACCGCTGACGCTGTGACGATACATTACAAAAGCAAACACTGCCACTACAAGAGTAAGAAAAAATGAAGCATCGTTAGTGGCTTCCCTTCAACACAGCCACTAGAAAGCATTCAAAATGCCATCAATTTATTACACGAATAGATGGGGACAAAATGCAATGAGCAGTCAAAAACCTCATTTCGGTTGATTAAAAGAACGATTACATAAGGGGACGCATGGTTAAGCGGGTGGCCACGCGTCCTAGCCGGAAATTCCCGGCTGACGTAAATCTGACAAGTTTACGTTCGTGGGTTCGATTCCCACAGAACCGCGGGAGGTTTAGTGAGTAGTGGCAGTACGCTGCCGAGTCCCACAGTACCGTGACATCATTGTCTCACGTGTCTGCGCAAATGCATTCCTGCCCTGGGCTCGGTCATCACCCAAGACAAAGCACCGGCGGCCACGCGGGCGCACCGACAATGCCTTGCAGAGGCGGTGTTAGCTACTCCAAACACAACTAAAAAAATAAAATAAAATAAAAAAATGATTACATAAGTACTCGTAATTCGGTCACGGGACGCACGTCTTCCGCGTCGCGTCGCGCATACATCACCGCTCGTACTGTTAAGTCAATCCGACTTTCTCGCGCATCCTCAGCCGATGCACCCTGCCATCCGGGCCTGCAAATTCCGCCGCCAAAAAAATGTCTCTGTCTTTGCTCAAATCCTCGAAACAAAAAAGCCACAGATCCAATTTCTGCCCACGTGATTGGCTAACCTCCTGCCCTTTCCTCCAAGGTTTATCCCATAATACCTACACATTACTCTCCTTCCAGTCTCTCTCCGTCTCTCCTTCATCCATCCATCCATCCATCCATCCATCCATTCATTCATTCCTTCATTCATTCATTCCTTCTCTCTCTTTCACCGCCAGACTGATACGGTATCGCCATTCGCGGTCCATACTATACATAGGGGGCCGTTTGGGGAGGTATTCCAATGTCCATGTAGGTTCACCTTGACCACCCTCGGCCGGGCAGCCTCGAACAAAGTGACATCAGCAGCCTTTCGTCATTGATATCCTGGGCAGACTGCTGCTCAACCAGCCTAGATCTGTCAAAGTAAACAATCTCTGGGACGGTGTGAACCATAGATGGCAAGCTCCGTTTGTGGACTTGGAGATAAATTTTTCAAACTTCCTCCACTTGGTGTAGTCAAGTAATCTCACAGTGACACAGGCACTCCGACATTCAATTTATTATAAATTTGAAGTGGAAGCAGTAGTACCTTTGAAATAATTAGCATGTTCGGCTCAGATAGTCTGCTCACATCACGCGGCAAGCTAGAGATGAGAAGAGACAAAGAACTGGAAGAGACAGTTGTTCAAACGATCAATACCGCATGAGCACCCTCCGTTGTCCATGATTAATATGACTCCGAGCCGCCCGCTAGTCACGACGACAAGGAGGCCCAGGTGATTCCGAAGGCCCCTGGGGAGGAAAGCATCGACGACAATGCAACAGAGAGTGGTGAAGGGAGAATTACCTACAGTGTATATCCTGGGTGTAATCGGACACAAGCCAAGCCAGACGCAAGCCCAAGCCACACAAGCCCACCCCAGCCAAATTCAAACTCCGCTAAGCGGGGCAAGCCATTCGGCCAAGCCACTCGGAGAAGTCTGTTCAAATATTGTACCTGTTGTACATAGTTCCTCAACCTAGGATACCAGTAACCACCCGATACCAAAAATAAGTCAGTCAATGGATTCCATTGTCTCATGCCTCTTTTACGAGGGGAACCCCGACGAGGGAAAATGTGCGTCAAAAATAGACCAAAAATAACGCCTGGTTGTGCAACTATCACAAGGTGGCGCACATTGAGGCTTGGGCTGTCAAGTATCGAATGCTAACATTTTCACTTGACCTCTGTCTTGCCACGAAGAAAATTCTAAACGACAAGACATGCTTGGACCCTGTTTTTCCGATCCAAAAAGACTTGCGCCGCGGCAGTGCCCACTCAATGACCGATTTTTCCTTATTAGGACAGAAGCTGTCATCGACATCGACGACAGCAATGCAGTAACACAGCGTGCTCTACCACGTGTGCCCTCACTCTGTCCTCTTCCTCTCCCTCTTCCTCATGGCCGACATCCTTGGCATCGTTGCTAGCATCCTCCAGCTCGTGGACGGGGTTGCTAGAACGCGAAACTACATTCACGACTTCCGGGATGCTCCAAAAGATCAGCGAAGGCTGCTTCAGTAGATCCAAAGTCTTTGGACCCTCGTTCTGGAGCTCCCGGAGATTGATAAGCGAATCCAGGATGGGTTGTCCCGAGGGCGTTTGATTGGTTCGATGCACGACTTCAAAGAACCCATGAACCAGCTGGCTCAGGCCATAGAGGGGTTGGCGAAGAAACTGGACTCGCGTTAGTCCTGTTGTTACAAAAGGGGTTTCCACTTATTACCAATCAACTCTGCAGCACTGGGAATCATGTATTTGAAACAGGCAAAGATGCAAAGTCATACTTTACCCTGCTCGGAAGAGTTCTGTTTCTTCAGAATTTTACAAATTGGCCGAGATGTTAAGCTATTCAAAAAGTTTGATGGTCACTTTATGAGTATTTGCTGAATGATTGATAAAAGATAGGTAATCACTGTGATTTGCCCGCCAAAAGATTGGTAATAAGCTGGACGTCCGATCGGACCCCCCTGATAGCCAACAGACTTCAACAAGCGAGGCGCGAGCTTCGCGTTGAAGCGTCTGTCTACGAGAGACTAGACTCGCGTGGTCTTTTAAATTCTAAGGTCACAGGCCGTCTGGCATGGCCACTTTGGGAAAAAGATGATGTTAAAGCAGGATTGGAGACCATCGAGCGATTCAAATCTTTTTTCCACCTCAAGTTGCTGATGAACATCTGGTCAGTAATCTCAAACTTCAGCGTGTGTCTCCTGCTGAAGAGAATCAGGTATTCCGCTGAAGGCATGATCTCCGTACATCCTCGGAGAGAATTTACTCACTGGATCGCGAGCCAGACATCTCATCTGCCCTCAATCACTCTGCGAAACAGCACAGAGAGAGCGAATATAAGCATTACTTGAAACAAAATAGAAGGTCATTCACACATAATGACCGCTTTCAAGGATCTGCCCAGGACCATAGGGAACACAACGAACGTTAGTCTTGAGGTCCCGTCTATTGAATCATTTCACTGAATTCCTGAGACAGGCACGATATCGAGTGTGCAGAATGCTGCTGAGCAACAGCACATCGCCCAAGCCGGTAACAATCGTGTTGACATCTCCATCCCTGAGTTCATGGCTCGCTAGAAATATCTCAATATATCAAAGACGTTGAAGGAATTCAAGAGAACGATCGGGAAGGTGCGCGGTTGAAAAATGGGTCAATTTTATGCCCACGATGACATCGGTATAGCCAAGAAGCGTGAAGAGATAATGAGGTGGTATTCCCCGCTCAATTTCTCTCCGCGTCAAGCGGAAATTATCAATACTCGGCAGCCTGAAACTGGCTTATGGCTCCTAGAAGACCCCACCTTCATAGCATGGAAATCAGGTTCCGAACAACGATTGCTGTGTCGCGGCATGCGTGCGTCGGTCGTTACATGCTAAATGCTCCTGAGCTGACTAGCACGGACAGCGGGTGCCGGGAAGACTGTACTCGTGTTCGTTCCTCGGTTGTATGCCATGACTCAAGCTCACAAAGACCTGTTCCAGTTCAATTGTCGTGGATCATCTGCAGACCGTTGCTGCTGCTGATGTAACCCCAGTGGAGAATATCGGTGTCGCAGTTACTTACTTGAGCCATAAGGAGGCGGATGAACACTCCCCCTCGAAGATTCTGGCGAGCATTTGGCGACAACTGGTGTTTAGAAAACCGATTTCCGCGGCTATCCACCAACTGTACGAGAGGCACTACGAGCCAGGTACCAGGCCATCCATCAAGGATGATCATATCGTCCTGCGGTCCGTGATCGCGGAATACTCCAAAACTTATATCGTCGTTGGCGTTCTGGACGAATACCCCGAGAGGGAGCGAGACATTCTTCTGGGCCATCTTTTTTCTCTGGATCGAACCCGGGTTAACTTGATGCTGACCTCCCGGCCTCGCATCAAAATTGAGGATGTTTGTTCGAATTCAGATCTAAAAACCTTGGATATACGGGCGAAGGAGGGTGACATCTGCCTACTCGTGAACGCTCAGATTTCTCAAAGCCGTCGACTATCGAAACATATCCAAAGCCAGCCTGGACTACGGAAAGAAATTGAAACAGAAATCGTCGGACGTAATGGTGGCATGTGCGTATACGTCGGACTCGTTGATGCCAACCAATTAAATCATTGTTAGGTTCCTCCTTGCCAAACTTCAGATTGAATCCCTTGCTGCACAACTCACTGTCAAACAAATTCGGGATGCCCTGACCAACATGCCAGAGGACCTGGACAGCAGTTATGACGAATTCATGAACCGAATAGATCGACAGGGAAAGAACCAGAGGACGATTTCCTTACGTGCCCTATGCTGGATTGTTAATTCAAAACGACCCCAGCGACCTGCTGAATTGATGGAAGCTCTTGCTGTCGACACTGCTAACCTACTGGACATGGATACCATTTTATCTCTTTGTGCTGGTCTAGTGGTTCTGACCAAAGCGGAGATAATGAAGTGATCCGTTTGGTCCATTACACTGTGCAGGACTACCTGGAGCGACGACAGGCGCCAGAACTCCCTCGCATGCTCAGCGAAATTACTATGACATGCATCACATATCTTTCGAATTACCGAAAATCCATGGGCCGTTCACGGACCACCACTTTCTAGATTATGCAGTGAATTATTGTCTTATTCACACCCGCGGACATCCGGAATCAAGCAGAAAAAACTCCATCCTATCATTTCTTGCGGACTGCTCTGGATGGCTGAGATTATGGAAAGAAAGACATACTGCCACTGGAATCCCAATACCCACCTCTGCTTCCAGACTGTGGATCACCGCATATTTTTCCTTGGAAGAAATCTCCTGGTGATTGCTCCAGGAAGAGGGTGCAGGCTCCATACTTCAACAGGCTGTATCCTGCAGGCACACGGACACGGTCCGGATTCTTCTGGAAAATGGCGCCGACATTAATGCGATGGACACGAGGTTAGGCACCGCCATGGATGTAGCCTTGGCAAGCCAGTACAGCCACGACATTTTCTGGGTGCTTATCCGCCACGGTGCTGACGTGAACACCGGCGGGAAATACGGGACACCGATGCACAGAGCTGCACATCACAACGACTACAGCACTGCCCAACTTCTAATCCAACACAATGCTGATGTCAATGCGCTGGGAAGAACCGACCACACGGCCCTCTCTACGGCCGCATCATACGGCCACCTTGAGATCATTCGTCTTCTCCTCGGGAACAAAGCTGATGCGAATGCACAGGGCGGGAACGCCCTATTTGCTGCTGCTAAGTATAAATGGTCGCACCGCCTGCTCATTACCCGCGGTGCCGATGTCAATGCGACCGACTTGGAAAAGACTCCGACCAGCTTGGAAAATACTCCGAGTCGTCTACTAGCCAATCGTATTTATCTAAAGAAGGGGGTTACGGCGGCGCTGTACGCGGCAGCAACTGTGGACCACGATGGGATTGCCCGCGATCGTATTGACTCAAAGAGGGGGTTACGGCGCTGTACGCGGCAGCAGCTGGGGGCCACGATGAGATTACCTCCCTTCTCATTGACCACGGTGCTGATCAAGATGCGAGAGAAAAGACCGGACTGACAGCACCAGTGGCAATCCGACCTCGACGACCTGAAAAAGCACGGAATAGCTCTTCTTTCTATATTGGTGCCCACCAACCCGTGAGCGTTCTAGAATCTGCAATGGGAGGGCGGACACAAATCGAGGATATGGAGCGTGGGAGGGAGGAACACCTGAGCGGGGCGGTGGAGAAGGGTAAACTCATTACCAGTCTGCCTACAAATGGCAAAAAAATGTGGCAAAGCACTTTGCCATAGACAGGCTGGTATAATTCGGAACAATCAATTGGGCTGAGCCCGGAGTTTGAATTTTTCTTGTGACACACACCCTGGCCTCAAATTTAATTATTATCATTTGCTCAAGGTTGAGAACTTCATTGGGGGAGTCATATCTTGACTTTTGTCTCTTGAGAATTTTAGTGTATAATGCTGGTTGAACATTTCAAATTTTCAGTGAAAAAATTGGTAAAAATGGTTTGGGTTTTACAGATTTTTTTGCCAAAAAAGTAGGTGAAAAACTTAAAACTTTTTCAGCACTTTTCAATGCCAGACCTGCCGGCAACGACAAGAAGTCGTGGGCCAAGGATCTCATTACGGCTGCGTCGAGACTGCCATTCGAATGCCCCCCCTCCCGCTAACGCGTAATACTTCCATCCAAGCCGTCGAAGATTATGCTAAACTAGTGGAGAAGCTGATGCTCGAATGGCTCCAAAGTGAAATTGACTCGTCGGACAAACTCTACTTACTGCATGGACGTCGTGACGTCCGCGCGCCATCCCACCCCCGCGCTCCGCCGCGCTACACACAGCGAAGATGCCCCCCCGCTCTCCCCCGCGCCCCCGTCCCAAAACGCCGCCCCGCACCAGAAATCAAGAACTCGCACGCCTGCCAAACGACGATACACGGAGCGGACGTGCAGTCGAGAGGATACACGGAGGGGAAAAACGAAAGAGAGACGGAGCGGAAACAAAAGACGCACATCGTGTTCTTGCTCCCGACTCGCGCTCGAGGTAGGAGACGACGCGCGGCGCGGGGGTCTGCGGGGACGAGGCTGTGAGAGGCGGTTAGTAAATAAGCGGAATACGCGCGATGCGATCAAAGAGAGGGACGGGATAATGCGGAGATGTAGGAAGGCGCGAGGCGCGAGTGGGCCGGCGGGAAGGGAGAGCGGAGCGTAGGAGGGCAGAGGAGGAGAGGAAGAAAGAGGAGATAGATGGCATATGCACGCCGGCGGGGGTGTGGGAGGTGCGTGCGCGCGGAGGATGTGAAGGACAGGGAAGGACGGGCGGCAAGGGACGCATGGAGAACGCATGGAGGAAAGGAGGGCGTGCGGGCGTGGAAGAGGGAGGATGTGTCCGGGTGGCTGGGCAAGCAAGAACGGAAGGCGGTGGGGAAGGCGGGGGACAGCACGGGAGGGGGAGACGAGGATCTTGCGCGACGCGGGGAGACAAATCTTGCATGCGTGGAGACAGAGTATGCAAGAAGAGGATGCGGAACTGAGGGAGGGGGGACGACGACGGGGACGTGCAAGCCGCGAAGGATGCGAAAGAAGAGCAGCAGAGCGGGGTGGACGTGGGGCGAAAGGGCGGACGCACCGGATATCAACCTTGCCGCCCACCTTCGTGGATGACCGTCTTCGCGCATGCGGCCCATGAGGACTTGGACCTCCGGGGCGTTAGCGCGGGCGGGTATTGAAAGCGGAGGGAGGAAAGGAAAGGAGCGCACCTTATCCGCGCTCAGCGCAGTCGCCCTCGGCGTCCGCGATGCTGTAGTCGAGCTTGTCGTAGCTCGCGCTGTCCTCCAAGAAATAAGCAAGAGACCCACGCACCGCTCCTCCGCATCACCATGTCGTGGACGCAAGGGACGAGGATGTCGCCCGCGGGGGAGCCGCGGCGGCCCATGAGTGCGATCAGATCCGTCATCGGCTCGTGCACCATGCGGCCGAAGACGCCTGTGTCCGCCATCGTCAGCATACGCGCAGGCCGCGCGTGAGCGCGGGCGTGCACGTGTTGAGCCAGTAGTGGTCGCTCTGCACCACATCCAAATATCAGTATACGTGTAAGGGAAAGAGAACGCGAAGGAAGAGATGATATGAGACTCACGATAGAAAGGCGGGCGAGCATTGGGCGGGCATGGCGGTGAGAGTCTGAGAGAGTGAGATCAGATCAGATAACGGCGACTGCCGGATTGGCTTAGCGCGATCACGGGACGCGCGTCTTCCGCGTCGCGCCGCAAGAGGTGATTGATCTCTGGATCGCGGACTCTGATGTCCGCGAAGCGAGATCAACGGCATCATTCGGCATTTCACCTCTTGCTCTAACTCTTGCTCATCTCCATCCTATACGAGCCACAATTTACTGTCACAAATGCTTTCTATCAGTGGCTAGAAGCCTACGTTCTACAAAGAAAATCACGAAAGCAACTGGATGATGTAAATAGATTATGCACCATATGCAGTTTGATGTTTCAAAATGAGTTCAGAAGTAAGCTATTAAGTATTGAAAGAGATTCAAAGCATATTGTGGACACATTGAATTGAGTGCGCGACACGTTGAGGAGCACGGCAATGCAACTCGGATGAGCCGTTGATGAAATTGATGCGGGTTACCTTTTCTGAGGGGGGGGGGGGGTCGTGGGAAGGAGTCCATGATCCAGAGATCAATCACCTCTTGTCGCGCCGCATTCAATCCGACTTTCTCGCGGATCCTCAGCCGATGCACTTTGACCCCCGGCGCCCCAAAAACGTCTCTCTCTCTTTGCTCAGATCCGCGAAACAAAAAAGCCACAGATCCAATTTCTTTTCTTGGCGAATCGCCTCCCCTTTCCTCCAAGTGTTCTCCCATAACACATGTACATATTGCGCGCTGTGGGTTGCCTAACTCTTGTATACCATCCTGTAGGTTTGCGGGTGATGCCTCCGTGCTCTGCGCCGGCGCGTTATCAATGCTCTTGCAACCTCTATACTTATGCGTGAGTACTCCCCCCCCTTCTGTTCAAATACTCACATTTTGCTCGGAATACCAACCCTTCCTCTGACGAGCTCTGCGTATGTCATTAGCAGCGAATATCTGTCGCCGTCTCATCCGCTTTTGTTTCAATCGCCGGCACGCCGCACGAGGGAAAGAATGGGCAACGTGCGCGGCGGAAGAGTGCAGCGCGCGTGCACATCCCTCCCATTTGGTTCTTTCGTTCTGTTCGACGGCCAGACAGCCGTCGTCATAGCTATGTGTCATCGCAGCTCGAACTTCAAGTTGGAAGATCGCGAGTTGGGCGATGCAGTCCGCCTGAATCAATGACGCCTATATACGCGGACGGGGGAGGTCGCCGGGATCATCCTTCAAGATCTTGGCAGACCACGAGGCAGTCTCAAACTTGCTGGATCTGCTCAGATTTCCCGGTGATCTCCAGTAATGTTCTCATCATACCATGGGGGGGAAGCGCCACAGTTTGCATCGCACAATCCTTTAGAGTGATTCGATAAGTTGTCTGGGCAACACTAAACCATTCCTGCTCCCAAAATGATCGAGTGTCAAGGACACTGGTACTAATCTAGAGATCTCTGGCGGCACAACGTACGCGATCCTTATCCCTCTCCGTCCACAATAGTGTAGCTGTAGAATGAACACGGTGACGACATGGTGGATCGCACGGCATCACGGAAGCTGTAGATACCCCGCCTGTTTGAGTAAAATGCGCGGGATGCTAATCACTCGCACGGACCCGCGTCTCGTTTGTGGTTATATTGCATTACGTGCATAGACGCCCGCTTTCCTATAAAGGGCGCCGATGCATCGCGGGGCCACCAATATCCCACGCGCAGAATGTTATACAAGCTCATCTCTAGTGCTATCCTCCTTCTCGCCCTGGCACAGGGCGTCACTTCCTCCCCGTCACTCGATGCGCGCCTGGTCGCGTGTACGTCTAACAATCTACATTGAATCACAATAAATCACTGATCATGCACTTGGTAAAGGCGGCCCCGGTGTGCGTGTTTGCTTCCTCTAATTCTAGTCCTGGAAAATGTTGAGCTAATTGCTGTGGTTTCGATCGCAGTTGCCAGCCTGTCATTATCATTGCTCGCGGTTCTTCGTCGAGTTAAGTTACTGATCCCTGAACCCCGCATAGGTCCCGGTGCAGCTCATTGCTGTGGATCCTGGTGAGTCTCTCACTTACATGAACAAACGGGAACTTTGAATTGAAATTGCGACAAAGTTGCGTGCCGCCACGCTCCACATTGTGTTGTTAAGCGTGAGGTGTGGAAGCGGTAGTACCTCGCTGTATTCCCGCAGACTCTGTTCGAACATGTCAATCCCGAACTGTGTCTCCATGAACCGTCATATCGCCCCATCTTGCCGAACCCTTGTAGAATCTGGCACTCAAAGGACACTGCCCATGAAAAATGTGTTTTCAACTTATTTATCATTTTAACAACCGCAATATATCAGAACCCACGCGCAGTGCCTTTGATCTGTGGAGCGCGCGCGGGAAATTGATCCCGCGCACATTATCCGTTCTCTTAAGATTCCCTGCATCCTTCATTTGGATGTAATTGCCCTGATCCCCTTCAAGCTCACACTATTAGGCATTCTGTGCTTGAGTGGTTCAAAGTTTTACACCGTTTCCACTGCCTTCCTGACCATCATTTACTATCTGAGCCACGGGTAATTCTTCTCCAGCGGCTGTTGTAACTGCTGTCTAGATATCCTGCTTGTTGTGGCACGTCTGAAGCTTTTTAAACTCCGCTGAATCTCCGCTGATACCGTGCAGCACGGTTGCTCTCCGCCCTAGCCTACTTCGGCCCAATCTCATTTGATCTCATTGCAAAACCTGATTCCTCCACCAAATCTTGGCGTATCGCCCCCCGCCCGACAAGCAATCGTTTTGTCCGGCGCTTCAGCGCCTCGCGATTTGTGCCTCTTTGTCTTCGCTCTGGTGCACTGCATTAGCTCTGAGTCCCTGCCTGTAACACCTTACTAGACTCGTAACCAGCCCTACATTGAGTAACAGTAAGAGAGGTGATAACACAATTTATTTGAAGTGATTCGGACCAAAATTGAGGGAGAGAAAAAAAATGCACTCAGGGTTACTCGAACGTAGGGACTGGGAGAACTTAGTACGGAAAAGGGCCATTAGAAATTGCACGTGACAATAAAAACGACTTAGAAAAATTTCGATGTCCGGAGTTTTCGACCTCAAGTATTTATGATTCTGAATGGTAGAAAAGTTGCGGATAGGCTTGGGACTGTCAACAGTCAAGTTTAATTGGGTTTATACCGATGCATGGCTGTGCTGTAAATAAAACAGTCTATTTTAGGTGTTTCGAGTCGACCTTCCCTGAGCTGAAATCGAATTTATGGAGGACACCTTTGAGCAGAAATGGAATCGGAAATTTTTTCTGAAGCACTGGTGGAAGATTTCAAGTTTTTGAGTGAAAAAATTGGTGAAAATTAGTTTGGGTTTTACACAAGTTTTTCGCCAAAAATGTAGGTGAAAAACTCAAGAGTTTTTCAGCAGTTTTCCTTTTTATTTCGAAAATTTCACCTAAAGTTGGAAAACTTTTGAAAATGATTCAAGTTTTTTACCTACATTTTTGGCAAAAAACTTCTGTAAAACTCAAAACATTTTTCACCAATTTTTTCACTCAAAAACTTGAAATCTTCTAGCAGTGAAGATGATTGAATGGTGCATGTTAAGGTGTGCTGGCCATAACTCCAACACCCCACCTCCAAGGCTTGGAAATATCTACATCTCATGTATAAAATAGTAGTATTGGTTGACTCAAGGCCAGACACCGCTGCCGACATTTTGTTTTTATACACAGGTTCACATGCCCGTGGGATAATTGACGCACCCTCGTCATTTGAAAAAGGATCATAGGTGGGGCCATGGCAAAGAAATTTACACAGCTGAAGGTCCTTGCCGGAAATTAACACAGCATGCCGCGAAGGAAATATGCACACCTTCAAAACTCATATAAAATTCACTGCTGGTTATACATATCTAGATACACAGCTGTTTCTGCTAGCTAAAAAAATATGCCCACCTCTGGTTCCCTCCAAAGAAAGACGCTGGGTTGTATATTTTACCTGGCCCTATTTTTATGTCAGGATCAGTGCGGTGACCGGCCATCAGAGCACCATCAGTGCGATTGATCCTCGGGTCGGAGCGGCATTGCGGCAGCCTATTTGCACCTCCCAGCGACGCAGGGCATAAGGAGGTGCACGGCTGCAACAACAGACTTTATTCATGTTTTAAGCCCCAGAGTACATCCCCGATGTACACATTTATTGTCTAGTATTTTTTCTGCAACTGAGGGTCTCTTTCACATGTGGGTCATCCATCAGTATGAAGTCCTTCAGTCATCAAGCCGCATGAAACGGGATGGCGCGCAGCGCCGCTAACAACCCCATTGCCACTATTCGCCTGACAGTTCAGACCCTGGGAAGCTAATCCTAGGTCACGTATGATGGTTCAAACTCATCAGGACCCATTGAAAGGCAGGGCCGGGCATCTCTATCACCTCCAGTGGCAACGATCAAAAGCACTAGCAATCAGTCATCAGTTGATCCTAACACGCACTTCGCTCCTCGGGCTCAAACCAAAGTACTATTCTACTGAACTTACTGGTGGTGAATCCAGGTAAGGGAGGAACCAGTGTACTTTTCTGCGAGGTGACCCAAGCAATGAACCTTTCTGAAATTACAAGGTGTTTAAGAGCCTGTACCGGTGAGAGTGGTGTAAAAAAATATGAAGGCGAAAACCGGGGGAGTTTGTTCAAAAACCAACCTGTGCATTTTTTTCGTACATATTTCCACCTGTGTAAATTTTCCTATGTGGGTGTTTTGATGTATGGAAGCGGTGGTGTAACTGTCAGGAACAGTTATGTAGATATTGGAAACAGGTGTGTAAATTTTCGAGAAATTTGGAATAATAATGTTAGAGTATTACCCCCATAGATCCGTTCAGATAATTTCCACCCAAGTCAAGAGGTACTCACTACTAAAATTTGCTACACAGGGTTGGAAAAGTGTATTAAGACCCGCCAGACCCTCCCTACCCTATTAGCTGAGTTATGTAAGCCCCAAATTGACTAATGTTTGCAAGTTATTTGAGCTTATTCGGATATATTATTAGTGCACAATTCCTAAAGGTCCAGCTCCCGCCTCGTAGAGCCCCAATCCCAAGTCTAATTATTACTGCCAAGACCTTAAGATGAAAATTTGCCTTTATTAATCCCTTCATTTACAACACTGCCGTCGAGTCACTCGACGGAATACTGTGACGCTCCTACGCCCGTGTTCCGGTCGGAGGCGGTGTTTGAGAAGCATGAAGAAGAAGCACCCGAGGAAGCAATACTCGGCAGCAATAACGTCACCACGCGTCGCCGCTCGCCTCGCGCGCCTCCCGCCCAACGCCCGGTCTCGCCCATCCCCGATGAATCGTTAATCATCACCCCGCCCAAGAAAACGAAAAAGAGAAAGGTCAAAACCACCGTGCCACATCGCCCCGCGCCGCAGGTCCAAGAACGCGCCCCACGCAACAAAACCAAACCCGCCGAACGCAGCTGCACCCCAGAAGTAACCCAGGATACGGGCTCCACCGGAGACGCCCTGGGAACGCGAGGGGGGGCTCGGGCAGACCCGCCGAGAGGGCCTGACGAGCTTCCGCCTCGCGCGGACAGGCAAGAGGAATTGCTTGCCCCCGTAAACACTTCTGACGCTACAGACGCCCCTACGGTGACCAAGCACGCAGCAAAACCTCGCGCGGTGTCAGCAAAGAAGGAGCGCTACGCTGAACTCCTGGTCGCTGCCGACGCCACGGCTAGTCTGGATGCTTTGGCTCTGGTTCTTGGCGAAACGGTGTCTACGATGCGGCTTCTGGGCGGTACGGTTACGAAAGCCTGTCTGGATGTTCTGGAGGCTATATCGGAACGCTTGGTTAACCATCACGAGTATCCGTGCACGGATGATTCCCGTGAGTCTTACTCCTCGATTGTCACTCGCGCAGTCGTCTCGCCTGTCAAGTCGCTTGCGGCCCAGGTTGAAGCACAACACCGTGCGATACAGTCTTTGACTAAGACTGTGGAGTCCTTCAAAAACGCGCCCGTCCTCGCAGCTCGGTCCTGCGAGCATGGGTCGTTCGCGAAGGCAGCTGCCTCTCCGCCTCCCCAACCAAAGCCGCCCAAAACCCCCCTCCCCAACCCGTCGGACGAGCGCCTACTCATCTGTTTTGACGGGGAGGCGCCACCGCTCCTCTCTCGTCCATACCCTGTTATCCTCGCAACGTTGAATGAGGGACTTATGTCACTCGGTCTGCCGCTGCTT
Organism: Mycena latifolia; assembly: GCA_029289555.1. NCBI lineage: Eukaryota > Fungi > Basidiomycota > Agaricomycetes > Agaricales > Mycenaceae > Mycena > Mycena latifolia. The sequence continues at coordinate 428,917 of JARJLE010000043.1, read as the reverse complement.
GTGTATACGCAGAAGCAGTCGGATAAAAAGATCTTCATCGTCCCGCGTAATAAGGATGACCTTGGTGTACTGGAAGAGAGGTGGAGCGTGTGGGGACCAGCGGTCCTCCCGGGAGGTCGCATTGCGCCCGTAGTGACGCATTGCTTCATTCAGGTGGATGGCGTGCCGTTCGAGGGGACGGGAACGCTGGAGGAGCTTGGTCGCAAGTTTGAGGAGCGCAACGCGCACCTTGGACCCGTTGGCGGAGTCTCGTGGGTTAACAAACCCCCCAGCGTGGCTAAGATTGCGGCGATGGCTGCATCGGGGAAGAAACCGCCCAAGGCGGTGATACGGCCTGGATACAACCAGCCGTATATTCGTTCTTTTAGCGGTGTATTACGACTCCGCGGGGCCCCTGCCCGGTGATATACAATTAGAGTTAGAGTGAGCTCCGAGCTGCTAGCTGTGTATTGATGATGCCAGAGCATGTATCCAGTCGTGGACGCGCTAAGGCTCGGTCCTTTTACCATTGAGGGTCGGCATAGCGCTCCGCGGAGCGTATACGTGCACAGACAGAGTTATTCCTGTATTTCCGGGATATGGCTTGCCCTGTTGGCTAGATGCCATACCAAGGAGATTAAACATTAAAAGCCTAAGACGAACAGTTGTGGACTAGTAGTGTCCGAAAGCACTGGACTGACCAGTCCGCGGAGTGATATTGTCGAGTCCGCGGAAGCGGACTCTGACTAGATACCTGACAAACCAAGGGGCGAAGGCCCCGCGGACTGCCAAAGTTGACGAGTGAGAGCCCGCGGAGAGTTTCCGCGGACTCAGTACTCTGGAAATAGACCCATGTGACGGACGCGACGCGCCCGCGGGAGACCAAACAAGAGCATTGCAGCGATCGCTGATCCGAGGGATCGGACAGGCACCGTTGGCCGAAGCTGAGCTGTACACACGGCACAGTAGGACAAATACCGTACCAGCTTACTCGCTGGGAGATGACACAATGGCTGGGATTATCAACCATGCCGGCGCAGGACGTACCCTTCCGCGGGGCGGCCATGGACACGAATGTGTTCGGCTCCTCCGCGGGAATTTCAAATATACCCAAAACGGGTCCGCGGAGTCATTCAACATGACTCTCGACTGCCGACCCACCAAACTAGAGAGGCCTTGGCCGCGCGTTTCTTCCTATTTCGCTCCGTATTACTCAGTCTCTCTTATTTCCTGTTACACATCTGCCGTTTGTAATTTATTTAGAAAGTAGTATAAAAGCCCACGGAAAACCCGCAGTACAGCAGTTCATCCTTGCCCGCGGAGGTGCCCAGACAGTAGTCGAACGGCACCTGCCATTAACCGGCCTCGGTGTCCTCTGTATCAGCGCGGAGATTTGTGATATAAAACATCTCTTTGTGTAGATTCATTAAATTGAAGCTTTGATATTTGTTGGCTCTAAAAAGCTTTAAGTTCATCTTAAGCCTTCTACACCTCGCTTCGCTCCGCGGAGTTGAGAAACCGTTAAAAGAACCTTGTTAAGTGGCAAGGTCGGCTATTGGAATCGCTCCCCGCTTTAGTAGGACGGTCGTAGCCAGGGTATTGGAATCGCTCCCGTATAGCAGGGCGGTCGTATCCGAGTGACTGTTGGAATCGTCCCCGTTGAGCAGGACGGTCGCAGTTTGCCTTTGTATTGGAATCGCTCCCCGCCTTAGTAGGACGGTCGTACAATTGTGCAGAGATCCCGAGGACCCATAAGTTGGTAGTCCGAGGACACTTTCATATTTCCATACACCCGAAAATACCCTCCGCGGTATCAGAGTGGTCGACTTTTAGTGGTTATTTATAACTACTGCGCTCCGCGGAAGTCCTAATAAGACTTTCTTAGAGTTGATATTGTTCAAACTACACGAGAGAAGGATCAATCTTACCTGTATACTTCAGGGTGACCCGAACTCAATTATTAGCACATCGTATTGGTTGTGTATAGTGTGTTGTGTGTGTTGGTTGGTTTTAGTGTGATTTCTCCTCGGAGTTTTCTATCTATATCTAGCTACATTTTGCAGCCTATACGTTGGTGCACCGTTTCATCTGGAGCCCACCGCGAGGGTCCATTTTGATACTTCTCGTTTGACAAAATCAACCTGAGAGGTTGAATTAGTTCTTTCATAAGAACTCAGTGTTAGAAGTAATCCTAACGGAAATCTTCTCGGGTACCTTGTTCATTACCCAATACCAGTTGTCAATCTGTCTTTCGGACGAAAGCCCGAGACCCAGACCAACAACAGGGGGAAGCAGCGCGCGGATCCTAACAAATCCGGACCCACGAGCTCATCCCAAAACAAGCGGACAACGCAAAATTCTCAGGCAGCTGGATATAGCTCCTTAGATCCTGCACAGAATCCCGAGGGTAGAACAGCAACGCAACGCGGTAGAAGCCAAGCAGCGGCCCAAACTGAAGAGCGTGTAAATTCGAACCTTGCGATTCAAACTCGTAGAACACAGTCCGCGCCACGATCTGGTGGTAGTGCATCCAGAACTACGAGTCCCTTCGACCCCCGAGGAATTTTAAATCCTCAAGGTCAACCCACGGCTAGCGTTTCGAACTCGCAAGCCATCACCATTCCGTCTATTCAAAAGCCAAAAGCCATGGATAAGACGAAGTTGCCGCTGAACTACGGCAAAAACGCACTTCAGTTCGATGGAAGTGAACCCGAGGGGCTAGAAAGATACCTCGAAACTATTGAGGACGTCTTTGACACCGCGAAAGCCTCGTCGGATGAAGATAAAAAGTGGATTGCACTGAGATACTGTGTGCCCACGACAGCTAGAGAATGGGGAGCCTTTGCAACCTACCAACCTGGAGCGACTTGGGAAGAATTCCGCGGAGAAATCTTGCAGAATTATCCTGAGATTCGTGAAAATAAGGAAGGTTCAATTGCGCTGTTGGAGAAACTTGTAAAGAAATTCCGTCGCCGCAAGGTTGGCCTGGACGACATGAGTGAATTTATGAGTTTTTCGCGTCAATTCTGCGCAGAGGTCGAGAGACTTCTGACTCCAACAGCTAGGGTTGCAAATAGGGAAATAACGGTCAAATTGCTGGAATGTTTGGAATCGGACTTGATAACGGCGGTAAGGAACAAACTGCGGAACTCCGCGGGAGGTGACTTGCCGTCCGCGGTAGCCCTAGCGGCTGCGCGGAGAGCTACGGCAGCAGGAACTGCCACCGCGGCTCACCAGAAAATTATCAAGAGCATGGGAAATTGGACCAAGTCCCGCGATGACAAATATTACTGGTCAGACATCCTGGAAACGGCCAAGGAGATTGTCGAGGACGAGGCAGTATCTTTTTACAATACTGAGACCAGACCCGACGCTCCTAAGAAAGCCCAAGGCAAAACTGCTGTTATGCTGAACGAGTCCGCGGGGATCAAACCCGGATTTGCGCAAAGCATTGAGGACAAGTTACAGGCGATTGAGGCGACCATGGTTGCAAACATGGACAAGATGGTTGTTGCAGACAAGCAGAGATGGCAAGAGTTTGAGACCGCGTTGCAGAAAATGCAGCAAGGCAAGAAACCAACTCCGGAGACCACTCCGCAGAGTTGGGATAATCCAAACCGGCCCACCTCGAGCAACATGCGACCAGTCACCTCGAGAGACTGTTTCTATTGTGGAATTTTTGGCCACTTCATTGGGGATTGTCTTAAGCATAAGGACGACATAGACAAAGGCCTCATTAAAGTCATTGATGGTCGAACCTTGTTCTTCGATGGCAGACCGATTCCGCGGGAGCCCAAGAACAAGCCACAGTCTCAAAAAGCCGCGGAGTACCGAGCAAGGCAGACTATGAATAGTAATTTGCTCGCTTATGACTTCGTGGGGCAGTATTCCCTCGGAGAGCCCAATACTCCTGAGTATGACTCCAAAGAGGATGAAATTCGTACATTGAGGGTTGAACGGCAGAATTTGCGAGTCGCACTTCTGCAGAAGCAGAATGAAGTGGACCACCAAGGGTCCGCGGCCGCTTCTAGTTCTTCCTCGGAACCTGAGGAGATACAAATCAACCCTCTGGCAAAAATGGCGGAATTCATGATAACGCACTGGGATGCCAATAACCAACAGTTCGTCATGACTCGGAATGGGTCAGGTCAGAACTCCGAGGAGCCGGATTTTTAGGTAGTTCAAGGAAGGAGGCCAGCAGCCGCAAGGTTGCTGGGCGCAAAAAGCCTCCCGAGAGCCAGTCAAAGACGCCGAAACCCCCAGTTCTAGCAAAGAAGCCTGAAAAGGCTGGACCAGTAGGACCTGAGAAGGTCCGAGTTGAGCCTGAGAAGGCAAAATCTAGACCAAAAGTTACAATAGAGGAAGTCGAGAATTCGGATAATGAGTCGTCCGAGGAGGAAGCCGAGCTGGCACCCAAGAAAAAGGTGGCTTTCGAGCTACCCTATCAAAAGGTGGTTCCAATCCAGCACGTCCCTCCACCCAAGACTGCTCCTCGTAAGCCAGTAGAGCGCTTGGAAACTGCGAAATCGTCGGGCAAAAATAAATCATACGCCCTGAGATCCGATTTGGATGAGATGACTTCGACCAAGGAGACTCTGAACCAGATCATGGAGACGAGAGTGAAGGTTCCCATAAAGCGGCTGCTAGGCAATTCTCCTGGCCTGCAAAGGGACTTTAGGTTGACAACGACCAAGACCAGAAGACCATATTCTAGACAGGAGCTAGGAGATGTCTTACTGGCAGAAATAGCGGAAAACTCGGAGTCCGCGGGGTCAGAAAACGACCCGCGGGGTGACGATTTGCCCTATCCAGTGACTCTGGAGTTGGAAGTGGTACTTGCAGAGGATGCGATTGAATTGTCGGAACTTCCTTTCGATCAATATGTCCAGATCTTGACTCAGCAGATAGGAGACATGCCCGAGGGAGCTATAATTATGGGAGATCCCGTATTACAGTACCTTGAAAGCTTGTCCCCGGGCGAGGTCCCAAAACAAGTCTATACGGCTATGACCTCTGCCGCGCTGCGCTGTGTCTATCCAATAGTTAATGGAGAAGGCGTAGTTGAGTCGATCACAGACGGTGGATCACAGATCGTGTCCATGTCATCGGAAGAAGCGACAAATCAAGGGGTTCCGTACGATCCCAGTATTCAGATCCTCATGCAGAGCGCAAATGGCCAAGTTGAGAAGACACTTGGTCTTGCGCGGAATATTCCGTTTGGGTTCGGGCCGCTCACGGTGTACCTACAAGTACATGTAATCCGAGTGGCGCCGTACAAGGTGTTGCTGGGACGACCTTTCGAAATATTAACCGAAAGCGTTGTAAGAAATTCGAAAGATGGTAGCCAAACCATCACGATGACAGACCCTAACTCGGGAGCTCGGGTAACAATTCCTACCCGCCCGCGGGGTTTCTATAAACAGATCCAGCCACCGCGGAATACCGAAACTGAATTGCCCGCGGAGTCCAAGCCGGATTTTTAACATTATTCAATGAACTCGAGGAAGAGGGAGAATTAATGACTGCATGGGACTTCGACGAGAATGGTGATTTAGTTTGTCTTGGCTATGGCACGCCAAGTGAAGGGAAATTGGCTTCCGAGGAAGATAAGCAGAGAGCTTATCTCTGTGCCGCGCAGAGTTTTATCGAACAGGACCAGCCTGCGGCCCAACTCTTAAATGAGTATATGGGCAACACCGAGACTGAAAAGGGGATGGAAGTCTTCGTTTTCAAGGAGGTGGCACCGCAGTCCGAGGCTCCGCCAAAATCAAACCGTCCGCGGAAAACTTTTCAGACTGGGAAAATGACCCGGAAAGTGAGTTCAATGCTGCAGAAGGTTGGATCAGGAGTTGGGAAGATTGGCTCTCGCCTACACAAATCTGTACCCACTGTACCTTCAGTACCTCGGGAAGGGATGACACCCACATCCGTTTTTGTTGGGAAAAAGTACAAACCCGTGGATCAGAAAATAAAACCGATTTTGACCGAGTTACCTTCCAAGTTCAGGATAGAACGGAAGATAACCGGAGACCCATTACAAGATATGCCTACCCTGAATCCGAACCCACCAGAGTTCGTACCAGTAGGGAGGTATACTGAGAAACGGCGTGATATTATAGACGCCATTCATAATGACGGCCTCTTGGAGCCCGAGGAAACTAAATTCCTCCACCACTTCATGAGCGTCCATGAGAAGAGCTTCGCTTGGGAAGAAGACGAGCGGGGTCAGTTCAAACATGAATTCTTTCCACCGGTGGAGATGCCCGTGATTAAGCATACTCCGTGGGTCTGCTCGCAGATACCCATACCCCCCGGACATTTTGAAGAATTCTGTAAGAACATTAAGGCAAAAATAGATGCTGGTGTCTATGAGCCTTCGAATTCTTCTTATAGATCGCCTATTTTTGCGGTGATTAAGAAGGATGGAAAATCTCTACGGATTGTGCATTCGTTGGAATGTTTGAATGAAGTAACTATTCAACATTCAGGGGTCACTCCGGGGACGGAAACCTTAGCAGAACATTTTGCTGGCCGTGCCTGTGGTGGTGCTCTAGACATGTTCGTTGGGTACGATAATCGAGACCTCTCCGAGGGATCGAGGGATTACACTACGTTCCAAACACCTTATGGCGCCCTGCGCCTGGTTAAATTACCTATGGGTTGGACGAACTCGGTACCTATATTCCATGATGATGTAACATACATTCTTCAGGATGAGATACCTCATGTAACAATCCCGTACATCGATGATGTGCCAATCCGCGGACCTGAAACTCGGTATGAATTACCGGGTGGTGACTATGAAAGAATTCCTGAAAATCCGGGGATTAGACGTTTTGTCTGGGAACACTTTCAAAATTTGAATAGGGTTGTCAGTAGAATGATCTATGCCGGAGGAACCTTCTCTGGAAAGAAAGCCGTACTGTGCAAAGGGGAGTTCTCCGTGGTGGGACACATTTGCACGTATGAAGGCAGAATTGCGGACAAAAGCCGCATTGAAGTAATAAACAACTGGGGGCCGCTCGCAAACTTTTCGCAGTGTAAAGCTTACCTCGGAACAGTTGGAGTGTTGCGTTCATTTATAAAGAATTTCGCGAAAATTGTGGAACCTATAAATGACCTCACAAAGAAAAATGTACCTTTCGTGTGGGGACCCCAGCATGATAAAGCTCAAGCAGATGTAAGGGAAGCGTTGAAGGATTGCCCAGCACTGAAACCATTGAACTACAAGTGGAATTCAGAGGTAATCTTTCAGGTCGATACCTCCTGGAGGGCCGTGGGGATTATAATTTTCCAACTTGATCCCGAGGACCCTACCAAGAAGTACTACGCGCGCTTCGCCTCTATTACCTTGTCGGACAGAGAGGCTAATTACTCTCAGCCTAAAAGGGAATTATTCGGCTTGATGCGAGCACTCGAAGCCACGTATTATTGGATCTTCGGAGTGCGAAGACTTGTAGTTGAAACGGATGCTCTGTATATCCGCGGAATGTTGAAGAACCCTGGAATGGGTCCAAACGCAACCATTAACAGATGGATTGAGAAAATCCTGATGTTCCATTTTAAGTTGAAACATGTGCCGGGAGCTACCTTCGCTCCGGACGGACTCTCTAGAAGAGATCCTCACCCGGGTGATGAAGTGTTTCCAAACTCCGAGGAAGGACTCGATATTAACGAGCCACCCATGGACCACGAGGACGTTGATGAAACCGGGCCTCAGCCACTGGACTTCGAAGAGTTTAAGCACACGATTGATACTAGGGGTGGATACCTTTTAATGGAAGACATGGCAGAACATGTCGCAGACTTCTGGCGAGAGGCGAGCAGCGCTTATGAAATTGAACAGGATATCCGTTCTAACTGCGCAAAGGCTTACTCCGCGGAAGGCTTGGTTGTACCGCAATATCTACAGGCATCTGAACCTTTGATTCCGGACTTGGAATTAAAGTGGAATCCTGACAAACGCGAGCCTTATGTTGAGGACCATAGGTCCGAGGGCGCGAAAATGCAGGATGAAAGACTGAAAATCCTGCGGGTTTGGCTAGAAGATACTCTGCAAAAACCCGCGGGGATCCCAGATAAAAATATGAAGACCTGGCTGAGATGGGCTTCGCACTTCTTTTTGAAGGGGGGGAGGCTATATCGAAAATCAGTTGGGTCAGCGCATCAACTTGTGGTAGATAAAGAACACCGGATGTATATGATGAGGGCATCACACGATAGCCTGGGACACCGCGGATTCTTCGCCACGAAAGAGTTGATTGGGTTGCGTTTCTGGTGGCCAGAATTTGAACGGGACGTTAGCTGGTATGTTCGGACTTGCCATTTGTGTCAAGAAAGACAACAACAGTTAGCCCGAGTACCACCAGTAGTAACGCATACACCCAGTATTTTTCAGGTCATACACACGGATGTAATGATCATGGGAGCAGTCAGCAATGGTCATCATTTAGCGGTCGCCGCCCGAGATTCTTTAACTAGATGGGTTGAAGGCCGGCCGTTGAAATCTGACAATGCTCAAGCCCTTGGAATGTTTCTCCTAGAAGACATATATGTCGCTGGGGTTGTCCCGCGGTAATTATCACGGACAATGCGAAGCAATTCAAAGCGGCAGCAGAATGGCTTAGAGATAAATACGGGATACAAAATATACAAATATCTCCGTATAACTCTCAAGCAAATGGCAACGTAGAAGTCGGACACTGGTCGACACGCCAGATTCTGTACAAGGCCACGGGAGCTAATCCCAAAAAGTGGTTCTATTTCTTCCCTCAGTACCTGTGGGCGGAAAGGATTACTATCCGGAAAGGAATGGGATGTTCTCCGTTTTTCTTGGCCACTGGCGCGCATCCAGTATTACCACTGGACGTTGAAGAGGCAACCTGGCTAGTAGATTTACCAGGGAGAGTCTTAACTGACTCGGAATTGATTGGTTTCCGCGCGCAGGCATTAGCCAAGCACTCTAGTCACGTTGAAGCCATGCGGAAACGGGTAGACTATGAGAAGCGGGTCGCCGTACGGAAGTACGAGCGAAACCACGGAAATACCATAGTAAATTATGACTTCAAGCCTGGCCGGCTAGTCTTGGTCCGAAACACTCGAGTGGAGAAGTCTTTGGACTCCAAGATGGAAGCACGGTACCTGGGGCCTATGATTGTGATCAGACGGACTCAGGGGGGCGCATATTTAATTGCTGAGATGAATGGAGCAATGCTGCATGATAGGATTGCCGCCTTCAGGGTAATTCCCTACGAAGCGCGGTACAGTATTCCTATTCCGCGGGATATCCACAAGCTCATTGATTTGTCGCCCGAGGCACTCGCAGAATTAGTACGGGACATGCCGCGGCGCAGTAAAAAATACAAAGGACCAGACTTGCAGTTTGGCCGGATGAAACTGCGCGCGGTCCCGGAAGACTTTGAAGAATCAGAGTCGTCTGACGAGACAGACGGAGAAGAGGAGATTCGCCGCTGGGATATGGACTCAGAAAGTGAGGACGACGGCCCGCGGAGATCTAAAAGAAATCGCGAACAGCCCGCGGAGTCTAAAATTGGCTCTAAAGCGCGCGACCTCGCTCCGCGGAAGACAAAATGAGTCGTCAAACAAATGTATTGGCGGACTGCTGCTATGGTAAAACTGTGCGAGGGAAACTCGGAGCGGTCTCTACAAATCTAGCTAAGTAGAGACTTGAACAGAAATAAGTCCGTGGAGGTGCTGTTGAAGCACCGAGGAGTACTGTTGAAGTACGGGGTAGATTCGAGACGATAGAAAGGAAACTGTTTACACGACAGGGGACTGCTGTGGATAAAATTAGCAGGGAAATCGTCAGGATAAATCGAACTACTCACGGGAACCGAGATCAAGGGAGGGATATAATCCTCATCCATCTTGGTGTCGTACTCTTCGCGAAGGACAGCTAGGTCCGTGACAAAGATCTCGCGAAGACGGAAATAATGCTTGATGCGATAGTTGCACTTATTGATTTCGTCCTCCAAGGCGGACTCACGAGTATTGAAAAACTCCGTGGGGTCGGTCTCGGCGACATGGCGTTCAACCAACTTCGCAGTAGCAGATAGAAGGTCGGGAGTAATGCCCTCACGTGGCATAGGGGTGGATTCCCGCGGGAGACCTATGAAATAGAGTGAGTAGCGCAGCTTGGAAACGGTAGAGCTGTTACGCACTGGAAATAATAGCCTCCTGGTCAGAATCATACCCGTAAACGCTCCCAGAGCGAGGACGCTTGCGAGACAACTCCGCGGGAGAAGTTTTAGCAAGAACCTTGGCAGCCTTCTTGTAACCAGGAGAGTAAACGTTAAGAAAGCGAATATTCTCGTAACGAAGGCGTACCGTTTCAGGGCGCTTGGGAACCATCTGGTGAAAAGTAATTAACCAGAAAGTCAGCCCGCGGGGTCGGAGCGAGCCAAATAAAACATACCTTGGCACGCTTGCGAGCCTCCTCGGCGACCTCCGCGGAGGTTGAGGCCTTGGAGGCGTCCTTGGGCTTGCCGTCATCGGTGATAATCGCCTTGACCTTGGTGAAATGAAGGTCCGCGGGGATCGCTTTGGCGGGAATGGTACCGAAGAGGAGTTCCTCGGTAACTTCGTCCATCTGAAAGTCGAGAAATTTCTTGAGCACCCATTGAAGTCCTGGCGAGTATAAAAATACCTTGTCAGTGGGCTGCGACGCGGGTTGCGTTTTATCAGACGCACTCTTGTCGTCCTCGGACTGCCCATGCTCGTCCTCGGAATCGATGACGATGGGGGTAGACTTCACAGTCTGGAATGAAGTAAAAATCAGCAAGGAATAAAGCGCGAAGAGTAGAGGACGCACCTTTTTTCCTTTGCCCTTGGCCTTGGAAGCGTCTTTAGCGGCTTCCTTGGCCTCCTTCGCAAGCTTCTTGGCCGCTTTGGCCTCGCGACGAGCCTCGCGAACAGACTCGTAGTGCTCGATGATCCAGTTGATCTCGCGAAGTTGTTGCTCGGGCATACGATACCCGGGAACGTCCTTCTGGATCTGATGACCCTTCTTGCGGGACTCGTACACAAGCTCCTTGATCTCGGGGCGGTGCTCGAGGATCTCCTTGAAAGGATACAAGTGGGACTATAATGCCCGCGGAGTCAGTCCGCGGAAAGAAAATAAAAATCATTGTGACGCACCGCGGCCGTAATGATCTTCTTGAACGTACTCATACGAAAGTTGACATTGGTCGGGGTGGGCGTGATGCTGTTATAGTCGGACCAGGCGTCGATAAGAGCCTGGCAAGCGGCGTCAACGGCAGCGGAATCAGTGATGAAAGGCATTATAATCCGAGGAGAGGAAAGTTTGGGTGGTTCAGGTTGTCGCCAAAACCTCCTTTTAAGGATTTGGTAGATAATCGAATACGGAGAGAATCTGCGCTAAAATTTTGGAAAACTTCAGTGGCGAGCGATGGCGATAGCGCGTTTCGGCCTGACTTACCAGCCAAGAAAAGTAACCGAGGACGGTTAAACTTTTAGTGGGGGGGAGAGGGCGGACGGCCGCGCGACCGAGTCCTCGGAACCACATGGTGGGCGCTAAGCGTTCCTCGGACCATGCGAAAAGACTTTCCTTGAAGAACAAAAGTGGCGTGCTAAAGATAGCCGTTTGACTTGGCGAAATATCTGATCGGTGTCGAGTCGACGAACCGAGCCTAAGAACTTGGTAACCGAGCCTGTCAAAGTGGTTTGAAAGGTGCTTCTTGAAACACCGATCATGCTCACGCGACCTGACTAAAGCACGCGAGGTGGATTGATAAACTAAATTTTTGAAATATCTACGCATGCGAGCAGGCGCAGGCCCTGGGCTAGACTTCTGGAAAATGATTAGAACAGGCCCGCGGGCCTATGATTCCAAGAAAAGACATTGAGAACTGCAGATATTTTGCAGAAATCTGTAAATCGGAGTGGTATAGACCCGATAAACAGCATGGGCAGGCCCGCGGGAGCGGGCCTCGGCCTTGAAAACACGTGAAACGTGCGTCCGCGGACAGCTGGTCTATGACTAAAAATCCCGCGGAGCCGTTGAACCAGTGAACTCGAAACAAATTTGGACTTGAGCCAAAACACGAGCTTCACGGTCACGAGTTAGAAAGCAGAGCTAATTGACCCGGGAGTGCGCGGGGTGACTACTTGAATAAATTGTAGTCCTTCACAAGACTCCGCGGACAAAAAGTGCACTTAAGAGATAATGAAAACTGTCTCAAAATAAAGTCGCACAGACAGACAAAAACTTTGGCATTGCAAGAAAATTACAAGTCGTTCTCGAACACTACAAAGAATACTACCTAAGGAAAGGTTACAAGTAGAATGCATGTAACTAAATTGGTAAGTAAAATGAGTAGTGGAAACGACGGCAGTAGTTCGCGATATAAGTCCAAGAAATTTTTGAGAAGCGCGTCCGCGCGCTGAAAGAATTGACTACGCCTCCGCGGCACCTTCCGCGGACTCCTGCGGGTTGCCCTCGTCCTGGCGCGAGCCTTCTGTCGGACCAGTTTGTGGTGCCGAGGGAGGAGTTGGCGCTGAAGAGTAGCGAGGCGGCGGCCCAGGCGGAGAACGTCGAGGGCCCTCAGAGCGCGGCACAGTAGAAGAACTAGGCACGGGACCCGCGCGCTCAGGCGCCCGCGGACCCGACCCAGAGACGTAGCCGAGGGGCGGTGAACGAGCCCTCGGAGCTTGCGCTGGTTGCGCAGGCTGCAGTGGATAAGTCGGCGGCGGCGCCGGGCGTGCAGGCGGACGCGGGGGTACAGCCACGTAAGGCCGCGAAGTGGAGCGCGAGGACGATGCTGCTGGCTGGCGCGAAGTCGATGCTGCGGACTGGCGCGGAGCGGGTTGCTCGAGACCCGCGTCGAACTCGTCGTCTTCCTCGCGAAGTCGCTCGGCCAGTTGACGCTGAAGGAAGTCCGGGAAGGGACGAATAGGATTGACGAAGTCGTAGTCCTCGGGGACAACCTCAGGGGCGACGAAGGCGCGGTACTGGTTTGACTGCTGGACGTGCGCCGAGGCGTCGACCCAGTCGCCAATCACGGGCGGACCAAGGGCGTGGACGTAGCGGTCGCTGCGGTCAGGAGGAAGCGGCGCATCCGCGGGGAACTGACGCATGTGGACTTCGCCGGGAGGGAAAAACTCCTCCCAGCGTCCGCGGACGGTCTCCTCGGTGACGTTGGCACGGTCCAGGAAACCTTCGATGGTCTCGACGATGGTGGGGTCCTCGAAGCGCTGGACGAAGTCCTCGAGCGGCAGCACGTCGCGAGTGCGGAAGTACAGCGCGGCGAATTGGCTGATCGCGAGGTTGTAGTCGACCAGGTAACGGCGCGCAAGGGCCTGGAAAAGGTCAAGGTTGCGGCGCGCGTGTACCATGTTGCAAAGCTGAGCGGCGAGGGCTGGCCGCGGGGAGAAAGGTCAATAAAAAAAGGGATTAAAAATAAAATAATGGGGACGCACCGGCGTTCCCGATATCCATGAAGTCCTTCAAACGATCCTGGACTAGCACCAGGTTCGCCGCCTTCTCCTTGAACGAGCACTTGAGCTTCTTGGACGCGCAGGGGACGCATGCAAGTCCGTGGCGCACGAACCTGCAGGTTTCCCCGCGGGTGCAGCAAGCGGGGCAAGGGAAGGGCGACTAAAAACTAGTTAGTCACCCGAGGACTTGCAAGAATAAAGAAATAAAAGACTTACGCGGTGAACATCGACTTGCGTAAGCGCAGAGTTTACCAGATCCACGGAGATGGCGGTCGGGAAACGAGCGTCGTCGGCCGCAGGGGAGGGATCTGCAAAAATAGAATGAGAAAAAGACCAAGCGGAATGGGGGCTGACTTACCATTTGTAAAGGCGGCGTCCTCCTCTTCCGCGGAGTCGGGGATCTCGACTATGTCGGGTTCAGGCTCCACAGCTCGGCCTTTGCCTTTGGAACCGCGGGACTTGCCCTCGTTCTTGGTGGTGCGTGGCTTGGGCGTGGGCTTGGGCATCTGGCGGTCGGGCGGAGCTTTAGCAGCCGCGGAACGCGAACTGGAAGCGCGCGGGGCAGCCTAAAAATAAAAATAAAATGAGTTCTCAAAATTAGGGCGCTTTAATAAAAGAAAGCGCACCGCGGAAGCCTCCGCGCCCTCGGGAAATTCGAAGTCGTCATCGACCTCGGCCTTGGGTTTGCGGCCGCGACGAGAACTTGAGGCGGCAGCATTTTCGGTGCGCGCACGCTTGGCGCTAGGGCCTTCGAGGTCGTCGAGGTGGTCGAAAGAAAATTGCGAGTCTACGGGCTCGGGCATGACGAAGGAGTGCGAGATGAATAATGACTTCATCTGCGTGAAAAAGAGTCAGTTGTAGGGACAAAATAGAAGCAAAGGGAGCGTACGTGGGCGTCAGCGCTGCGCGGACACTGCTCCTGTATCTGGTCCCGCAACTTGTCCAACCCTTCCTCCGCGCGGAGATTTTTATTGATGCAATAGTTGAGGAAATTGCGCGCAAAGACATTGACTTGAAAGAGGAAAGCCTCGACGATGTCGGGAGGGTTGGCGGCACTTTTGTGATGGTTATAGCGCACCTAGCAAAGGGGAGCGTGAGAAATCAGCATAAAAGTAAGAATAGAGATGAAAAGAGACGCACCAGCAGAGGGACAAAGTCCCGTAAGGCCTGCAAGGCGCTGCTGGCGGAGACATTTTGATTCCAGTCTTGCCTGAGGCAAGCAATGAGGGTCTTAGCGGCCGAGGTTCCACGGAAGATCTGCCACTCGTCCTGCTCGAGCGGACGCTCGAGCGGCGGAAGAGGGAAAAGGGCGGTGACCTTGCGTTTGTTGGCACCGGACATGGCCGCGGATCGAAGAAAAGACGAGAGAGCGGGAAAGCAGCGACCCGCCGGGCGACTAGCACCCAAAGGAGTCAGAGGACGGCGGGGGTGTTGGTGGCAAGAGACAAAGAGAAGAAGCGGCTGCGGCGCTAGACTGGGAAATGCCCATCAGCGCAAGAAGCCCGTTGAATTGAATGCCATAATTGGGCTTCAAACATATGATGTACCCAAAAATAACGGTTCTAGAACGCCGCGTGCTTGATAGGGATGGAACTGCGGCGGCGAAGACGTAATAAGCCCGCAGGGAAAGTCCAGGGACAAAGGAGCGTGGTAGGGAGAGGCAAAAGAGACATAGGGGCCGCGGAAAAAATCCGTGGACGGCTAAGTCCGTACCGCCGATCCCGAACCCATCAAATTTGATGACGTCACGGAAATCAAGAGTCCTCGGGACGGAGGCAGATCCTGTCTGATGGATTACTATTTGTGATCTACATCTAAATGGGTATCAAAGTCTACCCGCGGGTGGTTCAAAAAGTCAAAAATAAATCAGTTGCGAACAAAGACATGAATTGGAAAATAATTGGGAGTCATATGGGCACAAAAAACACAAAAATATATTGGCGTCTTATGAAGCTATCATTCTAAGACCACTAAAGTCTGTTGACCGAGGACGGTCAAGATTTAGTGAAGGGGAGATGATACGGCCTGGATACAACCAGCCGTATATTCGTTCTTTTAGCGGTGTATTACGACTCCGCGGGGCCCCTGCCCGGTGATATACAATTAGAGTTAGAGTGAGCTCCGAGCTGCTAGCTGTGTATTGATGATGCCAGAGCATGTATCCAGTCGTGGACGCGCTAAGGCTCGGTCCTTTTACCATTGAGGGTCAGCATAGCGCTCCGCGGAGCGTATACGTGCACAGACAGAGTTATTCCTGTATTTCCGGGATATGGCTTGCCCTGTTGGCTAGATGCCATACCAAGGAGATTAAACATTAAAAGCCTAGACGAACAGTTGTGGACTAGTAGTGTCCGAAAGCACTGGACTGACCAGTCCGCGGAGTGATATTGTCGAGTCCGCGGAAGCGGACTCTGACTAGATACCTGACAAACCAAGGGGCGAAGGCCCCGCGGACTGCCAAAGTTGACGAGCGAGAGCCCGCGGAGAGTTTCCGCGGACTCAGTACTCTGGAAATAGACCCATGTGACGGACGCGACGCGCCCGCGGGAGACCAAACAAGAGCATTGCAGCGATCGCTGATCCGAGGGATCGGACAGGCACCGTTGGCCGAAGCTGAGCTGTACACACGGCACAGTAGGACAAATACCGTACCAGCTTACTCGCTGGGAGATGACACAATGGCTGGGATTATCAACCATGCCGGCGCAGGACGTACCCTTCCGCGGGGCGGCCATGGACACGAATGTGTTCGGCTCCTCCGCGGGAATTTCAAATATACCCAAAACGGGTCCGCGGAGTCATTCAACATGACTCTCGACTGCCGACCCACCAAACTAGAGAGGCCTTGGCCGCGCGTTTCTTCCTATTTCGCTCCGTATTACTCAGTCTCTCTTATTTCCTGTTACACATCTGTTGTTTGTAATTTATTTAGAAAGTAGTATAAAAGCCCACGGAAAACCCGCAGTACAGCAGTTCATCCTTGCCCGCGGAGGTGCCCAGACAGTAGTCGAACGGCACCTGCCATTAACCGGCCTCGGTGTCCTCTGTATCAGCGCGGAGATTTGTGATATAAAACATCTCTTTGTGTAGATTCATTAAATTGAAGCTTTGATATTTGTTGGCTCTAAAAAGCTTTAAGTTCATCTTAAGCCTTCTACACCTCGCTTCGCTCCGCGGAGTTGAGAAACCGTTAAAAGAACCTTGTTAAGTGGCAAGGTCGGCTATTGGAATCGCTCCCCGCTTTAGTAGGACGGTCGTAGCCAGGGTATTGGAATCGCTCCCGTATAGCAGGGCGGTCGTATCCGAGTGACTGTTGGAATCGTCCCCGTTGAGCAGGACGGTCGCAGTTTGCCTTTGTATTGGAATCGCTCCCCGCCTTAGTAGGACGGTCGTACAATTGTGCAGAGATCCCGAGGACCCATAAGTTGGTAGTCCGAGGACACTTTCATATTTCCATACACCCGAAAATACCCTCCGCGGTATCAGAGTGGTCGACTTTTAGTGGTTATTTATAACTACTGCGCTCCGCGGAAGTCCTAATAAGGCTTTCTTAGAGTTGATATTGTTCAAACTACACGAGAGAAGGATCAATCTTACCTGTATACTTCAGGGTGACCCGAACTCAATTCTTAGCACATCGTATTGGTTGTGTATAGTGTGTTGTGTGTGTTGGTTGGTTTTAGTGTGATTTCTCCTCGGAGTTTTCTATCTATATCTAGCTACATTTTGCAGCCTATACGTTGGTGCACCGTTTCAGCGCGTGACAGGTCTCAGTTGAGGGCTTTACTCTGAGGACTCTGCTATTCTGATGGTGGTCCCGTGAAATAAAGTTTCCTTTGATTGCCAACGTTGTCAATTGAGTTTGAGTTTTGAGAGAGCCATGTGTCCGTTGTCTTGAGATCAGAGAGAGCATTTTGGGATTTGTGATTTGAGACCATCGAACCATGGGACTTGTGCCCAAACTAACAACTTGCCGGCCTTCAGCTGTTACTTGCGCTATAGCTGAGAAGCTTAAATCAAACTATAAACCACTCGGTTTCAATCTTGACCTAGTCAAATTGTTACTTGAACCAAGTGCCCATAGAGAAAGTTCCTCTTTCAGTAGCTTCTCACAGTACAGAGCCAATTTAAAAAAACTTGTCAAAAAATCATTGGGGCAATTAAGAGGTGTTTAGTGTTTGAGATCTAGTATTTGAGTATCACTGGTTGAGAGATTCAAGTTTTTCAGTACAATTTTCGGTGAAAAATGTCGTTAGTTTTTCAGCAGTTTTTCGTTGAAAATTGTGCTGAAAAATTCAAACATTCTTCACCACAATTTGCAGTGGAAAACAAGGTGAAAAACTTGAAACAAGATTTTTGAAATTTCATGGCGGATTTTCACCAAGTTTTCACTCATGTTCCAACCTGAAAACAGAGGTGAAAAACTTAAAACTTTTTTCACCAGAATTCTCAGTGAAAAAAGATGTGTAAAATGTGTGAAAAATGTGAAAGAAAACTTGGTGAAAATTTTGAATCCCAGATTCCCTGGTTTTCATACATTTTTCATCATATTCTGATGTGTTTTTTTGGTGAAAAATGTGCTGAAATACAAGTGAAAAATTCAAGATATTCTTCACACATTTCTCACTTGGAACCAAGGTGAAAAATGTAAAATAGTTTGATTCAAATTTTTCAGTGAAAATTGCAAAATAGTTGTTTTCAAGTTTTACAGCACAAATATTTCAAGTTTTTCACCTGAAAAATGTGGTGAAAAACTTGAAACCTAGTTTCATTGTGAGATAGTATTGACTCCCACAGTGAGGTCAGAAGCATCAACACTCATTCAACTAGGTAGGTGCAGATTCATGGTCCCCTGGCCTCTCCGCATCTTTCTGATCCACTTTTAGGCAGATCCAAGGGGGCCAGTTATTAGTACTGCGCGGGTGGATCATAGTTGGCCAAATGCAGGTCAACTCTTGAATGGCGTTCAGAGTGCCTAGCCAATGTTCTAGCCCAAAGACTGAGATTTAAACGTGGGCCATCGTGCCCGATGCTCACAGCCAATCTCGTATAATCAAGTGTTTCCCATAGTTCCAAAAGTAGCTCGCACTAGGTGAGCTCACAACATCGATCCTTAAGTCTTCCCACACCTTCCTAACCAATTTTTAGACAATTCCATGGCCAAGGGGGTCCATTCTTAGTCTCACACGTGAATGGAGCCGATGTCTGCCATAAATGTGCCTAGCGTGAAGCCTCGGAAGGATCGAGAGGAGTCGAAGGCATGCAGACCAATGTAATGCCATGTGCTTCAAGATATTCTGAGTGCTCAATCGTTGGTTCAAGGCTTAGGAAGGCCACTCCTCCTCGGCAGGTCAGCTAGACCCATTAGGGATGCAAAAGTGGCAGCACCTTGCCGAGGGTACTCAGGCAGAACTCTATGAGAGTGAACATCTGGGCTAAGGGAAAACACTGCTGGCATGAGTGTGTGGGCATTTGCTTTCTTTGGATCATGGAGCAGCACGTGGGTTTGTCTTCAACACTTTCTTGCATGCTGGCCGAAGGCAAGAAGTTTTGGTTTTGCCACTGTTGTGCCTTCGGCTGTCTCTGTGCTGGTTCTCAGCCAGAAACAGTGAATCTAATACTCATTCTTCGTACTTATATTGGATACATTCGAGTGCATATTTAGATACTTTTGTATTTCAGTAGGATTTCTTTGCAGTTTCAATGGGAATGGGTGAGATGGTTTTGGGAGAGAATTCAAATCCAACAAAACATCTCCTTCAAGTGAAACTTTCAAAGCATGAGTTCAAATTGTCTGATCAGTGATTCTGGCTGATGCTGGCACAAATTTATATTCCACGGGCCCGCAGCTGAGTTGTTGCTGCAAACAGTGATTTTGGCAAACTCTCTAGACGGAACTTTTTCCTGTAGGCTCACAGTGAGGTGGATTTCCCTGCTGGAGGCCTGGACGGTTGCATGGAACCCTGATGAGTCCAGAATGATCATTGGACGAAAAATCCACTATCAAAATCACCTTCTCGCAGCTGAGTTCATACTGCAAACAGTGATTTGGGCAACAACTCCTCTTGATCCTTCCGAGACTTCCTGCTAGTCACATTTATGGTACACATCAGCTCCATTCACGTGCGAGACTAATAATGGACCCCAAGTCCGATGGGAGCGCCTTCTCGACCACCGTCCGGGATGACCGGTCCCCAGATATTCGCCCCCCGCACACACTTAGACCAGAGGAGGCCCTCGAATCCATGTCCAGGATGGCCCTCCCGGTCACCTACGCCCTCACACCTCGCGGAATCACCATGGACCTACCGAAAGGCAGTTCTTCCCGGAAAGCCATTCACCAATTCGCCTTCCATTACTTTCCTGAAACCGTTGGAAACTGTTTCAGCCCCTCGTCACATAACGCATGACCCAAAGGAGGTAGGCGGAAAGGTATAAAAGGGAGACGGGAATGGGCCCAGTAGTCAGTGGTTCCTGGGTCAACGCCTTGGATGTCGGATCCCCCCGCACTGTTCCATAGTGTACTCCTAGTCCATCACCAATAACAGTTGTCCACCACTCACTTGCTTCACAGCATTTTACTTCTAACCCCCCCTTGCAGCTTAAGTCCATAAGCTCGCGCCTCACAATTTTTTGTTTCTAGCCTCAGCCCATCGACAACCCAACCGTCCCAGCTGGACGTTTCACGCCTCGACACACAGGCCCTCGACCGGTTTATTCACACACACACACACTCCCTATGGCCACCGTCCCGGTGAGATGGTCCACCCCAACTCAGCTGCAAGAAGGCGATTTTGGTGGTGGATTCTTGGTCCGATGATCATTCTGGACTCATCAGGGTCTCATGCAACAGTTCAGGCCTCCAGCAGAAAAATCCAGCTCACTGCGAGCCCTTGGAAAAAAATTCCATCGCTTGAATTGCCCGAAATCGCTGTTTACAGCAACAACTCAGCTGTGAGCAGGTGATTTTGATGCTGGATTTTCTGTCTGATGATCATTCTGGACTCATCAGGGTCTCATGCAACCATCCAGGGCTCTAGCAGAAAAATCCAGCTCACTGCGAGCCCATGGAAAAAGATTCCGTCGCTTGAATTGCCCGAAATCACTGTTTACAGCAACAACTCAGCTGCGAGAAGGCAATTTTGGTGGTGAATTCTGGGTCCGATGATCATTCTGGACTCATCAGGGTCTCATGCAACCGTCCAGGCCTCTAGTAGAAAAATCCACCCCACTGCAAGCCCACGGAAAAAAATTCCGTTCAGAGAGTTGGCCAAAATCACTGTTTGCAGCAACAACTCAGCTGTGAGAAGGTGATTTTGATGGTGGATTCTGGGTCCGATGATCATTCTGAGCTGATCGGGGTCTCATGAAACCACTCAGGCCTCCAGCGGGAAAATCCACCCCACTGTGAGCCCACGGAAAAAAATTCCGTCCAGAGAGTTTGCCAACATCACTGTTAATGTGGCTGCAAGATGGAGACTTTGTTGGTGGATTCTTGGTCTGATGATTGTTCTGAGCTGATCAGGGTCTCATGCAACCGTCCAGGCCTCCAGCAGGGAAATCCACCTCACTGTGAGCCTACAGGAAAAAGTTCCGTCTAGAGAGTTTGCCAAAATCACTGTTTGCAGCAACAACTCAGCTGCGGGCCCGTGGAATATAAATTTGTGCCAGCATCAGCCAGAATCACTGATCAGACAATTTGAACTCATGCTTTGAAAGTTTCACTTGAAGGAGATGTTTTGTTGGATTTGAATTCTCTCCCAAAACCATCTCACCCATTCCCATTGAAACTGCAAAGAAATCCTACTGAAATACAAAAGTATCTAAATATGCACTCGAATGTATCCAATATAAGTACGAAGAATGAGTATTAGATTCACTGTTTCTGGCTGAGAACCAGCACAGAGACAGCCGAAGGCACAACAGTGGCAAAACCAAAACTTCTTGCCTTCGGCCAGCATGCAAGAAAGTGTTGAAGACAAACCCACGTGCTGCTCCATGATCCAAAGAAAGCAAATGCCCACACACTCATGCCAGCAGTGTTTTCCCTTAGCCCAGATGTTCACTCTCATAGAGTTCTGCCTGAGTACCCTCGGCAAGGTGCTGCCACTTTTGCATCCCTAATGGGTCTAGCTGACCTGCCGAGGAGGAGTGGCCTTCCTAAGCCTTGAACCAACGATTGAGCACTCAGAATATCTTGAAGCACATGGCATTACATTGGTCTGCATGCCTTCGACTCCTCTCGATCCTTCCGAGGCTTCACGCTAGGCACATTTATGGCAGACATCGGCTCCATTCACGTGTGAGACTAAGAATGGACCCCCTTGGCCATGGAATTGTCTAAAAATTGGTTAGGAAGGTGTGGGAAGACTTAAGGATCGATGTTGTGAGCTCACCTAGTGCGAGCTACTTTTGGAACTATGGGAAACACTTGATTATACGAGATTGGCTGTGAGCATCGGGCACGATGGCCCACGTTTAAATCTCAGTCTTTGGGCTAGAACATTGGCTAGGCACTCTGAACGCCATTCAAGAGTTGACCTGCATTTGGCCAACTATGATCCACCCGCGCAGTACTAATAACTGGCCCCCTTGGATCTGCCTAAAAGTGGATCAGAAAGATGCGGAGAGGCCAGGGGACCATGAATCTGCACCTACCTAGTTGAATGAGTGTTGATGCTTCTGACCTCACTGTGGGAGTCAATACTATCTCACAATGAAACTAGGTTTCAAGTTTTTCACCACATTTTTCAGGTGAAAAACTTGAAATATTTGTGCTGTAAAACTTGAAAACAACTATTTTGCAATTTTCACTGAAAAATTTGAATCAAACTATTTTACATTTTTCACCTTGGTTCCAAGTGAGAAATGTGTGAAGAATATCTTGAATTTTTCACTTGTATTTCAGCACATTTTTCACCAAAAAAACACATCAGAATATGATGAAAAATGTATGAAAACCAGGGAATCTGGGATTCAAATTTTCACCAAGTTTTCTTTCACATTTTTCACACATTTTACACATCTTTTTTCACTGAGAATTCTGGTGAAAAAGTTTTAAGTTTTTCACCTCTGTTTTCAGGTTGGAACATGAGTGAAAACTTGGTGAAAATCCGCCATGAAATTTCAAAAATCTTGTTTCAAGTTTTTCACCTTGTTTTCCACTGCAAATTGTGGTGAAGAATGTTTGAATTTTTCAGCACAATTTTCAACGAAAAACTGCTGAAAAACTAACGACATTTTTCACCGAAAATTGTACTGAAAAACTTGAATCTCTCAACCAGTGATACTCAAATACTAGATCTCAAACACTAAACACCTCTTAATTGCCCCAATGATTTTTTGACAAGTTTTTTTAAATTGGCTCTGTACTGTGAGAAGCTACTGAAAGAGGAACTTTCTCTATGGGCACTTGGTTCAAGTAACAATTTGACTAGGTCAAGATTGAAACCGAGTGGTTTATAGTTTGATTTAAGCTTCTCAGCTATAGCGCAAGTAACAGCTGAAGGCCGGCAAGTTGTTAGTTTGGGCACAAGTCCCATGGTTCGATGGTCTCAAATCACAAATCCCAAAATGCTCTCTCTGATCTCAAGACAACGGACACATGGCTCTCTCAAAACTCAAACTCAATTGACAACGTTGGCAATCAAAGGAAACTTTATTTCACGGGACCACCATCAGAATAGCAGAGTCCTCAGAGTAAAGCCCTCAACTGAGACCTGTCACGCGCGTGGAAAGGGGCAATGGTGTTAGCCTTCCATACTAGCTTGGGTCAAGATTCAGTGCCGTTCCCTTCAGAACGTCCTGCTTTTATACTACAAATTATATATGATTACAATGCATGATTACACTACTGCGGGTATATACAGGTATCCAGTAGGTCATCTGGTATCGGGATATTATTCCCAGTGGCTGATCATAGGCTCTATATGTTTAATTCTGACAAATAGGTTGGCTGTGGAGAGGGCAGAAGGAAGCACGATGTGATCCTGCCGCTTTGGTCGCCTCTGCACTCCGAAATACCTCGTAGACCACAGCTGTTTTTACGCCAATTTACGCATTGATTTTGTGCTCTCCGGCGCCTGTGAACCTTTCTATTTAACCTTGGGAACATAGAAGTCGTATCTGTACTGTTCAGCAAGTTTTGCAGCAGCGTAGGAAGATGCTACATTTGTCATTGATGAACTCGCATAAAAGATCAACAGCAAGTTGAACTAACCCGGCCTCAGCTTTGTGTGTCACATTCAAGATGACCGATGGGGACTCCCAGTTCCGTATGGAGGCGGAACACCTCCCTCCTTACCCACTTTATAGGTCGACTCCAAGCCTGGGTGATACACCTTGACTGTGATGGAGAAGGAGTACGGCCGTCAACAGCGAACGTGTACAAGACGGCGAATGTAGGGAGGCTGCCGCCGGGTACCGTTGACCGCCGTGCCCGTTCCGTGGGAGATCTGGAGCAAGGCATCAGCGGCACGACCACGGCACGCCTCCAAGCCGTTCTTTGCCGCCAAGAACCGGCCGGCAACAAACCCTTGTATCGTATCGTGAATACCTATGGGGGTTTCAAAGATATCCGATGTTTCCCCAATGTGTCAAGTCCTAAGTTGGAGGCAAAAGACCGTAAGTATGATCATGAGCCGACGCTGCTGAAGGTCAGATTATAGTTCGCGCGTTTGGAATTCAGCCAAATCACTCCAGCTTGCATATCAGAGCATTGAAGCACTAGCCGATATCGATTCTACATAATGCAAGTTCGGATTGAGGCTGTCAGGGGCGTGGCAAGCCCTATATTATGTTGTTGTGAGAAGTGTCTGGAAGGTTCCGAAGTTTGGAATCCGAAAGGCTCCATGTTCATGTTCATACGGTGGTTGAGATAGGCTTCCCGGCCGTCCGTCCCAAGATCTGGAAGAAAGAGAGAGAGATACAATAAGTATACACCGAGGGGCTGTACTTATGTAACTTAGACTCAAATCTACTGGTGCTCACCCAATCCACTTCGTCGATATTCTGCTGGAGAATAAGTTTCCCAAGTGTGGGGAACTCCGTGTCTATTTCCAGAAGTATTGTGGTGGTATGCGAGTCTCGGGGTACTTGTTTTATAATTCGACTCACGGCATTGCATCTATCCCTCACGTGCCGAATCACTCCGGATGCCAGCAAAAATCAGACTCTCCCTGTGTTCAACAGCGCAGAGGCGTGGAGCTAGCCCCATTTCCGAGTCGTTCCATTAAACATGTATTTCTCAGCAGTATTAACGCACTCGGGATACCGAACCCGTTCTACTTTGCCCGCATCCAAAACTGCGCTTGCCAAAGCGATTATAGTATGTTCGGCGAGGTGCCTTCAGTTGTTTCAGGTCTCCGCCAGACGAATCGATAGCGCGGAGCGCTGCGCCCCTGCACGGGACTCGGAGTTCTCAGTTGACTAGCAGGAGACTGTTGAGAGTGCAAGAGCCGGAGGCACTTGATGGCAGTAATGCACTGGTGAACTGTTGCTGACCTCCCGCTCATGGAAGCTGTATGCGGGAGTCACAGGCACTACGGCGATCATTTTGTCTTCCCGTGAGAAAAAGGGGTGTGAAAAATATACCTGGGGTCCTCGGGGTTTTACCCCCGATTTTACCCATAGTTTTACTTAAGGTAAAATTTGGCACACTTTTCCTGGCTGGAAATGGAAGTGTTTTGTCAGGAAAAAAATTAAGTCTGGCGGGTGGGAATTTTTTTTGGCGGGGGTGGGAATTTTCGTTTCGAAAAAATGCTTCCATTTCCAGTCAGAAAAAGTGTGCTAAATTTTACCTTGGGTAAAACTATGGGTAAAATCGGGGGTAAAACCCGGAGGACCTCAGGTATGTTTTTCACACCCCTTTTTCTCACGGGAAGACAAAATGATCGCTGCAGTGAGGCGAATGCCGCAGGTATTTTAATTGCAGTATTGGTACGGGAGACTCGGAGGCGGGCCCCAAGCGGAACCATTGATGGCATTAAAAACCGTTGGAAGGTATTTGGATCAGCGGAAAGATCGGGAGGGTTGAGCATTTTTTGCTGATTTATAGGACGCTGTCAGACCTGGCGAACGAGGACCAACATTGGTGGCATTGGACGTGTTGAATGAAGATTGAACACACACCAAAGTTCGGCATGATCAGATCTAAATATGGATAAATGGCAGAGGCCAATATCATTGAGATGAGCCGACAGAAGGGAGAATACGCTACGCAACTGACATCGAATCCCAATCGGGTTGTTTGTCCGCAGGTTGCGCTTGTTCATTTTCGACGGCGCAGCAAGCACCTCTCTCCTCATCACCACCACACTTGATGCTCAAGCCCAAGTCGACGCAAGTACATGCCGCTGCCCACATCAGGAAAATCCCCCATTGCCATTTGTCAAGATTCTTCAAGAAGCCGGAACAATCGGCGGAAAGTGTCAACATTCCGTGAAATTTCCCGAAAAATGGCAGAATGTCAAAATGTTTCAGTCCCGAATAATTGTTAACATTTTCTCGACAATTGTCCAACATTTGCGGCCAATTGTCGAAGAATCCGGATGAATGTGGCAGCTTAAGAATCATTTATACAGGCAAATCATTGTTCATTGCATGGAAACTACTACGTGTACATTGATACAATATACTCCGGCTATGTAGCTATATCCTGCCAACCGCCAACCACCAAACCCGGCTGATGAACTTCGAAGGGGAAAGTAAGCCATGAGAATATACAATAGCGGGCGGGACGAACATATCGGGCATCGAACGGGACACTGAATGTCGACAGTGGGAATTGTCAAGCACAGTGGGCGGTGCCACTCAGCCGCGGAGACCGATCATATCTACGGAGATGTGAGCGGGGGAGTACAAGGATGGAATAAAGCCACAAGTGCCCAGTGGATTGAACGTACGCTGATACACTGGCAACTGACCCAGCAGTGTGGGAAATGAGCAGGAATAGTGCAATGCAGGAGTGCTGAAGGTCGAGACCAACAACTAACTACCACAAAACCACCAACCTAACACTAAACCACTGCAAGACAGAAGTCATTGTGTTGTTTGTTTGGGGATAAGACCAAGTATTAGGTCTATCAGACGAGATTTACGGTGATAGTCTTTCCAAGAATCACTTGTGTAAATGGCCCTTGTCCGAGCGATCCCAAGGATGTTTGTCTGCAATCGACTAGATTGTATACACAACACACAGTAGGTCGGCGCTTTTAGGGCCTTCTGAGATACAATGGGGTGCGATTTGATCGCGATATTGGGTTTTATTCGGGCTCAAAGGCCCTTCAGCAAATGGTATCGACTGGGCTCAACAGGCTTTCAACAATTATAAACGGATCGACTTGATTGTCGACTACGAGTACAATGGTGTATATGGCCTGGAGCAGATGCAAGAACAGTGTTTTAAATCGTGTATATGGTTGATTTCCGTAAAGGAGCACACAACCTACCAACAACTAATCGTGACTATATTCTAGCCGCCAACTAGTCGCCGATGCGATTGGCTTGTAAACCCCCCAGAACACACTGGTGAACTGTATAAACGCGATTGAACAAGTATAAACTTGTAAGAACTTCCAGGCCAGGTAAACTTCCAGGCCAATAAAACTTCCAGGCTCAATGTATTGTGACTTCCAGGCTCAAATGTTTAACTTCCAGGCCAATGTACTTCCAGGCTCAAATGTTATAA
Source organism: Mycena latifolia (assembly GCA_029289555.1). NCBI lineage: Eukaryota > Fungi > Basidiomycota > Agaricomycetes > Agaricales > Mycenaceae > Mycena > Mycena latifolia. The sequence goes on along the minus strand of JARJLE010000043.1, from coordinate 401,775 downwards.
CTTCCAGGCTCAGGTGTTTATATCAATCCAAAGGTATATTCACACACTATAAAGCAGACTCTACTGAGCAATGCCTTAAGGCGAACAGAGCACACAATCTAACCAAGCAGCTGGTTGTGACTATTCCTAGCCTCCAACCAGCCACTGGCGCGATTCGCTACTGTTCCCTCTCGAGCAGGCGCCCTTATATACTGTTTCTATATACGATTACAAACAATGATTACGCTACAAGCTGATAAATAATATATGAAATGAGCACGCAATCCGGAATATCTCGTTCCCATAACCTCTATGATTGGTCGAGGGCCTTCCCACGTTCGTGGATGACTCCTCCTTGCTGATATACAGCGGAGCCGTATGACTCGTAGCTCCGATCCATCGGGATTGAGGCGCGAACGGTCATACTCCAAGGTATACAGTGTTCAGGACACCTTCGAAGTGTCTTATATTGTTTTAGGCTTCCTTCCCAAGTCTCATATGTGCTTTATACAGACTTTAGGTGCTAGTTTACGGCAGTCGAACATCGTTCCGGAGTCTTCCGATCGATATTTGATTCCATCAACGGAGTCATCCGCGTCCGTTCGGATCCGATCGAACCGGCTACTTGTGTTCCCGGAGCCTGGACCCTTCACGTGAGGTGTCGCAGCGCGAGGATCAGTGTCAACATTGTTAAACATCCTGTCGCTTGACTATATATGCCTTTCTTAGCATGTACACAGGGCTCGGAACCCTTCCCCTTGGATAACTGGGTTGCAAATAGTCTCTATTCCTTCCTGACTCGGTCTGACTCATATGGCTGTCAGGTGATGTCCGATGTCCCGGACGGCTTTAACTATGACCCAGGGCCTAGAACGGTCCAGAATCAATGCTGTAGAGGCCAGGCTGGGTGCCTTCGTCGGTCCTACTGAGTGTATATGCTGCTTTGGTCATGGATACAGCCTTTGAGTGCATGTATATGGCGACTGAACACACACACACACATATGGTCCTAGATGTGGCTTCCTATCTGCCCAGCAACCATACATACTCTTGGTTCGAGTGTATATGCTTGAGGGTTTAGTGTGTAAGCTCAACTGTGTACTCTCCAAGTGTCACTAGTTCAATCATCCGAATAGACTTGGATGGGTTTACAGCCATCCAGTCCTATCAGCACCAGAACAACCCCATTCAGATCATCATATACGCCGACTGATCATTGTATACACAATTCGACCATCGTATATGCCACTTTATAGTGCAGCTATTGGATGTTGACACTATATCATCTGATACAGTCCTGTCTCCGTCTCGTGTATTTATTGCTTATATGGCCTAGGGATGCAATATATCCCATCTCCTTGATATGGACTGGCACTAAGTGACTTGTTTACCCTTGGATAGAGGGTTTGCACTGTTCGACCTTAAGGTATTATATCCTAGGTCAAGTCGTATATAGGCCTCAATATGGAGTACCTGCTATAAGATCATGTCCCAAGAGTCCTCTGGGTGCCATATATCCTCGACTATCTGCGCGGAGATCACAATAGTCCTCTATCGAGAATGCTAGTACTTTGTAGATATGAAGCATGCACAAAATGCAATTTTCACAGCCAGCTCAGTTCACTGCTTATCAACGCTACCCCTACGAGACACTTATGAATCAGTAATGAGGACATATGTATTTCATACAAACGAGACGTACCGGTGCGGGTGGGTCATAAGCAAGAACACCTGAAAGAAGATCAGCACGAGCGTTCAAGAGAGACGGTAGGGAGAAAGGAAACACACGCAGAGATAAAGAAGGACGCGGACGGGGAAAGAAGACCCGCCCGCCAGAGAGTATCCTGTCGATGAGGACTACGTCGGGGCGCACACCATCGTGCTCGCACGCGAGCATCGCGCCTGTGCGGCACGGGGCCGCCGAAGCGGAGGTTAGCAAGTGGCAGCGCCAGTCGCAGAAGGCAGAATGACGATGAGGGGAGGGAAGAGACAGCAGGTAGAGGCATGGGGATAAAAGAGGAGTTGCGGGAGAGGGAGGGACGCACAGCTGTATCTCGTTGCAATAAGGAGCACGTTATGCTTCTTGCACAGCGCGTGCACCACGTCCGGCATCAAGATCCTGTACTCCGGTACTAGCATTGTAGCAAGACGGAGTCCACAACTGAGATTTTACGGACAGTCAGCAATGCGCAGGAATATGCAAGTAGACGTACGGCCTGGACAGCAACACCACAGACCGCAGGATCCTGGCTGGAATACAGGAGAGTAGGGGAGAGGAAGATAAGTGACGGACTTGCTCAGCAGATCTACCTAATCTCGGCAGACGGAAAGGGGAGGGACGAAGCATGAAATGAAGGGGGAGGGCGGAGAAGATGGTGGGGGAAAGGAAGAAAGGTACGCGCGTCCTCATCAACCTTTGGTCGTGTTGGCTTTTGATTCTGATTCCCGAAGGCGGTGTCTTAGTCGAGCGGAGTTTCAACAACTTGAGCAAATTCTGCGATGGCCCAGGTGGTCAAACTGTCCTTTGGACAAACCAGGGGATTCTAAACATATCAGCGGCTCACTGCGAGCCTCCTCGACTCTTATGTCCCTGTTTTGATTGCCCTTCCCAGGATTGTTTGAAGATTGCTCCAAAATGTCAACATTTTGAGGACATTCCCAGACAATTGCGACCACTCCGAGATTGTTGACAATTTTCAATATTTTTTGGAGAATTGGCAAAGGGGGTTTTTCCTGATGCAGCGTGTCCGCCGCCTCCGATGACGAGACCCTCCCCGCCGCGTTGCGCCTCATCATCCCCGTCCTTCCCGCCCGCGGTGGACCCGTGCTTCGTGCAGCTTACGCCCTTCGTGTACTGGGATGGCGCTCGCGAGGCAGAGCACGAGGAGGTGGGCCACTCACACACCGCGTTCTTGCAGCACGCCGTGCAGGACGCGCTCGAGCGCGCGCGGCACGAGGGCGCGTGGCGCGACGAGACGCGACGCCTGCCGAGGTGGCGCTGGTGCGTGCTCTATACTCTCCCCTCTTCTACCCTCACGAAAATGTCCGCCCACGCAGATCATATGCCACTCGTAATCCATGCTCACGATACACGCAGATCATCGCGCTGTACGAGTCCTCCGCGCACCCGGAGTACCACCCCGACCGGCTTGCGCGCGCGTTCGCGTTCCTCGACGAGGTGTTCGGCGCGCTAGGGCTCACCGCCGCGGACGTGCGCGCCGGACACGGTGCGCTCGAGCGCGCTACCGTGGGCCGCCCGCGCGGCGCGCGCGGAGGAGGTAAGAAGACTATGCTGGTGCAATGAGCTGGCGCGCGGAGTTCATGGCGCTCGGGGGCGTGGGGATGGCGATGTGCGAGCCGGCGAATGGCGCTATCGCCTCCCATTCCCTTGCCGATATCCTCTTCCGTTGTTTCAGGCGCGTCGTCTGCAGTGCTTCATCCTCTTCCCGAACGAGTTGTAAGACCGCGAGCGCGGGGGGGCGGCCGGGCGAGGACGCGGAGAACCTTCGCGTCGACTGACAAGCGCGTTCAGTTCAGCACCAGACCGAACTTGTCATCTGGTCCGTCCAGTACCCCTCCGATCCGATCCGCGGGGGACGCTGCGTTTGCGGGTACATTGTTCTACCACCAGCTCGCAATGTGCGCCTTTCACTCCTTCATTTGTCTAACTTACATTTCGCACTGACGCGCGCACCCCAGCTGTCTGCCCCTGTGGGCGGACGCCACGTTGCTCGGCGCGGTGCTCGACCTCCCTCGTCCCGCGCGAGGTGATGAACGTGCTGGGGCCCTGTCCGCGTGTGTACTCCCCTCCTTCCTCACCCCTTCTTCCCCGCTGCCAGAGCCTGCGCCGATTTCGTTTTTGACCCGCGTTCTTTGGCTGGTTGAGCAGAGATCCAGGTGCCGTGCACAAGCGCCTCGAGCCGCCGCTCGCGAACAGCGGGTACACGCTCCCTGGCGGGGCGCGCGGGGCTTGACCTCTGTATTTATTCCCTTCCCTTACCCTCCATTCCCCGCCCGTCTCATCCCACTCGTCTCCGCCTCCATGACCGGATCCGTCATTACATTCCGTCACTTCTAATCGCTCGTACCAGCTTAGATCTTCATACATATATCCCATACCGCATGCCTTCGATTCTGTTCGTGTACCTTCCGTTTGTATATAGTGTAGTATGTAGTGTACTATTCAGTATGTATTGCCGTACTGTACATTGTGCTTTTTTTTGCATCTTTTGTGGCTGGTGGACGGTGGATAGATGGATGGATGGCGTACGAATGCGCGGCTCGTGCAAGCTAACCATATCTTCAACATTCTCGGTATATCCTCCACCACGATGATTATTGTATGTGCACAGGAGGTCGACTATCCAATTCTAATCTGTCTCGGCTTCCAAGCCTTGTGCACGAAATTGCATATAGTCTAAAATACGGCACTGGCGGAAACATCCCCCAAGATAATCTGCGTCCCTTGGCGGACCTGCGGTCGGCTAGCCAGTCATGTTTTCGGAACCCGCAATGCCCACATACTGGTCTCTCGACCCAACGGGAGCTGAACGCTTCAGCGTAGAGGAAGCAGAATAACAATAACAAGGATTTCCATGATTAGAGCTTACAATGACGGCTGGTGGACTCTCCTGGGATCAAAATTTCTACTCTCCATCAAGCCAAGGGGTTCAATCCTAATAGGGGCAGTCATAGTAGTGGAATGGCAGGATTACGGAGGGATTATGAGAAGGATTAAGGCAGGATTATGGGATTCAAAAGGTCCATAATCGCGGCATACTCACATTCTAGCTAACCTAATGATTTTTCAGAAAGTCCGGATCATCCAGACTCTTGGATCGGACTCCTCTTCAGAAATTGAAACTTCAGACAGAGGTCGCTTCTCTCCGGGATATAACAGTCCGGTCACACGGCATCTCCCGCCGATCGCGTGGGACCGTCCCCCGCTTACGGGACGGTCATCTTTTTCTGTTGATCCCCGTTTGGATGCAAGCGAACTGATCGCCGGTTCACAGCTCCGCCCTCTGCAGGCTCGCGCCCGTCTTGGACGATGCGATCGAGGGCGGCGGCACCGCCGCTCCCGTGTTTCACCTCGACCCTGGTGCCCTCATCCTCCTCATCCCTTTCATCCTCCTCCCCATCTACGAGCTCTCCCTTGTTCTTCTCTGTGCATGCGACTGCCGCCGCCATCATTTGCTCGCCAAGACGATGCCGAAAGATCTTTCAAGACACAATCAGTCGTATCCGTTCCCCGGCGAATACGGCACTGATGGATTCGCGATCCAGTACATCCGGCTGTATGTTGCACGCGACTCCCATTTGCTGTTTCTCATTTCGTACGTACGCGCAGGGACTGCAATAATACACAACTCTCGGAGCACTGCAAAACTTTCAAGCTACCCCATTCTGGCAATAAGACAGTGCTCACTGATCGTCTGAAAGCGTTTAGCAATGACAAGTCGTGTTGGCAAAGGCGCGGGCATTAAATCTACTGTCGGTCTAGGTATTTACTTTTGACCAGTATCCTTCCAGACGCAACAAATTCCCACAAAGGTGCCCGCAAGTCAGATAGCGAGAAGAAGGGCAAACCTAAAATATCGACTGTCCGGCGAGAGACCTTGTTTAATGGGGCTCCTAGCGTCCGCACCGCAAATGCTCCTGTCACCGAGCGTTCAAAGGACCTCCGAACTGCCGACGAAAAGGCTGCAATAATACCTTGGGTGCGTCATTTTTTGACTTGCCGCCTGTTCGCTAACTCAGGTGTACTTCACAGGCAAAGCGGATTACTTCGCAGTACCCGTATCAAACTAACACTACCGCGCTCGATGCCAATGCATCAATTTATATCAATAGTGCAGTCCCCGTGCAGCAACCACACCTGCAGTCGGACTCCGAGTCGTCGGGCTCAACAGATATTAATTTGACTGTGAGTCCATTTTATAAATATAGTACCAGTCGGATTAATCGGTAAACTAGGAGATTCAGCCACCACGCCTTCAGTTGGAGTCGTCGGGCTCAACAGACATTAATTTGACGGTGAGCCCTTACTATAAATACAGTACCAGTCAAATTAATCGGTCAACTAGGGAATTTCCCAGAACCCTGATGCTCATCGAGTTATCTCACAGTTTCTGGCTCTCTTCCAACGCCCTGAGAACACAGTCAACGGGGCGTCGGATGTATCAGCACCAGCTCACACGGTGAACACAGAGCCTCCCACGAGTAGTGCTTTGACTTCGATCTCTACACAGCCAGTATTCACCGACTCTGGATCAATGGCTATTGGGAACTCGAGGGCGCTTGACATTACAACATCAATCAGTATTCTTCCATCCGACGGTGGTGATCAAACTCCCACCCGCACACTCAAAATGGCGCGCGGGAAAATCATTACTTTCTGCGAGTCCGACATTCCCGATCCACCCGCGATCAGCTTTGCGAAGGATGTCGAGGATCTTCTACTGGTATGGGACGACGACTCACCACAGTGGAGTGGAGCATCCCCGCTCACAATCAATACGGTTCCCGTTGCTCTCATCTATTGGCCGACTGTCTACAAGTACTGGAGGGGCACTCAGTGGAAAGGTGTTAAGAAAACATGGTTTGATTGGAAGGCAAGTCTCTTCTCCTTTGTTGAACGTCTTCTAATATTTTACTTGTGTAGATACTTGTTCGTGCTATGTCGCATACCACCGTCGACGATTTCTAGGCCCGATGTTCCACACGCGACAAAAATGGCGAGCTTCAGCGCATGAAATACACGCGAATTCTCGCACACCTCGCAAATGAACGGAAGGCAGAAAATGAGCGACTTGCCAATTTAGCGAGGGTTGAGCTTACTCCCGAGCAGTTGACGTATCGCAAAGGAGCCAACCGCTACGTCATGACGAAGGATTCAATGATTGCAGCACTGTATCGCAAATTGAAAGGTCTTGATGCGGATGAGTCGGACGGTGACGACAACGATTAGAATACCTTGTTCCTCTTACATTTGTTAATTTGAACAGCTTCATTCCGTCCTTCTAGCTTTGCAAATGAGTATGCACAGATGAATAATCCGATCCCACCTACCGTAAATTTGCCAGCTATAATTTTGTGAAGAGCATACTGTCGTTCGCAATTATCAGATTGAACTGAAGCTAGTATACAGCAATGAAGTACAATAACGGACCAAACTAAATACAATGACAAGTTCTACCACAGCTAAAACATTTCAATGAAGGCGGACGATTAGGATTCATGTAGTCCTCCCGACGTTCAGATGGCTCGTCAACGTATGAAATCAGGTACTTCACAATAGTAAGGTTGCTGAACTCCGTGCTCCAGCCACCCCAGTCACAAATGCGACGAAGGCCCCAGCGGCAACAAGTATACAGCCATTGACACCCACCCCGTCGAAAGGAGTGTGTGCCATATGGGTACGGATCGATGCCCACATCTAATAAATTGTTTCGGAACATTTCCAAGAAGAAATCACTGGTCTGCACAAATTCCAGTTGAGCCGTGAATAAATACCTGGAATCGGAACGTACCATATGTGAGTTCTGCTCGGAAACGCGGTCACCTGATGCCATTTTGCGGAATAGATAGCCATCGGTGATCCCTGATACAAGTAACCACTCGGCGAGGGCGCGAATAGGGCAAAGATGAGCCAAGTGTGGTGGAAGTAGATGCAGATAGAACGGTTTAACACCTTCCATAGTTTGTGAGCATTGCGGTGCGAGATAGGAAAGCCAGCTCACCACCGAACTGATTAGTCTTTCTGTACGGCAAGGTGAGCTTGATGCATGTGTCTGACACCCATTCGATATCTTGCATTTGTATCTTGAGGACCTCGTCAAACCTGAGGAGACATAGAAACGAGAGCACATAGGCCAAGGTAAGTAATCTTCGTGCGCGCCCACCGCCCCACTCATGCGGATTCTTCGCTTGTTTCCGAGATCCAGCAGCATATTCCTTAATTTCAGCGACCTCGGGTCGGTGATTGAAGTGGTAAAGTTTGCTGAGTGTTTCCTAACATGCTTCAGCGGAGAATTTAATCTGAGATGGAATAGATTACCTGTGTTATCGCGCGTGCACTTGTGGCTGTCTCTCCAGCGCGGACCTTTAGAACGAGATTAGTGGTTGACTCGGAATCAAAGAGCCATAAAATACTTTGCGGCGTCGTAGACTAGTCATGTATGTTGCAACAGTCTCGGATACTGATGGATTCCCCACCATCCTTTGGTTAACTTCGCTCGCATGCCATGGAAGAGACCCGAGGCCGCAAAGACGGCCAAATGCATAGGTCATGGCAGCTCTCATCTTCTGCGCATGATTGTAGCTGTCGCGTACTTGGCCTGATGGCTTCATACTGCCATCGAAATTGAGTTCATCGCACCTGAGCGTAAGTTACATCAGTTATTCAAAATAAAATTGCAGTGCATACTCATCCATTATCCAGGCACAAATACATAAAGGAACGAGCTTGTGAGGAGCATTTGTGAAGAATTTATCAGTCTCTCTGATGAGTTCTTTTCCCGCAGGAATTTGAGACATCTCTGCATCAATCTACGGATTTTTTAGCAAGCCATCCGCCAATTTCCAACTCACTTACCTCTTGTATTCTTTGTCGGTCTCATTAGTAACACCCTTGGAAGCCTCCATAAGGTTTTCTTGCAATTTAGAGAGGTCGAAGCCGTCAGGGGCTTCTGGATCTTCATCCAGTTCCGCATCGTCTGGAATAGTTTCGCCCTCTGCCTCAAGGTCATCAGTAACTTCATCGGAGTGCGGTCTGTCATCAGCCTCATTTGGGGCATGAACAACTTGATGGAGTGTTCTAAAGACTGGAGGGAGGGCGTCGTGAGACATGAAGGGAAAGAATTCGTATATTGCCCCTATAGATCTAACATGCCAGTGTGTACGATCGGGCGGGAAATGTATGTAAGCAGGAAAATGAAAATTGGTGTGGAACCCTGAACGAGAATGAGATGAGAGCGAATTATAGCAGAAAAAAACACATGCCTTATGTGGATTTAGTTAGAGATTGATCCCCGGGACGCGATCTTCAGGCTCCGGCGACGTGAGATCAATAATGTCCTGTTGATTGACTGGCTACAATGAGTGAATGGAAGGAGTAGACGAAGAGTACACACTGGGAATTCTCGATGGACCTGCAATCGGTGTTTCAGGCGGTGCTCTGGTTTGGGCCTTCGAGCGTCGAGTGGAAAATTTGGAACGGCCTTCGAGATTCAATCTAGATTTCGACGCATTCAGCTTGGCCGCCGAAATCTTGGAACTTGAAACAAGATCTGGGAGAGCGTAATCAATAATCGGGGCGGGGATCCAATTAATCATAAGGGTCGGGGCGGGGAATGCCGACGCATCATTCAAGCCAGCCTTTACGTGGAGACTGAGGGCCCCAGCAGACATCTCGACACGATAGGACTTAAGAGTATGGTAGTGTGATGTCGTGGTTTTGCTCTTCAAGACTCTGAGGACAGACGACCGAGGGAAATCGTCATCCGAACTGAGCCCCGATCCCACATGTGCCTCTAGGAGCGCATACAAATCATAAGGCTGGCGATCACATCAGAATTTAAGCGAAAATGTAAAAAATAAGCGAACCTTGAGAAGAGACTGAGTTGCGATACCCAAGTATAAAAGTTTGCTGAATTTGTGTCTGATTACATCTGCATCCCATCCGAATTGACGCTGACAGAACACTGTAATCCTCGTAAGATTTGGTTGGGCAAGGCCCCAAGAATGATAATCGGGGAGCAAATGATTTTCCGACCACGACGTGATGGGATGGACATAGGCGAATATCACATCAAGATCTGGGAATCCGGGTGTTTGAGCGATAGCAGCCGCAATGGCAGGATGCCTGCGTCCCAATAGTCCGTGGGCATTGGTAGAGAATTCGGATTGAAGCGCCTCCTTCCAAGAGATCAGAAAGTCTAAAAATTCAGCCGTCGGGGTAGGATTCTGCAAGGCCTCATGCAGTAACTCGTCTCCGAAATTGCCGCGGGCAATTGCATGGGCAGTAACTATGCCGCATCCCGGAATACCCTGCTTAACGGTCAATATGTGATCAAAAAGTTATCGAGACTCGCATACCTGGTGGTAATCACCACCCGAAAGAAGGGCAATCAGCAATAGACCGCCTCGGGTGAGCCCTACGGTGGGTGTAATAAACACATTCTCGGCGGTGAACACGGTAACATTATTTCCGTCCTCCTTCTTTCGAGGGCTACCGCACCAAAATGAGCAAAAGACTTTGATCAGGACACTTCACGTACATGTAAAACACAGTGGGGGCACCGAATAGGAGCACATCACTATCAGTCGTCTCTACGACGTCGACGAGACCTTCAGAACCGAGACGTCCTAATTCGGCATCAGCTTCTGCAGGTGCCTTGAGTTTTATTGCATTAGCCCTCATGCAGCACTAAATGAGCGGATAGCGGATCAAATACCGTGTACGAGTGGTAGCCGAAGTCCTGAATCAGCTCACGGAATTGGGTCGTGAGCCGGTGGCCGTCAGTGACGACTCGGGTGTTGCGCTTGAATTGTGGGCGGGCAGGTCCATCAAATACAAAGACGACCCGAATTGGGAGCTGAAGCAGAGTGGCAAGCCTATAGAAAAGAGCCCACAGCTGCGGATTTGGGCCTGCTTGCGCATTACTGTATGTAATCGCACGGTCGACCTGATACATCCAGATACTAGATATCATCAGTAAGGAACTACATAGTAAGTGAATTCAAGATACCTTGCATCAACACCTACGAGAATAGGCTGGCATTCTCTTCCATTCTCGAAGCCTCGTTCCACAGTAAGCTGGAGAATGTCGTGGATCTCGGCCGCATCTTTCAAGCGCTGGAATACATTCAGAATTTGAATCACAGTATTCAAGAACACTTACCTCCCATAGTCCTGGAATTCCCATGTCGTTGTTGGAGGTAGGAGTCGAGTCTCGGAGCCCCTGAAAAAGTTGATCAAGTACATTGCCTAATTAGGATTGTACCGCTGGACGTATACATAGTGCTGGTCAGAGAGGCACACTGCATCTCTCCGGCAGTGGGCTGTAATCCCTCTCAGACGAACCACACATAGCTGCACACGTCGAACGGGAAACGGATTCGCACCCGCTGGAACATGTACAGCTCGTGCCTTCTGCTGTGTTTACATAAGCACATACACTACAAGCGGTGTAGTGCGACAGCGAGGACGTCTCCTGCCGAGGTCAGAGAGTGAAGGTCGAGCCTTGTTCTCTGTGAATGAGTTAACAACAATAGAAAAGGTTTTTGAAGGCTACATACGGAGATTCAGGCTTGACGTGGGAATCTGGTTCGCGCACAATCCTGCAGCTAGATTTTGTGAGCAGAGCTTTGTCAGCTCACAAATTCTAGCTGGAGGATTCTCCCACACCGGTTATCCCATGATTCCGGCTCCGAACCTTCCCACAGGCCATTTTCACCGAAGAAAATCCCAAGACCGGAGATCTTTAAGTGCCGAACAGGTTCTTCAGCTGCACGGACACGTGCGGAACGATGACGTTCATCTAGATGGATGTTACCGTGGTGTATGGACTTAAGGTCAGAACACACCTACGTCAGGAGAACCGTAAGATTGTCCCCATCAGCGCTCCCGGCGGCGGCGGCGGCGGCGCGTTTTTGGGCTAGTGTTGGGCAAGTTCGGTTCGGTTCAGGTTCGGGGTATATTTTCCCGAACGCCGAACTCGAACTTCGGTTCAGGTTCAGCAATTTGCTGAACCCCGAACCTGAACTCCACGTTCAGGTTCGGGCGGTTCGGTTCGGCGTTCGGAGGTGTTCGAACGCTGAACCGAACCTATTTTTCTCGAGGAAAAAATTCCAACAGCGCCGTAATACAGAAAGTGTCTGTGGCATTCAGGGCAAAGCCATGTAAAAAGAACTAACTGCATTATGTATTCCTCATCATCTAAATCCTGCATCTCAAGATCGAGCTCCGGAAACCCGTAATGGTGCTCGTCCAGCTCTGCAATGAGTGCATCCATGTGTTTGGCCGCATCATTGGACGCGCTGAGATGCCCATTTCGATACGCACTTTTGAGCAGTTGCAATGCTTCGAAGATCTCGGGCGTCAATTTGTTGCGCAATTTGGTACCGGTGAGACTACCGCTGGAGAAAGCGCGTTCGGCAGATGTGGAGGATCCCTGAATGGCCAAATAGTCGCGGGCCATGTTCCGAAGCGTCGGGTGGATGGCACAATGCTATCGAGACGGTTCAGTGGTGTCGAATCAATTAAAATGAAGAAATCACGCACACCCCACCAATGCAACACGTTGTCCGTCTGCTCTACAGGTGCCGCAAGGTATCCTTTCAATTCCTCCCTCGGGTCTGCTCGAGCCCAATCATCCTGCTGAAGCGAATTAACAGCATCCATTAAATATGAACTACCGTAGCGCCGGATCGGGGTAGCTTCAGAAGCCGCGGTCTGAACACTATTGATCTGGGGTGCAGCCTTGGTAGCAGCAGCAGCCGCGGAGGCATGGTATTTGTCGAACTGGTGCATGGTAAATTACACAGGCAGCTGCGAAATGATTGAACACATACCGTATCTTCCAGGGCCTTCATGCCTTTCTTGTACTGCTCGTCTCCCCAACGCGCACGGAAGTAGCGGTCTTTGACATTCGGATCCAAGACTAGAAATTATGAGTTCATGAACGCCGGGCTGAAGGCGACAATACCTAAGCAAATGAAATATGCGTTGGAGGTTGTGTCAGCGCGATGGAACCATTTGCGCAAACTGTTGGTGCCGTCGGTGAGGGCGGAGCTGATTTCGGTATACCGCGGGTGTTCTGACATCGTCTCCCAGCGCTTGATAAGATATTCGAGCGTAGGGATGACACGCCAAACGGTCGGGACTCGCTCCTTGGAGAATGTTTGGAGTCCGCGATGAGCGTGAAACGGGCAATTGCCTACAGCGGATAATATGTAATGGGTTGCAGAAGAAATAACTTGAGTGCACCTTGCGAAGTTCCAACACTCGGGACAAGCACTTGTACAGAGATGCCCATCGAGTGCGCACCCATACCAAAAGCTCCAGCTGCAGGACGCTGACTTGGTCGCAGCACTTCTTGAAGAATTCGCGAGCTTGGGGTGACATGCGAACCTGTAGCACGACTGATTCAGTGAGCCGAAGGGCGAGAGGTGCGTAACGAGCGACGAGCACCCGCAATTTTGCCAGCGGGCTTCGCAGATCCAGTAAAAAAAGGGTGGAGCAAAGTGGAAGAGGTTTCTTTAGGGCCAGAGATAGGACGCTCGTCGTCAACATCGTTGTAGAAGACAACGTCGCGCGCCTCGCGAAGAGTGCCGTCGGCGTTTTGACATCCAAGAGCAGGATTCGTCATGGTAGAAATTCTTTTCGAGTTGGAGGGAAACCATGTCACCAGAAGGCCGCCTTTTGAGCCGGCGAAGTTTCAGTGCCAAGGAGATGCGGGCCGCGAGCGATTTATTGCCTTTATTGTTCTCTATAGCCTTGGCGATCACTGGAACGATCGCTGAAACACAGAGCCCCGAGCGAGGCAGAGCAAGTTATCCCTAGCGAAAGCAAAAATCATGCTTACAGGGCAGCAAACCAGGAGAACGTCATTATGGAGACAATAACAGCCTATGGGAGCTCTTGGTTATGCCGATAGCCGACTAGTTGCAAGGATTTATGCGTGTCGTGGTGACGTAGTCGGCAAGTGGTCGGTACGCGCAAAAAAGACGCGTTATTTGACCTTGTATTCCGCCCGAACTGGTGCAAATTTCGGCCGGTTTTCGGCATCAGGTTCGGCGTTCGAACGCGTTCGAACGCGTTCAGCAAAGTCTGCTGTCCCCTGAACCCTGAACCGAACTTCAGGTTCAGGTTCAGGGATTTGCTGAACCTTGAACCTGAACTTCGCGTTCGGTTCAGTTCGGTTCGAGTTCGAACCGATTGGTCGAACCGAACTTGCCCACCACTATTTTGGGCAGAGTAGCGCGAACACGGTTCGTGCACCTCAGGGAGGTCCTACGAGAGCTGAAGGTTGTTGAGTTCAAGAGAAAGAAACAAGTGGATTAGACTTACCTTCGGGGCGGCAATGGCGATGCCACCGTACACCCACAGGTGATGCAGCAAGAGCAGCGCATCGCAGTGCCAGCGGCAGTGGCGAGGCGATGTAGACCACAGGGCCCCAATGTCAGTCCCTGACAATGACACCGCGTGCATATACGCCGACAGTCACAAAGGCCCGCATGCTCAGCATCCCAGTCAGGCCAATGCGGGGAGATGGGCGGTGACACGAGATCGTCGTGGCCCTCGAACAGGAGCTCGGTGGCCATGCGCAGCGCCTCCTTCACAATCTTGGAGAACGGCGGAGGCACCGTGGGGTCGTGGTTGGGACGTGCTGCAGCTCCTGCAGCGTGGGGTATTGAAGCGCGTCGGCGGGATCTTCGGGCGTGTATGGTCGTCTGAGTCATCAGGTGCAAAGGGAGAAGAAGCGGGACGCACCCAGCATGAAGTTCTCCGTGGCCTCATCGCTCATAAGCAGCCACAGCAGCCGGCCCTTGGACAGGATCTCCACGCAGGAGACCGTGTACGCGTACACGTCCATCTCGGGCGTCAGCTCGCTCGATGGCGCCTGCCATCGCAGCATCCCATCTACATCCAGTTAGCCTCGATGCACAAAGAAAGAAGGTGACGCACAAGGAAGAGCGGCCCCGTTAGACAAGGCGGTGGATGCGGTCGTCGAGCACGTTCGCAGCATGCGGCCGCCGTAGAAAGCTGCTGAGGTTCCTGAAGTGCTCGTACGGGCACATGGAAGAACCACGGCCTGTCGCCGCTCGCCCCGCTCATGCTGTACAGCTCGAGCACGTTTGGGTGCTTGAACATAGCGTCAGCCTTGCTCATGCAGCGCAACATGTCAATGCCGCCCTTGATAAACTCTCGACAGCATTGCAGAGGGCACTGGCAGCGCGTGATGTACGGCAGCGGCAGCGCGATGATGCCCGCGCGTTTGAGCGTCAGCTCGTACACAGGAAGGGCGGTGAAAAGCGCACCTGCACGACTTCACTCTCCGAGTGTACCATGCCCCCGTGTTGCTGCTGCTGCTGCGGCTTGGACTGGCGCGCCTCTGAAAGCGCGGGGTTCTCTGCCATCGCGGTGGGCTTTGGCTGGGGCAGGCGATCGAAGAGGCGGTAGGGTGCACAGAAAACACAATGCTGAGGCTTCGCTCAGTGGATGCTGGGGAGGACGACACAAAACCGTGGAAGAGAAATAGGTGGGCGAGGAATTTAACCGATTCGGCCCCGTCAGGCTCCCTCGCCCCGACCTTCTACAGTGTCGACGCGCGGCAATCTGGGGTCCAGAATACTGGTTGCGACAGTGTCCGCCGGGCGGTATCGCACCGACGGACGGGAGATCGAGATAGAAAGATGCAGAGAACCCACCAATTGGTGGAATGGCGGTGCGAATTGATCAGTTTGTGTCTGTTTCTGGAGCATGTGACCTGGCGCGTCGCGACGCGTCCACTGTAAGCAAAGCTAAACACGACTTGAATAAATGAGAAATGCCCGGCAGCAGCACGGGCAAATTCAGGAACCTACGAAATATGTGGTCTGAATTAAAGCAGTCCAAGCAGTGCACTTGGCACAGTGCAGATTTTAAGCCGATATTGATAGAGATACATACGGCCCGTTGAGCGGAGTACCCAAATGAGCTGATCTCCGGGACTGTCTTTGATCCTCGTTTGGACCGTTAATTTTTTGGCCCACGACAGTTGCGGCGAAATCTTCGCGGGCCATCAGACACATCAGCGTACGCGATTTTGGATCAAACCACCGTCCAGCTGTCCCACAGGACAGTCCTCCTCCGTGATATCACGGAGTTCCCAATTCGACTCACCGTGCCTCGGCTAGCAGTCACACCGCCCGTTTGAGAATTAGATGTAAAGATCTAAGATAAACCCGCCGCCTATATGTATAAATTGGGCAGCAGGACACCACCGTAATTCTGTCCCCCATCAGAGCTTGCTACAGCTTATTGTCATCCGTTTCCTCAAGTTCAGTGAATATGCCGGCCTTCTCGAGCGGCACCCTTCTAATTGCACTTGCCTGTGCGATGTTTGCTGCATGGTGGTGAGTGTTACATATGTATCTCTTTCAATTTGTCTGTTTTTTTTTTTTTTTTCCACTGAAGGGAGGGAGAAAATTTTCTCTCCCGGCGCTGCGCGCCGGGCTTCAGCCTTTAAGGTGCGACCCCAGTGTGCCGGTCCATTTTTCCTTCCCATTCGTTCCTTATTTTGAGGAACATTACTGTCTCAATTTCTTATGTTTCTTGGTCTTATTTTCGTTTCCTCATGCATTTTCCTGCCTGGCATGTCACGCGCCTGTATTCCTTCTGACTTTGGCCTCGCCTCCCTCCCGCGCTGCGCCGGTGCGACTGATCGGCGCTCGCTTGGCTTCGATCGCGTAGCCCGTTGCGGCTCGCTTCCGCTTTCGGGGCATCCGTTACTGATGTGACCGGACTGTTTATTTAGTCCATCGCAGCTTTACTTCCTTGAGGAAGTCGTCTCTGGTTCTGGCTGACCGGTAGTCCGTGGCCCTGTAATCATTTTAGGACACCTCAAATAAAGCAGACAGGACCGACGAAATAATGGATGGAGACGATCCTGAGGTCCCCTTGGACGAATAGGCCGCCTCACTAAAACTACAGAATACATGAGTAACAAGGAAAGGTGGAGGAGAGTTATCTGACACATACCTGGCATGTTACTAGTCTTATCAAGAATTTCATCTGCCGAGTCACTAGCACTATTATCCTCAACTGCAGCCTTGTTTGGACCAGATCCTACTCTCGCACCAGCAGCTCTGTGGCCTGGAGCATTGTGGCCGCCTCTTGTATGCCTCATGGTGGGCCAAAGGAGGACAAAAGAGAGCCAACAGGGGCTGGGCGAACTCCGCGTGTGATCATCTGTCCCGCTAGTTTAGTCCGAATGGAGACTAAATCCCAATCCGGACTAAAAATGATGGTGGGAATGCGCCGCCAGTGCAGCGAATCATGTACAGCAAATATTCCCAATCACGACTAATTTTATTCCGGACACTGCACGACGACCTGAATTTCATCATTAGTAAATTTGGGTTGTGCTGTTGGGACCTTCTACCTATTCCTGGTTTGGCTCGGATCAATGCGATGTGGCCTCAACCAAGATGAAGGATGCCCACGTGGACATGGAGAATGTGCCTGCTTCGAATGTTGCTTGAATATTGAATGCTACTTGATGTGTGCAGGTATCAGAAACTCAAATCGCAGTAGAGATCGGCTCCCAGGTGTATTCGAGGTGGGCGTCGAGAATACAAAGTCAAGTCGTAGAAGATAGCGACACAACACATAAGTAGCGGTGGGGCGGAACAAGGCGGAACAAAGGCGGAAGCAACCGGATAGGTAAGAGTCCGAGTAGAACAATACAAGATCAGTGCGTGATGGACCATCTGCTAACAGCAGGTAGGCATGCTGCTTGTAGCCTGCGAAAGAAGTGCAATGTCTTGTGACTGTGGAGTGACGTGGGATCGGGACCCTCTTCTGCTACCACGTCGCTCCCACAACACCTTCTGCATGCCTCACACCGCAGTATCAATATCTTCTTTCATCCAATCTTGGAGCCAGGAAATTTGATTTGGGATCGGGTGATTCTCATTGATGTGAACTTCACGTAAAACTGAAATAGACCGTGGCATAATTCTAGGAATAGGACACAGACTTCCCACACTCATGAGATTATCATGGAGTTGAACATGAACCCTTTGATTAACATGATATGTGTCAAGGACACTTCCTTGCCATGCTCACATACAAGAGCCCCATCTCTCGGGTTCGTAGTCCACCATTCCCAAGATGTCCCCCCAACCCACTGTTACCAATATCCGTCTGAATAACACCATCACCTGTTTGGCCCGAGTTATTACACTCCTCAACGAGCTCAGTGATGCATTTGGTACTCCATTTGTGCCAGCCATCTCAAACACCACTCTCTCCTTGATTACTGCCGTGCAGGTAAGATATGTCCTTTACAGTTGGCTGTAAGTGCTCATATGACATAGAATGTCAAGAAGAATAAGGAAGACTGTATTCAACTTCTCGAAAATGTTTATCAACTGCTTTGTGCTATTATCAGTCTCCATATCAAGTCTGAAACCAAGGGGAATCTTCCTCCCGCAACTTTGGACCATGTCGGGAAATTCGTGGAGTATATATGATGATGCTTCATACTGCGGGTATAATTGACAGTTTATTAGAACACTTCACAAGATTCATACATTTGTGGAGGTGCAGCAGGATGGGAGCAAGATCAAGTCTTTCTTTCGCCAGACTGGGACAAAGCCACTTCTCAATGAATGTCGAGTGGGACTGCAGGAGGCTTTTGACGTGTTCAAGGTATATATATTTTTTCCCTCCATGATGGATGCCATAACACTCAGACCTCATGTAGACTGAAACTAACATCACTGTGCTTGGTCACATTACTCAGATGCAGGAAGAGGCCGAGATTATGCACAAGGAGGTGCTTGAGTTGATTTCAACCTGGTCGGATGGGACAACTTCTGACAGGTCATCCTCTGTATGGATTCCTTGTCCTTGCCAAAAGCTGCTTTTCATCTCTTGCACAGATCTACAAGACCGGGGGATCCCACAACAGGTACTGTTTCGTTTCTTGTTGTTGATTCGAACTAAATTTACCCTCAAGTTCCAACTCTATCTCAATGTTGCCAGCTAAACCGAAGATCTTTCATGGCCGCAAATCAGAACTCAAGGAGATAGTGGATGTACTCCACCAGGAATCCCCAAGGATCACCATTTTAGGAGCAGGTGGAATGGGCAAAACAAGCCTTGCCAAGGCTGCCCTCCACCACCCGGATATCAAATCCCAATATGAGCAGTGCTTCTTTGTAGCTGTTGATTCTGTCACCACCAGTATTGGACTGGCCGGCCTAATTGCGGAACACATAGGAGTCAAACCAGCCAAGGATATTACAAAACAAGTGATGCACTACTTTGGCACACACGGGCCTTCCCTGCTCATTCTTGATAATCTGGAAACTCCATGGGAGCCATGCGAGTCACGGGGGGAGGTTGAAGAGCTCCTGTCCAAACTCACTGATGTCCCACATCTGGCACTCATGGTAAGTCTCCAGATCTGTTGAAGCGTGCAAACATACTGAAATCTTGATAGATCACAATGAGAGGTGCAGAACGGCCAGCCAAAGTCCAGTGGACTCGCCCCTTTCTGGCACCCTTAAAGCCATTGTCACATTTGGCTGCTCGAGACACATTCTTTGCCATTGCAGAGGATGTGCATGACAGCGAGGATGTCGATGAAATACTCTCATTGACAGATAACATGCCACTTGCCGTTGAACTGATAGCCCATGCTGTATACTTGGAAGGCAGCTGCTCTGCTGTCTTGGCTCGTTGGAAGTCAGAAAAAACTTCCCTACTTTTGGCAGACAATGACAGAAAGTCTGATCTGGACACATCAATCACAATTTCACTCTCCAGCTCCCGCATGAGCACAGGTGCCAAGGACCTCCTGAGTCTACTCTCAATTCTGCCAGATGGGCTGTCCAATGTTGAGCTTGTCCAGAGCAAGCTCTCCATCCAGGATGTCATGACATGCAAAGCTAAATTACTTGCTACTTCTCTGGCATATGTGGATGACAAGAGGCAACTGAAGTCACTGGTGCCTATCCGAGAACACATGCAGTGTTTCTATCCTCCTTCCCCATTTCTAATTCACCCACTGCAAAAATACTTTCATGAGCTTTTGGATCTGTACCAGAAATATCCTAGAGCTCAGCACGGGGCTGGAAGAGTCAAGCATATCGCATGGAATGTTAGAAATATGGGTGAATTGCTGCTCCGAGGGTTGGAGCAGGATAATCCAAACTTGGCAAAAACCATTGAGTGCACCTTTTCGATGAAGGTTTTCACGCGGAACCTGTTTCCTGGGTATAATAACCTGATTTCTATGTTAATGGATCAGATTGAAGCTGTTCTTCCTGGGAATTGTGATGAAAAGTTCAAGGCACAGCTCATCTTATGGAAATTTGAGTCATGCAATCCATGTCTTTCTACTGATGCAGGTCTGTTGATTGCACAGGCCATCTCTCACTTCCATACCTTCAATGACCCAGCCGTCGAATGTGAGTCCCTTGCAGTTTTAATTTGAGAGTGTCTCAATTGAATCAATTTTTAGGCAGATTTTACACTGAAGTGGGAACTTACTACTTCACAGTTTTAATTTGAGAGGGTCTCAATTGAATCAACTTTTAGGCAGATTTTGCATTCAAGTGGGACTTTACTACTTTTTGACTGAAAGGGAATTAGCTGTGGCCCAGATATATCTACACAAGGCCCTTGATTTGGCAAAATCGCATGGAGACATGAGGCAGGAGGCCTCAGTATTGAATCATCCGGGTCAAATGAAATGGTCTGTTGGGGATTATGCTGTTGCTCAGAAGCATGCCCAAGCTTCACACCAACTTGCTGAGCTAGCAGGAGATTTACATTCTCAAGCAAAGGCCCTCCGCACTTCAGCCGCATGCTACCAAAGCTGTGGCGACACTCCAAATAACATCTTCCTCCTTCAAAGGGCACAAAAACTACTGGAGATTTGTGGTACAACTGCTGGGTCTCTGTATCAAGCTCTATCGCAAAGGCTAGCAGATGCACAGCTCCTGAAATCCGAGTATGTGGAGGCCCGCGATATCCACCTGCAATTTGCCCGAGATGCCACTACTCAAGTCCCATATAACTATGCCTTCTCTCTCCTCAACATTGCACAACTTGACATCATAATCGGTGCATCGAAACAGGATGTGTTGTCTAACCTTGACAAAGCAATGGCACTGTTCGATGCCCACAGATATGGAGGTTACGATGTAATATCTGCAAAGATATACTGTAGAATTGTATTAGGACAACTGCATCTCAAAGAGGGGGGAATCCTGATTGCAAAGGGCATACTTCAGACTTGTTTTAAGTCAACATGGGGAAATGATGCTCAAGGTGCACTCTTGTGCATGGGGAGTTTTGCCAACATCAAAGCCTGGCCTGAAAGTGATTTTCGCTGGGCCTCTGGTTGGGCAGTCGTATATCTGGGATATGCAAAGAAATTGGGGGACAAAATTGGCCTTCATCAAGCACTCCAGTTCCTTGGAGATGTCTTTCAAGCTGAGGGTGATAGTGCCACTTCAACCACTCTTTTTGCTGTTGCTTTGGAGGGATTCACATGGATGCCTACCGTTGAACCTCTGTTGATCTGTCATTTCGACAGCATCTAGTTTGTACTGTCACATCAATCTAGGTTCAAAGCATGGTAGGAGACATGCGGTAGCACACGGTGTACATCTGCCCGATTGCGAGCTCAATCAGTTGAAAACATGACGTCCCCGATTTGGGGCTGGGTGATTCTTGTCTGCTACATATTCTTTTTTTTTGGCAGGAAGTCCGCAGTAGATGCATTCCAGCTGGAGTGTAGGCAACTTAGGAGTTCCTCTTTCTCGGCCAGGCCATATGATCTTACAGAAATCTCCGTAACTTTCCTTGAACCCTCGGTTGTTACACTCGGGTTTGACCCTATATATTAGAGACACCCGGTATCATATGTGTGCATCTCAGAGATTCCGACGGCTGCAGACGGGCAGTGCACCTGGATGCAATTTCCATGAGCAGCTCGCAAACACGCGAAGGACCGCGGACAGATGTGTGTACCTGGCCGTCGTCGCGCCCGCTCCAAGCACATCCTCAACGCAGTGCGACGCAACTACAAACCTGTGCGAGTGCACCTTTCACTTAGGGATGGCTGCGGACTCGGCATCCTGTCTGCAATCGATGCGTGTTGAATGCCATTTGCATTAGTCTATACATTTACATACCAACCTGAACTTACAGGCTGAAATAGCTCACTGGTGAATCATAATGAGCGAAGCCGAACCAAGCACGCGGAGAGTTAAAGCGCCGCAGACTCGAAGCGCCGGTGAATACAAGCGTGGGAGCGTTTATAACACAGGTGGATTTAGAGTTGAAGTCGCGCGGCAATGCATTTTGAATTGGTTTTCAAAAGAAGAGCCCGTAGGCAGCAAATGAGCGAAGGTATTGAGGCTATCATATAGGAAGTGCGCCGCGCAGCGCGAACAGCTGGCATGGTGAGGTGATAAATACCCTGGACCGTAAGGCGATAAATACCTTGGACCGTGCGTGAGGCAATACATGACTGATTGGTTGAAATCCACGGGCCGAGTTCGAGCACGAGTACGAAGTAGGACAAAAGAGATTGAAGTGGACTTCAAGGTCAGTTCGGCGGAGGGTTAAATTGAAGGGTAGCTATTATAGCGGAAGATATGGAGGGAGAGCACGGGACGAAGATCCGGCCTCGAGGGGCAGAGAATCAGGGCAGACCAGACAGTGCTTGAAGGTTGGAGGTTGAAGCACACGTGCGTACGTCGGCTAGAGCGTGAATTCAACGCGCCCTAGAACGGCAACGTCAGGTGCGATGTATGCGGTGCGCCCCATCCGACACGACGCCAAGGCTGCTTACACAGTAAATCAAGAAGACAAGAGAAGCGCAGGACTTCCGCAGTACAGTCGCACAATTGCGGTACCTACATGCATCCAAGCAGGGCTTTCCGGTGCAGCTAAGTCTGTTTGGGGGTTGATGTCCTTAGGTCAACCAGAGCAAGTGGAGCAACGGAGTAGATCAACAGAAAGAAGACTCGCAATGCGGCAGGAGATTTGCACATGTTGCGGCCAGGATATCGTAGAGCACAGGCAATTGGCGAGGCGACAGAGAGGGAAGCGCGAGACCATCGGAATTACCGACCATAATTTCGGTGCACAGTGCGAAAATTGTGGCGGCGTGCGGCACGGAGATTCAGGGGCTGAAGGAAGGGCGAGGAATTGCGTGCAATGCGGTTCATTGGAGTTTACTGTCTTTTGCATAAATCCGTGAAAACGCGGAAAAAATCTGCGCCGTCACGTGCTGACCAAAGGAAATATGAGACGTCAACACACTACGGAGGCTACTTAAGTCCGAGCATTCAACACTCAACATGGTCTTCAAACCCCAATAATACAGAATTTGAACTGATCAATGGCTCCTAGGCTCGTTACCAGCCTGCCTACGAGTTGCAACAATGTGGCGAGCACTTTGCCGTAGGCAGGCTGGTACAATTCGGAAAGCCTAATTGAGCTGGGCCTGAGTTTGAAATTTTACAGGGGTGCCGAAGACTTGCCGATCACCGGTTCCCGGTCCCTCGGACCGGAACGTCACTTTCTCGATTAAACTCGGGGCCACGCTACAGCAACCTGGGGCCGTAAAAGAAAATTCTGAGGAGACAAAAAGTAAGCAATTGCTATGATATTCAACTCCTCAACTTTGACCAAAATGAAATATGAAGATTTGAGCCCAGGGCGTGGCACGCAAAACAATTCAAACTCCGCGCCCACACCAATCAACTTCTCCGAACTGTACCAGTCTGCCTACGGCAACGTGCTCGTCACATTGTTGCCATTTGTAGGCAGGCTGGTAACGAGTCTAAATGGCTCCGGTCCTCAGCTCATGGCTATGCTGGTCCCTGACTGCAGTGCAAGCTCTAGAATGTTGCGCAAGGTAGGGGGGAAGACATTCAATTGGGGCCTTTTTAGGGCCTCCATATCTGCATCCCACACTTTGAGCAGTTTCAACGTCCAGCTTGATGCCGGAGCCCACCAGCGGCCATCGAACAACCTTTTACCGGGAAGCAGTGGTCGAAGCAGTGGATGGACTTGTTCAATAGCCATTGACCACAATTACAATTACTTGTTACCATTTATCATACTGAATGGGCTATATTTTTATGCCAATCAGTCTACGTGGTCGCATCACCCGTGCCGTTCGAAGTCCGCTAAATCATGTTGATGCCACTGGTGCCGCCTCCGGCACTGATCCCTGTCACCTTGCAATTCGGACCAGTTCTCTCCATTCCAAAATTCTCTCAACTAAAACTGAACGGATATGAATTAAGGGTCTTCAGACTCGCCGTTGACTGGAGCATTATATTTCCGACCTGCACGTGACCGGCATGGACGGCATGGTGTACTGCCGCCATCAGCAGCCATTTCCCGCTTAAGCCTCATTTCGCACACCACTTAGATTCAAGTTTCCATTATGTCCTTAGAGCCGAGAGGCTTAGTCTAACTTAAACAGAGTACAAGAGTGCCCGAGACGGCCTGCACGTGATAGCACTTTTTTTTCGCGTTTTCACGGACTTATGCAAAAGACAGTAAGAAAAGAAAATCAGTACATGGAGGGGATTGCACCTATGAGCGACGGATCGACCCCCTGGTGCGTAGGCTTGAAGAGGGTGTCCGGGGTGCCGTAGCTGCGGCAGGATCTAGCACCAATATTGATTCTTGATCATTTGGAGCCGGTCCTTTGTGGTGAGCCCTGAAGAAAAGTGCGTTGTGGTTTTTTTGCATGAGCTCAAGAGTAGCGAGCTCGTTCTAGGCGTGAAGGAATTCGTCGTGGGCAGGAGGAGACATTGCCTTGACGTCCGTCGCGGTCGTACCAGGCAATCGGCTCCATGTGGAAGGCAGTGAAAATGATTTCACGCTAAAAGTACTATATTTTGCATGCTAAAGCTGTTGGGTTCCACTGCGGCGAGGACGCGACATTTGGTTTGACGTTGGTGAGGGAAGAGACAAGGGAAGGTTGATGGCATCAACCACACACACGCAAGCGCCGGACTGACGAAATAGCCGGTATAAGCGACCCACTCCTCTCCTTCTCTCCACGGAAAGACAGTTCAGTCACGCCGGCATCTCCCGTTGATGCGACGGATTGGGTCTCGCTTAGAACTGTCTCCTAGTTCTTGGCACACGTGCCAGCCTATTTTTACCTCCGTCGGCCGTTGCTCACCGCCTCCGCCAGATCGGGCGTCGCCTCGCTGATCGCTGTTGCCGTGCTCGCCGCCGTTTCGGCGATGAGCGCGGCAGTCGGCTCCGTCAATTTTCAAATAACTTGAGTAGCCCGCTGCGCGGCAGGGCCCGCTATCTATCTTTGTCCGTACGTTCCGAAATTGGGTCAACTTCAAATAATCGATCAAACATATGACTCATATGGGTAAGCTATATATGGACAGTGTACTCTCATACAACCTACTCGGACGAACTGGAGTTTGTTGAGATAGTCAGGTCTGCGCGAGATCAGAACACGCGAAGACGAAGAGCGGACCTTGAAGAGACCCTTACCTGACTTCCAACGGTCCAAGTCATTTTATGTCCCTCGCAATAGGGACGTGGGGAGTACCGTCGTACCTCGTTATGGTCGAGTCGCGGGATGAAGTGGTGGGGAGTGGTGGAAATTGACGGCTCTGGTATTGTGGGTTGATTGTGGGGTGTGTAGTGATAGTCTGGACATACAACAATGAGCATTAGAGTCAACGATATTCGGTCAAAGGGATGTAACTGACCATGACGAGGTGAGGCAGCAGTTGGTCAGCCGGCCAGGACTGCCTCGAGAGTGGCAGCAGTGTAGCTGTACGGATAACGAGACAATTCAAGCGTGAGTAGGGTCCTGCGGCAACGGATCGTTAGAATCTTAAGGTAATGATCCCGAGATCAACGCACCCGTTGGCTGATGGGGATCACCCACCCGCGACACTGTCACTCTCAGACTCGCCGGGTGGTGTGTAGTGAGTTGCGACACTGTGCCAAAAATCACCACAGTGTGCGCGGCAGAGGTGAGTTGCGACACTGTCGGCACTTGGTCGGCACGACAACAGTGTGCGCCTCGGCTACCTACGAGTCGCGACACTGTCGGCAACTACCAGCTCTCTCGTGATACTGACACTTCTTGACTTAGCGCGCACATTGATACATCTCGACGACGGTGAAGTTCAAACATTCCTTTTGTAATAAACATATAGTAGCTACTATTCGAGGTTGTGAAGTACTGTACGCGGGTTTAGAACCTTTGCTTCCAATCGGATTTACTATGAAACACATTGAGACGTCGTAAGAAGGTGCAATGAGATTGACATACCCTCCTGCTTCTAGGCTTCTTTGCGCCAGAGGCTTCTTGGGTTTCTAGTACCCGTTTTGATGGAACGCGTGCCCGAGAGGCCTGCGAAGCTGGAAGGATGTTGGCCTCGTCCACCTCCGACCTGCGCGTGCGCTTGGACGCAGGCTTGGCGATGGGAGGGGGTGTAGGTGGCGGAAGGGACATTGGTGGAGGGGGGCGGAGAGTTGGAAGCTCGATTTCCGCGCCGTCAATCAGACCTGCGTCAGTTTGCGACGCAAAGTCAGAATTAAGAAATTGAGTTAGAAAATCCATTCCACCGGCGTCCCACTCGGACGGCGTAAGAGTGGATAATGAGGTTGTGGCGTGCGAGGACCCAAAAGCAATGTTTCCCCAGCCTTCATATTCGGAAGGCGCCCCGGACGAAAAAAAGCCGGCGGCGTCCCAAGAACCGGATTCCGTAGCATCCGTGGAGGGGGTCATGCCCAACAAGAAGTCAATGTCGGCGGCGGTGAAATCATACTCAGGGGTGGCAGAGGGTAGCGACAAAGAGGCGGTCGCAAAATCGAACTCAGTCGAAACGGCGGAAGGAAGTGGCGCAGATACAGAGGCAGACTCGAACCACACCGAAGCGGCGGATGGTAGCGGGGTACTGACGCTGCCAGAATCAGGCCACGTCGCCCCGTTAGCAGACAAGGTGACATGTCCAATGGGGAGCAACGTCTCCGCCGAGTCGGGCAACGAAGCAAGTGTAGCGGAGATTGAGACGGGTGGGGAAGATGGTGGAAGTGAAGTGAGAGTGAGAGGGGCGCGCCGAGGTGATATAACACGGCCAGAGGACGTCGCCTGGAGGAGCGGCTCCCCGGAAGCAGTGGCCACCGTGCGGGATTTGCGTTTCTTTGTGCCTTTCGACGCCGAAAGCTCAGCTCCCAGGTCTTTCACCTGCTTATCTAGCAGTTGGATCATGTTACCCCGTACGGACTTCCCCTGTCGCAGGTGGATGTGCGCTAAATCGAAACAAATTTGAGCCAATACGTCCAGAGCGAGTGACTGTAATTACATACCACAGAATTTCTGCCGTTCCCCAGTTCGTGGTGAAATTATGCGACTGCATGCGGCAGTCTCTGAACCCGAAGTAAACGTTCCTGCATCGGAGAAGAGTTGAGCAAGGAGGGTTTCGTCGACTTCATCACGAATATTAAAAGTATTGTGACCGCGCCAGACCGGCGTCCATTCGGTACATGCGATAAAGTAGTCCTTTCGCTGAGTTCCCTGTGCGTCTATGAGAAACCATCTGAATCGCAACGCGGGAACACTTACATCCGTTCGACGCTTCATCATGTAATCTCCCATGCACGGGGCGCCCATGCTGTCAATGGCTTTGCATTTCTTCTCCTTTGAGGTGATCGAGCGGTGAAACCTATGCGCGTCCGTAAATATTTGATGGAAACGAAACAACAGGCACTCACGCGGCGGCTAGTTTCTCCGGAGTATCACCCTCTTCCTGACGCGTCGCAATTTCGGCGTTGATGACCGCGGTGCGAGGCGCCGGATCGAGTTCGTACCGAGTAACATTGACGAGAGCTGGATCGAGCTCGCTGCAGCGAAGGCAGCCGTTGCATCTGTGGTGAGCGCGACGGCATTTAACCTTTTCACCCGTGAAAAGAAGACAGGTCGGATGTTGATCGCCGCCTCCGCCAGTTGTATCCCACGAATCTTGGTCCTGGGACGGCTCAATCAATATACCCCGCAGATGAACAAATCTGTCAACATACCTTGTCGAGGATGAGCGCGTCCGCACGGAGAAGCTCACCGTCGCTGTCCAGGAAATCGAATTTCGGGTCCCGCAGATCAACTACGTACGCAGTTGGGACGCGCGGTACCGGCCAATACGACGGCAGATCGTTCAAATACTCCACGCGCTCGACCTTCGTCTGTCGATTGATGTGCGCAAGGCCGTCAATGGCCCGCGAAATGATGTTGGTGTCGTACCAGACCGTGTCTGATAGGCCCGCGACACCTAGATCCGCAGAAGCATCATCAGAATCAGACACCTCGGGCATCTGGGAGGGTTCGGGGGGATCGGGAGACGTGCCAGAAGGTCTTAGAGACACCTCAACCTCCATTTCGTCCTCCGAAGATAGAATTTCGATAATTTCGATGTCGTGCTCCACCAACGTGACCGTTTTAACAGGCGCTGAGACCGGGGATGCAGGGAGTGAGGACAGATCGACAATTTCGGATTTGACGCGTGTCAGCGATGACAACTCGGAAGACTCGGTTTTGACGAAGACATGGGTCGACGGCATCGAGTTGCCGGGATTGCGAGCGCGAAGGAAAGCTCGGAGCGCGTCCTTATGAACCCAGTCAAGATTCACAAAACCTCCGGGATTGGCAGTGATGAACGCGGGGGGTATCGTCTGATATGACGCGTCAGTACGCGTCGGGCTAGGCAATACAGTCACGTACCTCGGCGCGGAACTCAAACAGTGTGCCGACCGCGATCATGCTGATATCGCCTTCAGAATCTGCGTGAGAACGCGTCGAGGATGCCGGGCGGTCCTTCAGCCAGGCACGGAGCTGCCTCGGAAGGACCCAATCGAGGCCAACAAAGAGCGCGGGGTTCGCTGCGACATACGTGGGAGGGAAGTGCTAATGACAGCATCATTACACGCCAAGAAGCATCAGAGATAGAAGCATTACTCACCGCAGACCGATACTCGAGCAACGCGCTGACCGCAATGCCAGCAACGAGCTGGGCATCGTCCATGGGCGGGGAGCGAGATGTGATGGAGGGAAGAAAGGAGGGGTGAAAAGATGGGACCAAATCCGGCATCCAGATGATTCCCGTAATTTTCACGTTTCCCTCAGTTTTTCCCCTAGAATAGTAGATTGGTGTAAATCCGACGCGTTGTTTGCGTGCTGTTGGTTCCCCACGTGCCATTTTCACGTCAGTCAGCGACAGTGTCGCAACTCGTACCCGCCGCGCACACTGCAGCAATTTTCGCCACAGTGTCACAACTCGGCAGCCTCACCCGGCGAGTCTGAGAGTGACGGTGTCGCTCTTGACACATCCCCTTGGCTGATGGACTTCAATAGAACCAACGAGTACCCGTTCAAAGCGGTGGAGGACCACTAATGCTGGGCCCAGGCAGAACAAACGAGAGCTCTGAGGCAAGAATGAGATAGAAAGCGCGGGCCGATTAAGCTGAGTTGGTCCAGCAGTGGATGACTCGAGTTCGTGTCGATGTGGGTGGTGTGGGCGGGGTGGTCACGGGGTGATCGGGTGGTGAGACGGATAATTGCGACAATGCCCTTTTCGAAGATGGGTTCCGGGAAGAGCGAGGCTAGCGCTTGAGTTTGGGCTGTTTTCTGGGCTTGGAAGCCGATGCAGGAGACTCGGAAGGATCATCCAGTTTGCGCTTGGGGCGGCGCTTCGCTTTCAAGGGGGATCCAGTGCCTGATCCTGACGCGACCGGCAGCACTGAACTCTGGGTAGTGGATTGCTGGGCAGCATGGGAGAGCCCAGCAGATGTGTCGAAGGGATCGAGGAGGGAAAATCCCGCGGCGCCAGAAATGTGGGGAGTTAACGGAAGCGTGGCAACCGGCAGCCGGACCCGATTCCGGTTGATCGGCGCTGTCAGCGCCGCGTTCGCGCGTTGGAGTCGCGCGACTTGGCTGCTTGCGTCTTCATCCCCGCTGCCGACAGGCAGGGGCTCGTCCATCTGAGCTCCTGCCCCGAACAACCGAAGAATCTCTGTACTTGCACCGGTCGCTTCACTTTCCGTCCCGTACTTTGCAATGGTCTTCAAGGTCAAAAACTGTATCCGCTTGGCGTCGTTACGGGTTTCCTCCGATTGACGACAGCAGATTTTGTCTTTGGAGAATGGGGTAAGAATAACGAGTCCTTCAAGCGATGTGACTCTGGAAAGCATCACATAAGGTCCTTCAGTCCCCCAGCATCCGGTCAGGTTCACAACACAGCGCGGCAGAGTCCTGCCTTGAGCCTTGTATGCAGTCATGGCAAATCCAGGCAATACTGGCAGTTGAGTCCTTTTCACTGTCATGGTCCGACCGGAATGTGGGTGCTTGAACTTCATGTCCGTACAGTCCGTTAACACCACCACATGATAATCCGGCAGTTCAGGAATTATGCCGTGAGTCGTGTCGGGAGCCTCGATTACACAGGACAGTGCGTAGCGCTTACCATCTTCTCCAACTCTGTATCTCACGCTGACCAATTTGCCTGTACAACCATTGACAACTCCGCCGGGAACGTCAAAGTTTTGTGAAATCATCACGGGCATACCAATGACAAGCGGTAACCACCCGAGGCGCTGGTTGGTCTTCCCTGTGTCCAGATCCATCAATCGTTTCTGCAACTCACGATCTTGGATGGGCTTGTTTCTGGCAAGTGTATCTGAAGCATAATACCAGTGAAGTGGTTGACCTGACACATTCGCGAAGTCCTGGGCCATCCTCGCATTAAGTACATCCTTCATCCCATTCTCGGCAACAATTATGGGCGCTGTAGACCACTGCGTATCGGACCAGTCAAGGTCAAGATTATGTGCAAGCCTGGTGCTCAGAAGCTCGAAATCAGCGTCCGTGCATCTACCCTCTCGAAGACGACCCAGCAAATCCACGAATGGTTGGTTCTCAGAGCCAATCTGCCGCATATTCTGCGTCAACATGACGACGGTACGTACGCTGAGCCACAGGAGTTTTCCGAACCCGATTTTCTGACCGGAGCTTGTCGCTGCATTGGCAATTGTTTTCTTTGTCAGGTGGGCATAAAGTCGAGTTTGCCCAACAGGTGGTAATTGAGCAAAATCCCCAGCAAATACAACATTGATACCCCCAAAGGCAGAGTCATTCCCTTTGGCGACACTCAGAGCGTGACTAATGTCATGGAGTAGCGCACAGCCGACCATGGATATCTCATCGATGAAAAGATAGTCTACACCCTCCCACATTGTCATCAAATCCCGCTTATTCTTGGCTGAACGTCCGGTACTCTTATTCTGGGACAACATCAAGGCAGCGTGGAGGGTCATACCTGAGATATTCCTGGCTGCAACACCAGTGTAAGAAGAAAGTCGAAATCTCCGTCCTTGACCCTGCTGTATGAACCAATCTTGTAACGCATTAATGACTCTTGACTTGCCGGTGCCTCCAGGGCCTCCGAGGTACATTCTCAGTGGTTTGTGGTCGGTAATCTGGCTGTGTTCAGCAACTATGGAGAAAGCTCGCGCCTGCTCTGCGTTTAGTTCATGTGATGTTGCGATGTCAAGAATTGAACAAGGCTCTGTGGCGGGGCCAGCAGCGGGTACCTGGTCTTCGGGTGAGACGAACAAATCAGCAGATTGAATGGAGGCTTCAATTCTTGGCAGAACCGCCTCTCTGAAAGCAGGACCATCTCGGATAGGTGCATCTGATGTTGCGCTTTCAGGGGGTAATTGAGGTGCGGGTCGAGCTGCAGCAGATCGTTTCCACAATTCTTTCCGTGATTCATAAGTCTTGTGCCATAGGCCTTCATGATCTCCGTCACCGCGTTCCACTCGGATATGGGCAGTTTGTGATGCAGTGTTAGAGTCATGGACTCGAGGACGACCACCAATGATTCCAGTATGCTCTGCACACTCAACTGCTGCAATTACATCGGCCAAACTTCGCTCGCCACGCAATGAACGGCATTGTTCCATATCCCCGAATACATTCCCTGATCTACCCCCGCGCTGTAATTCTAGAGTGAGACCTGCCTGTCTGCGATTTCTCCGGTGGGCATAATGTGCATCTCGAATATCCTTGCACTCATGAAGGATCTGCATATTTTCGATGCATTCTAGAATATCGTCCAAGCAGTTGGCAATGAATTGAGCATATGCTGCAGACCAGGACTGGTTCGCGTGTCGAAGATCATCAGCATGGCGCCACGGCTTGAACAAGATGAGCCGAGCATGTTTTTCAACCAGCTGACTCTGTTCACGTCGCGGGAGTGCAGGACCAATGAGGACAGGTACTTTTCGTTTCTCGTAAGGGCTGACCTTCAGCACATGTGTATCTGATTCCAAGTGACCTTCCTGGAATGGGACACGAGCCATTGGACGCCCATCACATGAAAGAATGTTGTGTCGGTCCCACGGGAGTGAATCAACGGGCTCCGAGTCCTCGACTTCAGGTTCGGGGTCAGATTCGGGAGGCTCAGACGGCTCGCGGCGGTTCTTTTTCTTTCTCGGGCGCTCTTTGGTCGTTTGTGCAACGAAGTCCCAGACATTAACATCCTGAAGTGCACCACCTCGCCACTGATAATCGCAAACTTGATTTGCAGTCGCCACGAAGACACCGGCGGGGTTAGGATCAAGTGTAACTGTATCCATATCTGCAACCATCGCTCCCTTGTCATCTTCTTCATCAGGCACGGCTAAGATGTCCTCATCGTCCTCTTGTTCTTCAGTGACATCGAGAATGTCGCGTTCAACATCCGCGGGTGAGGGTACTGACTTCTTGGGGTAGCACTCTGGGCTCGGGTCCTCGCTGTTAATGAAGCCATCGAAACTGGTCCAATAAAGATTGTTATATTGGTGACTGGTGAAGTGGTCTTCAAAGTCCATCAGATAGGACACTACCTGCTGTGACGACAACTCTTGGCTGGATATCATTGAGTGCGCACACTTTTGGAGTAATTTTCGAGCTCGAGCACTTAGATCATCCTCCTCAGGATGAAACTCTCCGAGTTTGTTAACTGCAAGCTCTAGGGCAGCGTATGCAACATGGGCTTTCAGCTGCGATTTCGTGATATAATCTGTGATGTAGTACAGGATTGCTTTCGCGGACGGCCCAGATCCAATGAACTTAATGTCCATGTTGCATCGGATGGCCTGGATCATGGTCAGGTTGAAATTGTTCACCAGCCCGTCGAGACAACGCAAATGAAATTCTCCCGTTTCTGGATCGAACACACTGATTGAACGCACATTGGATTCGTCTAGGTCAAATCGGCATTCCTTGGGATCTGGGTGGCCTTTCCAATATTTATAACAAGTACCCGCATGTCGGTGACGCTGGCACCGTTCTACCAAATTGTGAAGATCTTTTGCCACGGCGTCAGAAGTATTGTCCGCGTCAGGAGGTGGGCTAGGTCCGCGTGTCGCACAAGGATGGAAAGAGGCCAGGGGTGTCTCTACGTCGTTCTCCGGCGGAGGTGGGACAGAGGTAGAGATTGTGGTGCGGAACCTGGGACATGAGAGTTAATTATACTAACCTCCTTCATCAATCTAAGAACTCTGCGTTCCTCAGGTGTATTGGCGGTAACATTATCGCCAGCAGCAATCTCCGTTCAGACATGATGTGTACAGTTGCAGGAGAAACGGTCCCAAATTGAGCAGCTATATGGTCGAAACTAGCCCGTTTAACTTTCAGATGAGTCCTGAGTAGAAGAGCACGTCGTTGGATCATATTGAATGCAGTAAACAAGAATGAGTAATGTTCTTGAAACCTCCGGTCAGCGAGATTGAACAGATGCTTCACATGAGTCTTGAATCCCAGCGGAGTGCGACGCGATTCATCTTCAAAGCCCCCCAAGCCATATGGGTAAAGAGTTGGATAGATCATGGGAAATAAGGACGGGTTGTTGAACTCATTTGCCGGGAGGCGATCGTGCGGGATTTCTAAGTAGTTGGAGCCAGGTTTGTGCATGTGGTTCAAGGCTGCAGCTCTCAACTCGTTAGACGGGGCGTTGCCATCGACGTCGGTCACTACGACAGTCTGGAAAGGAACGGGAGAGGGTGCAGGCCGCAAAATATCGGTCAAATCAGGAGCTGTCGGAGGCTGCGAGGAAGAAGGAACATAGTCAGAGGTGGTCACATCAATTCCAGTGGAGGGCAGGATATGTTGAATATGGAAAGGGAGCAGTATACTATCAGGGTGGTCGGCTAGCACGGAGTAGTCGATGAAGACGTCATGATAGAGATGGTTGTGAATTTTTAGCCAAGCCAGCGCGTTCATGACCTTCTCTTTGCGAACAATAAGCGGAGTGGCCTTGTGCTTGAGCCATTCGGGGGTGGGGGGGTTTGACCCAACAAATATGACACAGATCGGGGTTGTAATGTCGTCTACAGAGGGAGGAAGAGAGGTAGCAATGGCGGAAGGACGTTGTGGGTAAACGATGATGTGGCCACGAACACCCCGCTGGGTTGTCGGTATTGCAGAATCTCCGACCTGATCATCGCGCAGCTGAACAATCCAGCATTTGGCTCGGCAAAGGGCGATCATAGCTTCCTCGACGACTGTGAGGCACTGAAGTTCGCTGGGCACAGGACCCAAATAATTGTGGTTAGCAATTGCACGAGCTGGCACTCTGTTTGCGTTCAAATCAGTAGCGCATTTCTTGCAGGTTCCAATCACAGGTTGATTAGTCTCTGGATCCTTTTCTACACTGGACGGCTCGATGAGTAGGCTGCGATGTTCAGGGTTGCTAGCCTTGGCCATCGGCATTGGTGGCTCGGGACAACGAGGATCTAGCCAGCGCTTCGATTTCAACCCCCCTTCGCCAGAAAGTTCATCGTCCGACTCGTCGCAAGATTCTTCCCCGTCCAAGTCAACTTGCATGGGCTCATCTTCAACATCACGGCCAGACTCATCGAGAGCATCGGGACGTGTAAGAATATCTACGAAATCTTCCAGATCTACTGTTGTCTTATCCTTGACCGAACACGCCTCGGCGCAGCTGCCGCACACGAAAGTCGCAAGGGTCTCAGAGGAAATTTCCACATTGAATCGCTTCAATAGTCGACGCTTCAGACCGTCGGGGACCAACTGGGGCCATTGAGCTCGTAGACGCTGACTTTCCCTCGCTCTCCGTTTCTTCGCAGCACCATCCAAATCAGGGGCATCGTCCTCTCGTAGTTTTCCCGTTGATAGCCGGCGCAAAAAAGCTTTCAAGTGCTTGCGCAAATTACCAGTCTTGTCGGATTCTGCGTAGGTGACATCATGTAAATTGAGCAGTCTGCGAAGCGGCTTCTTATTGAGGATGGGACCCAGCTGATTGAGGATGTGGATTTGAAGGCGGACATTTGGATCGTCGGAGTAAGCGTCGTCTTGAGCCTGCATCAAGTCAAACTGAGATAACAAGGACGAGCAAGCCAAGTGCGTCGTAGAGCTTTCGTTGGTGAGACAAGCGCCGGATGACAAGTGGCGAGCAATAGCATCCTTCAGGAACTCCTTAGTAGCTTTGACACCAGAAAGGCTAATGCCGTGCGAACGGGCAACAGAAATGAGAGTACCTAAAGGCAGGTTCTCGACATGATCAAATATGGTGGTTGCCGGATTTTGTGAAGCATGTTCTTGAATCACCGCCTTGCGAAGAGAGTCCAAAAATTTGTAGCAATTCTGGCGTGAAGCGGCAACCGAGGGAGTGGCTCCGAGGCAATGACCAACCTGCTCGACATGCGCATCAGGGAGCATGACATTCGATAAGGATAGAATAGCGCTTAGTGCGGTGAACGCCATGGCCTTTTGGGTATCAAATCCTAGGGCAAAGGATGAGCACAGACATTTGTCTGGATTATTAGAATGGTCTACCGTACCCCAACTGCTTTGAGCCTTCTCTTTAGAGTGCTTGGTCAGACATATGGACACGCAAGAGCCGGAAATTAGGTGAGAAAGAAGAAGATTACGAGCAGAGGCAACAGATAAAGGGGTATCACAGCGCAAGTGATGTACTTCCAACATCGCATCCAACTCCTCCTTGTTGGCAAGGAATAAATTGCGAGCCGGATCCGGAGAACTGAAATAACTGACAAGATTGGATGCGGGATCGAAATCAAACTGGGCGGTGTGGGTATAAGTGCGGCTGGTCGACGGACCAACTCTAGGCTGACGAGATACGTTCGAGGTATTTACCGGCACAGTTTGAGCGGAAGCAAGTGTATTATTCTGAACAAACCGGACAGGAAACGGAAGTGATGATGGGGGCGAAGAAGACGGAGGGGAAGGTGGAGATTGAATGGCATGAGACCGTGTAGAGGATGCAGAGACAGGGGAGACTGCTTTCGCAGAAAACACGAAGTTTTAGATTTTTTAAATTTCAGTTTAAGATTATAAAGTTTCAAAGTTTCAGAGTAGATGGAGCGACAGCGGAAAGCGGGAGTCAGTGAGGAAGAAAAGGGAGGGAAGGAGCGAACACTCACGGGAGTAGGTAGTCGGAAAGGGTTGGCTGCGTGTGCCTGGGTTGGGGCATGAGACAGGAGGGTGCGGGCTCGAGAGGAATGACATACCGGAAACAGGTAACAGCACACTCTGTGCGGAAGAGAGCGAATATCCGGGCCCACGATCTAACATCCTATGTTAGCAGACCAATAAAAGTCCAGAGGGACCTTCAGATGTAGATGATCGTGCCAATGGAAGAGACGAAGACGATCCAGGGATAGGTGCTGCTAAGGAAGAAGTCAACAGATTGACACAGTCGAAGGTCGGTCTCACATCCGGAAAGGAGGGCGGAATCAGACACCATGAGCCACGGGTCAAAGAGAAAGCCCGGACGGAAACCGCCAGCCACGAGACTGTCCCGAAAGAGAGCGGCCCAATCTGAGCCAAGAACAACACCAGATATGTCGGTAGCGACGTCGCACAGGACGGTAGTAGAATGTCTGCCGAACCCCACAGTATTGACAGAGATCAAGAAGACAGAGCCGCCAGCAGTCGGAAGAGATGCCGCAAAGGCGGCAGATACGCGAGTGCGTGGGATGGGCTGGTAGATGCAAGACGGCACGAGGACACCATTGAGGAAGACGGACATGACAGATGTTAGTATGCTGAAGATGTGGTGAAGGGTGGTAAAGACAGGAACTTCAGGAGCGAACAGCGAAGTTTAAATGAATGAAGCTCAGGAGGTGAAGGCTGACGCCACAAACAGAAAGGAGGGCATCAAGGGATGATGGGATTTAGAAGCAAAAGACAGAAAAGGAAAAAGAATGATGGGAATTTACTAATAAGGAAGCGTATGAAACGAGGCGGAAATGCGAAAACAGATCACCTTAAAAACCCACTATAAGATAGCGGGAATAAGATAGCGGGAATCACCCGCCTTCACCTGCATACGCGCTCGCCGTCCTTGTCTGCGTGCTGCCCGTCCTCGACTTCTGTGCCCCTGCCGTCTGGAAGCGTCTTGAGCGCGCTGGTCCTGTTTCCCCTATGGCGACTACGACAAGTATCAGTAGCTCCCGGGTGGCAGCGGCGGCACAGCAGGACATGCTGATTTTCCCTACGAAGACTGGCGGTACTGAGGAACGCACCTTGTAAGTGATACGCGCCGGCTGGTGTTATTATATGACATTCCTTCTAGAATCGGCAAAAAACAGGACCAGTTAAAAGATATGTGCCGTGACAATGGGCTTGCTGTTAGCGGCAACAAAACTCAACTCAAAGAACGTCTTCAAGAATTCAGCGAAAAATTTTGCAATGATCCTGCGAGCTGGTGCGTTGAGAATACAGCCGGTAATCCCTGATCTGATCGTATCACTTACATATTTCCTAGCAATTTATCCCCCGTAAAACGCCGTAGCCACAAAGGTCCTCGGGAGGGCCCCAAGAAAACCCAGCCTAAGCAATCAGCAAGCAGACGGGCCGCAATAATCGACACCGAACATGTCACGGAGCGGCCCAAAGACAATCGGACGACAGACGAAATGAAGAACTTGTTATTTTGGGTTCGTCGCTCCTTATTAAATTAATTTATGGCCCCATTTAATCTGGTCTGGTATAGGCTGATTGTGCAGTGGCAAGACTTCCTTGCAAACCCCCAAAATCAAGAATTCTGCCGCCGCTTTCTACATCTGAAACGTCTTTGGAGGTGCGTTGTTATTATCAGAGTCTATTTTAACCATCTAAACATCTCTGTTCAGCATAACCTGTCCGACCAGAGCCTTCACGATCGGATGCAGACAATTGAAAGCCAGATCGCTGCAATAGCTGCTTCAGCCGCGATGTACCAAGCTTCGACACCCTCCACATGGACTCCCACCTCATCGGCATCGTTTGCGGGCTATCCCACGCTCCCCGTTGCAAACTACGTTGTGTACGACCACGCCGCGGAAGCCTCCCAGGATTTATTCCCCGACTATAATACCGTGAGTAATGTTGTTCATGGTGATAGTGGATTCTATGAACTCGTTTGTGTCCAGGCAAATATTTTATTCAATATTCCGAGCAACGTTAACTGGGCGAATACCGATGATTGCCAAAATTTGCACATTGGTTGCCCAATCGACGATGATGCGTTGCCAACTTTGCCGAGTACCGCTCCACCTTCGTCACCTTGTGTTCCTACTGTGTCGGCTCACAGCGCGCCAACTGCTTCGGCGCGTTCTGTCAAGCTGGGCGACAGCACCACCATCAACATTACCGTCGACGAAGTCAAGCGAATTGCAGTACCGGCTACATCTTTCGCTGAAGATATTGATCGCCTCAATCAGATGTGGGACGACACATCTCCGCACTGGAGGGGGGACTCGGTGGTGAAGATCGGTACTCATTCTATCGCACTCATTTACTGGCCCGAGATTTTCAAGAAGACTGGGCTATGGTCAGCACATAAGTCCAATTGGACCGAGTGGAAAGTGCGTCGTTCATTTCCTTTCAGTAGCAGTGTCACTGATCTGTCCAAAGTTCCTCATTGCACGTTACCGCGAAGGGACTCCAGAGGAGTTCTGGCAACAGTTCAAATCCAAAGACGGCACCAGGATGTCGTATACCGCCATCTGTGGTAGCCTACGCAGGGAACGCAAGAAAACTGATGAGGCGCTAGTGGAGCGGGCAAGGCTCGAGTATGGTGATGAATTCGCGGTAATATTTAGCTATCGCTGCAGCAGAACGAACACTCAGGTGGTTATGACAAAGGCCAGCTCCATTGCAAAGGAGTACCGGCGTCTTCACACTCTTTAATTACTTTACACTCACTTATATTTGAAGCCGTCTTTTCTATTCGTTACGTCCATCTTATATTCCTAAAGTACATATTTCTGCCATGCAAATTAAAGAGTTGTGCGAGATGATATACGGACATAAATTTAAGGATTGAATACGAGAAATAAGTGATTTAGCGACCGCATGCACAAGTTCTTCCACAGGCAGAGCACCTCTCCGTAATTTTCTGGTTTGGATTCAGAAAATCTCTCGCAACTCTGTCGGATCATCATTCCATCCAATCAAGTACTTGACAATCGTCAAGTTGGAGAACTCCATGCTCCATCCACCCCATTCACAAATACGCCGCAAACTCCAGCGACGATGTGATGCGAAGTACTGGCAGCCGCCACGGCGGAACGAATGAGTACCGTATGGATAAGGATCAAGGCCGATGTCCAACAGGTTATTGCGGAACATCTCTAAAAATTTCTCCGATTTCTAGACGATATAATTAGTTGAGTGTCGCGTAAGGTAAAGGATCCAGACCATTGGTCTGCTTGAGTCTCCAATCTGGTCGCGAATAGTGATGGTAGGAAACAGATAACCGTTCGTGATTCTCGAGCAATTGAGCCACACCGTCAAAGCTCTGACTGGGCACAAATGTGCCTGGTCCTCGGGAAGCTCGTGAAGCACGAACGGCTTGATTTCTATGGAGATATCAGCGTAAGATTTAATTGCGCAAGCTCAAGGACTTACCTCCATACTGGCTGGTCTTCCGAAGTGGCAAGGACAATTCAAATGATGTATCGCTGAGCCAACGTATGTCTTGAAGCTGAATTTTTAGAGCTTTGTCAAAGCGGAGTAGACACAAAAAGCGATGACATATACAGCATGAAGCATGCGGCGGCTTCGGCCACCTCCCCACTCATTAGGATCTACAGGATCTTGCCGATTGCGGCGTTGAACAGGTTTGATTTCCGCGACTTCTGGTTTGTTGTTGTAGTGATACAAGTTGAAGATGATCTCCTGCAGTACGGCGTCATTAGGATGCTATCCTCGGAAGTCAGTAGAAGGCGAACCGGTGTAATTGCACGCGCACTAGTGGCCACTTCTCCAGCACGGACCTAGAATACTGTATCAGATAAATTCGGAGGTCAGAGAAGGAAACCCACCTTTTTCTTCCTCAGACTTATTATATACCGAGATACATCTTCGGAAATTGAAGGATTACCGAGCATGTTACCGCTGACTTCGCTCTTCTGCCAAGGAAGCGACCCAAGCCCGTTGAGTCGCCCAAAACTATATGTAGCTGCAGCGCGCATTTTCTGGGCATGACTATACGAGTCTCGAGGAATGCTGGGATCCTTGGGCTTTCCGTCAAGCCCAATATCATCGCAACTTGATTTATTCAGCGGGAATTGGGTGGTTACGAAAGAATGTACGGTCTCACCTCTCCATGATCCAAGCAACTATAAAAGCCGCAGCGTCTTTGTGCGGTGTACTGGTAAAGAAGGCTTGACCCTCCCTGATGAAACCCTTCAGCCGGATAAATTTTTCGCAGAGTTTGATGAGTCTACAATCCGCATGTGAGACAATCAATCGAATTATTTGCGGAATACACTCACCTTTTATACTCAGCATCAGTGCTATCGACAACACCCTTAGAAGCCTCCGTAATGACGGCACGCATGAGGGTGAAGTCGGCCATCTTGCTGTCGCCGTCCGTATCATCATCCTCGGAATCCGACCCAGATTCAGAACTAGCTCTATCCTCCACTCTACCATCGTCGAGCTCTGGTAGCTCCTGAAGATCAAGAGTTTCCTTCTCACCCTCAATGTCGTCGTCGATTTCATCCTGCCCCGGTTGGTCAGGATTCGGAGTGGCCCATTCGTCGTCGCTTGGAGGAGGCTGCAGAGCCCGAAGAATACCAGCATACTGAGGAGCCTCCAGAATGGCGCTCATAGTAGGGTGGGATCAAGAGGGATGGATTAGGAGAACGAGAAACATAGACTTTATATACCCGTAAATAATGTCTTACTTTGTCAATATTCACCCTCCGAGTCTGTGATCAGCTCCACGATCTCCCGCCCTTGATACGTAACACTCATCGTGGTGTACCGCTTTTCACGATAGGCAGATAAAGCTGGATAATAGAGAGCTTGCGCAAAAGCCGCACGAGCCGCATGCGGCATTTTTGCATTGCGCAAAGCCGCACGGCAAATTTAAAATATGAGAGGTGTCAATCAATGTAAGCTTACCTGAGGCGAAGGAGAGGTGCTGTGGGGAGAGGGAACATCCTCGGCATTGCCTCTGCTGCGTGGCAGACATGAGCGTGTGGGAAAAGAAAGTGGAGCTCGAGTGATGCCTTTGTGATGCGTGATAAATGCGGCCTCCCACAGTTGCACATCCAACACATAGCACTCTCAGGAGTGGAATATAGGATTTAAGGGGCATTGAATGGTATTTAGCAAGACAAGAATTAAAAACAGCAAAGAAAGACCCGCGGCTTTGCGCAATGCACAAAAGCCGCGTGCGGCTCGTGCGGCTTTTGCGCAAGCTCTCTAATCAATCAATGAGAGATAAAATAACACTGAATCTGGACGCACCGTCAGCTGAAGATGTACTTGCCTGCTTGTTATCGGCAAGACCGGCCGCATGACT
Organism: Mycena latifolia; assembly: GCA_029289555.1. Classification (NCBI taxonomy): domain Eukaryota; kingdom Fungi; phylum Basidiomycota; class Agaricomycetes; order Agaricales; family Mycenaceae; genus Mycena; species Mycena latifolia. The sequence continues at coordinate 360,186 of JARJLE010000043.1, read as the reverse complement.
TGCAACGAGGCTGGATGAAGTAGAGGCACTAGGGGGCGCATCACCGCACACTGTAGTACTGATGTCTGCTCGCCGAGTGTTCGCCTTTTTCTTCCGACGGGGACGGTTATCTGCAGACAAGTCAAAATGAGAATACCACGATGAGAACAAGGCACACCTTTGGCGCAAATATAATCAAGCACCATCGCGGGATATACATGCTCGACCATCGATCTCGGGACCCAGACCCTGACTTTCGGAAGAGTTCGGTAATCCACGCAGCTACAGCCGCCTGGGTGCCTTGCAGAGGATCGCGCCTACCCGTAATAGCTTGCAGCGCAGAGGTGAGGATAGTGGGGTCAACATTGAGCACGAGGCGCAACTCGGCGAGGTGGCCTGTAGATTTGTGATGGCGATTGCCGACAATGCACTTGATTATCGAGGGTGAATGCTGAGGCGGCAAAAGAGCATCGAGAGCCAAGGCCCGCTCAGTGAGCTCCCGGATTACTAATCCTGCGAAGAGCTGGTCCGCAAAGTGTGAGAGGATGCCAACATGATCACCCCATCCAAAGTGATCTTCAGCAAAGCGAGTAAGAATATCAAGGCGGGGTGGAAAAACTAAGCTCCTCGTGGCAGCTTGGTGTGATACGATCGGATGACGATAAAGATTGATCACGTCGAGGTCGGGGAAATCTGTGGGGATAGACACTGCCAGCTGCTTGCATTTGTGCGGGAGATAGCCCGAAGTGTTGGTCTGAAGCTCTGCGCGCAAGGAGTCTCGCCAGGTTTCTAAAAAGACCAGTGAGGCATCGCGGGATTGGCCGGAAAGGCCTGAAATCAGCTGCCGACCAAGGCCAGCACGTGCAAGACCCATTGCAATAGCGAGCCCGCATTTGTGTAGTCCATCCTGAATAAATGATGAGTGTAACTTCAGCTATATGGTTTTAATAACTTAGGCATCGCGGGATTGGCCGGAAAGGCCCGAAATCAGCTGCCGACCAAGGCCAGCACGTGCAAGACCCATTGCAATAGCGAGCCCGCATTTGTGTAGTCCATCCTGAATAAATGATGAGTGTAACTTCAGCTATATGGTTTTAATAACTTACCGAATAGTCGCCCCCGGCAAGTATCGCAATCAAGATGATGTCTTCACGGGATAAGCCTAGCACGGTGGAGATGTCGAACGCTGAGTATTGCGAGGCCTCAAAGTTTTCATTATCCTCAGAGCGACTGTGATATCGAGTCAGCTACAATTAAATAAACAGTGTCCCACATACATTCGTAACACATCAGTTGCGCCGAACACAAACGAGTCCGAGTCGTCCGTGAGAATAGCATCCACACGGACGGGACTTCCACTGGTGGTCATCTCAGAGAGCGTGGCTTCGGCCTCAGCAGGAGCCTGATGGATTAAGGTCAGCCAGAACAGCGTGCAGGTGCCATTAAACAAACAGTAATCCACTCAAATCCAAAACCATCTAACATAATCTGGAAATCTTCGGTTAACCAGGAGGGTTCACTTTTTGCCTTGCCAAATTGACTTGCACACGCGCGGATTGACTTGTGTTGACTTATGCGGGGATTTGGGTGCGCAAGTCAATTTGTCGCCCGCATAAGTCAGCATGCTTACGTGCAAGTCAAATTGTTGACTTGCCCCGCACGTTTGGTTGCCATTGACTTGGGCACATTCCCCACCTCCTGGCAAATTCCTCTGCATGTTGGCACCATCCAAAGAGCTCCTGTATTGCCTGCCCAAAGTTGTGGGGGCAGTTTTCAAGTTCTCGTCAATTGTCCGCACCGTCATCACCGTCAGTGGGACTTTAGTGCTATTCAGGACTAGACAGCTTGTCCGATCGCTGACTTGTGGTATCAATTCAGGTCATATGGCACTGATATATCACTGAGCAGTGATTTCGAAGGTAGATATATCAATTCTGCGTCACATCCGGGCACTTGAACCACCATGCAAGGTGGTTAATAATTTAATCATTTGGCTACCACAACATACAATCTGCGTGCCAGGGGCCAGCCCATTACGTCCCATGTACATCCTAAAGCGGCGAGACAATAAATACTCTGCCTACGAAGCCCATTCTAACAAGGCCGTTTGACTGCACAAGTCAATTTGTCGTGTGCACGTGACCCCCGCACGTTTGGTCGGTGGTTGACTTGGGCACATTCCCGGTGTTGTGAGCACAAATGATCTCGGATTTGGACGGAAACATATCCACTAGTCGCAGATTATCAAGTTGCACTAATATTCTATCTCATTTATCAAGTACAGTAACTACATTCACGTGGCCCCGTCCGTCAGGCCACTGCAGCAAATTTACTACCCCCAAATTTAACAGACTATTGAATCCACTAAGCTGGCTCAAGCTCCCTTTAACCCATACTTTGCCGGAACCAGCTCGAACGAAGGCATTGGACACCGGCGTACCTCGCCATATATATATGTCCCCAGTACTTATATTGTGCATAAGCAAATTGACTTGTGCGGGGATTTTGGGTGCACAAGTCAATTAGTTGCCCGCACAAGTCAACAAGTGATCGTGCAAGTAACGTACGTGACTTGCCCCGCACGAATGTCCCCGCCGGGGCCCGCTCGCTTTGCCCGCTGAAGTTCAAAGTGAGTCTCCATGAATCGAGCCAATCAGTGGACTTCAATAAAGATCAGAGTTCTCAGGGGTAATAACAAGTGTGCTCCTCGATCAAATGCAGCTTGATTCATTGGCGAGTTGACTAGTGCATAATGTTGATGCGGAAAATGACTTGTATGAAAGTAGGGATAAGGTGAAAAACTTCGGAAGTGCGTGCCTGTTCGGTGCGGGACGAAGTCAGTGGATCGGACTACATATCAGCGAAACTGATCCAAGCTGTATACTCCAGCATTTCTATTTCTCAGCCAATACATTCTCAACCTTGCTTACTAACAACGACAGCGACGACAACATCAGTGTTGGTGATGATGCCATCAACCCGGCCGACCGCCGCCAAGGATAGTCCCGAGAACGTCTAAGAAGGTTGGGGGTACCTTGACAGGATTAAGGATGAGTTCTGTGATGCTTCTGTATGGTGGGGAGAGTGAGTGTAAAAGGCCGCAAGCACAAGTCAACGCCCGCACAAGTTACACAAGTCAACCCATCCAAATTCAAACTCCGCTTGGTGCACAAGTCAATTTGCCAAGTCAATCGGGTAAGCCTCGGTTAACCAGTGGTCATTTCCCCGGATAACCTTGCCGCGCTTCATGCTGGGCCGATTAGGGCCATCAAACACAAAGATAGGAATGAAGGGCAGCCGGAAGAGCCGGCTGCACCTGGAGAAGAGAGCTACCGCCTGAGGACTCTCCGTGATCCCGTGCAGAGCGCATGCACGGTACATCCATCCACTAAAGCATAGTCAAAAATGTGGTTACGATGGCCAAAGGCATACATACCTCGCATCAATGCCCACCCGAAAGCCACGGCAGCCCGTAGCATTTCCTATGAAACCAGTTCCCACTGCGAGATGGGGAAGCGATATCTTCTGCTCAATTGGCTCCAGCTCCTATGAAAACCATCAGCAACAACGAGAATAGCGAGCGGGATTTACATACCTTCCACAGTCGAGTAATGCCCATCAAGGTTGGGAAAGGAGTGTCTCAGGAGCGAGAGACGATCACCAAACTTCGATTGCCAAAAGCGGAAGGCCCGATTCGGCGGGGGCATCGCCGTCGTAAATGAGAAATATCTAGAGTCCTATCAGATCATCGAAATCCACTGCAAAATGGTGGAGAGACATTTTATTAAGCGCTCGGCTGTCTCAGTGTCTGGGGAAAATATTCAAGGTAAGCGCTGCATTTGGAATCAAAAGTGCTTTTGGCTCACCTGAAGAAAAGCCAGTGCGAGTAAGGATAAGGAGGTGCCGGCAGCATGTGGTAGGATGTTCCATAGAGGCGTCGAAAAGGCCTAAAAGAAGCCAATGACATCATCGATCCCTGGGTGCCACATATAACCTACTCGCGACACGACGGGTGATCTGTGGCGGCCAGGATAGGATGAGGCGATGCTACGTGGGTGCCTTGTAAAGTATTAGGGCAAAAAAACTCCATTTGAAGAGATGAGACTTACCTGAGTACCAATTTCGGAGATTTGCCATATGTGACCCAAAAGATAACAGCACCGCTGGCAATTTCAACAAGACTCAAGGGGTACAGTGGTCTGGGGAGGACAGGGAGATGCTACATGAGCTCCCTGTAAAGGATTTAGGGCAAACGAACTTCATTTGAAGGAATGGGACTAACCTAAGTCCCGACTTCGGAGATTGGCCATATTTGGTCCAAAGGCAGCAGCGTGGCGGGCAACGCCGACGAGACGACTCATATGCGATGTCATAGAGAGGAGGGGATCATGTTAGGCGAGTGCCCTGTACAGGAATTAGGGTCAATGAAGTCCAGTTGAATGTGGTGGACTTGCCTGAGTCCCGATTTCGGAGATTGGCCATATTTGGCACAAAGATGGGAGCTTGGCGGGCGACGCCGACGAGACGACTGAGTTGTGGCGGCATAGAAAGGAGGGGAGGATGTTAGGTGAGTGCCCTATACAGGAATTAGGGCGAAAAAAGTCCAGTTGAATGTGGTGGACTTGCCTCAGTCGCGATTTCGGAGATTGGCCATATTTGGCCCAAAGACGGCAGCGGGGGGGAAACGCTGATGAGACGACTGAGGTGTGGGAGCATAGAGAGGACGGAGGGATGTTAGGCAAGCGCCCTGTACAGGAATTAGGGCCAACGAAGTCCAGTTGAATGTGTGGGACTCGCCTGAGTCCCGATTTCGGAGATTGGTTATATTTAGCCCAAGATGACAGCGCAGCGGATGACGCCGGTGAAACAATTGGGGTGCGGCAGTCTGGGGAGGACAGGAGGATGGTACACGAGCGCCTTGTAAGGAAATTAGGGCCAATGAACTTCATTTGCTGGTATGGGACTTGCCTGAGTCAGAATTTCGGAGATTTGGAAGCTATATAGCTTACATTCTTCGATTCTGCGTAGTCACTAGACCCAATAGTAACCTCCACTGCATGCCATCCCCCACCAGCCTCACAAAAAGTCGCACTGGACTCCCTTATCCCGACCTTCTGCAGTGTCGACACAAGGCAATCTAATAGAACTTCGAGAGGTGGCAAGATCCGGAGAGTTACAGCAGTTGCACTATTAGACTTGACCCTTGGTTCGAGATGGGTGCGGACGCGTAGCCGAGATGCCTTGGGGCGGCGTATGTGGTCGCGCAATGATGACACGTCGCAATCGACGCGCACACTTTTTCGTCACATTACAACGGACTGGGTCCAAAGATAGCTTGTCCATAGTGCAGCATGAGATGCAAGAAAAACAATAGACAAAGATAAAGCAGACCACCGGGTAGGGAGGATGTCATTGAGCACGCGAACGTGAAGTGGAAGAGTTTGGCATTGTTGATCATAGACGGTGTCGCCATTAGGGCATGAAACCGTCCGTGTTACGCGAACGGGCGTAACGATTACGCCGTATTTTCCTTACGCCACGGCCAGAGCCGTCCGTCAAGTCAATTCTCGGGGGGCCCAACGGGACGGGTCACGTCCGTACCGTCCGTTTACGGCGTATTTACGGCCATTTTGGAGGGCCACCATAGAACAGACTAAAATAAGTTTATTGCACTAGTCGAGATAAAATGTGCTACTCCTCTTCGTCTCCTACCAAGTCAATAATTGTCTTGCGAACCACCTTTAGGCTTTAGCCTGGCCTTGACAAACATGAGTGTCTGAATAGTCTCAGCCTTCAGACTTGCACGCCGCAGTCCGATTGTGTCACGGCCACCCCAGAAGATGCGTTCGACAGCCACGGCTGAGCCTGAGGTAGTCAATCAGGGGCTGCGCGGGTAACAATAAATCAAGATTTAAATACCGGGGATGCAAAGAATATTGCGGACAAAGCGGTACAGATTGGGGAATTGCCGGCAACGGCTATACCACCATTGGAGTGGATCGACACCATCGAAGGGCTCTGGGACACTGGTGATTCTGAAGTATTCCCCGAGCTCATCTGACATCAACCCAGATCCCCGTTTGTTGTAGCGGCTGGTGAAGTAACAACTGACACATGTTTAATAGAGGTGGACCAGAGAGAAACAATGACACACCAATAGGCAGAGCTCGATGATGCGCACCCAAGACGAATCAGTATAGTCATCTTACTTTTCCCGCAAACCCCAGCAAGTCGCCACTGGGACATGAAGGAAAAATGGGACCTGTGGCATTTTCGATGATGATCGGAATGCCTTGGAAATATTCAGCCAAAAGAGACAGAGCTTAAATACCTTTCGCAGCCTCATCTAGGATCACTTCGGGGCGCCCAAGGAGCGCCCAACGCGATGGATAGTGGCGCACAAGCAGGCGAAGAGCCACAATTTCAAAAATGGTTGGAGTACCCCAAGCGGCGCAAACGCAGAATTTGGAGCGCAAAAAAATTGGTAAGGACTCCAGCGGACATCTAGACCTAACTGAAGATGAACTAAACAATCCTGATGGACACTGGCACTTGTTCAAGGAATACATCAGGAAAAACCTCCCTTGGTAAATTGCCTCCAATTTCCTGACTGCCCAGGGGATTCCCCCAATTCGGGGTAATTGGGCCAAATTACCGAGATTTCCTACATTTCCGGTCAACCATTTTTAGCATGAACTTAAAAACATCATGATTCGGTCAGAGGAACATTCGCGGAAGTGAGCCATGCTCATCGGAAACATGATTTTCTCTTTAGCCAAGATAGGGTACTTGATGAGTGCGACATCTGAAATGTTCGCAAGTCCATCGCGCCCAGCCCTAAACTCCGTCGGATCAAGAACGCACACGTGATCGTGCACGGATGGTTCGTTTTGATGGTGGCACAACAAGATCAAACATCTCTCTTCCTTTCCCCTCATCTCGTCCCTTCCCCTCCTTCTCCCGAGGCACCATTTTCCTTCAAATCGTCATGGGATCACTGGGAGTTACTTCGTAGAGTATGCATCCACCACATTGCCCGCTTCTGTGGCCTGACAGGGTTCCAGCATCGATCTCCGACTGGGCGCCGCTGCTGTATAAGGGAACGAGCTGAGGCCTTATCGACGAGAGTCATGGTAAGTGTGCGAAATTGTGTCCCAGGTTTACAATGTACTGACAATTCAGTCGATAGCCGTGTGTGTCGCATCCAGACTCCGGACCCGGTATTGTTTCTCCCTTCCCTCTTGATATCTCAGTCTGATATGTCATCCCAGGACCCATCCTGTTTCTTCTTTGCCCCCATCTTCAGTGAGTAGTACGCTCACGCCAGACCGAAAGCCTCATTCCTCGCGCGTGCGGCCCCAGCGGCCTTCCTCTTCCGAACACCGTCAGCTCTCAGTACATGCCTCGCCGTATCGCCGTCGTGAGCGTCTGGGTGCCCCCACCCGCTGGAGTTTGGCCAGCTGCCCTGCTGAGGTGTGTCGCCGTTCCTTCATTCTGCCCGGAAACTGACAGATGTTTTTTTTTGCCTGCGCGCTAGCTGCTGCAGGTCTTAGGCACCATTCCTCGCCTCGTGCGTGTTCTCTGCGCCCCATCACTGGCCCACGCACCCTTGTGCATGTTGCCCGTCGATACAACGGCACCAACTCTGCCGAATGCAGAACCAATTCCTGAGTCATCCTCGCCCGCATCCATACCCCTGCACACACTCGCTCTTGCCCTATCTTACGTCGGCCGCCTGTCTCGATATCATTGCATGGTGCGAGGCATATCTCCGCCGAGCGCTCTCTTCATTTAACCCGGCGTGTAGCGGCCCTACATAGGTGCGTCAAACTTTCTTTCTGGCGGACTCATCTATAATGGGACGATGCGCACGTGGACTAGATAATTTTGGTTCTCAGCAGGGTAACCGCGTGAGCAAATAGTCTTGTCTCATATCCGAGCCACGTTGAATGTTACGCGCTCAGGCCGATGATCATGCCATTCCTCATTCAAGTTATTCTCTCAGAGTCCTTGGTGGGTTCCCACCGAGTTTCCGCCCTTTATTTTCTAATTATCTAATGTGCAGATGCACCCTTGATTCATGCGGTGGCGGGAGGGTTCCACGAGCCGGGGACAGGTTTGAAGATAGATAGAAACTTATTGTACATACGTAACCTGAATTCAATACTTTCTCAACCCTTTTCTTCCATGATATGAGCTGTCGAATGGCTGCAAATTATGCACTAGAGCTCGGAAACATCAGGTAATTTGGGGGCAAATTGGAGGTAAGTTATTTTGAACGTTGCTAGCGGGGAAATGAAACTAATGGAGGATATTCACCCCAATTAGGTCAAACTTGGGGGCAATCCCAGGGAATTGCCGAGGGAGGGTTTTCCTGATGTAGAGAGAGCGAGACAAGAGGAGAGAGTTAATTGTCGGCCAAAGCGCTGTTGTCAGAGTATGTACAGCATCCCCGACGGAGGTAGTGCGCGAAAATGCAAGGTGGAGTCCTCGGTGGAGTTATTGGCAGTCATGGACCCTTGTGCACCACTGCGCACCCCATTTAGCAGCTGTTTCCGATTGTTTCGCCAACCCGTTTACGCGTAAACGGCCGGTTACGGAACACCGTAAACGGGTCCACCCGTGGCGTACCCGTACCGTCAGTGACAGCATGAGACCTGCTGACGGTACGGGGACGTAACCGTTTTTACGGGGCGTATTTCCGTAAAATAACGGGACGGTTTCATGCCCTAGTCGCCATGCGGTTAGCTCGGATATCGAAAGGGAGGCGCATTGTATGTTGTGCACATGGTGGCGGCCAGAGCCCAGAGTCGCGCAGCCTTCAGCAAGGACGTCCCAAGGCTGCCATCCACGTAGATAGCTGCTTTAAGTCCCCCACAACCCACAACGGATGGTGCAGTCATTACACTGCAGCCATCCTTCCAGATTCTCCTCGGGAGGCTGGTTTAGTGGATGGAACAAGGATAGAAGTGGCAAGAGTCAAGTTTACCCTTATTTACTGACTCGGTTTCTCAGGCATTCGTTCAACGCGTTTAAGCGGCATCACGTGGGCGTTTCATAACGCGTCGAAAATTGGGCACTTTGTCCAATTCTCGACGCGTGCCGGTTCTTGACGCGTTATGGACGCGTTATGGACGCGTTAATAGATGCATCTGTTCATTTAAATGTAATGGGTGAAATAAAACACGTTAAAACATAACGATGGTACTTACATGGACACAACACGATCGGGTACATGCAGGGACCTGAAGGCGCTCTGCGAAATAAGGCGGAAATAGGTTGGCCTAGGTCCCAGCTTAGCTTCTCTCGCATTAGCTGCGACTCTTTGCATTCGTTCGACCCGCGCAATGGCTTCTAATCTAAAGGCAGTGTACCGCAGGCGTATACGTCATCCGCCTCGCGCTCCTCCCAGGGGACGAGCACAAAGATGCCTCACAATTCCGACTCCCACACACCGCATTCGTCTTCCTTAATGAGTCTACACTGGCACACGGGCGGCTTGATTGATGACTATGAGAATGGTACGTCTTTCTATCTTCTTTCATTTTCCTTCTACACGCCACACTACGGGAGTCGAGGAAGCGCGTGGCGGGCGTCGACGCTGTGCTCCCACTTGTGTCGATCCACTCGCTCGGGCCCGAGCATGGGACTTCTCGCGCCGCCGGCGGGAAACGCAGATCGAACGCGGGCCCTCCGACGCGGCCCCAGGCACGCGGCTGCCAATTAAGGCTCTCGCGGCGCTCGTTGATCCTGCGGACCTGCGCTGCACTCCGCATGCGTCTCTTGCGCGGCTCTGCACGGGTGTCGGGCTGCACTCACGCTGCTGTACCTCGCGCCGCCGTATGCTGTATGCATGCATGCGTACGTGCGCCTTTTCTCGCGCGGCTGTCCACCCCGCTGGCGTCTTGCGGTGCTGTGACAGCTGTATCTCCCGCTGGAGCTCGCCCGCCTCACGCCTCCCGCCGATGTCCCGCGCGGCTGTACCTCCCGCTGCGCCTGCGCCTCCCGCGGATGTATGTAAGCGGTCTGTACCTCACACGGCGGTCGCTGTGCCTCGTGCCGGCACCTCGGGGGACCTCCGCGTTGCGCACCTAAGGTGCAACCAGCGCGGCCATACACGAGCCTACCCCTCCCGCGCGTCACGCAGCTATACTCACATGTGCCCCTCGCGCGGGATCCCGTACATCTTACACCTGCACCTCCTGCTGCGCCTGCGCCTCGCGCGTCTGTACGGCTGCACCTCGCGCGGCCTCATCGAGCCTCGCCTCGCGCACCTGTTCCTCGCGCGCTCCACCTCGCGCGTCTGAACGTGCGCCTCCGCTCCCGGCTGCTGAACCTCACGCGGATGTACGCGTGCCGGCTTCGCACGCGTTTGTACGCAGCTATACGGGCGACTGTACCTCTGCCTTGCGTGCCTCCGCCTCGCACACCTCCCGCTCCTGTACGCACGCCTGTACCTCGTGCTACACCTTGCAGTTCTCTACTGCGCGCCTGCCTGCGCCTTGCACGCCACTGTATGGCGGCGCACAATACCTCGTACGCGGGCCTTCGCCTCCCGCTCTCCTCCGCACACGTGCCTCACGCGGCGCCACAGCGGCGCGCGACTTCACCCTGGGAGGAGCGCGCCGACGGGGGGCTTGCAGAGCGTACGCGTCGACTCGGATGCGCGGCGCTTCTCCGGTGGCGATAGCTGGAGCGCGTTGCATCGATACCCGGCCTTCAACGAGGGCGCCGGCGCGAGAACCCGTGGACGCCGCGATCGCATCCAGGAGATTGGGGAAGAGAGGCATAGGCTTAGCCGTGTCGACGGAAGCAGAAGTTCTATATAATATGTTGCAGGGATCTGCTATGTACGTGCTCTCAGTGCCCTCGGCGGTTGGCTCTTCACTTCTCCTGGACTCTGCCGCTCTACTTGTGCGTAGACTCGGAGCCACGCCGGCCACCGCCCGAACTGAAATTCATCTTCATGCAGGTATTTCCATTGGTACAGCACGGTGGGGCATCAAGTCGACGGTACACCTGCCTTAAGTGTTCTAACAGACAATTTGAATGATTGCGACTCGGATCCTAGGTCATTTTGATTAAGTCAGTGTCCCCCCCAAGAGGCCTTGACCCGGATTCGACCCGCTTACTCAGTCTGCTCGAAGTTCTTCAGTCATCGCTATTCATCAGCGCAACGTACACCTTGCTCATCGACGGATTTGGTAGCCATGACAGGCTTGGAACGATTCCATGGTGTGTTGAATATTGTGCTTTACAGTTGGCGCCCGTTATTCACAACTGCTCGCATTGAAGGCGAGCACTGACCCAATTACTCTCATCTATGCGTGTGCTGCCTTGATAACTACCATGCACTCATTCATCTGTGATAGTGCACAGGAAGAGGCCGCTTATCTCGTTGGCTATTGCCTCCATCTCAACCATAACTTTCGGTACGTCTGCTCCCTGAACTCACTGCTGAACGATCAACCTGAAAACGGCAGGTCTATAGAAGGACCACACTCACCTGCTAAGCGTCCCCACCTCTAGCACCCTGAATGGCGCCCGATAGTCCGAAAGTACACTAGGGGGGTACTTGTCGCCAACATTGCGTTCTAAAGAATGGTTAGCAACTATTTTCTATTTTGAACCTGACAGACGAGGCGCAGCTAAGGGGAAATATTCTAAATGCGTCTTCCCATGATTGGCCCTCTGTTCTCAGATCTCTTGCATGTCGCTAAGGTTTGAAAAATATTAGCATCAATCGGCAATACCGCGCATAGACTTCAGAGCGATCTCGTCTTGTCCAGGAGAGGGTTGAAGTCCCCCAATTTCTTGACTGCTAGTTCAAGCATGGCAAATGCAACGTGAGTTTTCAACTGAGATTTCGTTATATAGTCAGTGATATAATACAGGATGCCTTTCGCGGATGCGCCAGAACCAATGAATTTGATATCCATGTTGCATCGTATGGCCTCAATCATTGTTGCATTAAAATTATTAACGAGACTGTCCAAACATCGTAAGCAAACCTCCCCGGTTTCAGGATCGAAAGAGCCAAGAGGTGGCGCCGATCCAGATCTTGGAACCAGCTGATGCCACGTGCCATCAACCGGGCATTCCCGAAACTTGCTTTGGGGAGATTTGGGTGCATTTGAGGTGCTGAATATTGCTCTTGAAGACTTTTACTCTGTCATGAAAGTACTCACTGTACGAAATTCGGGGGCTATGGGGAAGTAGAATGTGGTGGGCTGTTGCGGTTACAAATTCCTGCCTAATTTGGGGGGTAGGTCCCCCGTGAGAACGGGTCCATGATCTGGATCGGCGCCACCTCTTGGAAAGAGCTTTCCACACGAAAATTATCCTCGTGAAGGTCAAAGCGGCATGTTTTTGGCTCGGGCGGTCCTCGCCAAAACAAGTCTTCGAGTGGGTGTGGGTTTGACATTGTGATACAACATTCCGGAGATCTTTCTGACGTTGTGGAGTGAATGATCCCTCGTCAACAGGCATTCCACGAACCGAACATGGATGGAGGTTACCTGAGTGCACAGACAGATCTGGGTCTGGATCCTCTGGGACTGAATTCGAGATTGTGTCATCTAGAAATGCTAGAAGCCGTCTGCCAAAGTCAACGTCTGACTCTTCTGTGCTCAATGCCCGTTTTTTTATTTCATTTGGGTTCAAACCACCCTCGACGCAGACCAGCATATGGCAGTGCAGTGTACCTCGACCTTGAGCTTCAGCACACCCATAGTACGCTTTAACAACACCGAGAATTCCGCCTTCCAGGTCTGTATTTTTCTCGGGATCATAGCCCAGAAGCGCTGAAATGAAGGCTTTCATATACAGATTGAAAAATTGTGCAGCAACGACAATATTTTTGGCAATGAGAACAGATTGGTCTCAATAGTTGGGGATGTCTTCTTGAAGCAATTTGTCAAGATCTATCTCTGACCCTGCGAGAAACTTGACGACAGGATTGAATACATCCGTGGGATTTATTGTAAGGTAGAAACTTGGAAGTCCCTTTTCTATAATGAGTCCGCGAATTTCGTTTCGTATGGCAACACGGGCAGCCGAAGAGCCCGGAACAGATGCAGCGACACCATTGACTTGTTTCAATAAATTCATAACTTTGTGTTCCTCAGCATTTTTTGGAACAGCAGATTCACCTTTTGCCACACGTTCGGACACATTTTTTACCACTTCAGGTGATACTGATGCAAACTGTGAAGCTATAGAATCAAAATTGGTGCGTTTAACTTTCAGACTCGTATGTAGAAGCATTTCATGACGCTGCATAATATTGAACGTAGTAAATGAAAAGGATCCATGCTCCTGAAATCTTCGATCTGCCAGGTTCAACAGATATTTAACATGGCGTTTCAAGGATACAGATACAGTTCGTTTCGAGTCACTAGGGCCCCCGAGGCCATGTTGAAAGAGTGTAGGGTACATCAAGGGAAATAGGAAACTGTCCTTCCGAAATTCATTCTCAGGCTCATGATCATGGGGAATTGTACATAACCACCTCCCTTCTTCTGGACATGGCGGAGGGCTGCAGCACGTAATTCGCTTGAGGAAGCATGCCAGTCGACATCGGTGATCACAATATTTTGGAACGGAATGGACTCATCTGGCTTAGAGGAATGATCAGGAATGGGAGTAGAATCATATCGAGAGGTAGCAGCTTCGTTGGCAGTACTGGGGCGAATATGCTCAATGTTGAAAGGCAAAACAGGATTTTCTTCCAGTTGCTGAAGGCATTCTTCGTTGATCACGATATCTCGGTAGAGCGGATTATGTTGCTTCAACCATTGAAGTGCGTTACGGACTCTTTTTGCATTTACAGCCAACGGTTTTGCATATTCTCGGAGCCATTCAGCAGTTGGGGGCGAAGAACCAACAAATAGAACACACACAGGTGCGGTTATCTCCTCAACGGATGGTGGGAGAATACTGCCTATGTTGGATGGTTGTTGGGGGTAGATAATTATATGACCCTTCATTCCGCGTTGTGTGCTTGCCAGAACGAGATCCTGGTTTTCCTCTTTGAGTTGAACTATCCAGCATTTGGAGCGACAGCGTGCAATCATTGATTCTTCTATTATAGTCAAGTCCTTGAGCTCCGGTGGGACTGATCCAAGAAACATCTCGTTAGACAAAGCCAGGGCAGGCATTTTTTTCCTCTTCAAGTCTGAATGACAAGATTTACATAGCGAGAGAACAGGGCAACTACCGTCATTGGAAAAAGAGACACCGTCCGGATCTAGGAGAGATCGCGCAAAGGTCCTTCATCAAAGGGTATGGCAGGTGGAACACAGTCTGGGTGGAGCCACTTGCAACGGTCCAGTAGATTAGTCTCGTCTGATTTTAAATCGGGCCGTTTGAGAACATTCAAATCAAAATGCGGGTCGCCAACAGTTACTGAACAATGGGAACGGAGCGAGACGGACTCAGCACACGAAGTACAGGTGAAGGTGGACAATGCTTCAGAACTTGTCTGCTCTTGAAATATGCGCAGCCTTTTATTCTTCAATGACTGGGGTACAAGTTGTGGCCATACTTGCTTGATATTTTGCCCGGGCGGCGCGCTGCTGTTCCTCAGATCGTTCAACCTTTTTTCCACGTCGCAACTCAGTGATATACCGCTTCGGTGTAACTGACCAATACTATCGCCCTCTTCATGTTCGACATTCAGATTCATTAGAATCCGACGCAAGGAGTTGAGAGCTATTTTGCTTCCATAGATAGCCGTCAGAATGTGTACTTGTAGCTCATGATCTACCTTGTTCCCCACCCATTCATTGTGGACATCAGCGCAATCCGGTAAAGATAAACCATTCGGAAGAGATACTGATGGATGAGACTGTGAAAATTGACTACAATGACCCGACAACAAATGGTGGGTAATTTGAGTACGTAGTGAGTCAACTGTTGCCCTCTCCGGAACTTTAATGCGATGAAGCGCAGCAATAGATAGAAGAACAGGTCTGCGATGACTTTCAAACGACTTGAAAAAGCCCGCGATGGACGCTGATGAACGGAAGTCGGTGTCTGCAGAGCTGACAGCTTCGGTATGTTTCCTTATGGCCGAGCGTATTTTAAAACGTAGGTTACGGTCACCAGATACTAAAATATTCAAGACAGCGGCTACATGGGACAGACTCTCAGTTGAGATTTGTTTGTCATCTGCGTCGAGAATAAGAATGAAAACAGCTTTCGACATGTCTGCAACTGACTCGAAATCCTGGCAGAGCGCACGGCAGGCAGGACGATCAGGTCGTGGAGACAAAAAAGCATCTGTTGCGTGGTCAGCACAGGCCCCAGTCGTGATATGATGGAGAAGAAGACGTCGGCATTGAACTGCAGTCAAACCAGTATGTGGCATGGCATGTAGGTCAAGTGAACGTTGTATTGTTGGCAAGTCTGCATGAAATACAGAGATACGGGAGCGAGTAACATGATGTCCGAGCAATATATCACGCAATAGATTCAAAGATGACATTGTAGTCATGGGTATAACAGATAGCGTAGAGCCGGATGTAGATGGACAGCGGCAAGCCAGGGACTCATCGCAAATGCAGCTACATGCGAGATCTGGGAAAATTTTAAATGCAGAGTGCGGAGGAAAATGCATATGGTTAAGGACTTACCCAGCGAGGGTGCAGTCACGGAGATTTGGGCGCCGGTGTCCATCGCAGCGGTGTTCGGGGCCGGGTGGGCCGAGTAGGAGGATGATGCTGTGACCGAAGGTTAGAACAGGGAACATTTAATTTCATCGAAGTACGCACCTGTCGGCTGCTGACCAGGGTAAAAGATGCCCGAGGAAAGACGAAACGAGGCATGCGGCAGGGTTTCGCGACAGAAAAGTAGCCAATCACGGCCTAAAACCAGATCATAGGGAATACTAGTAGTTACGGAGAGCTTGACGTTCATGGAGCACACGCCGTTTCCAGAAGGAAGGGTAAGCACACCAGAGACGAACGACTGTGGTGCTGGAATCCCAGAAGTTAATATCCAGTCCAGAGAGACCAGCGAGCACTTGGAGAGAGGGTTGACAGAGGTTGAGAGGGGGATCTTACAGAATGTCGCTGAGGAATGCATGGGTAGCAGAAGTGGGTGGTCGTGAGGAAGGAAAAATCGGCGAAGGGTTAAGTATGACATCCAGGCAACATCCAGGTACAAGCAGGAACATTCCACGTCACACGGGCGCGGCGTCGGCAACTGCAGCCGAAACAGCGGAAATGTTAGGAACTGCATCAGGAAATTTTCAAATCAGTATGAGCTACTGTATAGACCCACATAGACACTATAGACGCTATAGACGCTATAGACATGTTGCTATATCGCGTATAGGTCTCTGTATGTCTATAAAACACCTCATACATGCCATAGCAATTTGGGTTTTTCTTGATGTGGCTTAAGCAGGAACATTCAGGGACGTTACACGTCACACAGGCACTGAAGCCTGAACAGGGGAAATGGTAGGAACAGGCTTACAAGAAAATGGTGACCGCACGCTGAGACCTTTGGCAGAGAGAAAAGGTGATTACGCGAAAAATGCTGACGAAAATGTGATGCACGGCCAAAATCGAAAAATCAGGCTCTCTAAGACCCGTACCTTACGGTAGCGGGAATTCAAAGTTGAAAGAAGTAGCTGCCACGGACGGCATATATCATCCCCGGATCGATGCAAACTGCCGCAGTGGATCATGATATTCGATATCTATACTAGTAGCCGCATATCAGGATCCGTGTCGGGTACCAGGTACGTGCTGAAAATAACTCGAAGACGGCGTTTATCTTGATGACCTTTGCTCGGTCATTGTGAATGAAACACCGGACCATTCTTTGGGACCAAAAGACAAGCGAGCCTGGTTCGGGCGTCGAATTTGCGTATGGTGGATACTTCCCGAGCTCGAGCCTTGAGTGGTAAGCCTATAGTCTCGCTTTCTCGAACTCTAGATTGAATCCGAACCTAGAGGGATTCCTGTGCAAATCATGATCAAATTATGTATTGAGTGCGCTACGGGCGCAGCGCGGACCCTGAGTACACGGACGCGCAGGTGAGGGATGCAAGCATGCTTTTGCAAGCGGTCAACTTCGCGCAATCGATGCGTCCCCGGGCTCTAGCAGCATATGTTATCAGCGGCGGGTACCTTGCGAGCTGTGCTACTGCAATAACTTGCGGGTCAATGAACTCAAAGAAGGTAAGCAGAGAGCTAAAGCGCCGAAGACTCGGGTCGGTGTATCCGGGTGGAGCGCTTGAAATGTTTGTGGCCGTCGGTCCCGCAGCATGTCCCAAGCTGACTTTGAAGTTGCACAGCAATGAATTTGGATTCTGTTTGGAGAACAGGAGCCTGCAGCGACAGAACGGCAACCTGTAGATGTTTCTCCCGCCACAAGATGAGTCCTCCCAGTCAATGGAAGGACATCCCAGGGCTGTCCAGATCCTGATAACAGCCAGTTCTTGGAATCGCCGTTGACAGCGGAAATTGAATGTGGGCATCATGGTCCTAGTAGAGTATCAGCTTGACGAAGTTCGGGCTCAGTCACTCCAATCTGATGCGCTGACAGGTTAGTAGAGCGCTGAATCGAGCCGCCGGATGTGTTCCTCCTTGCTTCCTTTGGTAGACATGGTGTTCCCATATTGTTCCCTGGTCGCCTTCGATCTAGGACCGAGATGTCACTGCGAATCATTTATCAAGAGTTGATCAACGGCCATTTCATTGGCCAATTCCCTCCGAACTCACATGGATTGGCAGTTGTTCCGACATAATCGCCGACAAGTTCCACTTTTGTTTCGCATTCAGCCCATATATAGTTCACTCACATCCCCTTTCAAAAGGACCCATAAGCCGTACATACCGGGAATAGGAAACAAAGTGTCCTGTGTACGTCCAATGCAAATTGGTCCGGTGGCAATGGGGGCCTGGAAGCTGTTGATGACTCTCTACAGGTCCCAAATGTAGCCGAGGACCAATTGTGGCTTTAGAACAGTGTGGTTTTGTCGTGATAAGCGCCGAGGTACGCTGATTGTCAGATACCAGCAGTGCTGACATTTGCAACTGGAATGAAACACTGGAAATCGGGATTATCATGGAGCTGAACATGAACCACTTCAGAAATGTGTCAAGGACACCGCCTTGCCATGCTCATATATAAGAGCCCCGTCTCACGAGTTCGTAGTCCACCATTCCATAATGTCCCCCCAACCCATTACCGATATCCGTCTGAATAACACCATTACCTGTTTGGCCCCGGTGATTACCGTCCTTAACGAGCTCAGTGATGCATGTGGTACTCCATTTGTGCCGGCCATTTCAAACACCACTCTCTCCTTGATGACTGCAGTGCAGGTAAGATAGGTCATTGATATTTGGCCGTTAGTGTTCATATGGCATAGAATGTCAAGAAAAATAAGGAAGACTGCATTCAACTCTTGGAAAATGTTTATCAACTGCTTTGTGCTATTGTCAAGCTCCATATCAAGTCTGAAACCAAGGGGAATCTTCCTCCCGCAACTTTGGACCATGTTGGGAAGTTCATGGAGTATGTATGATGCTACGTACTGTGAATATAATTGACAGTTTATTAGGACACTTCACAAGATTCATACATTTGTGGAGGCACAGGAGGATGGAAGCAAGATCAAGTCTTTCTTCCGCCAGACCCAAACAAAGACACTTCTCAGTGAATGTCGGGCAGGACTGCAGCAGGCTTTGGAGGTGTTCGAGGTAAATCTGTTCCCACCATGATGGATTCCATAGTACTCAAACCTCATGTAGACTGAAACTAACATCACTGTGCTTGGTCACATTACTCAGATGCAGGAAGAGGCCGAGATTATGCACAAGGAGGTGCTTGAGTTGATTTCAACCTGGTCGGATGGGACAACTTCTGACAGGTCATCCTCTGTATGGACTTTCTCATCCTTGCCAAAAGCTGCTTTTCATCTCTTGCACAGATCTACAAGACTGGTGGATCCCAGAATAGGTACTGTGTTCATTTCTGGTTGTTGATGCAGACTAAAGTTACCCAATCAAGTTCCCACTCTATCTCAATCTTGCCAGCTAAACCAAAGATCTTTCATGGCCGCGAATCAGAACTCAAGGAGATAGTGGATATACTCCAGCAGGAATCACCCAGGATTGCCATCTTAGGAGCAGGTGGAATGGGCAAAACAAGCCTTGCCAAAGCTGCCCTTCACCACCCGGACATTGCTGCCAAATATGAGCAGTGTTTCTTTGTGGTTGCAGATTCAGTGACCACCAATGTTGGACTGTCAGGGCTGATTGGGGAACACATCGGATTCGAACCAGCAAAGGATGCTACAACATCAGTGCTACAGTACTTTGCCACACATGGGCCTTCCCTGCTCATTCTTGATAATTTGGAAACCTCATGGGAGCCTCTCAAGTCTCGTGGGGATGTTGAAGAACTCTTGTCTAAACTCACTGATCTCCCACATCTGGCACTCATGGTGAGTCTCCAAATCTGTTCAAGCTTGGAAATATACTGACATCCTGCTAGATCACGATGAGAGGTGCAGAACGGCCAGCCAAAGTGCAGTGGACTCGCCCCCTTCTGGCACCCTTAAAGCCATTGTCAGATGTTGCTGCTCGAGAGACATTTTTTGCCATTGCAGAGGATGTGCATGAGAGCAAGGATGTCAATGAAGTACTCTCACTCACAGATAACATGCCACTTGCTGTTGATCTGATAGCCCATGCTGTGGACTTTGAAGGCAGCTGCTCTGCTGTCTTGGATCGTTGGAAGTCAGAAAAAACTTCCCTACTTTCTGCAGGCAATGACAGAAAGTCTGATCTGGACACATCAATCACAATTTCACTCTCCAGCTCCCGCATGAGCACAGGTTCCAAGGACCTCCTGAGTCTACTCTCAATTCTGCCAGATGGGCTGTCCGATGTTGAGCTTGTCCAGAGCAAGCTCTCTATAAATGACATCATGACATGCAAAGCCACACTCCTTGCTACTTCTCTGGCATATATTGATGACAAGAGGCAATTGAAGTCACTAGTGCCTATCCGAGAACACATGCAGTGCTTCTATCCTCCTTCCCCACTTCTCATTCACCCGCTGCAAAAATACTTTCATCAGCTTTTGGATCTGTACGAGAAATATTCTGGAACTCAGCAGGGGGCTGGAACAGTCAAGCACCTAGCATTGAATGTTAGAAACATCTGTGAATTACTGCTCCGAGGGTGTAACCAGGATAATCCAAACTTGGCAGAAACCATCGATTGCACCCTTTCTATGAACCATTTCACGCAGAACATGAATCCTGGGTATTATCACCTGATTGCTATGTTAATGGATCAGATTGAAGCTCTTCTTCCTGGGAATTGGGATGAAAAAGTCAAGGCTCAGCTCTTGACATGGAAGTTTGAGACAAGAAGTCTGACTCTCTCTACCGATGCAGATCTGTCGGTTACACAGGCCATCTCTCACTTCCATAACTTCAATGACCCAGCCCTTGAATGTGAGTCCCTGGCATAGTTTTGATTGATATTGGCTCAATCTAGTAAACTTTTAGGCAGATTTTATCTTCAAGTAGGACTTTACTACTGTACTGAAACGAAATTATCTGTGGCCCTGAAATATCTACAGAAGGCACTTGATTTGGCAAAATCGCATGGAGACATAATGCAGGAGGCCTTGGTATTGCACTATCTGGGTCAAATAAAATGCACCATTGGGGATTATGTTGCTGCTCAGAAGCATTCCCAAGCTTCGCACCGACTCGCTGAGCTAGCCGGAGATTTATATTCTCAAGCAAGGGCCCTCCGGACTTCAGCCTCATGTTACCGAAGCTGCGGTGACACTCAAAATAGCATCTTACTCTGTCAGAGGGCAAAAAAGCTACTGGAGCTTTGTGGTATAACTACTGGGGATACATATATAACTCTATTGCAAGACCTGGCAGAAGCCCAGCTTCTGAAATCAGAATATGCGGAAGCCCGGGATATACACATAGAACTTGCCCGAGATGCTGCTACTCAAGACCCATATAACTTTCCCTGGGCTCTCCTTAACATTGCACAACTTGACATCATAATTGGCACATCAAAACAAGATGTCTTGTCTAACCTTGACAAAGCAAAGGCGCTGTTTGATGCCCTCAAATATGGATATCACCATGTAATCTCTGCAAAGATATATTGTGATATTTTTTTAGGACAGCTGCATCTCCGAGAGGGAGAAATTGTGATTGCAAAGGGCATACTCCAGACTGGTTTCAAGTCAACATGGGGAAATGATGCTCAAGGTGTACTGTTGTGCATGGAGAGTCTCGCTAATGTCAGTTGCTGGCCTGAGTGTGACTTCCTCTGGGCCGCTCGATGGGCTGTGGTATATCTGGGATATGCAAAGAAATTGAAGAATAAATTAGCACTCGATCAGGCACTCCAGTTCCTTGGAGATGTATTTCAAGCTGAGGGGGATAGTGCTACTTCAACCATTCTTTTTACTGTTGCCTTGGAGGGATTCACCTCGATGGATATTCATCGCAGCAGAGCTGAATGCATGCTCCGACTTGGTGATCTGGCAAAGGGCAAAAGAGATGTGTTGAAGGCCATTGACCTTTGGAAGACCGCTAGGCCCTTGTTTGAACACTCATCCCAGGGGAAACAAATTACACAGATTGATGAAAGGCTTTCCACAATCAACAACAATGTGCTGGAGGAAACCACGGACAGTTTGATGCGTCTGGGACAGCTCAATGCCCCCATCACAGCTGTGGCCGATGAAATTTGCCCAGGAACACAGGCTGGGGAGAGGGAAGTTGAAGGAGGAGAGAAGGCGAAGGACAATGAACTTGTATTGGTGGTTTAAGTTGAATAGACTCTGTAGTTTGATTTTGGTCGCTCCTTGTTTATATAACAGTCTTGACTGAAATATGAATTTATTTATTTATTTAAATAAAGAGGGGAAATTGCATCCGCCTCCGATGCGAAATTGATACAGGGGTTGGAATGACAAGGCCCAACCACCATTGACCCTCTGTCGAGCTCTGAACTCAATTTCGACAGCATTTAATTTGTACTGACACATCAATCTTGGTTCATAGCATGACAGGAGACATCCGGCAGCACATGGTGTGCATCTGCCCCGACTGTGAACTCAATGAGTTGAACTGCTCGATTTGGGGCTGGGTGATTCCCGTCTGCTACATATTATGTTGGCAGCAAGTCCACAGTAATATCATCTTGACTATGGTGCATTCCAGCTGAAATGCCAGGCAACCTAGGAGTTCTTATGTCGCGGCCAGGCCGCATGATCGCACAAAGATCTCCGTAACTTCCCTTGAACACTCCGTTTTTACACTCGGGTTTGGCCCTATATATTAGAGACACCCGGTATCATATGGGTGCATATCAAAGATTCAGACGGACACAGACAGGCAGCGCACCTGAATTGGCTGCCATCCCATCAGCTACCCGCAACCGCACGAAGGACCGCCAGGTGTGCATACCTGAGAGTCGCCGCTCCTGCTCCCGGCACGTCCCAAGCGCAGTAAGAAGCAAGAGATAGTGTTCATTCACTTTGGGATGACTGCAGACTGCATGCCATCGATGCGTGGTGGGTGACAGAAAGAGCTCACTCGTGAATCATACTGAGTGAAGCCGAAACACGCACGCAGAGCGTTGAAACGCCGCAGACTCGAAGCGCCAGTGAATATGGGCGTGTGAGCGTCTGTAACAAATGTGGAATTCAATTAGAGGGGGCGCACAGTAAATTTTGAATTGGTTTCCAAAAAATGAGCCCGCAGGCAGCAAATGAGTGAAGGTATCAAGGCTAGTGTGTTGAGGCCATTGGTCGAGTATACAGATATCAAGAGCGCCGGGCAGCGCGCGTACCTGGGATCGTGAGGCGATAAATACCCTGGACCGTAAGGCGATCAATACCTTGGACCGTGCGTGAGGCAATACATGACTAATTGGTTGAAATCCGCGCGCCGAATTCGAGCAGGAGTATGAAGTAGGACAAAAAGAGATTTGAGGTAGACTTGATGGCGAGTTCGAGTTAAATTAAAGGGTAGATATAAAGGTAGATACGGAGGGGGAGAGGAACATGCAACGATGATTGGGCCTCGAGGGGTGGAGAATCAGGGCAGGACAGACGGCGCTTGAAGGTTGGGGGGGTTGACGCACGTGTGCATATGTCGGCTAGAGTGCGAATTAAATGGCAAGGGCGGGTACGATGTCCGCGGTGCCCCCTGTCCGACACGGCACTGAAGTTGAGTATACAGTAAATAAAGAAGAGAAGAGAAGTTCAGGACTTCCGCAGTCTAGGGGCGCACTACAGTACATACCATCATCCGAGAGGGGCTCCAGGCGCAGAGACGTTTTGTTGGGGTTCGATGTCCGTACAGTGTATGAACCGGTGCGGGCGGAGCAAGCAATTGATTAGAGAGGAGGATGACTCGGAATGCGAGGAGACTTAACCATGTTGCGGTTGTGATCGCGGCAGAGCGTAAGCCATTGAGGAGGAAAGGGAACGCGAGACCATCTGAGGTAACGGCCATAGTTTCCATGCACAGTGAGAAAGTTGTAGCGGCCTGGTGACGCGGAAGTTCGGGAGCCAGTTGAGGAAGAGCAAGGAATTGTGGCGGCTGAGTGCAATGCGGCTCATGATTCACGGAATAAATCGGTACATGGAGAGGGTCGCGTCGGTGAGTGACGGACCGACCCGGTACCCCCTGCGAATACAGTTCAGACCTACTAGTTAGACACCATAATCCACTTTCTTGTGGTTGCAAGAAAATCCCAGTCCCTGGTCCTTGCCAGCTCGGTGAAAGCGGTCCCTACCAAATTGGGACATAAATCCGGTGCCTCACTCCGATGAGCTCGTTTCTTCCTGAAAAAAAAGACATGGTCCCTCAGGAGCAGCTTAAAGTGTATAAGTACAACAAAGACACTCAAACTAATTTGTTTCGCCCTTCCTTGCACTCCATCGGTATCCCATCAATGAAAGTGTGTGTTGTTGATGGTGGGTCAGATCCAGAGATCTGACACCTCTTGCGGGGCGCCGTAGCTGCGGCAGGATCCAGCATCAATATTGCCTCTCGCTTTCGATCGTTTCTTTGTAGCAAGTGTTGCGAAGTCGCCGTGCAGACGTCCCAGAAGGTGTATGTGAGCTCGAGGAGGCCGAGCGCAATCTGGGCGGGCAGGAATTCGTTGATGGTGGTGACATTCATTGCCTTACGTCCCGTCGCGGTCGTACCAGATAATGGGCTGTATGAGCAAGGCAGTGACCGGAAATTCACGCCAAAAAATACCGAATTTTTCATGCTAAAGTTGTTGGATTCCAGTGCGGCGAGGACCCGGAGTTGGTTTGACGTTGGTGTGGAAGAGACAACGGAAGGGTGATGGCATCAACCACACAAACCCAAGCGCCGGACCGACGAAATAGCCGGTATAAGTGACCGTCCCTCATTCCTCTCCTTCCGTTGCATTCACTGCGACTCTTTGCGTTCGTTCGACCTGCAGAATGGCGTCGAATGTAACAGTGATGTAACACAAACACATGCATCCTCCCCGCCTCGCGCTCCTCCCCGGGGACGAGCACAAAGCTCCCCCACGACTCCAGCTCCCACAGAGTCGTCTTCCCTTGCGACTCTACACACGGGCGGTTCGTTTGGCGGCTTCATCGGGAGGGTACATTCCTTTTATCTTTTCCCCTTTTCCCACTGCGCCCGCCGGGGGTGCAGGGTGTCGAGCTTCGTGCGTTCCTCTACACACTACGCAGCGAGAGTCGCGGAAGCGCGTCGCGGGCGTGGGCGCTGTGCTCCCACTTGCGCATCGGTCAACTGGCTCAGGCCCGAGCGGGGGAATTCTTGTGCCGCTGCGGGGATATGCGGATCGAAAGCGCTGTCTTCCCACGCGGGCGCACTTGATGCTCAAGCCGAAGTCTTCTCTCGACTCTGATTTGCTCGAGCGAGGCAGACCGCGGCGAAGCGGGTCGCACGCACTGCGTTCCTGCGGTATGTCGCGCAGGATGCGCTCGAGCACGCATGGCGCGAGGGCGTGTGGCGCGGCACTGGCGCGTGTTCCGCAATCTGCTCTTCTTTCCCCCTCACGAAATCGTCCGCCCATGTGTAGATCATCGCTTTGGAGTACCACCCCGACCGGCTCGCGCGCGCTCGCGTTCCTCGACGACGTGCTCGGCGCGCTGGGGCTCATCTCCGTGGACACGAGCGTGCCGGACGTGTGCTGCTACACGCCCGACGACGTGCGCCCTGGCCCCGCGTGCGCATCCCTCCCGCCGGGGAGCCCGGCGCGCGACTTCGGCACGGTCGGCTCTAGCGCGGTGCCGTGGGCCCCCGCGCGGACGAGGTGAGAAGGCCGTGCTGGCGCGCAGAGTGCATGTCGCCCGGGCACGCGGATGGGGGGTGTGGGGATGGTGATGTGCGACCCATCGCATGTGCGTCCCTTCTCGTCCCTTCCTTATATTCTATATCCTCGTCCCTGGTCTAATATTAATGGGCTGTTCGCGCAGTACCCTACTATTCCCGAACGAGGTGTACGACCGCGAGCCCGGCGGAAGGCCGGGCGAGGACATGATGAACGCGATCTAGGCGCTGTTCTACCGGGGCATACGCTTCGCGCACTTCTGACGGACTCACGCGGAGATGCTGCACGAGACGCATCAGCAAAACCTGGTTCCGCTCGCCAGCGCTCGCGAGCGCCGGCTAGCGGCCTAGCACTGCTAGCATGGGTCCGCACTTGCTAGCGCTAGCGAGCGTGCTAGCCGAGTGTGCTAGCAGACACTAGCCGAGTGTGCTAGCGAGCGCCTGCTAGCACTCGCTAGTGTTAGCATTTAGTTTGCTAGCACCCGATAGCACTTGAAAATCCGCCTTAATTTGAGTCCCACAAATGCATTCAAATGAAGTAAAATAGCATTTCACGGCTACTACGGCACACAATAAATAGATACTAAGTGCGTTACCTCAAAAAGCAAGATTTCCGCAAACTGGACATCCGCGTGGCCATTTGTGTGCATGTCGAAAAGACCCAGATCCGGGGCAACCTTGGCACAACCAACCTCGCGCGGGTGCAGCGCGCTCCAAGTCGAAGTGCATGCGGTCCGCCGAACACCAACGCTGCTGCACTGAATCAAGCGCGCGCGGGACCGCTCGGTCTTGAGCACGTAGCAACGGGTGGAAACCAGCATAGGAGTGCACCGGGGCACTCGTGTGCTGCACGAAGACAACTGTGCGACGTGCTCAAGACCGGGGGCTGCTGCATGTCGCCAGCATCTGCGGGTGCGGTCGCGCTCCCGAGGGTGGCACCATGCGTGCTCGTCGCTCGTGCAGCCTACTGAATCCGTGGGGTAGTTGGACATGTCCCTCGATCGTGTTGTCCTTCGCCGGCGCGGGCTTCATTTACAAGAACATGTCGTCACAGTCCTGCGCGTCGTTCGCGTTTGAGCCGTCAACGGAGATGGATCTACGCGGGTCAGACAGACGTAACAGACGGGAAGCGGAGCGACGCACCTATGCAACATCTAGGAGAGCACCAGTTTCTGTTTGCACGATGCACGTCAATGTCGTTAGACGGAAGTAAAAAGGAGCGCGCACATCATGGAAAAGTAGGGATGCGGCTTTATCGACGGCTAGAAAGTTATGAGCGTGCAATTCTGTTGAAGAAGCTATGGGGCTCTCACGCGGGGGGACCGTCCGGTTTTAAGTGAGCGCGAGCGCGGCCTCAGGGCTCAGAGAGGCCAAAAAAAACTTCACCGGCATGCGGCCGTGCAGGAGTTCGGAGTTGGTATAAGGGTATATCAGTAAGGGCAGTGGAAAATGTAGAAAGTACGCACTGGTTTGGCCATTGGTGAAAGGATGATGGAGGCGGCGAATGGCATGTAAAGTAGTCAGCGCACGGACGAGGTGTTCAAGGGAGGAAAAATATATTTACCTGGAAGTTAGAATCACCACTGCTAAGGGGGAGAGCGCGTACGACACGGAGTGATCAGCCAGGTATATGTATAAGGAACATAGCACGCACCACTTGAATGGAATACTCATAGCAGTTCCGACGACAGCAAGGGTGCTACGGGAAGTCAGTGAATAGAACAAAAGGAAGATATGGAAAGAGTACGTACGGTCACAGCAGCACTTCCTCCAAAACCCAGTGGTCCCACCAAGTAGCATTGCCACGGCCCCGCCGCTGCCGACGCGCCCTTCGTCTGTCGGATCCATTCTCTCGCATCTACGATGGGTGCTCTGAATCCGTTTGGCGTAATCGCCAGACGCAGACATGAGGAGTTCGGGAAGAGGAGCCTGAGGAGCGAAACACGGAAGAGTTGATAAGGCGGCGGCGGCGGCGGCGGCGGAGGTCGTTGGGGAGGTGTATCCTGTTTGGCGTAATTGCCAGACAGGATGTGGCCAGAGAGGCGAAGGAGGATGACGGTGGAAGGAAGAGAAAACAAACCATGGCCAAATATTTGCATTGTTCTATTCACATCACGTGCATCCTCCTGGCAAACTTCCTAAGTCCGATCGTCTCATTGCTGCGTCCCCCTTGCCTGGAGGATCATTTATTCCTTTCAGCTCCCTGGCACGATGTTGCCAAGGAGCAGCCAGTGCAAACCCCTCGTCTCCCATCTTCTCCCGCCGCACAACCGTCAACGACGCCGACTACTTTGACTCCACCACCGCCAACGAAGACGCCACTGACTACGGCGTCGGCATCCCCGTCGCGATGTGTCCAAAGCACACCGCATGCGCAAATGCCGCCGCAAAGGGCGCACTCACCCTCCGCGACCAGGTAAAGGTCCCGTCCATTCCCGCTTCCTCGTTTGCGCACTCAAATATCTCCCCCAGCACATCGACAACTTCAAGAAAGAAAACTTCAAGATCAAGCTCCACGTCCACTTTCTCGAGGAGCGTCTCGCCCAGCTCGCCCCCGACCAGATCAATGCCGCCCTCAAGCAGAATATCAGCCTCAAGATCGAGGTCCAGTAGCGCGGCATGGAGCTCAAAAAACTCAAGAAATTCGTCCTCGAGCTCGAGCGTGAGCTCAATCGCCTCCAGCACGCCGGAGTGAGCACCAACCGCACTGGTTCCCGTGATTGTGAATATGAGCTCAAGGAAATGCTCGAGGAGTGCAACCGCGAGCTCCGTCGCCGCGCCACCGGCGATTGGCCGACGCCCTCCTCGCAGACCGCAACGCAGAGCTCGAGGACGAGCTCGACAACATGCACGGCCTTCTCGAGGACAACATGGACGAGCTCGAGCGCCGCAGCGACTTTGACGAGCTCGACGCCGCCCACCTCGCCGCCCTCAAGTCCGCCAACGCAGAGCTGGTCGCCCGCGCAGAGGAGCAGGCCAAGCAGCAGCGCCTCGAGAGCGAGAACCTCCAGCAGCAGCTTCGGCGTGCTGAGGCACGGGAGCACTCTGAGAGCCGCGCGATCATCCTCGAGGAGCGGGAGGAGCGCGAGGCCGTCGAGGACGATCTCAACGCTGGCCGGCACAAGCTCGCCACCGCGCTCATCGAGCTCCAGCAAAAGGAGGACAAGCTGGAGATGAAGAATGCCGAGATCGACGACCTCGTCGCCGAGCACGAGCGCGTCGTCGCCGTCGTCGAGGAGGAGTGACGCGGAGAGGTTGAGGAATTGCGTGATGTGAGTCTCGGCGCCCGTCCCCCTTTCGCGCGTGCATCGCTAACGTGCCCAGGTTCTCACAGAGCGCGAGTCCGAATCGAAGGATCTGCGCCTCAACATCTCCGAGCTCGAGGCCAACACGGACGATCTGCACTCCAAATGCGAGGCCGCGCTCGCACACCTCGAAGAGGAGACCGAGGCCAAGGACACGGAGATCGAGTCGATGCAGCAGACCATCGACAAGCTCGGCGAGCAGATCTTCATCCTTGAGGATGAGACCGACCGCATGAAGGAGGACAGCGACCGCCTGCGCGAAGAGGATGCCGCCGAGCTCGACCGCCTCGAGGTCCCCTCCGCCGCGCTCAAAGACGTACGTGTCCCTCACAATTTCCTCTCCCCTCCTGACCCTTTTTGCAGAAAATCTCGGCCCTCAAAACCAAGCTCGAGGAGATGACGCAGCTGTACGAGGCGTGCAGCGGCGAGATCCAGGCGCACCACGACCGGCAGGAGGAGCTCGCGTCGCACGTCGAGGACCTCGTCGCGCAACGACACGCCGAGCGCGCCGCCGCTGCGCAGGCCGCCGTGGCCAAGGGGCACGCAGGGGCCCTCCGCGCGGAGCACCTCATACTCAACACCAAAGAGTCCACACTGCAAAGGGTGCTGGCGGACCTCGCGTGCACGCAGGCGCTGCTTGCCACGCATGATCCGGACCTCACCGCGGTGCAGGCCGTGTTCCAGGCGCCTGAGGGCAAGTCGCACCGCGCGGGCGAGACGCACAGTCGACCGCCTCAAGCGCGATTTGGAGTGCGTCCAGGCGGAGCTAGCGCGCACGCCCGCGGAGCTGGTGGAGTAGAACAACCTCAAATATGTGTAGCTCCCCAACCGCGGCCTTCATTTTCTCAATCTCCTTTCAGGAGCCATCCGCAGTTCGACCTCGTGCAGAAGCGGAATCGGCGACTGAACGAGGTTGTAGAGGCGATGAAGCTGCCCTAGCTGCACAAACCTCAATAAACATATGAGCGCGCCGTTTTCACGACGAGTAGTATTTTTTATTTACTACTAGTAATAATATATACATCGATATTGTTCTGTTTTCAACATTATGCAAGAGTCGAGGTAACGGCTGTCCGAGTCGTTTGAATCTCAAGGTTGGTGTACATGCTGATGGGAAACCAAACTTCGAGCTTAGGTACATGTATTACTAGTAGCAGCAGCAGAACTTCATTAATATTGCTAGGGAAATGCGAGCCTGCGAGCGAGCGCTAGCTAGAACCCCGGTTGCTAGCGAGAAGTTGATGTGCTAGCTAGCGCTAGCGAGAAGTTGATCTGCTAGCGAGCGCTCGCGATCGCTAGCGCGCTAGCATCTAAATCAGGGTTTGCTGATGCGCAGGCGCTCCTGGCCACGGGTGCAATCTGCGCGCCGCGGTCAGGCATTCATATCTGTGCCGCGAGACCGTGTCCAAGTATGTACTTCCTTTTTTCTCGTACGGACATTTTGGTTGACGGACGGACGGCGTGATGATCCGCACCAAGATACTGCGGGGGTACATTTCCCTCTGGTCTGTCTCTTAGCGTTCGTTTTTTTCTTAGGCCGCGGTAGTCTGGCGATAGGAAGAGTGAGGTGCGTGTTTGATTTATTTATTTTGTTTCTGATTATTTTATTTTATTTCGGCAACATCTACATCGACTAAAAAATACCGTCTATGCAGTTCAGTACAAAGTTGTGATCCGGTCCGTCCAGTACGTGTCTGATGGGACACAGCTCGCGCAGTGTACGTGTTTCTACCACCAGCTCACAATGTACGTACATGTGCCTTATCTGCCCTCCGTGCACGTAGGCGCTGATGCTCGCTTCGTTTCGTTTGTAGAGGTCTGCTCCTGTGGGCAAACGACACATCGCGCGGCAGGGTGTGCAACCTTCCTCATCCCGCGCGAAGTAATGAACGCGCTGGGGGACTGTCCGCGGGCGTATTCTCCCTTCCCTCTTCCTTCCTCCTTCCCCTTCCCCACTGCCTGCCCGCGCCGATTTGTTTTTTTTTTTGGTTGACGCTAGACCAGTGACTGTCTGTTTATGGAGGCAAGCCTGTCGATAGACAGACCAGTCGATCTGAGTTTGAATTTCCAATGCAAATAAGTTACCAAAAAAGGTTATTCGCAGGATCTCCCGTACCTCATTAAAATTTTCGGTTGAAAGCCCAGAGCTACTCAGGATCGCTCCCTCATCACATGGCACTTTATCCGAAGGCAAACGCCCGCGGCGTCGATTTTCGGCAATGTTGTCGTTGTTTGGATCAACTGATGGCCGCTCGGAACCCCGGTCCGGAATAACCTTTTTGGGCAATTTATTTGTATCGCAATTTTAAACTCAGATCGACCAGCCTGTCTATCGACAAGCTTGCTTTCATGACAGGCTGGATTTGAGCCTAGGTTGACGCACGATTTTTGGGTTGGCTGGCAGTGATCCAGCGCCTCGCGGCGCACTGCCGGTCCGTGCGCGTCGAGCCGCCGCACGCGAACAGCGGATACGCGCGGATCTTGAGCGCCGGCTATCCTCTTCCCTTCATTCCCTTCCCTCTCATCCCACCCGGCTCATCCTAGCCAGCTGTCTCTGCATCCGCATCCGTCTCCGTCTTAACACTCCCTCCCTTCTAATCTTCGCCCCCCGCGCATCCCTAGACACACGCCCATACCACATGCTTTTCGTGTAACTTTCTTCCTTCGTATCCCTTCGTGTACCTTCCTTCGTATGCAGTGTGTAGTGTGTAGTGTGCAATATATATATCCTGCTTGTATTGCCCCCTACTAGTGTATCTTGTTATTTTTTTTGAATCTTTTGTGGATGGAGGAGGGTAGAGGGTGGATGGGATGTGGCGATACGTACGTAAGCACGAATTGTGTAATTATCTTTGCCGCTCTTGCTTGGGGCCGTCCGTGGGACTTGGGGGTGAGTGCAAATTCATGTTTGGCTTGCGCTGCTGAGCATAAGCTTAAGCCTGTAGTTTCTGCCACTAGTCTGTCGTTAAATCATGGCTGAATTTCTTGCTGTGGGTATCTTCTGTCTGGGGATCTCGGGGATCTCGAACTTCTTCAACAGGTTGTATTGTCAGTCTATTGGATCCCGACGCGTATCTCTATGCTTGGTCTGGTCTATCTTGGCGTATTGTTAAATTGCAACTTGACTTGAAGGGCGCAAAGCTCGCTTGGAGTGATTTCGATCTATTTTGCTTGCCTCGAAGGAAGGTGGCCACTTGAATACTGGCGAATAGGCAGATCTAACTTGAATTTGGACATGCCAAGACAGTGCTGAACAGGACTCAGCGATTTGAACAAGCGTACGTACAACGCGAGACCAGCTGTCGGTCCTGGGAAGACGGGTGCGGATCTCGATGACAGCCTATTTTAGAGGACCGCTGACAGCATGAAGGCTATGTGAACCTTGTGCCACAGCTTGCATATTAGATCACGGACACACATCGCTGCTTCTTCCACCATGTCGATCACCCGCAACGCCGCAGCATTGAGCCCCCTCCCCCAGGAAGGGGCGCGAAGTTGCTCCATTTCAAAACTCCGTCCCAATCAAAGTCAAACTGGCTTGCGACCTCACTCATGACTGCCAAGGCAGCTACCGAGTGTATCCCGTTTCCCTACATCAAAGGCATCTGTGGGACAGCCGTAACCATTTTAGAGACAGTTGAGGTTCGACATTTCCTCTGGTAGAAGCTCACTGGCTAATCAGTGCTCACAGAAAGTGAAGAAGAATCGGGATGACCTCAAAGAGCTTTGTGAAAATGTCACGGAAATTATCAGGGTTGTCCAGGTCCAACTTACTGCCCACAATGATACCGCTGCTAGCTCTATTGGCCCAATCCCGTTGCAAAAATTCCGTCCTCCATGGAATCTTGGAATCACAAGATTTCGGTATACATGTGTAGCCCTGCTTCCCCTGTACAACTTTTGTTATACACCCCCTCCACTCTACCTATGGGCTAGTGCTGAGCGATGCCGCACCTTTAGGCTTTTTTTTTCAAAGGTCGCCTGTCAACCTGCCCAACCTCTGAAGAACTGTCGCCCCTCCCACCGCTGAAATACAATTTGATGATCTCAGTTCTTCATCTTAAAATTATGAATCCTATATCGACTTGTAGAGGGGAGTTACCGCTTTCCGGCCATATAAGGCTCCTGGAACGGTGAGATGTGTATTGAGTGGGGCAGGAATCAAGTGCGATTTCCCACGCCTTCAGCAACATCCGCAATTCTGGGTTCAGAACTCTACTAATAATTGCACCCTTAGCCCCATACTTGTGGTGGTAGAAGTCAGTAGTAGGAGAAACGTCTTGGTATAGTAAGTTTCGCTAAAATCCGACGGGACGAAGGTGTTTCAGATGCAACCCACAGGGAGGTCTGGGTAAATTACACCTCCCCAGCGGTTGTCCTTGCCCCAGGGCTGAATTATTTTCGGTGGAAGTAATAGATGGTAGGATTTGCCCCGGGGACTTGAGGCTATCTCTCGGAGGGTAATAGATCCATGTGAAAAAAATGGGGAATAATTCCCGCTATCTTATAGCGGGTCTTTGTGGTGATTCTCAAAAACCCATTCTTCAAAAATTTTTGGCGCAGTTTCACACACATTTGCTTATATTTGCTTGCCACTCTTTGCTTGTATATATTATTGCCTTTCTCAGTAATCGAGTTGCCTTACATGGTCATATTTCCCGCTCTCCTTAGTGCCCATCATCCCTTGATGGGCTCCTTTATGTCCCCCTTCGTCATATGGGCTCCTTTATTACGTCCCCCTTCGTCATATATACTCCGCCCCTCTAAACGCACCTCCCCCCCACCCCCACCTCCACCTCCCATCTAACCCCATGTCGCTTCTAATTCAAGGCGTGCCCGTATCATCTCTGGCGTTCGCTAACTCCAGTCGTACATCTATATCGTCATCTCTCGGAGAATATTCCGAATAAATTGCGGAAGTCTCACCTTTAGATCCTCTTTGACTGATGCCTCTATGCGGTCGAGGGTGAATCGAGTGGTAGCGGGAAGCTTATCAAGAGTCATTGGAGGTCCGTGATCCTCTTCGGCGCTCTCTGTTTCGTTAAATACCTATTTTTGAAGTCAGGTACATTCTTGTGGAGTCCCCCAGGGAGGGTACGCGGGTATGATCTCGGAACCTCGATGACGTCAAACCTCTCCATACGTCCCCTCTGCTTTCTTCAGACCTTCCCATTATGCACCTACTACCTGAGCTCGAATCTGGCGGATGTTCCGCTCTCGCAAAAGCCCGCTTTGGGAAAGACCTGGTTGCTACGAGGGACGCGACTCTTATGGGTGGCTCCCTCTTCTCCTTCAAGTACACGGTAAACATCGCTCCAAATCGTGGGCCGTTCAAACACAGAAGTCCCACTTACTGCGGTGCCGTGTTCGACCAAGTAGCACGAGTGTTTAAGATGGTAGGTCTATGTCCGCTGTCCTTCCGCCTTCTTCTCATACTGCGGCGTCGTTTGGCCTAGCCGCAATGCTGTGTGTGTCCGACTGAAACAGCCGCCGATGTCCTCTTGTGCCGTTATGAGATTGTACGCTAAGCAGCTCAAATTTCTCAAAGTTGTATTGGATCAAGGCAAAGAAGATTTTGTGCGTGCTCAGTTTTCTGCGGGGGTTCTTAAATGAAGTGGGCCTCTGTCAGGACTAGGTAATCACTGCGTCTTGGTTTTACACCTGCCTCGGGAATGATCGTCTCCGTCCCAAACATGGATGTTTTTACGTGCGTCATTCCAACCCTTCGAATTACTCGGTCGTAATTCTTTTTTTGGCGAACAGGTTGTTGTGAACGCCGTAAACGAGGACGACGCCAGACTTACTCGCGCGGAGCTGAAGGCCGTCGTTGGCCAGAATATTCTATTCGACGTCGTACTGGAGCGCCATGACAAGGGATTAGGATCTCAAGTCAGAAAGTGAGTTACACTTGGGTCCCTGATAAAGTACTCATGTCCAATCAGTCGTACGCATTATTCTCAGCCGGATATTCCATCCATAAGCCCAGTTGCCTTCCTATTCGTGGTTTTGGCTACGTATGCGATAGTGGTGGAGAAGATGAGTGCATCGTTTGCTCGTTGTCCAGCAAAGCGTACCGAGCGGAACAGCGTCGGAAGGGGCACACACTGACATTTTTCAACTCGCAATGACTCAAATTCCTGTGTTAACGGCTACTTTACATGTTTTCAGTACCACTCATATTACTCCTATATGATCGACCCTTACGTAGTCACGGTTTCATATTTGTCCTTAACCCTTATGTCTTTCTACCTCGACCCCTCCGACATCTGCAGCCTGACAAACGGGAAACTGGGAAGAGACTTCGAACCTACTCGTGACGAAACATGGGGCTCGCGACTGGGTGCCAGATTTTCTTATAAAGACTGTCGCATCGAAGTTCATGGAGATGAGCGTGAGAGGGGTCGTCTGGAACTTTACTACCCTACCTTGTTCGGGGAAATTGAGTGGGTCGGCGAACCAGTGAGTGCCATGCATATTTATTGGGTGTTGGTCTGACGCAGTAGCAGGCGGGCTGCACAGGTTTGATTGCACGGTTCAAGTGCCCAGTGGGCATCGGGTGTCGCGCTAAACACATGTATGACGGGCAACTGGGGGTCTTGTCGTCGGTGCTGGAAATCGAGGGAGGGGAGGATGCAGTGAGTGATTTAGAGTGACAAAAAATAGAGCTGCTCACAATTGCGGTCTAGACAACTGTCGTACGTAGTTCGTGGTTTGGATCCCGGCTCAACGAAGCGCTGCCGATTGTACCCGGACGTTTTTATGTTGGCGCCTCTGCTGTTCCTCTCGTATTGCCGGTACTAACATCAGATTAGGTGGGATTCCCAGCTGATTCGCAGAGCAAACTCACTGCTTTACGACAAGACATACGCCCTGGACGCGTATGCGGTGTATGGGTGGCTATGCAACGCCTTGACGAACGCGCATCCGACGGGAGCTTGGAAAAGGCGAGTTATCAGTAATCCCTATTTGTGAAATAGGATTTTTTTTATATTGTAGTCTAGGTATACAACATGTGCAGCACGGAGTTCGACATATTAAACCGTTCGGATATTCAGGCGGGATCATGTAATGACGTGGGATGCACAGTATGTCGTTCGGCCGCTGCCTAAGGTAGCTGTGGACTCGCCCACTGTGTACATCTTGCTCGGTCGCAAACTATTGGAGATAGAGTTGGCGAAGCGCTTTGCCATTGGGAGATTTAGTATCGCGAGGGGAGGGCGATAGAATCATGGGTAGAATTGAAAGCTGCATCCGCAGTTTGGTTACAAGCCAACGCGTGCGACAAAGATAGATAGCGGGCCCTGCCGCGAAGCGGGCTACCTCGATTATTCTCTTGTTTGATGACACTGATTCACTAATACGACCAGACGGATTGGGAGACGATGGGGCGAGCGACGCCTTCAGTTTGCGTCACACGTTGCCTCTGCATCCAATTGGACAGGAGCGGCTTCCATCGTGTGCAGGTCCAGTTCTTGGAACCCCGACCAATCAGGTTCGAGGTCTGCGCACTCTGAATCAACGTGTTCAATCCCAGGTGCAAACAGCTTACCTTTCCCATACCCCTCTAACGCCTCCGGATCCAGGATCAGCAACAGCGAGAGGCTGAGAGCCTCAGCTACTGCCGTGCTGGTCGGATCGAATCCTAAGTATTAGACAGCTCGGATGGTGACTTGAAGGAGCATGCACCTGCTCATTGCAGAAACTGCGGAACTGACGACAGGACCACTCGGTTCCGGGCATTTCTTCCCGCATTGTTTGATCGAAATTGGAACAGACGACCCACCAACGGTGGGGAAATATTGTAGGGCGAGAACGGACTGGCGCCCGGCCCACTTGTTTCAGATGTGTTGTTCTGACTGGCTGCAACATATGAAATATTTGACTGCGCTCCTTCCGCGGTTTGCCATTCTTATTCTCTTCTTTGACTCGTGCATCGGCATGGTCGTCCAGTGGGGTACATACCTCGGCGGTCCGCTGTGGTGCATCTGCTGCTTCGATATTCTTCTGCCAGTGAAGCAAGAGGCAGGCGGAAATTTTGGTAGGACAGTTAACCTCTTTAGGTAGATTCAGGCCTTTTGATGGTCTCCGGGATCTTCTGGTCCCCAGGCTCATGAGTTAAGACTCGGGTACATCATTTTCGCACGTGTTTCGGCATGCCCGTAGCGGCCTCAGATGTTGGAATTTAAGGAAAAGTTGTGAGCAGACACTCATATTATATGGGGTTGGCTACTGATTCAGAGCGTCAGTTTTGTTGCATCTCATCAGCATGAGACAGAAACTCACTTTTGATTGTTTCCAAATCTGGGTGAAAATTGATGGCAAGTTGGCTCTTGACTCCGGCGACTTTCTTGCTCCCACAATTTGCACGATTTCCTCCATCTTACATCCGGCATTTAATGATATCCCATCTATCTTCAACTCTCTCTATTCAATTTCTATGTAAGTGGGCAGTTGCACGAGCAAATTAAGTCATCGGCCCAAAATGAGGTTGACGTCCAGGATTTGATTTCCGCCGGCCTCTTGCAGTGAAGCTGACTTTCTCGAACTGACTACAGCAAGCAGTCAGGTGGTGAATTGTGTTTCACGGCAGCGTGACGCACTGCTTTGAACTCAGAGAGAATTGTATTATCCAAATTTGGAGTGACAATTCTAATGCATCCCCCGGTTCTCCGGTCAAATCGACACCCTTTCTGTTGTCATTCAGATTCGGCATAGTCTAGGACGGATGCTGAAGACAGCATATTGTGGTATGTGCTATTATGGTAGTCGCGTCAGTGCGGGAATAGGATTTACGATGCCCCGCTACATCCTACCTGCGGACCCGGGGAGGACCCGTGCTTGCTCCTTTCTCCACCTTATCCTATGGCTGTATACGGATGTAAACCCTGTTTGGTGGCAAAGTCAATCTACATGTGTTACTGTTCCATCTGCATACAACATCGCGGTGATACACATTCTATTTTCTGTGGACACTCAAGTGCTATTTGCGATGGCAAATGGAATGTAGAATCGATATATATTCCGGCATAATAGGGTATCGCACTTGATCATTTCCGATTGAACCGATCAAACCGCCGAGGCCAGGGGAAAATAGCCCCCATCAGTAGAGAGGACACTGCCATGTCATGCTCACTATAAGGGACCCACATCTTGTCCTTGCTCCATCATTCCTATAATGTCCCGCCAACCCCGTGTTACCGAGATCCGTCTGAATAACATCATTGCTTGTTTGACTCCCGCACTTGCACTCCTCGACGAGCTCAGTGACACATTTGGCACCCCTTTCGTCCCAGCTATTTCAAACACCACTCTTTCATTGATCAGTGCAGTGCAGGTAAGAGATAGCATTTACAGCTCTTCTTCTGCCCTGATATGCTGCAGAATGTCAAGAGAAATAAAGATGACTGTGTTCAGCTTCTTGAAAATGTCTATCAACTACTCTATGCTATCATCAATCTAGATATCAAGTCTGAAACCAAAGGGAGTCTTGACCCCGCAACATTGGACCATGTGGGGAAATTCACAGAGTATGTTGAACAACTCTTGCTGTGATTACAATGAACAAAAAAAAATTCATACATTTGTTGAGGCACAGCTGGATGGAAGCAAGATCATGCACTTCTTTCGCCAGATTGAGACAAAGACATTCCTCGGTGAATGCCGAGCAGGATTGCAGCAGGCTTTTGAGGTGTTCAAGGTACATTTTCCCTCCACAATTGATCCCCTGGGACTCAAGCATCATGTAGACTGAGACTGGTGTCACTGCACTTGGTAGCATTACTGAGATGCAGGAGGAGGCAGAGAGGATGCACACAGAAGTGTTCAAGTTGATTTCAACTCTGTCAGATGGCACAACTTCTGACAGGTCCTCCTCTGTACGAAGTTTCTCATTCTTATCATGAGCAGATGTTAAGCTGTTGCACAGATCTACAAGGCTAATGGATGCCAGAATAGGTGAAATTTTATGGTCCTCAGTTAAATGAGACTAAAGTTACCCCCCTTTAAGTTCGAACTCAATTTCAATGTTGCCAGCAAAACCGAAGATTTTCCATGGCCGTGAATCAGAACTCAAGGAGACAGTGGATATACTCCATCAGGAATCACCGAGGATCGCTATTTTAGGAGCAGGTGGAATGGGCAAAACAAGCCTTGCCAAGGCCACCCTCCACCACCCGGATATTGCCTCCAAATATGAGCAGTGTTTCTTTGTACTGGCAGATTCTGTCACGACCAGTATTGGACTGTCAGTCCTAATTGCAGAACACATAGGATTGAAGCCAGCCAAGGATGTTACAACACAAGTGCTACACTACTTTGCCACACATGGGCCTTCCCTGCTCATTCTTGATAATCTGGAAACTTCATGGGAGCCCCTCGAGTCCCATGGTGTGGTTGAAGAGCTCCTGTCCAAACTGACTGATGTCCCACATCTGGCACTCATGGTAAGTCTCCAGATCTGTGCAAGCTTGCAAACATACTGACATCCTGATAGATCACAATGAGAGGTGCAGAATGGCCAGCCAAAGTCCAGTGGACTCGCCCCTTTCTGGCACCCTTAAAGCCATTGTCAGATGTTGCCGCTCAAGACATATTTTTTGCCATTGCAGAGGATGTGCATGATAGCAAGAATGTTGATGAAGTACTCTCACTGACAGATAACATGCCACTTGCTGTTGATCTGATAGCCCATGCTGTGGACTTGGAAGGCAGCTGCTCCGCTGTCTTGGCTCGTTGGAAGACAGAAAAAACTTCCCTACTTTCAGCGGGCAATGACAGAAAGTCCAATTTGGACACATCAATCACAATTTCACTTTCCAGCTCCCGCATGAGCACAGGTGCCAGGGACCTCTTGAGTCTTCTCTCAATTCTGCCAGATGGAATTTCAGATGTTGAGCTTGTCCAGAGCAAGCTCTCTATAAATGACATCATGACATGCAAGGCTACACTACTTGCTACTTCTCTGGCACATATGGATGACAAAAGGCGACTGAAGTCATTGGCGCCTATCTGAGAACACATGCAGTGTTTCTATCCTCCTTCCCCACTTCTAATTCACCCACTGCAAACGCACTTCGATCAGCTTTTGGATCTGTACCAGAAATATTCTGGAACTCAGCAGGGGGCTGGAACAATCAAGCACCTAGCATCAAATAGCAGAAACATACATGAACTGCTGCTCCGAGGGTTGAACCAGGATAACCCAAACTTGGCAGAAACCATCAAGTCCATCCTTTCTCTGAAGGTTTTCATACAGAACATGAATCCTGGGTATTATCACCTGATTTCTATGTTAATGGATCAGATTGAAGCTGTTCTTCCTGGGAATTGTAATGAAAAGTTCAAGGCAGAGCTCATCTTATGGAAATTTGATTCAAGCAGCCCATGCCTTTCTACCGATGCAGATCTCTTGATTACACAGGCCATCGCTCACTTCTATAATTTCAATGACCCAGCCCTCCAATGTGAGTCCCTTGCATAGTTTGACTTGATAGTGGCTCAATCTGGTAAAATTCTAGGCAGATTTTACCTTCTAGTGGGGAATTACTACTTCTACACTGAAAGAAAATTATCTATGGCCCTTAAATATCTACACAAGGCACTTGATTTGGCAGAATTGCATGGAGACATGAGGCAGGAAGCCTCAGTATTGAATCATCTGGGTGTACTGAAATGGGTCTCGGGTGATTATCTTGTTGCTCAGAAGCATGCCCAAGCTTCACACCGACTTGCCGAGCTAGCAGGAGATTTATATTCTCAAGCATGGGCCCTCCGCACTTCAGCCCTATGTTACCAACACTGTGGTGACATCCAAAATGCCATCATCCTCTGTAAGAGGGCACAGAAGCTACTGGAGCTTTGTGGTACAAGTACTGGATATGTATATATAAATCTATTGCAAACCCTGGCAGAAGCCCAAGTCCTGAAATCAGAATATGCAGAGGCTCGCAATATCCACGTACAATTTGCCCAAGATACTCAAGAGCCACATTCTCAAGAGCCACATTACTATGCCTGGGCTCTCCTTCACATTGCACTACTTGACATCATAGTCGGTGCATCTAAAAAGGATGTCTTGTCGAACCTTGACAAAGCAAAGACACTGTTTGATGCCTACAGACATGGAAATTCCGGTGTAATGTCTGCAAAGATATACTGTAATATTGAACTGGGAAAACTGCATCTCAGAGAGGGAGAAATCCTCACTGCAAAGGGCATACTCCAGACTTGTTTTAAGTCAGCATGGGGAACTGATGCTCAAGGTGCACTCTCGTGCATGGAGAGCTTAGCCAACATCCATCACTGGCCTGAAGATGATTTCAACTGGGTCACTAGATGGACTGTGGTATATCTGGGATATGCAAAGAGATTGGGGAACAAAATTGCCCTTCATCAAGCACTCCAGTTCCTTGGAGATGTATTTCAAGCTGAGGACGATAGAGCCACTTCAACTTCACTGTTTACTGTTGCTTTGGTGGGATTCACATGGATGGATATCCATCGAAGCAGAGCTGAATGTATGCTCCGCCTGGGCGATCTGGCAAAGGGCCAAGGAGATGTGTTGAAGGCCATTGACCTTTGGAAGACCGCCAGACCATTGTTTGAACGCTCATCCCAGGCGAAGCAAGTCATCCAGATCGACAAGAGGCTTGCTGCAGTTATCAACAATGTGCTGGAGGAAACCATGGACAGTGTGACATATCTTAGACAGCTCAATGCACCCATTGCAGCTGTGGCCGATGAAATTCACCCGGGAACACCGGCTGGGGAGAAGGAAGTTGAAGGAAGAGAGAAGGCTAAGGACAATGAACTTGTTTTGGTGGTTTGAGTTGAATGGACTCTGTAGTTTGGTTTTCGCTTGCTCCTTGTTTTTGTAACAGTCTTGATTGAAATATGTATTTATTTAGTTACTGTCTTTGGCATAAGTCCGTGAAAACGCGAAAAAAAAGTGCTATCACGCGCAGGCCGTCTCGGGCACTCTTGTACTCTGTTTAAGTTAGACTAAGCCTCTCGGCACTAAGGACATAATGGAAACTTGAATCTAAGTGGTGTGCGAAATGAGGCTTGAGCGGGAAATGGCTGCTGAGTACAACATGCCGTCCATGCCTGTCACGTGCAGGTCGGAAATATAATGCTCCAGTCAACGGCGAGTCTGAAGACACTTAATTCACATCCGTTCAGTTTTAGTTGAGAGAATTTTGGAATGGAGAGAACTGGTCCGAATTGCAAGGTGACAGGGATCAGTGCCGGAGGCGGCACCAGCGGCATCAACATGATTTAGCGGACTTCGAACGGCACGGGTGATGCGACCACGTAGACTGATTGGCATAAAAATATAGCCCACTCAGTATGATAAATAGTGACAAGTAATTGTAATTGTGGTCAATGGCTATTGAACAAGTCCATCCGCTGCTTCAACCACTGCTTCCCGGTAAAAGGTTGTTTGATGGCCGCTGGTGGGCTCCGGCATCAAGTTGGACGTTCAAACTGCTCAAAGTGTGGAATGCAGATATGGAGGCACTAAAAAGGCCCCAATTGAAGGTCTTCCCCCCCACCTTGCGCAACATTCTAGAGCGTGCACTGCAGTCATGGACCAGCATAGCCATGAGCTGAGGACCGGAGCCATTGATCAGTTCAAATTCTGTATTATTGGGGTTTGAAGACCATGTTGACCCTCAGTGTTGAATGCTCGGCCTTAAGTAGCCTCCGTAGTGTGTTGACGTCTCATATTTCCTTTGGTCAGCACGTGACGGCGCAGATTTTTTCCGCGTTTTCACGGATTTATGCAAAAGACAGTAAAGAGGGGAAGCCGTGTCTGCCTCCAATACGAATTCGATACGGACCGGCAACACAAGGCCCATCATTGAACCTCTGTCGATATCCAACTCAATTTCGGAGGCATCTAGCTTGTCCTCACACATACAATCAATGCATGGTAGGAGACACACTGTAGCACATGGTGTGCATCCGGCTGCGAGCTCAATGAAGAGGTCCCCGATTCGGAGCTGGGTGATTCTGGTCTGCTACATATTCCTTTGGCAAGAACTCCGCAGGTTGTGTTATGTTGAATATCGTGCATTCCAGCTGAAGCACTAGGCAATTTGTATGATTGTACAGAAAACCCCGCAAATACTGGGTTGTTACGCCCGGGTTTGGCTCAGGCGTCGATTAGCTCCCGTGGGGGGCTCCAAAACTCACCACAGTAGGACGGTTAGAGGTGAAGAAGG
The DNA here is from genome assembly GCA_029289555.1 of Mycena latifolia. Lineage (NCBI taxonomy): Eukaryota > Fungi > Basidiomycota > Agaricomycetes > Agaricales > Mycenaceae > Mycena > Mycena latifolia. The sequence goes on along the minus strand of JARJLE010000043.1, from coordinate 317,320 downwards.
ACATAGATGGACAGCACGCAACTGCATGACATGTTTCACACATGAGCGCGGGCGAACGTGCGAAGGGCCGCGGACAGGTGTGCGTATTTGTGAGAGGCCTCTCCTGCACAAGGTGTGTTCCGAGCGCAGGCAACAACACGAACCCGGGCGAGCGAACACACTGCACGCACTCGATGGGTGGTTGATGCCATCTGTATGGCACATATACTGTGCAATAATTAAATTAGCACACACCCCAGCCCAAATCACCTTGAAACACTCAAGTTGGGAGAACTGGTAGCAAAAGAGCGGAAGTTAATACATCTTCCTTGATGGAAAACACACACCTCATTTCCTGGCTGGAAAAAACACGCAGGCCGAAGTCAAGGCGAACAGGAAGATATCCCGGTACCCACCAGCCTTTCGAAAAACATCAGGTAATTTGATGATGATGCTCAATTATCCTTGCCATTATCTGCAAGGTTCGAACCAATCATGTGACTTCATGAGAACCGTACCATTCATAAGAGGTACATTAGCTTCGGGGAGGACATTTGATGTATAAAAATCTGAAGGTGCAGGGAAGGCTTTCTCACGGCAATCTCGATTTTATCCGACAGCTGACCACAGAGATGAGAAGAAAAGGAGACCATGATAAAATGATGGACAAGGTCTGGCCCTGCTTTAATGCACATACTAACCGAGTTATTGTTGACTTGTACTATCTAGCCAGGTGGTGCATTAATTAATGAGAGAGGACCGAAAGAGGCCGGAACTAAGTTGTGTGGCTTTTTCATATCAACGCATGGTGCGTAATTTTGGGCAGCTTTACAGCAGAGACAAGCTGTGTCAAATTTTCTGCTGTCAAATTGACATGTGTGTCTGTTTCTTGTTTTCGGCCCGAATTATTGCACACTATATAGCCCATACATCTGCATCCATACGGACTTGCGGACTGAAATAACTAACTCGTAAATCATAATGAGCGAAGCCGAAGTAGACTACACGAGCACTCTGCCTGATACACCTACAGGCCCCAAGTTAAAGTTGAAGTTCGAGTAGCCCGGCAATGAATTTTGAATTGGTAAAACAAAGGGGCCCACCGGCGGCTGACGATGGAAGATATCAAGGCTAGCGTGAGGGCATTGAGGTTTGCGGTAGAGTATATGGACATCAAGTGCACCGAGCAGTCCGAGTACCTGGGATCGTTAGGCGATAAATACCCTGGACCGTGCGTGAGGCAAATGATTGATTGGTTTAAATCCGGGCACCGAGTCCGAGTATGAGTACGAAGGAGGACAAAGAGAGAGTTGAGGCGGACTGGATTGCCAGTTCGGCAGGGGGTTAAATTGAAAGGTAGATGTAATGGAAGAGTACGCCACGATAATCCAGGCGAGGGATTCCGGATAGGGAAAAACAGATAGCGCTTGAAGGGTTGCAGCATGCGTGCGTGCGTCGGCTGGAGTACGAACTCAAAGGCAAGGTCGGGTGCGATGCACACGGTACGCCCCGTCTGACACGACACCGAAGATGAGGATACAGTAAATAAAGAAGTCAAGAGAAGTTCAGGACTTCCGCAGTCTACAGTTGCGCAATCGCAGTACCTACCTACAGAGGCTCCCCGGCGCAGCAAGGTCTGCGTGGGGTTTGAGGTCCGTAGATCGACCAGAGTGGGCGGAGCAAGGAATTGAATCCAGAGAAGGCTCGTAATGCGAAAGGAGGCTTGCAATTTTCCCGGCCATGATAACAGCAGAGCGGCGGCAATTGGCGAGAGGACGGAAAGGGAAGCGTGAGACAGTGGAAGTAATGGCCATAGTTTCAGTGCAGTGCGAGAATAGTAGCGGCCTGATGGCGCGGTGTAGGAAGGGCGAAGAATCGCAGCGGCTGTGTGCAATGCAGAGACGAGAGAAATCGGTACATGGGAGAGCCGCCCCGGTGAGCGACGGACGGACGATCTGGCGCGTGGGCTTGAAGAGCGTGGCCGGGGTGCCATATCTGCGGCAGGATCCAGCACCAATATTGATTCTCGATCGTCTGGAGTCGGTCTTTGTGGCAAGCGTCGCAGAAAAGCGTGCTGTGCTTGTTGTCATGAGTTCGAGAAGAGCGAGCGCATTCTAAGCGTGCAGGAATTCGTCGAGGGCGTGGGGCGGGAGTTGGGCGGGAGACATTCATTGCCTTGACTTTCCCCTCTGCATCGTACCAGGCAATTGGATGCATGGGGAAGGCAGTGAAAGGGAATTCACGTCAAAAGTACTGAATTTTGCGTGATAAAGCTGTTGGATTCCAGCGCGGCAGGGACCCGACGTTGGTTTGACGTTGGTAAGGGAAGAGACAAGGTGATGGTATCAACCACACACACACAAGCGCCGGACCGACGAAATAGCCAGTATAAGCGGCTGTCCCTCATTCCTTCCCTCGCACTCTCTGCAACTCTTTGCGCTCGTTCGACCCGCGCAATGGCTTCTAATCTAACGGCGGTGTACCGCAGGCGAATACGTCATCCCCCGCCTCGCGCTCCTCCCCGGGACGGAGCATAAAGATCCCTCACGACTCCAACTCCCACAGTCGTCTTCCCTTACGACTGTACACACGGGCGGTTCTATTCACGACTATGGTAAGAGTACGTTCTTTTCTATCTTCCTTCATTTTCACACTCCGTGCGACGCTCTGGGAGTGAAGGGCGTCGAGCTTCGCGCGTCCCTCTACGTGTGAGTCGAGGAAGCGCGTGGCGGGCGTGGACGCTGTGCTCCCACTTGTGTCGATCCACTCGCTCGGGCCCGAGCAGGGGACTTCTCGCGCCGCCGCCGGGATACGCAGATCGAACGCGGTGGCCTCCGACGTGGGCGGGCGGCGACTCGTGGGGTTTGAGATGCCACTCGCGGCGTTCGTTGAACCTGCGGACCTGCGCTGCACTCCGCATGCGTCTCTTGCGCAGCTCTGCACGGGTGTCGGGCTGCACTCACGCTGCTGTACCTCGCGCCGGCGTATGCTGTACGCATGCATGCGTACGTGCGCCTTTTCTCACGCTGCACCTCGCACGGCTGTCCACCCCGTTGGCGTCTTGCAGTGCTGTGACAGCTGCATCTCCCGCTGGAGCTCGCGCGCCTCACGCCTCCCGCCGATGTCCCGCGCGGCTGTACCTCCCGCTGCGCCTGCGCCTCCCGCGGATGTATGTAAGCGGCCTGTACCTCACACGGCGGTCGCTGTGCCTCGTGCCGGCACCCCGGGGGGCCTGCGCGTTGCGCACCTAAGGTGCAACCAGCGCGGCCATACACGAGCCTACCCCTCGCACGCCTGCGCCTCACGCAGCTATACTCGCGCGCGCCCCTCGCGCGGGATTTACACAAGTCTGCACGGCTTGCACCTGCACCTCCCGCCGCGTTTGCGCTTCCTGCGGCTGGACGGCTGCACCTTGCGCGGCCTCGCCCGCCTATACTTCGCGCTTCTGAACGCGCCCCCGCGCCGCCGGCTACTGCACCTCACGCGCATCTATGTGTGCCGGCGCCTCACGCGTTTGTACGCAGCTTACGGGCAGCTGTACCTCCGCCTTGCACGCCTTCGCCTCGCGGGTACACCTCCCGCTCCTGTACGCGCGGCTGCACCTCGCGCCACCCTCTTGCTCTTGTACGGCGCGGATGACCGAGGTATGGCGTAGATACAGAAGCAAGCCCTTGCAGTACAGTACAAATGTGCTGCCATCCTGAGAGATTGGTCGAAGAACAGCTGCGAGGAATCGTTGGTAGTTGCCGAGAGTTTGAGTTTGAGGACCGCAAAGTCAACCGAGCGGGTGGTATGTTGTATATAATAGCTTCACGGGCTGCGAATCCGCCCAGAGCGAACGTGATATGTAGAGAGAGATCGAAGGCCGCAGGCGCGTGTGAGAGTCTGATTCTACTAGGAGATAGAGCCTAACGGAATTAATGCTGCGTCTGTTCACTCGCAGTCGAGCGCCGCGCCCGCGCCCAAAGCGAGCGAGAAATAAATAAAGAGAGTTAAAGGCGTGTATGTAAAGAGGAGGAGCGTACTTCAGCCGGAGTGAGTGCCTTCACGTTTGGAGACCGAAAGATGTAGTAGGAGCAGTCGTTGATGCAGGCTGAACACTACCTTGCGGCTAGCCTGGATTCATCCGCACCGTAAATGGATGAATTGGTCCGCGCAATAAACGCGGTAATTTGAGGGTAACAGTCGCAGGCGGAGAATAGACCTTCGATGTGCTGATACGGCCGAAAGCACACCCCCCGGTCCTCCGCGCGAGACCGGTGGGGTGGGCCGCTCCGATATGGCTTGGAGGGCAAGCAGATGGCGGTTGCTAGCTAAGACACGAGGTGGTGACTAATCTACGGAAGCTCCTGCCAAGCACGACCAAACCTCCTACCACACCGGAGAGAGACAGCCCGGCGGAGACGGGCGCGGCACGCTTGAATCGGGAAAGGAGCCGCAGGCGAAGCTAGAGTTCAGGCACTGGACCGTTTAACGGCGAGGTTGTGCTGTGCGTGTAGGGGAACAAGAGTGTGCAAGACTAGAGGTAGATTACCAAAACTGAGGCTAGCGTGCATATATTCATCCATCAAGTTAAACCGGGCTGTCGATTCATGGGCGAGTCGTTAAAGCATGGAGCTTCGGAGTGCTCATCCGGTTCCGGGCTAGTGCGTTGGACCAAGAGAGTCGTCCGAGGGAGATTCGTTCTCCGTGTATTTACTCTTGGGTCGAGCAAGCTCGAGGCAAGAACGCAGAGACATCCCGGCAGGGAAAGTCGTGATAGTAATGAATCAGCAGAGGAGTTCCGCGACGCTAGCGCTGGACAGTGCAGATGCTAAAATGGCGAGGATTTTGTGATGACTGTGCAAGTCAGGCGATACGCGGAGACCTTATGGCATTGACGCGGAGAGATAGAAAAATTACGGGGACTTGCTTCCGTGAGCAGGCTGAGGATCGCGCCATTTGCATGCGAGAGGAATCCATGCTGCCCAGTATGAAAGTCTCGAGGCGAGGAGCGGCCGCGCCTGAGCTTATTAGCTTGGTTCAAGTTGTCTGCCAGATAAGAATCCCGCGGAAGCGCTGGCTCCGCGCGCAGTGGGAGTCTCACATTTAGGACATCGAGCACTTAGAGGTGTAGAGAGCAGCAAATGGGAAGTGCTCTTCAAGTTGGGCACTGAAGAATTCGCCCGACCACAAGAGCCATCCGATGGAGAAGCATTCCAAGCAGTGTCTTGATGCGCCGGAAAGCATGGTGGAGAGCGCCAGGTCGATGAAAGGCGGCGGAAAACGGAAAACGGAAACGATGAAAAAAGAACTCGCCATGTTCTCCTCCGACCCCTTGATAATGATGGAAACACCCAATCCCCTCGCAAGGGCGCGCAACTGGGAGAGCTGGCGTACAGCTTCTTTGGCACTCGTCTCCCACGCCTCTCCGTCAAAACTTGGTCAAAACTCAGCCGGAAGAACGTCAACTTTGTCGTCCCATTCCTGCCAGACCATCTGGATGCGAGCATGGAGGCAAGGGAGCCCGTAGATAGCTCTATTTATATTTTGTAGCAGTTAGCAGTTATATAGCAGGCACATAATAGAAACACAGCAGTCCCACAGCACATAGCTATACCACAGCACTTGCACAGCTACTTAACAGCATTTGATACTTCTCTAACAGCAGTAGATATTTGGCATACAGCCTCTCGTAGTATATATAGTGGTCCATAGTTCATGTATTCCCAGTCTTGAGCTGGTTGTATCTCCACTAGCAATACAGGCAGCTTACGCTTTCCTCCATTTGAGCACAACCTTGGCCCACTTTGCATTTTCTCGGTAGTATTGGGTATTGTGTCTGACAACACAGCGAAGAGATACAACTGAAATAGACCGTGGAATAATGCTGGGAATGAGAGGAGGTTTACCCACACTCATGAGAGTATCATGCCATCGAACATCATGACCCTGATGAACATGAGATGCATCAAGGACACCACCAGCCATGCTCACGTATAAGAACCTCATCTTTCAGGTTCTAACTCCACCATTCCCAAGATGTCCCCCCGACCCACTGTGACTGATATTCGTCTGGATAACACCATCACCTGTTTGGCCCCAGTCATTACACTCCTTGATGAGCTCAGTGATGCATTTGGTACCCCATTTCTGCCGGCCATTTGGAACACTGCTCTCTCCTTGATTACTGTAGTGCAGGTAAGATGTGTCCTTTACAGTTGGCTATAAGTGCTCATATGGCATAGAATGTCAAGAAGAATAAGGAAGACTGCATTCAACTTCTGGAAAATGTGTATCAACTGCTTTGTGCTATTGTCAATCTCCATATCAAGTCTGAAACCAAGGGGAATCTTCCTCCAGCAACTTTGGATCATGTCGGGAAATTCATGGAGTATGTATGATGCAACTTCCTGCGAGTATAATTGTCAATTTAGTAGGACACTTCACAAGATTCATACATTTGTGGAGGCACAGCAGGATGGGAGCAAGATCAAGTCTTTCTTCCGCCAGACCGAAATGAAGACACTTCTCTCTGAATGTCGAGCGGGACTGCAGGAGGCTGTTGAGGTGTTCAAGGTGAGTCTTTTCACTCAACGATGGATGGCATGGGACTCAAACCTCATTTAGACTGAAACTAACATCACTGCACTTGATCACATTACTCAGATGCAGGAAGAGGCCAAGATTATGCACAAGGAGGTGCTTGAGTTGATTTCAACCTGGTCAGATGGGACAACTTCTGACAGGTCTTCCTCTGTATGGACTTTCTCTCATCCTTTCCCAAAGCTGCTTCTCATCTGTTCCACAGATCTACAAGACCGGTGGATCCCAGAATAGGTACTGTTTTCATTTCTGGTTGTTGATTCAGACTAAATTTCAACTGTTCAAGCTCCAACTCTATCTCAATGTTGCCAGCGAAACCAAAGATTTTCCATGGCCGTGAATCAGAACTCAAGGAGATAGTGGATATACTGCAGCAGGAATCACCGAGAATCACCATTTTAGGTACAGGTGGTATGGGCAAAACAAGCCTTGCCAAAGCTGCCCTTCACCACCCGGACATTGCTGCCAAATATGAGCAGTGTTTCTTTATTGTTTCAGATTCAGTGACCACCAGTGTTGAACTGTCAGGGCTGATTGGGGAACACATTGGATTCGAACCAGCAAAGGATCTTACAAAACAAGTCATACAGTACTTTGCTACAACCGGGCCTTCCCTGCTCATTCTTGATAATCTGGAAACTTCATGGGAGCCCCTCGAGTCACGGGCAGGGGTTGAAGAGCTCCTGTCCAAACTGACTGATGTCCCACATCTGGCACTCATGGTAAGTCTCCAGATCTGTTCAAGCTTGGAAATATACTAACATCCTGATAGATCACGATGAGAGGTGCAGAACGGCCATCCAAAGTCCATTGGACTCGCCCCTTTCTGGCACCCCTAAAGCCATTGTCAGATGTTGCTGCTCGAGACACATTTTTTGCCATTGCAGAGGATGTGCATGACAGCAAAGATGTCAATGAAGTACTCTTGTTGACAGATAACATGCCACTTGCTGTTGATCTCATGGCCCATGCTGTGGACGTGGAAGGCAGCTGCTCTGCTGTCTTGGCTCGTTGGAAGCCAGAAAAAACTTCCCTACTTTCATCGGGCAATGACAGAGAGTCCAATTTGGACACATCAATCACAATTTCACTTTCCAGCTCCCGCATGAGCACAGGTGCCAAGGACCTCTTGAGTCTGCTCTCAATTCTGCCAGATGGGCTGTCTGATATTGAGCTTGCCCAGAGCAAGCTTTCTATAAATGATATCATGACATGCAAAGCTACATTACTTGCCACCTCTCTGGCATATATTGATGACAAGAGGCGACTGAAGTCGCTGGCACCCATCCGAGAACACATGCAGTGTTTCTATCCTCCTTCCCCACTTCTAATTCACCCACTGCAAAATTACTTTCACCAGCTTTTGGATCTGTACAAGAAATATTCTGGAACTCAGCAAGGGGCTGGAAGAGTCAAGCACCTGGGATTTAATGTTAGAAACATGTCTGAATTGCTGCTGCGAGGGTTGAACCAGGATAACCCAAACTTGGCAGAAACCATCAATTGCACCCTCTCTATGAAGGATTTCATGCAGAACACTGATGCGGGGTATCATGATCTGATTCCCATCTTAATGGATCAGATTGAAGCTGTTCTTCCTGTGAATTGTGCCGAAAAACTCAAGGCGCACCTCATCATGTGGAAGTTGGACTCCAAAGGCACATCTCTTCCTACCCATGCAGATCTGTTGATCACAGAGGCCATCTCCCATTCCTGCGCCTGGAATGATCCAGTGTTTGAATGTGAGTCTCCTCCATAGTGTCAGGTGATAGTGTCTTAATTCAATTTTAGCCAAATTTTACCTTCAAGTGGGACTTTACTACTTTTATACTAAAACAAAATTATCTGTGGCCCTGAAATATCTACACAAGGCACTAGATTTGGCAAAATCTCATGGAGAGATGAGGCAGGAGGCCTTGGTATTGTATCATCTGGGTCGAATAAAATGGGCCATTGGGGATTATGGTTTTGCTCAGAAGCATGCCCAGGCTTCACACCGTCTTGCCGAGCTAGCAGGAGATTTATATTATCAATCACTGGCCCTCCGCACTTCAGCTTCATGTTACCAAAGCTGTGGTGACACTCAAAATGCTGTTATCCTCTGTCAGAGGGCAAAAAAGCTACTGGAGCTTTGTGGTACAACTACTGGCTCTTCATATACATATCTATTGCAAGACCTGGCAGAAGCCCAGCTCTTGAAATCAGAATATGTGGAGGCCCACAATATCCATATGCAGCTTGCCCGAGATACTGCTACTCAAGACCCATATAACTATGCCTTCTCTCTCCTTAACATTGCACAACTTGACATCATACTCGGTGCATCGAAACAAGATGTCTTGTCTAACCTTAACAAAGCAAAGGCGCTGTTTGATGCCCTCAAATATGGATATTACAATATAATAGCTGCAAAGATATATTGTGATATTTTTTCAGGAAAACTGCATCTCAGAGAGGGAGAAATCCTAACTGCAAAGGGCATACTCCAGACTTGTTTTAAGTCAACATGGGGAAATAATGCCCAAGGTGTACTGTTGTGCATGGAGAGCCTTGCTAATATCTGTTGCTCGCCTGAGTATGACTTCCTCTGGGCTGCTAGATGGACTGTGGTATATCTGGGATACGCAAAGAAATTGGGCAACAAAATTGCCCTCCATCAAGCACTCCAGTTCCTTGGAGATGTATTTCAAACTGAGGGGGACAGTGCTACTTCAACAGCCCTATTTACTGTTGCCTTGGAGGGATTCACCTGGATGGATATTCATTGCAGCAGAGCTGAATGCATACTCCGACTTGGTGATTTGGCAAAGGACCAAGGGAATGTGTCGAAGGCCGTTGAGCTTTGGAAGACCGCCAGACCGTTGTTTGAACGTTCATCCCAGGGGAAACAAGTTGCCCAGATGGATCAAAGGCTGGTTGCACTCACCAACAATGTGCTGCAGGAACCCACAGTTAGTTTGACATGTCTTGCACAGCTCAATGCCCCTCTCGCAGTTGTGGCTGATTAAATTCACCCGGGAATACAGGCTGGAGGGAAGTTCAGGGCGGAGAGAAGGCCCAGAACAATGAAGTTGTTTTGGTAGTTTGAGTTGGATAGACTCGGTAGTTTGGACTTTTGCTCACTTTTTGTTTAATGGCCGACCGTGATTGAAATATCTATTTATTTATTTATTTATTTATGTAAATACAGAAATTCTTGTCCGGCTCAAATGTGAAGTCGATATGTGGCCAAATAGGCAAGACCCACTACTGAACTTCTTTTAATTTACAGCTCATTTGACTTCACCAGCGACATCTGGATCATACTCACATAAATACAGGTTAGAAGGTGCCCGGGAGCACTTTGTGTGCGGTGAAGTTAAAGTAGAAGCTGTACGGCACTGGATTTTAAATTTGCTTACCAAACTGGAGGCCGCAGCGTGTGAGTGAAGGCAGTGAGATCTCAAGTGCGCCGCGCAACGCGAGTGCTTGAGGTCTTGAGGTGATAGATACTTTGGCCCATGACGCGATACATGATTGATTGGTGGGTTGAAATCCGAAGTAGAACAAGAGATTGAGGGGTACTTGAAGGTGGAGAGTTGGATTGAATTATGAATAGAGAGTAAGAGAAGCACGGCACGAGGAGCGAGCGGTGGAGGCATAAGTCACGCCAACAGAACAGCACAGACAGCGCTTGAAGGCTGGAGGTTGGAGCACGCCCACGTACATTGGTGTGAGGTCCCGATATTTCGGAGGTTTGGGACCCCGCTAGAGTCGTCAAGAATCCAAGTAGTCGCACTACAAATGAGTGGGTGAGGTGTAGGATTCAAGAAAAGCTAAAGAATCTAGTAGCTAGAACTACTTATATACTAAATGAGAACTACACTAATGGGTCTAACAATACAGCGGAAACTACGGCACAGGCATCTGCCGACTAGCTACGCAAATTGCGCCGCAAACTACGTGTTCAACTACGTGTTGCAGCGCAGATCTAATCTCATTAGTCATGGTGGCTCCGGATCACCGGAGCCGGAATGGCGGATACAGAACGTCCCGTATCCCTTACAATTGGCTGGAGTGTAAATCGGAGAATGGCAAGGCCGAGTGCGATGTATGCGGTGCCCCACGTCCGACATGATGGCGACTCGGATTTCAAAAAGAGAGAATAAGTGCCTTGATTTTAGCGTGGGACACCTGTAATGGTAGCCATCCGCGCGAGCGAGCACTGTCGTCGCGTCACAGTTAGAAGTAGTTGTAGTATCTTTCCCATTTCCCTTCCAGTAGCTGATCAAGCCGACCACTGTCTCGGTGATGATGGTGATGCCCGTGGTCATGGGGAGGGAGGCGCCTATGAGCGACGGATCGAACACCTGGCGTGCGGGTTTGAAGAGCGTTGGCGGTGCCCCGTAGGCCGGGAGCGTCGAGCCCTTCCCTGCAATCGGTGCCGGTCGCTCAGCGCCCCGCTGGCCACAACACACCGATTTTCCTACCTTTCTCAATAGGCACGTGAAGCTTCTGTCCGCTCGTCGTCGCAACCAGCTTGGTAGCTCCAAGTTCGGAGTAGAACCTTCAAAAGTGGTGATATGGGGCTAGTCTGCCGGTGCACTCGGGCGTTTACTCGATATTTGCATGTCATTGAATCTGTGATTGCAGGAGCCGGATCTGTATTGCAACATATCATCGCGAATAACGGCCAGACGAAATCTCAGCTATTCAGAGCGGCAATCACATCGTCAACCTACGTCCCGTTTCAGTATTCCGGAAGTACGTGGTCTATCCTGCTCATATGTCCGGGAGACTGACCTGATTTGCTTTCAGTTATATTTCAGCGAAGTCGTGGCACATGCAAAGTAAGAAAATTGCTTGACTTGCTGGGGCGACGCACTCATGAATTCTAAAGCTGCACAGGGGCAAAGGAGGTGATGGCCTGTTTCCGAGCTGCAGATGTAGCAGCGCTGGAGACCGCCAAGTCATGAACATCAATGGCGATGGGTTCTACGGAACCACGTCGTTGGTACCGGTCGTGGATGGTCAGTTCATCGCACAGCGCCCTACGCTGGCTCTTGCGCAAGGGAAAGTCAACGGGTATCGCCATGATGAAATGCTAATTCTTCTCCCCGAGTGCAGAAGGCTCTTCTCTCGGTAACGAATGCGTTCGAAGGCACCATTTTTGTCAACCAGAGTACGGCGAATGCGACGCAATACGCATTGGATCTGTACCCCAATTTCGGGCATGCGCAAGCTGATCGTGTTGGCTTGCTGTACTCGGCGCTAGGCTCTTCCGGAGCAACGCCATGCACGGAGAGTGTTTGGCAGAGTTCCTCTTCATCCCACGGTCGGTTCTACGACGGTATCTATCACTGAAAAATAAGTGCTCATGAGACTGAACTCCATGTACCGTGCTCGTTGTGGGCAAATCAAGATCTGTGGTCCGAGAACGTGCTTAATTGACATCTCCGCGGTTCCTGATTCGTGCGTTTGAGGCACCGATGCACATCTGAGTCCCTCGATGTGGATTATTTGTTCACAAGTTGTATCCTGGCTGATAGATGGCATATTCTTGGAAGACTTCATAGACAAATATAAGACAACTTTGCCATGACTCTACTTTGCTTGACATTTCTTTTTATTTTAAAACATGCCAGGGCACTTTGCGCTGGGAGGGGCTGCACGGCCGGGACTTCCCCTCGATCGGGATGGACGTCCCAAAGTCCGACTTCCCCATCTTCATCTTCAACAACACCGCGTTCATCGACGCCTTCGCGCAGTCGTTTATTTGCTCGCCATCTCCCTCGACCCGAACATCCAGGTCGACTCTACGACGATTACGCCGCCGTGGCGCAAGTGGAGTTTCGGACAGACCGAGATGCTGTTCAACAAGACGGATGCGGACGTCCCTGATGTACGGCCTGTACGGACATCGGACGCGCTGCTGGAGCGCTGCGCGTGCGTAGCTCCTTCTGAGAGTTTTCTAACCGCTGTAGCTAACGTGCTTTTACGGGTAGTTTCTGGAACAGCGTTGGCAACTTGACGGGCCAGTAGACTTAGAATATTGATTCGTTAATATGAGCCGTTGGCTTTGAATCCGTGCACGTCTCTGTTTTGCGATCAGCAAATTTCAGTGAACCTCCGTAGTCGTATAGCCCCGGGCTCCAGGCTTCGGGGCTGACCTGTCGAGGACATATCGTTTAACATTCCTCGCATTCCTCGCAAAAATGGGGTGAAAACCATTGGACGAAATTCTTCTGTGCATTGAGACAGCTTCGGAGTGTTGGGAGACCCAGGGGCGGCTTACTCCTCAAGCCCAGACTTCAGCTCCAGGGAGCCTTCCGGGCTTACACTCACGAATTGATTATTTCATGATTTTCATCTGGTGAAAATGCGGGGGAAGATTGACGGCAGAATTAGTGCAGGAGGGCTCAATTGTCAAGCTTCCAAGATCTCTCAAGTCCAGACTCGCAGTCCACTTGAACGTGAGCGCGTCATGTTGTCATTGTAAGTTGCCGGAATGCCGAACGTTAGGGTTAGGGTTGCCGGCCTCGTCATGTCAGCCACTCATGAAGCTCTCCGACACTCAGCCACATCGATATTGATCCAGCTTGGTCTAGACACAACCTCCACTCAACTGCTCGATGCTGCGGCTTTGTCCCCATTCCTCGTCTGCGGCACCAACCCGGGATCTGATGCTCCCTGCTGAAAGGCCTGCAACGTAGACGGTTCGACTGTCCGAGGATGGAGCACGAGTTTTCGTTATTCGTGGTGTGATGGAATCCGACGTGGGGCCTCGTCTCTTATATCCGCTTGAGCGTGCTTATGCTCCGTCCAGTCACCTCCCTAGCCAGATGCGATATCGATGTTAGATATTTTTGGAGCACGCTCGCAGATGGCGCCGAAATGAGACCTTGGGTGTCAACTAAGTGCGTGTCTGACCCTCCTTTGACTTCGTCTCCTGCGCGACTTTCTTTGCGGCATTTTTGCCCTAATTTTCTATATCTCATCTACGTCCATTCCCTTCGCGCTATCTTCTTGTCTCTGCAGTTCTATCAATACTGATTCCCGCTCAGACTTGCCCGTCTTGCGGCCCTCCGGCAGCCTTTCTCAGCATCCTTCTGGTGGTCATACGCGCTACGCTCGACGACATCCCCTCCGTGCGCGTAGCGACTCCACGAGCTTCCCCTGCACTGTGCACAGCGTCTACGTCCCTGCCGTCCGCCGCCCGCCCGCCGCGTCCGCCAGTCGCAGCTGCTCGGTATCTCCTCCCCCGATACTGCGCGCCGCGCCACCTCCCTCATCCGTGTCCCACTAGTGGGTCATTTGTCAGTTCCAACTCTTCATCGCGCACCTGCACGAGCACCAGCTGGATCCGCTCCGTTCCATGCGTGCGCGTCCGTCCTAGTCGCGCGTCGGCAATTTCTGGTGGCGCGTACCGCGACCTTTGGTGGCGGGTGCTGCCTCCTGCGATCTCGAGCTCGTGCCCGCGACGGCGCGAAGGACTGCGTGCTGCCTCCGCTGGCGCCCTATCTGGCCACAAGCCGCTGGTTTCTCGTAGTGGGCGTACGAGCTACAGCTACAAACGCTCAATGCTGCGCGCTCCGCGTCATCCTCCCCCCGGCTCATACGTCGGCTCCAGCCCCTCCCTGCTCCGCGTCGGCATTCGCAGTACCAGTACGAGCTCGCGGTTCCGAACTCTGGCGCACGACGGCGTGGGGGCGCTGCGTGCTTGCTCCGCTTCGCGCTCATCCAGGAACTCTTCACCGACTCCTTCGGGCCCGCATCCACAACCTCAGCGGCGACCAGTCCTCGCTCCCCGTCATCCCGCCAGCAGCGAGCGGCTCACGTCCTCGACCTGCGTACCAACCCCGCGATCCGCAGCCTTCAGCCTTTGTCTACGACTGCGCGGGTGACGTGCGCGTCAATGCTAGGCGGTACACCCCCTCCGTCTCCTCATGGTGCGTCTCCGCGAGCTTCAGCGGCGACCGCAAGTGCTCACGATCCTCTTCGCCACAGCTTGCTCGCCCAATCTGACTCCATCGCTCGCCTTCGACAGCAACAGCAGGATCCCCCGGTTTAAATGTCTTGCGGACGTGTATGCGCTCGCTCCGCATCGTCCCTACTCAGCAGAAGGTCGTTTACACCTCGTACTGCGCGTTCGCGAGCTTCAGCGGCGATGGCATCTACTGTCCGTTGCTTGTTGCCCCCCGGTAGGCCTTGCTGCGACCTTCGTCCTCGCCGCGGGATCCTTCGCGTCCGTGCCCCAGTCGGCGGCTCCCCGGCTACCGGAGGGCCGTGCGACCCATCTTTCATTCGCACGTCCCTAGCAGCGGCTCGTACATGAAGTCCGGCTCCTCGTGGTGCGCGCCCACGAGCTTCGGCGGTCAGCGCTGCATCTTCCCCGCTGCGCGCCGTGCTTATACCTCTCCAGAACAGTCCGGTAGTACCAAGCTCTACCATATCCGATACCTACGGCCTGCGCTTCCTGTGCGCTTTGTATCCCATACTGGATCGTCTAGCTCGCAGCGTGCGACGAGCGGGGGTGGTGACCCCGGATGCACGTGTGTAGGGTGTGCTCCCGCCCGCACGCTGCGTGTCGGCATCGTCCTAAGGAACCACGGGAGCTCGGGCGATGTCCACCGCGCGTCGTCTTTATCGGGAGTAGAGAGTCCCTATCGGGAGTAAAGTGTCCGACGGCTCCTTGCTCTTGTCGACGACCACGCGCATGTACTGCAGGACCCGCACCACCCTATGCGTGATCCCCATCCCAAAGATAGAGACTCCGCCGCCTTGGGGCCTACGTGCACATCGACTGCGCGCATTGGCCGCCGTAGCTCCCATCGCTACTGGTGCCCGCGTCCAAGAGCTACCTCTTCATTACGAGCGCGCTCTTCCTCCACCACAGAGGCTCTCCCCGCGCCATCTTCATCCCGGTAGCAGGTCCTCCAGCAAGTCCGAGTCACTCGTTGTCCGCTTGGCATCCGACCGCAGCATCTCGCCTACTGCGAGCTCCGGCGCTGGCGGACTGCAGGCCCCGCGCCCACTCCAGAAGCACGTCGTACAACCTCCTCGTGCACACGCCCCCCGCCACGAGCAGCTTCGCCGATCGCCCGTGGAGGAGCGGGTCGCGCACAGGAAGCGATGCCCGCGTGTGTGTCCCGGGCGCGCTCCCCGATTTCGTGAGGCGAGGTCGCGGAGGTCGCGAGAGAGGAGCGAGTGCGGGGCACGCGGGTGCGACATTGGCGCGGAGAGGCGCGGTGCAGCATCGGCGACAGCGGTGGGGGGCGGGTGCTGCCCGTGTCGCGCAGGGGAGCGCGCCCGTGAGGTCCCGCGACGTCTCACTCGCTTCCGCTTGGGCGGCTTGGACATCCTCCACTACACCGCGCGGCGACTACAGATCAGTGGAAGCAATTCTGCTGCGCGCGCCGTATTCTGAGACTTCCGCGGTTCTGTCCAACGGCACGCGTGCTGTATTTAGGACGCGCCCGTGCGTATGGTCTTTGTCCGAGCGCCATGCCCTTTGAAGGCTGCATCTCGCCGTAGTGGGTGTGGGCCTTGCTCTTCGTCGGGCATCTCGTTGTACCCAGCGCAGCTCCGCACTTTCGGACTACACACACCTGTCGTCCGTCTTCCGCCGCCCGCCTTGTGGATACCTGTGGCTCTCGTTCCGTCGCCACATCGTCCTTTCCACCAATATCCCGGCGCTTATCGATAAGCGCTCACGGGGCGCGAAGCATACTCGTACCTCCGGTTCTCGGCAATGGCCCTGGGTGACGAGAGGTTCTGCCGGGGTGTCACTCGTCGCTCCACGCCTACTGCAGCAGCCGTGCACGGTCGTTTTGGGATATAGGCTTTGGGCGCTTATCTGGGCGCTTATCGAAAGCCGACAGCGGGGTCTGCGCGTCCGCCGCCGTCGTCCTTATTCCCTAGATCCTCACCGCACCTCATACTCATCAATGTTCTCATGGCGTCCCGCGGTTCTCACTCGGCGCGTTTCTTAATGGCGCATGATCAGCTGGACGGATAATCATTGGCGGCAGGCCAACTTGCGGCAGGCCTATATCACTTTGCGCCTTAAGGTTAACGTGGCTAGGCTCTTCATTTCCAGCTCCACTACCTATACATTCTCTTCAATAGCCATATCTCCAAGCTTGTTTTCTCTTGTTACCTTGTACTTTTCGATAATACATTATGTCATATGCTGGAACTTTCGGAATTCATAAACCTGTAACGCCGACAAGCGGCACGGTCCGCTACCCGATTTTTTTTAAAAATTGGATGTGCTTTTAAACTTAAGGCTAGCATTACTGCCCTCGAAAATACGGCCGCATACAGCGTTGAAAGCGTATTTATGGCTACATCAAAAGTCTCTCCAAATGCACGTAGATCAACCTGAAGAACGCCTGGAACAGATGCCGCCAACGCAACGCCAACGGTCAAGAATATAGGCGGCACTCGGCATTGCTCAATTCCGGATGGAGACATTGGGCAGGTCGAGGTATTTCATTTCTTCCTCATCTAGCCATGATGTTCCGCGGCGCAGGTTGCAAAAATATTGCACCGAGATTCTACACTTCATGCTAAATTTGAGGCACATTTGGACGCCGGAATTCGCGTACATGTCATGGTATTGCTCTCCAATTCAATCATCTGATTTGAACAGCGACATTATGCGGGATAACATGATTGTGTGTTTGTCTGGGCTCGGCCCCGGTCATTGTATGGCCATAGACTTGAATATCTTGGATATTTGAAGGTAGGCGGTCATCGACGAGGCTGATGCGGAGTCGAACTCACTTTCCTACACCAGACTTTGCTGAAGGCAAAAGGAATGAACTCAACGTGGGATCGGTTGGGAAATATTTTGGCAGCCATTCTTCAGCGCGTCAAGAAGAAAGTCATGACAAAAGAGAACGCACGCGATAGACTAATAAAAACAACACCTACTCCCGACGCCCAGGGCCACAAACGGAAGCTGGTCAAGGCGAAGACCTACCTTCCATTTGTCGAGTCCGAAGCTCTACCTTACACCACCCCCGAGCAGCACTACCACATTGCGTCCTCTCGCAACTTTTCCATGCATCTGTCTTGGCTCGGAGAACATCGTGACGATCCCGCCACTGCGGTAAGTCCCGGTCGACTACATTATTGACGTGCCTGATCCCGCGCAGGATTTCTTGCCCAAACTGCAAGAGCATCTGCTCAGTCGTCTCTCGCACCCGGATTGGTCGGGAGACGGCCATGAATTTACAACTGCCGAGCGCTTCAAGCTGGTTTTAAAAAATAACCGCGTGTACCGTCACAAGATCCTGCGCATCAATTACACAGGATACGATGTGCGACGCGGTCAGGATTCCTTAAACCCTCACAGCCACTCCGACGTCATGTATCTCGCACCCGAGGGGGATACTACTCATCCGTTTGCTTATGCGCAGGTCGTCGGGGTTTTCCATGCTGATGTGGTGAACACCACGGCGGGCGCGGACCCAGCACCTCAAGCCATGGACTTCCTCTGGGTACGACGCTATCGGCTGGATCCGAGATGGCGTGCTGGATTCAACAAGAAGCGCCTGTACCGTCTGGAGTTCTTGCCAAACTCGGATGAGGACGCATTCGGATTCTTAAATCCAGACGAAGTGATCCGTGGTGCTCATATCATTCCAGCGTTCGCACACAGGCGCACAGAAGAGTTTCTGGTGCCTGGTTCCATCGGGCGCTTGCCCAGAGATGGCCTGAGCGACAGCGAGGATTGGCGGTATTATTATGTCAACTTGTATGTACGTTCCGTCTTGGTTCGAATTCTCCTAACACCTTTTTCTGATCAGCTTTGTGGATTGCGACATGTACATGCGCTATGTCGGAGGTGGTGTAGGCCATTATCATGTCGACATCCCGCCGGAAGAAGACGCGCAGGGGGCCAACTCTGAAGATGAACCCGATCTCCCAGAACCAGAGGTGCCGGACATTCCCCGAACTCCGCCAGTAACTCCGCCGCGGACACCGGAGCTGGACGAGACGGCGCTCTCTGATGACCGCTCCGACTCGGGGGACTCTGGCAGTTCCAATGGAGCGGAGTCGGGGGCGGATTCGGACTCCGACACCGAGGGGGAAGGAAAAGGTGACGATGATGGGCATGATGACTCTGATCTCGGGCCAGAGGACGGGGACGGCTTTGTGGAAGATGAGATAGACGAGGGCTACGCTCCGCTGTGAACCTGTATAGTACTCAGTTATTGATTTTTTCTGGTAGTGAGCCACCGGCCTTCGGGAGTTGTGTATTACTGAGATGAGCCGACAGAACGGAGAAAGCGCTACGCAACTGACATCGAACTGAATCCCAATCAGGTTATTTGCTCGACGCCGCCGCAAGCACCTTTCTCCTCATCACCACCACACTTCATGCTCAAGCCCCAGTTGTGTTGATTATTTAGCCGAGAGCTGTTAAGCTTGACACTTACGCTGTTAGGCGACTGGGTAAAAACTCGTAGGTAGCTCGGGACTAACTACTACAGCTTATATACCTATTAGTATTTTATCTAGAATATTCTACCAACTTCGGAGTCCTTCAGTTGCTGACTGAGAAACCTCGGGCTGACTGATGGCGGCCGATCACACTTAGTCATCAATCTCCAACAAGTTGACAGCCAAGTCCACGCCGCTCTCCAGCGCGCCCGAGGCGGCGGTCGCCCTCCTCCCTGTCGGCTCCGCTCCGACCCTTCCAGGCAACCCGCCGCCGCCCCTTCACCGTCCTCGCCGTCGTTCCCGCCCCGCGCTTCATGCAGCTTACGCCCTCCGTGTGCGGCGATGGCGCTCGCGAGGCTGATCCACTCGAGCGAGGCAGAGCGCGGCGTTCTTACGGCACGCTGAACAGGACACGCTCGAGCGCACGTGGCGCAACGCTTAAACGCTCGGACGAGGCGGCACCGGTACGTGTTCTATACTCTCTCTTCCGCGCTCACGAAATCGTCCGCTCACGCAGATGATCGCCTTGGACGAGTCCTCCGCGCACCCGGAGTACCACCCGGACCGGCTCGCGTGTGCGCTCACGTTCCTCGACGAGGTGCTCGGCGCGCTGGAGCTCACCGCCGTGGATGCGTGCGCGCTGGACGTGTACCGTTACGCAGGCCGTGCCGCGCCCGTCGTCAATGTGCGCCCCGGCGTCGAATGCGCGTGCCTCCTGCCGGGGGGGCCACTGCACGACCTCGACACGGTGGGCTCGAGCGTGCTGCCGTGGAACGCGCGCGTGGTGCGCGCGGAGGAAGTGCAACGGCGATGCTGGGGCGCGCGGACGGGGGATGGCAATGTGGGAACCGGCAAATGTGGGTGTCCCTCCCCTTCCCTTGTATCCTCTTCATTGTTTAATATTAATGTGCTGTTCGTTGAAGTACCTCCTGCTCTTCCCGAACGAGATGTACGACCGCGGACGTGGCGGGCGGCCGGGCGGCGCACGCGAAGACCGCTATCTGTGCGCTCTTCTGCCGGAGCACGCTCCTCGCGCACCTCTGCGGCAACATCGCTGGGCGTGTGGCGCGCAGGAGGCGTGGCACGAGATGCAGGCGCTCTAGGACCCGGGTGCAATCTGCACACGGCGCGCACGTATCTGTGCCGCGAGAACGTGCCCCAGTGCGCTTTTTTTATTAAGATTTGCTTCATCGCGCAAGGAAATTTTGGTTGACTGAGGGATGGTGTGCAGCGCGCAGATGATCATCATGGAGATGCGGCGGAGGTACGATTCTCCCTTCTCTGTCCGTCTGTAGCATTCGTTTTTCGCTTTCTGCCACTGTAGTCTGCAAGGCCTCTCTCCGGGCCCGCTGGTCACCCGCCCGCAGGCGATGGGAAGAGTGGAGTGCGTGTTGGAATTATTTATTTCATTTCGTTTCCAATTATCTATTTTATTTCTTCAACCGACATCGATCGACTCACACATGGTGTCTACGCAGTTCAGTACCAGAATGAACTTGACATCCGGCCATCTAATACCTCTCCAATCCGATCCACGGGAAGCGCATGCAGCTCACCCGTTTGCAGTGATAAGCTGCAAAGTTTACCAACAATGGAATTATTCAATTATTACATTCTGCGCGCATCCAAGGACTGACACGAGCTCCGAGTGTTCAGTTAAATGGCAACAGAACATAAACATAGCCACTTACCAAGGAGATAATAATTATCCACTCTGTGAAGCTTGGTTGATGTCCCAACGAGTACTACAGTGTATAACACCACCCTGTTTGGTTGAGTTTTGATGATGTCCGCGACGCGACCGATCACGTGATATGGCTGTGAAGTACCCGAGTAGCGGTTCTTACCAAAGTAGGTTCAATCGGCTTACTCCGATGGATGACTAAATATAGTTTCCTGACAAAGTAGACCGTACAGAAGTAACCATAACTCCAATCCAGGAGTTATGGGTATCAAATTAAAGCTATAAGTGAGCATATAATTATCCATGTCCTCCGGACACAGCGGGCAGAGCATAGTAAGTACAGAGGAAGTTTAGCTCGTTCAACAGGAGTTAAATCATACCCGATCGCGACAGTAAGGGGACGGTTGCTTGCAATCGGTAACCTACTTGTCAGAATTAGACATATAGAGCCTACGATCAGCCAATGGGAATAATATCCCAATACCAGATGACGTACCGGATACCTGTATATACCCGCGGTAGTGTAATCACATATATTTTGTAGTATAAAAGCAGGGCATTCTGAAGGGAACGGCACTGAATCTTGACCCAAGCTAGTGCGGAAGGCTAACACCATTGCCCCTTCCCATGCACACGACAGGTCTCGGTTGAGGGCTTTACTCTGAGGACTCTGCTATTCTGATAGTGGTCCCGTGAAATAAAGTTTCTTTTGATTGCCAAAGTTGTGAATTGAGTTTGTGTTTGAAAGAGCCGTGTGTCCGTTGTCTTGAGATCAGGGAGAAAGCACTTTGTGATTTGTGATTTGAGACTTTTGAACCATGGGACTTGTGTCCAAAAACCCGAACTTCGGTTCAAACAACTTGCTGGCCTTCAGCCGTTATTTGTGCTATAGCTAAGAAGCTTAAATCAAACTATAAACCACTCGGTTTCAATCTTGACCTAGTCAAATTGTTACTTGAACCAAGAGCCCGTTGAGAAAGTTCCTCTTTGAGTAGCTTCTCGCAGTACAGACTCAATTGAAGGGATCCCAACTTAGAGCTCCTTAGACCTATACTTGTGTCTAAAAAGACCCTAACTCGTCAGACAACCAACCATTGGGGCAATTAAAGAGGTGTTTAGTGTTTGAGATCTAGTATTTGAGTAGTTGAAGTTGGACTTTCTCGCTCATTTGAGTTGTGTCCAATCTCAATCTCTCAAAAGTTGGATTTTGTTCATTTTGCATTTGCAGCCTTTGACTCTGAGCAACCGTTTCAGAGGTTATGTGGTTCAACCACTGTGGAAGGGGGGGATGGACCGCTCGTCGCCATCTCCCCTATCCCTATTTTTGTCCTTAGCCTTCGGTACATCGGCCATCGGGCCCGATATTTGTTTCGTAGGTAAATATGGCAAAATATAACTCCTCACACCCGAACTACGACCATCGACGCGCCCAGTGAACTGAGTAGTCCACCGTGACTACGATGCAAGTGAACACAATCCACCCGAGCCCTACGAAATCACCTCCACCAAGCCTATACGCGCTACGCCCGTACCCCATGCCTGCACGGCATATCCCTCCATCCACATTCTATTTTCATTCTACGCTTCTACGACATTTCTGGGACCGTTCGACAACTTTCTATTTCATCCTTGCACCCCATCTCCCGGACTTCCGACCCATATATCTGTCTACGTGACCCGAACTCAGTTCTTCGACACCACCACCTCGTGATATACACCTTTCACTCCTTCATCTGTCTTATTTGCATTTCGCGCTGATACGTGCACTCCACTTATCTGTCCCTCTGGGTGAGCGACACGTCACTCGGCGCGGCGTGGTGCTCAACCTTCCTCGTCCCGCGCGAGGTGATGAACGTGCTGGGGCCCTGTCCGCGTGCATACTCCCTTTCCACCTCTTCCTGCCAGTCATTGACGCTGCTTGTATTGCGCAGTGATCCCACTGCAGTGCACGGCGCTGCACAAGCGCCTCACGGCGCACTACCGGTCCGCAGGTGTCGAGCCGCCGCTCGCAAACAGCGGGTCGCGCCCCGTCGGCACCCACGAGTCTTGACCACAGTCTGTTCTATCCAATTCTCTTACCCTCCGCTCCCTTCCCTTCCATCTCGTCCAGACCTATCCTATCTGTCTCTGGCTCCGCATCTGCATCCACATTGGTCTCCGTCATTATACTCCCCACCTTCTAATCATTGATAGGGCGTGCACACAAGCACGCATGAAAATACCAATTTTCATTCATTGTATGAGCCTGTTACAACCCTAGTGAGGCGAAGTAATCAGAGTATACATTCCCCTCGGAATGGTATACTACACTATTGAAGGCCGAAAGCCGATGGGCCACCACGTATCCATGAACACAAGGATAATCTGGAATGGTTGAATTGTAACTTGGATCTTACCGTTGGGTGCCGACCGCCGGTTGACAGCCGGGCGGCCTGTGTGCTGGAAGTGAACCACTCAGAGGAACTACCTAATGAACTAGACATGCTTGCTAGCGCAGCACTCCAAAGAACTTGACTCGGGATATTAGATGACTAGGTTGAACCGTGGGCTGACTTGAGCCTACGGGCGGCCGATGCTGAAGTATGATTGATGAACTGTAGATCAGTCTGATGGACTGGCGTGCAGACTACTAGAAGTGATGATTCGAGTTAAAGGGGCTCTATTGCTTCAATTGAACTACAATTGAAGTCTAGATTCTCTACTTGATAAAACGAATGAGCAGTTAAAACCCTCTTATTTGACCGCCGGGCTGTTGCTGTCACTACAAAGTAAGGATGACTTGGGCTTGGCGGCTGGGCTATCGGAGTGATGACTTCGAAGGGCTTAGTCCGACCGGCCGTCGTTCCTGATAGATGAGCCGAAGATCTTGGCAAGCCACTACAAGCTGGATACAAGTCGTACGAAGGGCTTTGTTTCACTCTAGTGGTTCAGAAGATATCCATTAGATTATACTGCTGGGCAGTCCACTTGAAGTTATTTAAGTGAGATGGCTCTACTAACTGGACCTGACCGGCCGTCGGATAAACGGAGTCTTGGCTCAGTAATAATCATTACAAGTCTTGACTAGAAGCTTGAAGGAAAGGCCGACGGGCCGTCCAGAATACCCACAGGCAGTGAAATCTGCTTAATACCATTGGACTGCCGGGCACACTTGATTTACCACATGGTTCGCTGACTCACTGCTGACTCAACCACTTTCCATTATCTCCGTTTGTAACCTTGTACTTGGATAAAAGGTCTAGTGTACTTCATGTAGAAGTAGTAGACCCTAAGCCCGCGATTTGGGAATAGAGTAGACTCGGGAATAGAAGAGACCACATTTGATTTGCAAGAAGATTGAAATTTGAGACGCATACAACTCGATTGTGACCGCCCACCCATATAAGAGCTTGGTTAGCTAGTCGCCTTAAGCCATCGTTCTGCCCACCCATTCAAACTCTGCTCCCATTGAGCCTTGCTCTGGTCTAACGTTGAGCATTGCTCCGTTCTGATAGTGTTGAGTGTTGCTCCACAGCAGTTTAAAGTTGAGATTCCTCCTAGTCTTTCGGTGTACCACTGCTACGTCCCTCGGTGACAAGGGTTACTAGAGTACGATAGTTAGCCAAGGCATTGCATTGATTTTCAAAGTCCTAGTATATTGCTCTCCATAGAAATTGAAGTGATTTACAGTGCTATTTTAGACAATTCGAGTGCGGCTAGGTTATTGACCGCCCACCGCCAGATCTATTAGAACAACAGAAGTCTTGAAGGACGATACACCTGTCCTACCTCCCCGAACACACACACGATTGACATTAGAGTTGGAGTTTGTGATATATTTGATTTTGGATTTAGTTAGAGTTTAGTTGAGTTCGCTCACTAGATTCACTGAGTTTGAGTCTTGATTTCAGGGCCACACTCAAGTGCACCGTTTCATCGTCGTCTTCGTAACAGCTTAAATCTGGCACTGCCCCCTGCCGGCTGGTGGATCGTGTAATTGTTTCTTTCCCATTCTTGCTTGGAGACATCCGCGTGAGTTGGGTGAGTGCGGGGCTCATATCTGGCTTGCAGTGCTGTGCATGTGTGTACAATTTCTGCCACTGGTCTTTCTGTTTGGTCATGGCTGAATTTTTTGCTTTCGTTATATTCGATTCGGGCATCTCGGGCATCTCGAACCTTTTTCAACAAGTTGGGTTACTGGTCTATTTTATACCGAACTGCTCGGTGTGGTTGTACACTAGCGTATGAATTATGGCGCATGGCTCGCTTAGAGCAATTTCGATGTATTTTACTTGCCTCGAAGGAAGGTGGCCGCTTATATCATGGCGAACAGATTTCTGCTCGGAATAGTAGATTGAGTGGCTCTGATGAATTTCTTGAAATTCTCTTGTTTGATGACACTGATTCCCTAATACACCCAGACGGATTGGGAGCGAGCGACGCCTTCAATTTGCGTCACATGTTGCCTCTAAATCCAATTGGACAGGAGCGGCTTCCATCGTGTGCGGGTCCAGTTCATGGGGCCCCGACCAATCAGGTTCGAGGACTGCGGACTCTAAATCAATGTATTCAATCCCAGGCGCAAACAGCTTACCTTCCCCATACCCCTCTAATGCCTCCGGATCCGGGATCTGCAACAGCGGGAGGCTGAGAGCCTCAGCTACTGCCGTGCTGGTCGGATCGAATCCTTGATTCCTCTGGGCACTTCTTACCAGGTCGTAGTGATGAGGCAGCCACGAGTCGAGGTCCACATCCCCCTCCCACCACAGCTTAATCCTCAGTGCTCCACAGGGGACCCTTCCCGTTTCCACACCATTCGCGTCTGCGGGCGGCTGTACCTCCGCCTTGCGCGCCTTCGCCTCGCGGGTACACCTCCCGCTCCTGTATGCGCGGCTGTATCTCGCCACCCATCTCGCTCTATGGCGCGCCTGCCTGCCCCTCGCACGCCGCTGTACGGCGGCGCCCAGTACCTCGTATCCGGGCCTTCACCGCCTGCCTCATGCGGCGGGCCAACGACATGCGACTTCACCCAGGGAAGAGCACACTGATGCGGGGCTCGCTGGGCGTGTGCATCGACTCGGACACGCGGCGCTCCTCGGGGGGTTGGAGCTGGAGCGCTGTTGCGTCGATACCCTTGAACGGGGGGTGCCGGCGGGAGAAGCGGCGCTGTCCTGTCTTGAGCCATCTCGTTTACAGCCATGAAGCGGCCGGAAACAACGAGAAGCAATCTGCAGGCCCAGGAGAGTAATGACAAGAAGAATGGGAGCGGAACTCGGCCACTCCCATCATCACGGTGCGAGTCCCATACTTGATGGCATGAAGAATTGGACTCGCTTCTCGAGGATGGGACTCGAGCCTTCAAGAATGGCACTCACCATTCCAACAATTCAACCAACAAACGTGTGACTGATGATCAGACTGTTGAACTTAAAATGAGGGCCAGACAAGATGCCGCAGCAACTCCTGAGGCCCAGACGTCAAACCGTGGTTCCTGCCATGTAGTATCGTAGAATAGATATCGGAATGTAGGCTGATCCCTTCAAACTTGATATTTCTGGCACAAGTTCAGCCTCACACGAGTCGAATTGCAACCATAAAATTTCATAGAAATTTTGGCAGACAATGCGGACTTGAGCTTGTACCTCAATACAGTGTGTTTGGGGGCACTTTGCCAATTTTCGGAGCAGGAGGAGGATTGGAGAGTGATTTCGAACTAGAAATCCAGTTCGAAATCAGCGTGGGTGGCCCGGACACTTGCCAAAGTTTGCAATCAACAAGCACCCTGGTGACGGGTGATTTTCTATTTGGAGAAAGAAGACAGTATTCATTATTTTCTTAGGGAACCACACCTCATCATGACCATTGCTTCCCAGCTTTATTCCAGGGTCGACTCTTTTCTTGGATTTCCTTCCTGCGTGCGCGGTTTTATAGCCAGAATTTTCGAGGTGATACAATGTACGGTAGGCCAGGAGTATATCATTGTTGTGCTTCGGCCATCTCGGGGATGTTCAATCTTCAGCATAGGCATATGGCTCCCTCCGGATGCAGTTACTTGGGAATACCCAGTTTGAACCCGTGCACAGATCTTGAGCCGATTCATGTTCTTTCTGAATTTAAATGATATCCAGACAAGTGGATGTATGGTTATCTACAGGCTTCGTGAACTCCCGCCAAGTGAGAATTGTCGAAGTCGAATGAAAAGCTACATTTTTCAACATGCTACCCCAGCAGAAGTTGTTCAACTTTCAGCGTGTTCACTCAACAATCTTGGGTGGAGGGAGAACCAGTAGACTTGAGGTCTGAGCTCATCGTCAGCACATGTATGCAGCTAAGAAAACCTGCACTTGCCATTCTGTGTATTCTGGATACATTCAAATCTCCAGTGATTGGTCCCCTTATTGTTTGTGGATTTTGTAACTGTGTAAAGTTGAATGTGTTAATTTTGCTTGGGCCGGGAAAATTTGGGGAGGAAACAACAAGCGATTGTCTTACTGAACTTCTCTCACCAATGTTTGGGGGTCATCAGAGCCTCTTTCCGCCGGCCAGGACGCATCGGGAATATCCTGCCATCAGGCCGGATCAGAATCCGTGTCCGGTTCCTGTGCGGTGTTGGTTTTGACGCAACTTCGAACCATCAGTCACATATTTGATAGGGGATTGTTGTGATATCGAGTCCCATTCTTGATGGCTCGGGTCCCATCCTCTCTGCCATGAAGGATGGGACTCGAACCATGATGATGGGAGTGGCCGAGTTCCACTCCCATTCATCTAGTATATACTCGACCCAGGGATGGGTACATGATCCACGTCCCACACATATTTTTGTTGTTGCTTCATATGAATGAGACACTGTTTCCAGAGACCACAAGCGATGTCCAGGGAGCAAGGAAGAACCATGGCCTCCGCGCTGGGGCCCAGGTACGGTGGACGGGATACATTATACTTATGCGCTTCATCATCTAGAGTACGAATTCAACGCATCCGAGAACAGGAAAGTAGGGCGTGATGTACGCGATGCGCCCGTCCGACACGACACCAAGGCTGACTATACAGTCAATACAAAAGATCAGAGAAGTCTAAACTTTCCGCAGTCTATAGTTGCATAATTGCAGTGCTTACCTACATCACAGGAGGGGCTCCCGGTACAGCGAGGTTTGTTCGTGGTTCGATCTACGTAGATCAGTTAGGGCAGGTGGAGCAAGAGAATTGGATCCACAGAAGAAAGACTCGGAATGCGTGAAGGAACTTGCACATGTCGCGGCCAATGGCAGAGAGTAGGGAATTGGGGAGGCAACATAACGGGAGGTGACAGAAAGGGGAGCATGAGACCATCTCAAGTAATGGCCATAGTTTCGGTCCCCTGTGCGTGGGCATCACAAAATAGGAGCGGCCTGGAGGCATCAGGGTTCAGGGGTTAGTGGAAGAAGGGCGAGGGATCGCAGCGGCCAAGTGCAACACGGTGTGAGGGCTGGATATGCTGTGCATATGCCCTCGCACATCACACCAGTTGTTGTGGATATGACAAAGAAGACCTCGAATCGGAAACCCTTCCCAAACTCGGCTGATTTGGAACCCAATTTGGACACCATTTCCAAATCACCCGATTCGGAGGCATGCACATCACCACATGCACTCTTCATGCACTATGCACCCTTGTCAGCCATGCATATCAACATTCTACACCAGCTCCAGCCACTCAGACCACTGTAGACCGAACATACACTCAAGTTGAAGTTACCTTCTCCAAATGGGGTGGCTTGTCTCGTTCTGGGTCTGGCACTTGACAGATTTTGTGCACCATTTCGGGTCGCACTCACCAACCATTTACCAGATATGGTTGAAACAGGAAAATATGCACAGGATAGGTTTCAAGGGATGAAAGATGAAACCTGAGTGTAAAACAGTATAAATACCAGCCTTGTAGCCGCTGTAGAGCATCTCGAATCACCCCTCTTGAGCAGTTCACAGCTCTAGAGCATCTCCCTTCCTGCTCCCAACAACTGCACACACTTCCAATCTCTCTCACTCCCCCCTAGAAGATGAACAGGAGTGTATTTGTGTGCTACCATTTTGCACCACTCAGACATCGCAACTCCCACAACTGCTCATCGGAGTTCAAGAAGAGAGATTGTCAAATACCTCCAACCCACTTGCCAATGAGCCTGAAAACTCTCTGTTGAAGGAAGCACCACACTCACCCGCCGAGTGTCTCCACCCTCCCCCGTGTGCTTTGCCCCGAGGGACGCGACAAACAGATGCAAAAACTTGATCTCCGGCAGCTTGTTTGCCCTGCTGTTGTGGAGCGCTGTGAGCGCAGAGTCAAAGGCCACGTGGGGCTTGTGCGTCAAGGGGCTGTAGGACTGGTCCAAGCATATGCAATCAAAAAAAATTAAGACTGGGATATGATGGGTCAAGGGTGAGCGCTGCTCTATCTGAACAGAGGCCCGGCGATGCCGGCTGGGTGATGTCATTCGAGCCACTAGCCTATCAAAGTTGCAAACAAGAGTTCTTTCGCCACTACTGACTACGCTGTAGTCTTGTCGTGTTCGCTTCTATTTATAATTTTCTCATTTCCACTCCTGTATATAGGCGACACTGACACCGATCCGACCCATAGTCGGGCGCTAAGGGAGCCATGGTGGTGGGATGCCACGGACGACATATCTCACATCTGGATTGATGCAATCTGCCACATCAATCCTAATGTTTGACATCCTGCATATAATGGGATTGGGGACCAGAAGACGAGTGAATCCCTGGCTAAGTTCGGGCAATGCAGAGTGACGAAGTCATTCGTGGATGTTCCCTTGATCCCTAGACTGGCTTGCTCGGAATCTAGTCCAGGGAATACAAACCCAGAAGGAATTCCCATGGATCTGTATGAATCATGATGAAAGTGGCTTCTTTGACGCACCCAGTCATATGGCCACTGGATTGAATGATAGCATCACTGTCCACAGAGATGAGCTTTGAAATACACGCAATACTCAGCAATCCACTGGATAATTTTGTGAGTACCAGCTTTCGAAAGCCAGAGAAATGCAAGATGGCACTCCTTCGATTCGGGATCAAGTGATTATCATTGATACCGACTGATGCAAAAATGGGCCAACCATTGAACTATTTGGATAGCAACACATCGGAGAGATACAACTGAAATAGACCATGGCATAATTCTGGGAATAGGACACAGGCTATGCACACTCACGACATTATCATGGCGTTGAACGTGAACTGCTTAATTGACATGATATATGTCAAGGACACTGCCTCACTATGGTCACATATAAGAACCCCATCTCTCGGGTTCTAACTCCACCATTCCCAAGATGTCCCCCCAACCCACTGTTGCAGAGATACGTCTGAATAATACCATCATTTGTTTGGTCCCAATTATTACACTCCTCAACGAACTCAGTGATGCATTTGGTACCCCTTTCGTGCCGGCCATTTCAAACACCACTCTCTCCTTGATTACTGCAGTGCAGGTAAGATATGTCCGTTACGGTTGGCTGTGAGTGCTCATATGGCATAGAATGTCAAGAAGAATAAGGAAGAGTGTATTCAACTCCTGGAAAATGTTTATCCACTGCTTTGTGCTATTATCAATCTCCATATCAAGTCTGAAACCAAGGGGAATCTTCCTCCACCAACTTTGAACCATGTTGGGAAATTCATGGAGTATGAATGATGCTACTTGCTGAGAGTATAATTGACAGTTTATTAGGACACTTCACAAGATTCATACATTTGTGGAGGCGCAGCAGGATGGAAGCAAGATTAAGTCTTTCTTTCGCCAGACTGAGACAAAAACACTTCTCAGTGAATGTTGGGCGGGACTGGAGCAGTCTTTAGAGGTGTTCAAGGTAAATCTGTTCCCTCCATGATGGATACCATAGTACTAAAACCTCACGTAGACTGAAACTACCATCACTGCACTTGGTCGCATTCCTCAAATGCAGGAAGATGCCGAGATTATGCATAAAGAGGTGCTTGAGTTGATTTCAAGCTGGTCAGATGGGACAACTTCTGATGGGTCCTCCTCTGTACGGGCTTTCTCATCCTTGCCCAAAGCGGCTTTTCATCTCTTACACAGATCTATAAGACCGGGGGATCCCACAACAGGTACTGTTTCATTGCTCGTTGTTGATTCAGACTAAATTTACCCACCCAAGTTCCAACTCTATCTCAATGTTGCCAGCTAAACCGAAGATCTTTCATGGCCGCAAATCAGAACTCAAGGACATAGTGGATATACTCCACCAGGAATCACCAAGGATCGCCATTTTAGGAGCAGGTGGAATGGGCAAAACAAGCCTTGCCAAGGCCACCATCCACCACCCTGATATTACTTCCAAATATGAACAGTGCTTCTTTGTACTGGCAGATTCTGTCACCACCAGTATTGGACTGTCACTCCTAATGGCAGAACACATAGGAGTCAAACCAGCCAAGGATGTTACAAAACAGGTGATGCACTACTTTGCCACTCACGGGCCTTCCCTGCTCATTTTGGATAATCTGGAAACTTCGTGGGAGCCCATTGAGTCCCGTGGGGATGTTGAAGAGCTCTTGTCCAAACTCACTGATCTCCCACATCTGGCACTCATGGTAAGTCTCCAAATCTGTTCAAGCTTGGAATTATACTGACATCATGATCCGGATAGATCACAATGAGAGGTGCAGAACGGCCAGCCAAAGTCCAGTGGACTCACCCTTTTTTGGCACCCTTACAGCCATTGTCAGATGTTGCTGCTCGAGACACATTTTTTGCCATTGCAGAGAATGGGCATGACAGCAAGGATGTTGATGAACTACTCTCATTGACAGATAACATGCCACTTGCTGTTGATCTGATAGCCCATGCTGTGGACTTGGAAGGCAGCTGCTCTGCTGTCTTGACTCGATGGCAGATGGAGAAAACTTCCCTGCTTTCGGCTGGCAATGACAGAAGGTCCGATCTGGACACATCAATCACAATTTCACTCTCCAGCTCCCGCATGAGCACAGGTGCCAAAGACCTCCTGAGTCTACTCTCAATTCTGCCAGATGGGCTGTCTGATGTTGAGCTTGTCCAGAGCAAGCTCTCTATGAATGACATCATGACATGCAAAGCTACATTACTTGCTACTTCTCTGGCATATATAGATGACAACAGGCAACTGAAGTCACTGGTGCCTATCTGAGAACACATGCAGTGTTTCCATCCTCCTTCCCCACTTCTTATTCACACACTGCAAAAATACTTTCATGAGCTTCTGGATCTGTACCAGAAATATCCTAGAACTCAGCAGAGAGCTGGAACAGTCAAGCATATAGCATTGAATGTCAGAAATATGGGTGAATTGCTGCTCCGAGGGTTGAACCAGGATAACCCAAACTTGGCAGAAACCATAAATTGCACCCTTTCTATGAAGGCTTTCACGGGGAATATGGAGTCTGGGTATTATCACCTGATTCCTATGTTAATGGATCGGATTGAAGATGTTCTTCCTGGGAATTGTGATGCAAAGTTCAAGGCACAGCTCATCTCATGGAAATTTGAGTCCAGGAGCCCATGTCTTTCTACTGATGTAGATCTGCTGATTGTACAGGCCATCTCTCACTTCCATAACTTCAATGACCCAGCCTTGCAAAGTGAGTCCCTTGCATAGTTTTAATTGATAGTGGCTCAATCTAGTCAACTTTTAGGCAGATTTTACGTTCTAGTGGGGAATTACTACTTCTACACTGAAAGAAAATTATCTGTGGCCCTCAAATATCTAGACAAGGCACTTGATTTGGCAAAATTGCATGGAGACATAAGGCAGGAGACCCTGGTATTGGCTCATCTGGGTGAAATCAAATGGTGCCTTGGTGATTATCCTGCAGCACAGTTGCATGCCCAAGCTTCACACAGACTTGCCGAGCTAGCAGGAGATTTATATTATCAATCACTGGCCCTCCGAACTTCAGTCTTATGTTACCAAAGCTATGGTGACACCAAAAATGCTGTCCTCCTCTGTCAAAGGGCACAAAAGCTACTGGAGCTTTGTGGTACAACTGCTGGATCTGTATATAGAACTCTACTGGAAGACCTGGCTGAAGCCCAGCGCCTGAAATCAGAATATGTGGAAGCCCGCAATATCCGCATGCAACTTGCCCGAGACATTACTACTCAAGAGCCATATAGTTATGCCTTCTCTCTCCTAACATTGCACAACTTGATATCATAATCGGTGCATTGAAACAAGATGTCTTGTCTAAGCTTGACAAAGCAAAGGCACTGTTTGATGCCCACAGATATGGATATCAGAATGTTGCATCAGCAAAGATATACTGTGATATTGAATTAGGAAAACTGCATCTCAGAGAGGGAGAAATTCGGGCTGCAAAGGAAATACTCCAGACTTGTTTTCACTCGACCTGGGGAAATGATGCTCAAGGTGTACTCTCGTGCATGGAGAGCTTTGCCAACACCAAAGATTGGCCTGAAAGTGATCTTCATTGGGCCTCTGGCTGGGCAGTCATATATCTGGGATATGCAAAGAAATTGGGGGACAAAATTGCCCTTCATCGAGCACTCCAGTTCCTTGGAGATGTATTCCAAGCTGAGGGTGATAGTGTCACTTCAACTTCACTGTTTACTGTTGCCTTGGAGGGATTCACATGGATGGATATCCATCGCAGCAGAGCAGAATGCATGCTCCGACTTGGTGATCTGGCAAAGGGCCAAGGAGAGGTGTTGAAGGCCATTGAGCTTTGGATGACCGCCAGACCGTTGTTTGAACGCTCATCCCAGGCGAAGCAAGTTACCCAGATCAAGGAAAGGCTTGCTGCGATCACAAACAATATACTGGAGGAACCCACAGACAGTTTGATGTGTCTTGGACAGCTCAATGCACCCATCACAGCTGTGGCTGATTAAATTCACCCGGGAATACAGGCTGGAGGGAAGTTCAGGGCGGAGAGAAGGCCCAGAACAATGAAGTTGTTTTGGTAGTTTGAGTTGGATAGACTCGGTAGTTTGGACTTTTGCTCACTTTTTGTTTAATGGCCGACCGTGATTGAAATATCTATTTATTCATTTATTTATGTAAATACAGAAATTCTTGTCCGCCTCAAATGTGAAGTCGATATGTAGCCAAATAGGCAAGACCCACTACTGAACTTCTTTTGATTTACAGCTCATTTGACTTCACCAGCGACATCTGGATCATACTCACATAAATACAGGTTAGAAGGTGCCCGGGAGCACTTTGTGTGCGGTGAAGTTAAAGTAGAAGCTGTACAGCACTGGATTTGAAATTTGCTTACCAAACTGGAGGCCGCAGCGTGTGAGTTAAGGCAGTGAGATCTCAAGTGCGCCGCGCAGCGCGAGTGCTTGAGGTCTTGAGGTGATAGATACTTTGGCCCATGATGCGATACATGATTGATTGGTGGGTTGAAATCCGAAGTAGAACAAGAAATTGAGGGGTACTTGAAGGTGGAGAGTTGGATTGAATTGTGAATAGAGAGTAAGAGAAGCACGGCACGAGGAGCGAGCGGTGGAGGCATAAGTCGCGCCAACAGAACAGCACAGACAGCGCTTGAAGGCTGGAGGTTGGAGCACGCCCACGTACATTGGTGTGAGGTCCCGATATTTCGGAGGCTGGGGAGAGGGAGGTTGAAGGAGAAGAGAAGCCTAAGGACAATGAACCTGTTTTGGTGATTTGAGTTGAATAGACTCTGTAGTTTGATTTTGCTCGCTCCTTGTTTATGTAACAGTCTTGATTGAAATATGAATTTATTTATTTATTTATTTCAAGAGGGAAAATCGCGTCTGCCTCCAATGCGAATTCAATACGGGGTTAGAACCCCAAGGCACGCCATTGACACTCTGTCGCGCTGTAGGCTCAATTTCGACAGCATTTAGTTTGTACTGACACATTAGTTCAAAGCATGGTAGGAGAGACCTGGCAATGGTGTGCATCTGGCCCCGAGCTTAATGAGTTGAAAGGAAGAGCTGGGTGACTCTCCTCTGCTACATGTTCCTTTGGCAAGCACGCCGCACGTAGTGTCATGCTGGCTGTCGTGAGGGGGCTGCACGATCCACCGCATCGGAAATTCAGAGATCTAGCCGGACGCAGATCGGGAGCGTGCACTGCCGCTCATGAGCTCCTGCAAAGGATCGTGGAGAGGGTTCGGTCCGTTCCGACCGCAGGCATTGCAAACCTGAGAAGCAAGCACGAACGGAGCAAGTCAATCAGTTTCCACGGTGGATGCTTGCGGACTCGGCGTACTGCATGCCATCAATGCGTGGTGAGTGTCATCTGTGTCAGTCTATACGTTTACATACCAACTTGAACTTACCGACTGAGATAGCTCACGCGTGAATCATAATGAGGAAAGCCGAAGCACGGACGCGGAGAGCTGACGCGCCGAAGACTCGAAGCGCCGGTGAATACGGGTGTGCGAGCATTTATAACATAGGTGGATTTGAAGTTGAAGTTTACCGGCACTGACTTTTGAATTGGTTTCCAAAAGAAGGGTCTGGGAGGCAGGTGAGTGAAGATATCAAGGCTATTGTGAGGCAACTGAGGTCGGCGGGGGAGTATACGGGTATCTAGTGTGCCGCGCAGCGCGAATACCTGGGATCGTGAGGTGATAAATACCCTGGACCCGTGAGGCGATACATGAAGGATTGGTTCGTCGAAATTCGCGTGCTGAGTCCGAGCACGAAGTAGGACAAGAAGGGATTGAAGTGGACTTGAAGGCGAGTTCGGCGGGGGGTTAAATTGAAGGGTAGATATATATAGCAAGATATGGAGGGGGAGAGGAACACGGGACAATCATCCAGAGCGAGGGCAGACCAGATGGCGCTTGAAGGTTGGAGGTTGAAGCACGTGTGCGTATGCCGGCTAGAGTGCGAATTCAACGCGGCCGAGAACGGCAAGGTTGGGTGTGATGTATGCGGTAAGCCGCATCCGACACAGACTGAATATACAGTCAATAAAGAAGAGAAGGGAAGTCCAGGGCTTTCGCAGTATATAGTCGCACAATCGCAGTACGTATCTGCGCCCAAGAGGGGCTCCCGGCGTAGGGTTCGATGTGTGCGTATATATCAACCAGAGTGGGTGGACTCAGCAATTGGGTCCAAAGGACTCGGAATGTGCGAGGGACTTAACCATGTGGCGGTTATGATCGCGGCAGAGCGTAAGCAATTGAGGAGGAAAGGGAACGCGAGACCATCTGAGGTAACGGCCATGGTTTCCGTGCACAATGCGAAAATAGTAGCAGTCTGGTGGCGCGGAGGTTCGGGGGCCGGTCGAGGAAGAGCGAGGAATTGCGGCGGCCAAGTGCAACGCGGCTCATCGGAGTTCAAGACGAGGGAAATTGGTACAAGGGGAGGGCCGCGCCAGTGAGCGACGGATCGACTTCCCGGCGCATGGGCTTGAAGAGCGTGGCCGGGGTGCCGTAGCTGCGCCAGGATCTAACACCAAGATTGATTCTGGATCGTTTGGAGCCCGTCCTTTGGAGCAAGCGTCGCAGCGAAGTATGCTGTGCAGACTTCCCAGCCGGTGGGCATGAGCTCCAGACGCCCAACCATGGGCGCGTGCACGTTCTGGGCGTGCACGAATTCATCGAGGGCTTGTCGAGGGCGGGAGACATTCATCCCTTGACTTTCCCCTCACGGTCGTAGCAGGGAATCAGTTGCAGGGGAAGGAAATCCATGCCAACATACTGAATTCGCGGACTACAGCCATTGGAATCCAGCGCGGCGAGGACCCGGCGTCGGGAAGAGAAAAGAGAAGGTTGATGGCATCAACCACACACACGCAAGCGCCGGACCGACGAAATAGCCGGTATAAACGACCCGCTCCTCTCCTTCCCTCGCATTAGCTGCGACTCTTTGCGTTCGTTCGACCCGCGCAATGGCTTCTAATCTAAAGGCGGTGTACCGCAGTCGTATACGTCATTCCCCGCCTCGTACTCCTCCCCGGGAACGAGCACAAAGATGCCTCACAATTCCGACTCCCACACGCTGCAGTCGTCTTCTTTGATGAGCCTACACACTGGGCGGCTTGATTGATGACTATGGGAATGGTACGTCTTTCTATCTTCTTTCATTTCCCTCTACGCGTTACGCTGCGGGAGTCGAGGAAGCGCGTGGCGGGCGCGGGCGCTGTGTTCCCATATGTGTGTCGGCCCACTCGCTCAGGTGCACCGCCGCCGGGATACGCGGATCCTCCCATGCGAGCACGATGGCGCCTGAGACGCTTGAGACGCTCTGGGCACGCGGCTGCTAATCAAAGCGCTCGCGGCGCTCGTTGATCCTGCGCTGCTCTCCGCGCGCGTCTGTGCCTTGCGCGGCTCTGCGCGGCTGTCCGGCCGCGCTTCATGCTGCTATACCTCGTGCGGCCGTATGCTGTACGCATGCGTGCGTATGTGCGCCTTTTCTCACGCTGCACCTCGCGTGGTTGTCCGTCCCCCCGCGTGTCCCTCGCGCCTGAACCTCCTTCCACCCGCTAATTTATGCGTGCGGCTGTACCTCCTGCCGCTGCATGCCTGCAACTCGCGCGGACGGACGCGGCCTGCACCTCACGCGGCAGTCTGGCTCGCGGGGCCTGCGCGTTGCGCACTCAAAGCGCAACCAGCGCGGCCGTACACGAACCAAGCCCTCGCACGCCTGCGCCTCACGCATCTATACTCGCGCGCACCCATCGCGCGATCTACGCAAGTCTTCACATTATGGTGCGAGACAGGCGTGAGTGGAAGAGTAGATGTGCCGCAGATGACGCAGCGTGTATCTACGGCGCATACTAATAGTAGGACTCTAAAGTGCTGATGGCCGTCTGCTGCCCAACAAGTCTCTTCTTTGGGTTGGATTTCACCTCCCCCGCTACAACGCTTAAACCGGCTCCCCAAATCGGATATCTTGTAAGGCACCTTTTGCCGGCGGGCTCTACTCGATCAACCCCATCGCTGCCACCGGAAACTCTATCCGTAACAAGCCATCGTCTGCTTTGGGGAGGAGGCGGCGACGCCCTCCGGCCCGTACTCGCCGTGCAGCTTCCCCGCCGCCCTTTGGATTTACAGAATAACTCAATCTCAACGTTCTCGATTACCTTCCTTTCCGGGAATCGCTTCTGCGTTCTGATTCCTGGGTTCTGTGATCGCACCATACTATGGGCGCTCCGGACAACCACTCGCCCTCCCTGTCTTAAACCTGAGGCTCAAAATCGTCGAGCGGGCCGTCGTCCTGCCGACTGATGGTGTTCCTCAACCTGTCGAAACTAAATTTTTGGAATACCTCGCATCTGGACTCTGACTGTACTCGGCACGTATCTCGGTGCCACAATGGAAGGGCGCGAATTTGCGTCAAGAGTAGTCCTACACGACGCCTGCGGCTCAGTGCGGCGTAGGAGCGTGATCGCGCTCAACCCAGCTTCGTCTTCAAACCCAGTGGTCGAGTACAACTAGTACTCCAGCTTTCTGCGCCTAACTTTTGAATTGCCCACGTCCAAGTATGAAATTGCCTCATTGTGGATTTTCAGTATTTCTCCGTGCCTCCGTTCTTTTCCGTACGCTCTGCCCCGTGGGATCAGGCGAGATTCTCGGGGCGAGTTCAATCCTCTCGTACACGCGAGCGATGCGCTGCTGCCTTGGAAGTCCCCCCCCCCCCTCCCGTATTCTCTGCGTGCGGTGTCTCCCGTCCTTCAAGTGATCGGTCGACGCGGAGAAGGTGCCCAACCTTCTTGATCGGTAGTCCATTCTCACTTCCGGCTCCGAGGGGCGAGCCTGAGGATAGGCTCTGAATTATGCTGTTAGGGCCCTCTCCCCGGGGCTCCCACCCATTGCGCCGGGATATCAGATTAATATCCATCTCGCCGACTCTTGCATTTTCTTAAATCAAGTGTGAAAGCGCGACTGGCTGCACGAATCTTCAACAAAGGAGATCGAGTTCCTCGCCGGCTGGTTCGTTGGCTTCGGCGCTTAAACTTACCCTTGCGTTCCTGGTGGCTTTACAGCGGCATTCAGTCGTACAGGCTTCCTCCGTGCGAAGTCTCGAAAAATCTAGGAAGAGGGAACACTCTGCTTGATCCTCAACCCACGAATGATGGTGCATCGCTAGGTTCGAAACAAGTTCGAAACCGCAACAGAACTCGAACTGTTGCACAAACCTCAGTCCTTCAACGCTCAGCGGCTTGCGATCATAATAATTCGGATACGATCTCTTCCCTCGCCGTGGTGCCCTCTGTCCGGTGAGGGGCTGGAAATAACCCAAGACGAAGCTCAAGCCGACTCCAATACCTCCCCTCCCACGACTGGTTTCTGCGTTCTGATCTCTAGGTTCCGGGCTCGAGCGAAGGTATCTCGTGTCGCACTCGCAGCCACCCAGCGGGACCTCCTGCGAGATGAGGCTGTGGAGCGAGCATCCGTTGCGCATCCCCAGTCAAATAAAAGCCGTTGTTCCATCTACACTCGCCGCTAAAACCTCTGGCGTTATGCGACCCAGGCTCGGGGATGCAAAATGACGTTGGTCGACTCTCCCGGAATCGCCGGAGAGTTCGACGCATGCGACGAGCGGGACGAGCGTAAAGTAGGCTCCAATGCAGCATTGCACTGCGTACCGGAGGATTGAGATCTAGAGACAGGTGCTGCACTTACGATTTTACGATTTGTTCCTAGCACGAATCAGCATACGAACGGCGCATAATTATTATAACACGACGGACGCACATCCTTTCATCACGTAGTAATCCGCCAAACACATCTCGGGCCCGTCAACTTCAGTTCCCCAATTCGCCTCCATCTTTCCACCGAGGATGCGCCGGCGCACATATCCCGCTCGAGCAGAGATTACGCGCACACCATCGATCGGCGTACGAATCCTGTTTCGGGATGGGGGCAGGATGAGGACAGAGAAAGCCGGTTTGCCTCGCGCGTAGGGATGGTACTCCGGCTACAGATCGTGCATACCGCCTAGCGGCTGATCACGCACACTAGCACATCCGCGGAAACGTCCGCCATCCGCTGCGCCGCGGGACGCCGAGATGGGGTGCCGTTAGATTCGCACAGAAGAGGAGAGGTGCCGGCTCCGAGGATGGAATATTAAATCGAGTAAAGAAGAAAGGCGCACGAAACAAGAGAAGAGGATCCGAGTAGAGGCTCAGGGGTGGACACCGCACTGGATGCCGATGCTCTGGATGTCTGCGCGATATCGCTCCAAGACCACTCACAGCTCGAGACGGCCGACAGTAGCACCCGAGCAGCAAAATGACCCCAGGGCTGAGTCCAGTTCGCATATGCCCGGGAGAAAGATGTCAAGTAGGTGCCGGTGCAGGGACTCGCCTGGTTTGACGGGGAGTCTGAGCGTCGAGCGGTTGGACAGCGAGTCTGAGTACCGACCGAACCTGGAGACGAGGACATAGGGCGCAGACGCACTTCAACTGCCCTGCGCTTGCGCAGAGAGCGCACAACGGGTGCACGAGGCAGCTGCGGGTATCACCTCCAAAATGCAAGGGATATGGAGTGCAGATCCATGAGGTATCCTTTGAGGGCTGTGCCGCCTACCAAAGATAAGTTTGTGCACGCACCACGCGAATGCGCCGGCCCAAAATAAAATCGAGTTAAGAGGAACTCAAAGCTTGAAGCTGGAAGGGTGGTGTACGAAGGAAAAATGCATGGTCCGCCCACATCGATTGCCGCACGGAGGAGAGAGTGCTACAAGACGGCGCTTTCCAGCAACCCAAGAGCGCAAATGTGAACACCAGAAGGAAGACCGACAAAGCGCGGCGATGGGTTTCTATTTGGCATTGATTTATCCCAGGTCGAGGTATTGGAGCCTGAGAGCGCCGGAGCGGTGGAATGATAACCACCGTGGCTGCGACAGAAAATTCGGATTGCAGAATTGGAGAGACTGAGGAGAATGTGCGCGAACGAGGGGCTGCACGTACCGTTGACCAGACCGCTCTGCCTCGTGCGCAGTCTGTCTACGTACGAGGAGCGGCTTACTATCTTGTCGGACACGGATCAAGGACACGTTTAACAGGATATCTCAGACCGGCAAAGAAGAGAGTTGTGAATACGGCGGCGATCAACGGCCAATAGAGCCGAGCACCGGGCCCGGAGCAGACACGCGGTATGCAAGAGAGGCGAATGTGTGCGTACGAAAGGAATCAGCTGCGGAAGTAGAGGATATCAGGGACACGCAACAGTCGGCCGCCTGCACATCCGTTAGGACGGCGCGATTAGTTGTGCAGCCTGAGCGCCGCTGCAAGGGCATGAGCCTGGGACGAAAGAGGAATCCGGAAGGGAAGGAAGGAGGAATCCAAATGGGAAGCGGCACGAACGAGAGAGGCGGACGTGTGGACCGCAGCGACGACGGAAGGGCGGAAAAGGGTGTTTAGGGCCTGAGATAAGGGAACGCGTGGCGCCCGGAACGCAGTACTGCGGGGAGTGAATGCTGAGAAGGGCGCGCCATGGATGAGAACGGACGTCAGATGAGGCATACGCGTCACAGGCCAGGAAAAGTCGTCTGCTGCGTTGGAACGTTTGCGGACAGCCTCGGGGGCTCGCAGACCTCGATGGAGTCTGAAGGCGCGGCTGGCCTGTACATGTAGCGGGTCGCGATGTCCTACCACCGGGGGCCAGAGAACGACTAATGAGACAACGCCCGCGGAACGTCCAGTAGGGCCTTTGGAACGCCCAGGCCATTAATCTCACAGAAGGGGTGGAGCAGGAGCACTTTGCGCATACATTGGGCGGGTCAGATCAGACGCAAGACATCGAGAGGCTTAGCAAGGGACACGAAGGAAATAACCCCCAGCGTTTGCCCCAGACGTGGCGGGCAAGCAGTGTTGATCGCATCATCGGTCCGCGGCTCCGAACGCTGCTTACGTTCTCGTTCCTCGTTTGCGCACCTCGCTCTTGGATCGTCTCTCGTTTTTCTACACCCTTCTGCGACGCTATCCTCTCGATGGAGCTCAAACTACGTTACTGTTCCACCGCTTCCGCCACTCTTGCGTGCCGAGCGTCCTCATCTAGATCTCCCCAGGCTCCTGCGCGCCCCTTGCTCGCTATGTGGCCTTACGTTGCTCGGACCGGGCCGCGTGTGCGCCCCAGGTACGCGTTATCCTGACTCCTAAATTCATGTGCGGTTGGCCCGGCCAGCATCCTCGTGCACCGCTTCCCGCCCATGCGCGGACGTCGAGGCAACACGCGCACAGCCGGATGCGGCACGTCACGGCGCATTCATCATCTGTGCAGGCCGCGCGGCCACGATTCGGAGGGCGCCCTCGCCGCCGACGAGCGCACAGGCGAGTTCGGAGGGCGTGATGCGCATGGCTGCTCCATCAAGCTCTGCGCCTTGCATGCTACCGGGTCGTGCGGGGACATGGGACTCCTCTACAGTGTAGCCCCGCCGCTGGGCCTTAGACTCCGTGTTTTTTACCCCTTCCGCTGCGGGCGCTTCCCATGCAGCCTGCATCCCTCATGTGCTCTCCTTCGCTTCCCCGCCCACGCTGAGCTCGCTCCGAAGTGCGCGCGCTCCGTCTGCGGGCCACATCGAGGGGCCCGGCGCCAGTTACGGCGTCTCCCTCGCAGAGCACCCTGTGTGCACCCGCCGCGTACACGCCACAGCCACATGGCACCCCGCGTGGCTGCTCAACGCCCGCAGGACCCCGGCACGTACCAGGCGTCGCTCCTCTCCATTTCGTTTATCTCCCAATATCCGTGCTGTCCAAATTTGCCGTTCCGTGCTTCGCGATCTCCTCTGCTCGGGACGCGTCGTTCACTGCGCACGGCTTCCCCTCGTTCGGAACATCGCCCGAAGTCAGCACTATGGATTCCTCAGCCTTCACTCGGCCCGCCATCGTCTTCGTGCGCCTGATTCTGTCCTCTCCGGACTCCCCCTTTTGCTGAATCCCCTCAAATGCTCTGCTTATTATTATACTGCGCGTCGCGCACGCGCACGCCCTGCTCTCATTGGCGTGTGGGATTTTTCATTTGCTACACCGTGTCTCCTGCTCCGTATGTGTGTCTCCCACTCGAGGTACTATTGCCGTGCGTGTGCACTTGGTCTCCGCCCCTACAGGATTCGCCCGTTGAATTTGCGCTGTCTCGATGATCCATTCAAAGGTCCGCTGCCGCACTGATCCATCGTGGTCGGCTTACTTTCGGATGTCGCTTCGTATTAATCTTCCAGACATCTTCGCGCTGCTCACCTTTTCACAGCTTCCTGATCTGTAGCCGCCTTCTACGCCTTTTCTTCCGCGGCTCGTCTCAACGCCTCGCCTTTTGCGCCGCCCCCAGAGTCCCGCGGCCGAGTCCTAGGACTTGGACTTATATTGTAAGAGGGCGACCCAAGCTCAGAGCGAATGCCTCTGGCGTTACTAGATTTTGTGGTGGGACTAACTTGGGAGCCCATGACCCTGGCCACTTTCTCGCAGACTTCCGGTGCTAGCCTGGTTCAGTCGACTGGCTTCCCGCTTCATGCATTGCACCCTTGAATTTCTCTCGAATTGCTTCTCCGTCAAGATTTTGATGCCGCGTGAGTACTGGTCGCCTCACGCAAAGTCAGGCTTCGCTTGGAATGCCGCACGTTTCGCGATATCCCGAACCCCCGGCAAGTCCGCCTCGCTTCATTATTCTTCATACCCTTAACTTCCTAGCAAATGTTTGGAGAATGTACATACCGTACTTCCTCGGATCATTGTGGTCCTGCATCGCGTCCTAAACGATTTGTGCAAGCCGACTGCGAGTTCTATGGGCACCACTCGGGCGCGCAACACCGCACAGCTGCCGCACTTGGCTTAATGCCAGATTGTGCCGGACGCTCTTACAAGCCACGACCACGACGCCGACAGTCGGCCGCATACGACTAGTTCCCACGCAACGCGGCTCACTTTTTCAATTTGTGCCAATTGCCGGAAGACTCTTTGCGCCTCTGGGTTGGGTCCGCTGTGAACCCTTACCTCCATCGAAATTGAAGTATCTTGACGCCGACTCTCTAACCAGTCCGATCTGCGATTTCGCTGCGTCGCTGGCTCTGCTTCAATCGATTTGGTCATGGATCTTGTGTTGCATCGTGTCTGTATTCCTCGCAATGTGACCATCCATTCGGAGTCCAGCCGGGACTTCGTGACTTTCCGGCGCCGTTAGCTTACCTGTCGTTGACTAACGCTCTGGGGAGCTATCTTTTATTCCATCGAACCCGCAAGTTCTTGAGCCCGTCGTTTATAGATTAGCTATTCCTTCCTCGGGGTCTACGCTCCAAGAACAAACTCCGCGACCAGCGACGTGCCGAAGCTCTTGCAGGTGCATAGAACTGCGAGTCGCCTTGACGATATCCAGCACTTATCCCGGGACTTCCGATGTGCGGCCCAATGTCGCAATTTCAACCGCGGTCCTAGTCCCAACATTTTTTGGTGCACCGAGTCTAGTGAGTGCGGACCGTCCGCCATCAGACTGTCTTGGGTTTAAGAGCGACGGTTCATTTATACGCGAAGTTCAAGGGTGAAATTGGACCTACTCGCGCAGCGGGTCATTTTCGTGAGCCCCCCATTGGACCTTCAGGGAGGTGGGCATTCAACCAGAGCCGGATGCCCAGCATGTGAATAACAAGGAGAAAAACAGAACTCTAACATTGTTGGATTACAGCGTAGCCCCGAATCGAACAGGGAGTGCCAGCAGAAGGAGCTCCTTTAATTGCAACGTACCCTGTGTATGTGCGGACCTTCCGCCACCAGGCTTTCCCAC
Organism: Mycena latifolia; assembly: GCA_029289555.1. Classification (NCBI taxonomy): domain Eukaryota; kingdom Fungi; phylum Basidiomycota; class Agaricomycetes; order Agaricales; family Mycenaceae; genus Mycena; species Mycena latifolia. The sequence continues at coordinate 272,940 of JARJLE010000043.1, read as the reverse complement.
TGTATCAACAAAGCTCGAGTTACCGGATATTATTGATTAGGGTGAAACAGCGATTACACAGAGAAAGTAACCGTGAGGTCGAACAGTGGCCTAGCTGCTTGTGGAATCGACACATTGATCTTAACGTCGCTTTGGCAATAAGTTATTACCTGCAGGTCGTTTCAACGTAACGGTAATCGTGGTCCTCCGGGTTCCGCAGGTGTCAGCCATGGATGTGAATTTGATGTCGTCAATGGATGTGCTAATGTATGCATGAATTCACCAAGTTGTTCATTTGCGACCAAGAAATGTTCGGCTGTACAGTATCCGTCCCGACGACACGTCAAAGCAAAGCGCACACCCGTCCCCTGAACATTCTAGCGAGGCTGTAAACAACGTATGAAAGACCGAGCAATGAAATCGCATAACCGTAGAAATACGCCGTCAAGAGGGCTCTCACAGCAAATGGATAGGTTCCGTAGTGGTCGAGCGTAAGAACTATGGCGATGGGAGTGTAAGTCGCTGGACGAGCAGCAGGGGAAACTGACTTGTCGCTGCGACTTTACACGGCGCAGCCATTCCGATGATCACGTATCGTGTATGCCGATGAGCTGAAATCGGAGCCAACGGACGAGAGAAGGGGAGAGCAAAATGTCGGACAGGTGGGAAGCCGGGAAGGTGGAGTACAGCGCAACATATAGTAAGCTCGAGTTCGGCATCGCAGTCTGCGGCGGCACGAGAGAGTAGGGGTTTCGTTGATGAGTTCGGTGGAGTAGTAGTCTTATCTAGCGCTGCTTCGCATTCGGGGTGTCGGCGATATGAAGATGATGGATATCTCCTGCATTGCAGCGTGCGAGGATTCCGATCCAGAGACCAATGGAAGATGTCAGAACGGCAGCGCGCGAGGGTGAGTATCGTCCCCGGGTTGACGTGCATTGCCACATGTACAGCCGCGGTCCCAGTACACGGCTACGGGGTAAGTTTGCCGGATCTTGCTGTGTTGCAAAGTTCCTCTGCGCTCCTTGCACTGATAACCCAACTCTTAGGAGGGAAAGTCGACCGCACTGGCATCGATCGCCGCCGACTATTTAGAGCCAGTCCAAAATTGTACAGAGTGCTTGATAGTATATGTGGGAGACGAAAGCCCTGTGCATTCTGCCAGTGATCTGAAGGAGAGGTACATTGCATGAAGCAAAGAATGCAGTCGGGCATCAGAGGAGTTGATAGTCGGTAGGAAAGCTTGGAGAAACGCTCGACGATCGAGGAGCCTGGAGCGTTGATCTGCCTAGACTTCTTCCGCTTCAGCTTCGGCTTCGATCCGCCGTGCGCCGGCTCCGGAATCACCTGTGTGCGATGACGACGGTGACGCCGCGGACGAAGAGGAGCCGCGCGCCCCGGCGGATAATCAGCGGATATGGGATGATGCGTGCGTGTCTCTGTCTCCTCCGTGGAAGTGAAAGATGACGCGTTGCCCGTAGCGCCTGAAGCATTGCAGCTGCACGCGCATCAGTCGCTCGGGCTCTCGCTGCACCGTTCCCAGCGCACGTCGTCCCGCTGCCCCGCGTCCATATGGGGCGGCGTCCAAGCTGCGGGCCATTCCCCGCTACATGATGCCTATATGGCAGTCCCGCATTACCTCCTCGCCCAATATCCTCCTCCTCCTCCCAATAGAGGCCTGCGTACGAGTCCGACTGATGGGTGGAACTGCTCCGCCCGCTGCGGGCTCCTCCAGCAGGCCGTACGGCGATGCTCCCTGCGACAGCACGCTCCTGTCGTTGCTTTCTACGGTCTCGATCCCCTCTTCGCGACGGCGCTGCGGACGGCGTTCTAGCTTGCTTCGCCTCGAGGAGCAGGCACCGACTTCTCATGGTGCCCATACCAACTTCGCCTCTGAGCACTGAAAGCTGTAACCCACGACGTCGTGGGGGCACTGCACGCTTGCTCCGCTTCGCCTTCGTCCAGGAACTCTTCGCCGAGTCTTCGCGGCACGCGTCGACGGACAACTTCTGCCTCTCGTTCGCTGTCTGCGCTTTATTCGGCTCCCAGCGGCGTACTGAGAATCTGTCTATCCCTCGACCTGCGCAGCGACAGAGCGATCCCACCGCTTCAACCTCTTGGCCCAGAGTACACGGGTCCGCTTCCTCCACTTCGTTCATACCCAACGGCACTTCGTGCATCCAGGAGCTTCGGTAGCAAGTTACCGCGCTTTAAGCTCCTCGACATTCTCCCCAGCAACCTGGTGGCGACGCGGATCTTCGATCTGTGGCGTGACAGCACGCGCTCGTCGCCCTCGTACGGGTGCGAGCTTTCGTCCCGCACAGTGTGCCTGACGTACGCGGCCGTACAGCATCTTCGGCCCCTCGGGTACGTCCACGAGCGTCGGCTCCGCGCAGAATACAGCCCGTCACGCGCTGCTTGTCCTTCCGCATCTCCTGCGAATCCCGCTCCTCCCCGCTCGCCTTCGGCATGGAGTGCGGCAGCGGCAGTCCGCAGTTTCGAACTCTAGTTCACCATGGCCGGAGCGTCCCGCGTTCGTCCTCATCTGGCTGCTTACAGGCGCTCTCCGCATCGTCCTCATCCCAGGAGGATGTCCTCCAGCACGTCGGACTCGTGGCTTGTCGACCGCGCTGCGTACAACCACCGTATCTCCGCCGCTGTGAGCTGTGGCGCGGGCGGTCTGCAGGGCCCGCGCGCACTCCAGGAGTACGTCGTATCGCCGCCTCCCGAGCCGACGCCCGCAGCATTCCGTCAGTGCCGAACTCGTGGTGCCGAGCGCGCGTTATGGCAGGACAGGCGGGTCGCGCGCTGGGAGCGCCGCTGGTGTTAGTGGGTGGTCGGAATGTGCCGGAGGAAACATACAAGGGAGCACAGCCTGGAGAGACGGAAATTGAAGGAGAGCAGCGTAAGGACAAGCAACTTGTTCCTATTTTGGGTCGAGTGGAGAGCCTCTGTAGTTTTGTTTTGTTTAGCTAGCTCCTTGTTCAACATTCTGGCATGAAATATGAATTTAGTTATGTAAATAATGACGGGAAGTCGCATCTGCCTCCTTGCGAATTTAATACGTGGTTCAGAGCACACGGCCCCTCAATAAACTCGGTTCAATTTCCAGCTCACTTCAACAACTCAACATGTTGACGACATTTAGCTTGTACTCACATAAATATTCAAGTAAGTCTAGCTTCAAAGCAAGGTAGATGACAGCCAGTAGCACATTGTGCATCTGCCTTCTGAGTCGAAGCAAGAGGTCCTCCTTCGATTCGGGGCTGGCTGACGCTTGCTCAATATTATTTTCGCAAGAACTCCGCCGGCGAGGTCATGTCGACTGGCGTGCCTTCCAGCTGAAGCGGTGGGCAACTCGGAAATGACTCTTTCTCGGCCAAGCCATATCCGCAGACATCCTTGAACACTCGGTTGTTACTCGGGTTTGACTCGACCCGGGACATGCTGTGCATCGGATGATCCGCGCACTAACCGGAGCCCCCATTTCGATTCTGGGCGATGGGATGGGAGGCACGATACCACCTCAAAGAATGACCATAGTTTCGGTGCCCAGTGCGTGGGCATCACAAAATAGGAGCGGCCTGGTGGCACCGGGGTTCGAGGATTGGTGGAAGATGGGCGAGGGATCACGGCGGCCGAGTGCAACACGGCTCATCGGAGTTCAAGAAGAGAGATCGTTGAATACCTCCAACCCACTTGTCAATCAGCCTGAAAACCCCCGGTCGAGGGAAGGACTGCACTTGTCCGCCGAGCACCCCCACCTCCCCAACATTCTTCGCCCCGGAGGACGCAACGAGCAGATGCAGAAACTTAAAGGCAGCTCGTTTGCACTGCTGTTGTGGAGCGCTGCGAGCGCAGAGTCGAGGGCCATACGGGGTTTGTGCATCAAGGAGCTGTGGGACTGGCCCCAGCATGCGCAATTGTTGAGGGAAAGAATTTAAGATGTGCTGGAACATGATGGGCCGAGGGTGAGTGCTGATCCATCTGATATAGGCCAGGCGGTGCCGGCTGGGTGATGTCATTCGAGCCCCTATCCTATTAGGGTTGCAAACAAGGCTTCTTTCGCCACTACTGACTACGCTTTAGTCTTCTCGTGTTCACTTCTATTTATCATTTCCTCATTTCCACTCCTATAAGATATGCCGCATCCATACTCATCCGATCACTTTGATTTTGCAAAACTGTTATCAATTCAGGCTCGCCTCCAGGGCAAAATTAAGAACAAAGGAAAAATAGAGCTGGGCAGCCTCTAATTTTCCTTGGTTCTGGATTTTTGAGATGTCAAAAATGGAAATAGTTAATTGCTGAACCTTTAGGTTTGTCTAACCTGGGGAACTTGGGTTTCGATCAATATCCGTTTTTCTAACATGCACAAACAACGAATTCGTCATACAAATTTGGTCATCTCGCGAAACGATATTACTCCTGGTGTTCGACGTGGAACTTTGGATACAAAAAAAAAATGCAATGCCATACCACCACCTTTTTCTTGCCAGATGCCAGGATCATGAGCTACTACCCCTACCAAAACGCTACTTGGTGTTCCTTTGGATGTGTCATATTCATTTTGTGTTCGTCCGCCCGCATTGGACTCGGAATATGTTGCGTCCGAAATCAATCAGTTGATTGCTGAACCTTTAGGTTTGGCTACCAGGGGAATTTGGGTTTCGTTCTCTTTTGCTACATGTACAAACAGATTTAGTCATTTAACATTGGTCATCACAATACTCACCTGAATGTAAGGGGAGAAAATCAAAGAAATGAAACAGAAGATGTCTCAATGGCCCAGAAAACGCATATGGCAAATTCATCTCAGTATCTTGGACTTTTCTGCGCAAAGTCGAGTAGCAGGAGATTCATTCGTTTCCGGATTAGTTATTTCTGCTTCCTAGTATCTGTTTCCATCGGGCGCAGAGAATCTTCTAGATTCAATCTCTGATCTTGCCAGCGCACCAATCTCTCCCTTTTCCTCCATGTCCTCCGTGGCTACGTTCTGCGATGTGCCCATATCAACTGTGTTTGACGGCCACGCCGCTACCTCATGTGTTTCTCTGGCTTGGGTAATCAACTCGGGGCTCCGTACGCGAACTCCCAAGCCTCTGGGGTCCTGACGCTTCCATGCAATACCGGTGTCATCTCTATGGTCTTAAACAATATCCCTGTAGCTGCTTCTCCGGCTTCTGACCTGCTGCTTGGCTTGGATTGGCTCGACTTTGCTACTTCCCTTGCACCTGAGCTTGTTGTATATCTAGATTCTGATGTTTCCCTTGATCTTCGACGTGCCACACTTCCGACGAGCGCCATAGTATCTGGAGTATCACCATTGACCGGTATGTTCTAACTCTTTCTGTTATTATTCCGGGCTGATTAGCTTCTTTCTAGCCACGCTCACTGTTGTGCCGGTGTCCCGAGGAAGCACCAGCGTGGACTCTTCGTCCTCCCCATCAACGACCTTGGGCGGTCCTGGTGCGGTATCTACCCCCTCATCGATGCCTTGTCCGCAAGGAGTTGGTGTTGTAGGTGTGTCTGCGTCTGCGCTCGCAGCCCGGGCACCCCGTACACGGGGTGTCAAAACCTCTCGCACGCGAGGTGGTCGAACTACACATGACAATAATGATGATATGATGCCTTTTGATGAACCGTTACCCCTACCACTACCTACATCGTCCCATGAAGACCTATTTGTTTTGCTCAGAGTCGGAGAAAGAGTACTAGCTGTCACAGTGGATCACGGCAAGCCATCATGAGCTGCCACCCGGTCCGGAATGCCGGGAGTTTCTCCTGCCCGGCGAGTCTGACTCTTCAACTTGAACCTAAAGGTTCAGCGCCCGCCTCGAAGAGGCCCAATCCTCAGTCATAGATTTTTAAGATAAGTCAGATTGGATGACTATGGATGCGGCATATCTTATATAGCTGTAATCATCAAGCTTGTATTCTCGGAATCCTCATCTGCGAAGTCCACACGGCCACAGAGATTGGGAGGGCATGATGATATAATGCAAGGATAGCATGCAGTATGATGAATCAGGAGATAATCCTAATAGAGGCACAGAGATGTGTCCATTGACGATCTCCATGAACAATGACAGTCGGTGATCCAGGAACGAGACTCAACTGCGAAGGTGACGATAACACCGATCAAGCCCATAGTTGGGCTGTGGCGGTGGGATGCCACGGACAACATATCTCACATCCGGATCGATGTAAACTGCGACAGTCCATCCTAATGTTCAACATCCTGCATATAATGGGATCTGTGTGAGATCCCAGGTATCCACTCAAAACATCGCAGATGGGATGAATCATGATGAACTCCGTTGTACATGAAACATTGGTTGGAACAACTTTTGGGGGCCAGAAGACGAGTGAATCCCGGGCCAAGTTCGGGTGATGCAGAGGAAGGAAGTCATTATGCAATAGGGCACTTCATCCATTCAGGATCAAGTGATTATCATTGACGTCAACTGGTGCAAAAATGGGCCAACCATTGAACTGCACCAATAGTCAGATATCAACACAACGGAGATACAACTGAAATAGACCGTGGCATAATTCTGGGAATAGGACACGGGCTACCACACTCATGAGAGTATCACGGAGTTGAACATGAACCACTTGTTTAATGTGATATGTGTCAAGGACACTGCCTTGCCATGCTCACATATAAGAGCCTCATCTCCCGAGTTCGTAGTCCACCATTCCATGATGTCTCCCCAACACACTGTTACCGATATCCGTCTGAATAACACCATCACTTGTTTGGCCCCAGTCATCACCCTCCTCAACGAGCTCAGTGATGCATTTGGTACTCCATTTGTGCCGGCCATTTCAAACACCACTCTCTCCTTGATTATTGCAGTGCAGGTAAGATAGGTCACTGACAGTTGGCCGTGAGTGCTTATATGGTATAGAATGTCAAGAAAAATAAGGAAGACTGTACTGAACTCCTGGAAAATGTTTATCAACTGCTTTGTGCTATTGTCAATCTCCATATCAAGTCTGAAACCAAGGGGAATCTTCCTCCAGCAACTTTGGACCATGTCGGGAAATTCGTGGAGTATGTATGATACTATGTACTGCAAGTATAACTGACAGTTTATCAGGACACTTCACAAGATTCATACATTTGTGGAGGCACAGCAGGATGGAAGCAAGATCAAGTCTTTCTTTCGCCAGACTGAAACAAAAACACTTCTCAGTGAATGTCGAGCGGGACTGCAGCAAGCTGTTGAGGTGTTCAAGGTAGATCTGTCTCCTCTATGATGGATGTCATGGGACTCAAACCTCATGTAGACTGAAACTAACATCACTGTGATTGCTCACCTGACTCAGATGCAGGAAGAGGCCGAGATTATGCACAAGGAGGTGCTTGAGTTGATTTCAAGCTGGTCAGATGGGACAACTTCTGACAGGTCCTCCTCTGTATGGGCTTTCCCAGCCTTGCCCAAAGCTGCTTTTCATGTCTTACACAGATCTACACGACCGGTGAATCACTGAATAGGTTCTATTTTTGTTTCTGGTTATTGATTCAGACTAAATTTGGCCTGCTGAAGTTCTAACTCTATCTCAATGTTGCCAGCCAAACCGAAGATTTTCCATGGCCGTGAATCAGAACTCAAGGACATAGTGGATATCCTCCATCACAAATCACCAAGGATTGCCATTTTAGGAGCAGGTGGAATGGGCAAAACAAGCCTTGCCAAGGCCACCATCCACCACCCTGATATCACTTCCAAATATGAACAGTGCTTCTTTGTACTGGCGGATTGTGTCACTACCAGTATTGGACTGTCAGTCCTAATTGCGGAACACATAGGATTGAAGCCAGTCAAGGATGTTACATCACAAGTACTACACTACTTTACAACACATGGGCCTTCTCTGCTCATTCTTGATAATCTGGAAACCTCATGGGAGCCCCCTGAGTCTCGCAGCAAGGTTGAAGAGCTCTTGTCCAAACTGACTGATATCCCACATCTGGCACTCATGGTAAGTCTCCAGATCTGTTCAAGTTTGGAAATATACTGACGTGGTGATAGATCACGATGAGAGGTGCAGAACGGCCAGCCAAAGTCCAGTGGACTCACCCCTTTCTGCCCTTAAAGCCACTGTCAGATGTTGCTGCTCGAGACACATTCACTGCCATTGCAGAGGATGTGCACAATAGCAAGGATGTTGATGAAGTACTCTCACTGACAGATAACATGCCACTTGCTGTTGATCTGATAGCCCATGCTGTGGACTTGGAAGGAAGCTGCTCTGCTGTCTTGGCTCGTTGGAAGTCAGAAAAAACTTCCCTACTTTCAGTGGGCAATGACAGGAAGTCCAATTTGGACACATCAATCAGGATTTCGCTGTCCAGCTCCCGCATGAGCCCAGGTGCCAAGGACCTATTGAGTCTTCTCTCAATCCTCCCAGATGGTCTTTCCGATGTTGAGCTTGTCCAGAGCAAGCTCTCTATAAATGACATCATGACATGCAAAGCTACACTACTTGCAACTTCTCTGGCATATACAGATGCCAAGAGGCGACTGAAATCACTGGTGCCGATCCGAGAACACATGCAGTGTTTCTATCCTCCTTCCTCACTTCTAATTCACCCGCTGCAAAAATACTTTCATCAGCTTTTGGATCTGTACAAGCAGCATCCTAGGACTCAGCAGGAGGCTGGAAGACTCAAGCACATGGCATCAAATATTAGAAATATGGCTGAATTGCTGCTCCGGGGGTTGAATCAGGATAACCCCAAATTGGCAGAAACCATCGATTGCACCCTTTCTATGAAGGTTTTCACGGGGAACACCAATCTTGAGTATCATCACCTGATTCCTATGTTGATGGATCAGATTGAAGCTGTTCTTCCTGGGATTTGTAATGAAAAGTTCAAGGCAGAGCTAATCTTATGGAAATTTGACTCAAACAGCCCATGTCTTTCTACCGATGCAGGTCTGTTGATTGCACAGGGCATCTCTCACTTCGATAACTTCAATGACCCATCCTTCCAATGTGAGTCCCTTGCATAGCTTTAATTGATAGTGGCTCAATCTAGTAAACTTTTAGGCAGATTTTACCTTCTAGTGGGGAATTACTACTTCTACACTGAAAGGAAATTATCTGTGGCCCTTAAATATCTGCACAAGGCACTTGATTTCGCCAAATCACATGGAGACATAAGGCAGGAAGCCCTGATACTGAATCATCTTGGCCGAATGAGATGGACTGTACACAAGGAGGATAACCAGATAACTTGTGCTAAAATATCCCAAAGATATGGTGAAAGTATTTACAATGACTTTTGCGTGTTCAAGTCTGCAGTAAATAAAATATGTTCACAATATCTTCTGGATAACGAGGAGTATGAAAAAGATATCCTGGTCATTAAGAAGTCATTTTGAACATCTTCTGTATATTCCACTGACAAACATCGGAAATTTATTGTAAATATTTTCAGCATATCTTTTGAATGTTTTAGAATAGGTCATACAGTTATCCTCCCTGTGGTAGGGGATTATACTGTTGCTCAAAAGCATGCCCAAGCTTCACACCGACTTGCCGAACTAGAAGGAGATTTATATTCTCAAGCAAGGGCCCTCCGCACTTCAGCCTTATGTTACAAAAGCTGTGGCAACACTCAAGATACCATCATCCTTTGTAAGAGAGCACAAAAGCTACTGGAGCTTTATGGTACAACTACTGGCTCATTATATGCAAATCTATTGCAAGACCTGGCAGAAGCCCAGCTCCTGAAATCAGAATATGCCGAGGCCCGCAATATCCACATGCAACTTGCCCGAGATGCTGCTACTCAAGACTCATATCACTATGCCTTCTCTCTCCTTAACATTGCACAACTTGACATCATAATCGGTGCATTGAAACAAGATGTCTGGTCTAACCTTGACAAAGCAGTGGCACTGTTAGATGCCTACAGATATGGATATTACACTGTTGTATATGCCAAGATATACTGTAATATTGAATTAGGAAAACTGCATCTCAGAGAGGGAGAAATCCTCACTGCAAAGGGCATACTCCAGACTTGTTGTAAGTCAACATGGGGCAATGATGCTCAAGCTGTACTCTCGTGCATGGAGAGCCTTGCAAACACCATTCACTGGCCTGAAAGTGATTTCAACTGGGCCTCAAGATGGACTTTTTTATACCTGGGATATGCAAAGAAATTGGGTGACAAAATTGCCCTTCATCAAGCACTCCAGTTCCTTGGAGATGTATTTCAAGCTGAGGGCGACAGTTCCACTGCATCTTCCCTGTTTACTGTTGCCTTGGAGGGATTCACACAGATGGACATTCATCGCAGCAGAGGTGAATGCATACTCCGACTTGGTGATCTGGCAAAGGGCCAAGGGGATGTGTCGAAGGCAATTGAGCTTTGGACGACCGCCAGACCGTTGTTTGAACGCTCATCTCAGGTGAAGCAAGTTACCCAGATCAAGGAAAGGCTTGCTGCGATCACAAACAATATGCTGGAGGAACCCACAGACAGTTTGATGCGTCTCGGACAGCTCAACGCACCCATCGCCACTGTGGTCGATGAAATTCCCCCGGGGACACAGGCTGGGGAGAGCGAAGTTGAAGGAGGAGAGAAGGCTAAGGACAATGAACTTGTTTTGGTGGTTTGAGTTGAATAGACTCTATAGTTTGGTTTTGCTCGCTCCTTGTTTATGTAACAGTCTTGATTGAAATATGAATTTATTTATTTATTTAAAGAGGGGAAGTCGTGTCTGCCTCCAATGCGAATTCGATACGGGGTTAGAACCCCAAGGCACGCCATTGACGCTCTGTCGCGCTGTAGGCTCAATTTCGACAGCGTCTAGTTTGTCCTGAGACATCAATCTAGGTTCAAAGTATGGTAGGAGACACCCGGCAGTACATGGTGTGCCTCTGCCCCAACTGTGAGCTCAATGAGTTCAAAGTAAGAAGTGGGTGATTCTCGTCCGCTACATATTCCTTTGGCAAGAACTCCGCACGTAATGCCATGCTGACTATGGTGCATTCCAGCTGAAGAGTTGGGCAACTCGGATGTTTCTATTTCTTGGCCAGGCCATATGATTATACAGAAATCTCCGTAGCTTTCCTTGAACACTCGGTTGCTCTGCTCGGGTTCGGCCGTATATATTAGAGGCACTCGGTATTATATGGGTGCATATCAAAGATTCAGACGGACTCAGACGGGCAGCACACCAGGATGGAGTCCCCATTACCTGCCCGCAACCGCGCGAAGCCTGAGGACGCGGGCACGCGTGTCTATCTGCGCGTCGCCGCTCCTGCCCCCAGCACGTCCTCAGCGCAGTGCGAAGCAAGCACAAACCCGAGCGATCCAATGGAGTTGCACGGTGGATGGCTGCGGACTCGGCGGACTGCACGCAGTCGATGCACGTTGAATGCCATCCGTGTCAGGCGCAGGGTACGGACTTCGAAACTGAAATGCCTTGTGAATCATAATGAGTAAAACAGAAGCACGCACGGGGAGAGTTGAAGCGCCGCAGACTCGACTGGCCGGTGAATACGGGCGTAACACAGGTGGATTTGAAGTTGAAGTAGCCCGGCAGTGAGTTTTAAATTTATTTCCAAAAGAAGGGTCCGGGAGGCAGGTGAGTGAAGATATCAAGGCTATTGTGAGGGAATTGAGGTCGGCGGGGGAGTATACGGATGTCAAGTGCGCCGTGTAGCGCGATACATGGGATCGTGAGGTGATAAATACCCTGGAGCGTGCAGCGATACATAAATGATTGGTTCGTCGAAATTCGCGCACCGAGTCTGAGCACGAAGCAAGACAAGAGTGGACTTGAAGGCGAGTTGGTGGAGGGTTAAATTGAAGTGCAGATATAAAGGTAGAGACAGAGGGGAGAGGAGCACGGGACGATGCTCCGGAGCGAGGGGCAGGGAATCAGGGAAGAACAGATGGTGCTTGAAGACTTAGAGTGCGAATTCAACGGCATGGGCGGGTGCATTGTACGCGGTGCGCTGCGTCCGACACGACGCCGAGGATGAGTATATAGTAAATAAAGAGACAAGAGAAGTGCAGGACTTCTGCAGCCTACAGTCGCACAATTGCCATACCTACCTGCATCCATTGACAAGAGGGGCGTCCCGGTGCAGCGAAGTCTGGTTGGGTTTCGATATCTGTAGACCACCCAGAGCGGGTGGAGCAAGGACTTTATTGCACAGGACGATGGCGCGGAGTGCGAGAGACTTGTTAATGTCGCGGCCAGGATATCGTAGAGCGTAGGCAAGTGGGGAGGCGACAGGACGGGAAGCGCGAGACCATCGGAATTACCGACCATAATTTCTGTGCACAGTGCGAAAATTGTGGCGGCGTGCGGCACGGAGATTCGGGGGCTGAGGGAAGAAGGGCGAGGAATTGCACGCAATGCGGGTCAGCGGAGTTCAAGCAGAGCTGAATCGGTAAATGTCGCGATGGGGAGGGCCGCGCAGGTGAGCGATGAATCGACTGCCCAGCGCGTGGCCTTGAAGAGCCTGGCCGGGGCGCCGTATCTGCGGCAGGATCCAGAGCCAATATTAATTCTCACCGGCGATCGTCTGGAGCCCGTCCTTTGGAGCAAGCGTCGCAGCGAAGTATGTTGCGCAGACTTCCCAGCCGGTGGGCATGAGCTCCAGACGCTCAACCATGGGCGCGTGCGCGTTCTGGGCGTGCACGAATTCATCGAGGGCTTGTCGAGGGCGGGAGACATTCATCCCTTGACTTTCCCCTCACGGTCGTACGAGGGAATCAGTTGTAGGGGCAAGGCAGTGAAGGAAATTCACGCCAACAGTACTGAATTTTGCGGACTACAGCCCTTGGAATCCAGCGCGGCGAGGACCCGACGTTGGGAAGAGACAAGGGGAGGGTGATGGCATCAACCACACACACGCAAGCGCCGGACCGACGAAATAGCCGGTATAACCGACCCATTCCTCTCTTTCCCTCGCATTCGCTGCGACTCTTTGCGTTCGTTCAACCCGCAGAATGACGTCGAATGTAACGGTGATGTAACGCAGACGTTTTCGTCCCCCGCCTCGCGCTCCTCCCCGGGAACGAGCACAAAGCTCCCTCAAAACTCCGACTCCCACACAGCCGTCTTCCTTTACGACTCTACACACGGGCGGCTCGATTGACGACTCTGGGAAGGGTATGTCTCCTTCTATTATCTTTCGTTTTCCCACTGCGCGCGACACGCCGGGAGCGGAGGGCGTCGAGCTTTGCGCGTCCCTCTACACGCTACGCTGCGTGAGTCGAGGAAGCATATCATGGGCACGGGCGCTGTTCTCCCACTTGCGCACCCGCCGACTCGCTTAGGCTCGAGTGGGGGAAGTCTCGTGCCGCCGCTGGGACCCGCGGATCGAACGCGGTGTCCTCCGACGCGGGCGCGCGGCAACTCGTGGCGTTCGAGACGCCCCAGGCCTGCGGCTGCCAATCGAGGCGCTAGCGGCGCTCCTTGATCCTATGCTGCTCTCCGCACATCTCGGTGCCTTGCGTATAAAAGCTTTTTTCGACAAAAAATATGTACAATACAAGGTGAACATTGAACCGCCTGTGTGTGCATGGTAATAGATACAGGCACAATTCTCCGAGTGTTGGAAGTGTATTAATGTGAACATGCAACAACTATATTGTGCATTGTACAATGTACAATCAACATAGAACCTCAAGCTTTTGGTCAGTGAACATTCAGCCTATCACTCACAGGAATTGGCTGATTTCAAGCTTGTTTGTGCTGCAAAAGTATATGTGCGTAGTGCAAATTGTGCAATGAACTAGCTAAATGTGTGAACCATGAATGTGGCAATGCTCATGATATCCCAAGCTGGGTCGTAAGCGAACCCAACCTGATCCCATCAATTCCCACTGATCGCCCAACGGTCCCAACGATCCTAACCAAATCTCAACCCAAGCCACAGCCACCATCCCAGTGGGTTTTGACCCATTGGGAATCCCATTGATGGTTGGGTACACTCTTAGTGGGAAAATACATGGCCGTAAATTGGACTGCAGATTCATTCAGTTATAGCACATTTCAGAAGAAATAGAGAGCTTGCGCAAAAGCCGCACGAGCCGCATGCGGCTTTTGTGCATTGCGCAAAGCCGCACGGAAAAAAAAAAAAATCTGAGGTGTCCCAAGGAACTTTCAATGAAAAGCTACCAGAGTTGAGGGAGAGGCCCTGGGAGGTGAATGAACTCCATCGGCACTTCATCTGCCGCGTGCAAGCTGCGAAAAGTGTGAGAAAGGCGAGTGGAGCTCGGGTGGTGCAAGCATCATGCGTCGGCAAAACGGCCTCCCACGCTTCCGCATCCAACCCATACGACTTTCGGTAATTGCATTACAAGTCTAGAGGGAAGTTGGGTAATATTGAGCAGAAAAAACAACTGAGAACACCAGGAAAACCCTACGGCTTTGCGCAATGCACAAAAGCCGCATGCGGCTTGTGCGGCTTTTGCGCAACCTCTCTAATGTTACAGCTGTTTGCACAATTGATGACAGTCCAGCCAAAAAAAATATAAGAAGAACAGCTTTGATGTGCCAACTATGCCAGCCCGCTGTGGACTCAATTCTTACTCAAATCACACAAAATAATGTGCATTAGAATCACCTCAACGGGGCGCTTGGCAGTACTCACCTTGAACTGTAATTCTCATCTTCAACTTTGGCCAATTTTGCAGCCAGGCTCGGCAAGGGCACACCGACACTTATGGCCGATGTTCCCGTGATCGGCGCCCTGCGACGGTTGAAGTAGATGCAAAAATAAATTACATAGGGCCAGAGCGTCGATTGATGACTCCACGACCCAGTTTGAATTTTAATATTTGGTTCGAACTGAAGCCAATAAATGCCCGCGAAGTTGCAGCAAAATTGCGCTTGCCGAGCTCAGCCGCAGGATTGGTGAAAGTTGAAACTCCAAATTAGGGTTCCGTTTTGGTACCACCAGAAGCGCCTCGTTGATGCGAGTCTAACATCCCTATTTTAATGTCATTTGAGTAAGAATTGAGGCCGTGGCGCCATGGTGTAGTGGGCACATCAAAATTTGTTCTTTCTTATTTTTTGGACAGACTGTCATCAATTATTCAAACGGCTGTAAGCAAAGCCCCTCAGAGAGGTTAAACAAGTTCTTTTTTAACTTATCCAATGTCCCTGAATGCCAAAGTATGGTGACAGATGCTAGCGAATGACGGCCATCGGTCTGCCATCAGTCGATCCGAGGCTCAACTGGCAATCTCATCTCTGGATCTCGATCTTCATCCACCGGCTTGATTTTGCCGGAGTCTGGCTAGGAAATGCCAGAATTTCTTCACAAACCATCTGCTGGCAGTCGATGATGATAGAGTTTCACTGCCAGTTCCACTGGAGGATAATATGTGGCTTTGTGGATATTACTGTCAACATTAATGTCAGTGAGTTGTTGTCTTTATGATGTAAATGGGATGAATATCAAAGTTTGGTAGTTGCTAGACCGGAATTCACCGACTCCCAGGTGATTCCCTCCATCTCGCAGATTTCACCATATGATAGCCTGGAGCCGGTTCTGGCTGCATCTTGTGCCACGGAAAATTGGCAAGGGAAACTATTGATTTTCGGCAGCATCTGAATATTTTCAACTATGTGTCTGATATGTGATGGTGATTTGAATGGACGAATGCTTCCTTCCTTCCTTCAGATGGAGATTCAATCCATAGGGGGGCCGCATCGTTGACCTAACTAGTGTTGTTAGCGTCGTGGGCTCACGCCTGGGCTCTTGAACCCAACCCGGGCCCAAGTAGAGCTCTCAGAAGTTCGTCAGGCCCGGCTCTCTGCATCCAATGAACTCTTCAGTGTGGATGATTACCTGGTGAGTTGTGAAGATCTCCCAACATCGTTGAGTTGATTCTTAGTGCTGTGGTGGTCTTCCATTTATTTTACCCATGTTGTCGAGGTCAAGTAGGTGGTGCGGGAAATCCCGGTGTTCCAGATTTATTCGCAACCTTTGAGAGTGGGATTATGGCCAATCAAGCCCGGGCCTGAGCCCCGAGCCTGACGCGACTCCAGGGGTAGGGTTGGGCCCAGAATATTCTCAAGCCCAGGCCCTGGCCCACCCGACCCAAGCCAGGGTTTTCAAGCCCGACCCGACTCAGACAATACCAGACCCAACTCATTGACCATTTGCATTCCTTGGTTTACGTCTGCCCGGGATTAGTGTAGATTCCAACAGAATTGAAACAATATATCTTTCTGCTAGGTTTGATGCTTTAGGCTTGACCTGCCACTGAGATCTCAGTGTTCTCGGTCGTTTCGCCTATCTTAGAAGACATCTAACTCCGCACGCGGACTTCATGCTCTGTACCGTTGGATGGAAAGGAAAATATATTGGCTTCCTTGGATCTAGTAGGCTGAGAGCCCTAACTTGCTTGCCAATGATTAGGACCATGGCAGTAGAAGTACACAAAACAGAAGCACTTCTTCGTGGTGTGAGTCAGCTTGCAGCGTTGGAGACAACCCCGGCTTTCGCCAGTCTCGTAGAAATGAGGAGGGGAGAATCTCAGCTGGCACTTGATGATTTTTTTGAGTGGAGGATTCCTCCGCACGGCAATCTTATCTCCTTCCTGTGTCATGCTTTGCAGATTGACGGCGCTTTAAAGCCTGTCGCACAGGCTATTTCTGTGTCAGTAATGCAGGATGTCTAATGTGAAATCAATTATGTGATCATTTTTATAATGACCATTGTCGACAGTGAGTTACAGAGTATGGGGGGGGGGGGGGGTTATTATACTCGCATGGTCCACAACATGAACAACGACTCTACTGAAGACAAACATGTAATACTGTACGGGTGGTTGTATGGCATCCAATGGATTTACTTTACCCCCCAATCTCCCAAATTCCGTGTTGCTTTAAACCCAATTTTTTTTAGGCTCGACGAGTTGGTAATCGGTGTGGTTTCGAAGGTTTCCTTCAATGCAACAATTGAACAAACGGGTGGGAATTGTTTGCCCGCGGGTCGTCCGTTCAAATCATTGTCACATTACAGCTATTTGCAGAACTTAGTGCACGGATCATGTGTTTGTCAAATTTGATGTTTTCACTGAAGTCCCTCTATTGAGCTCAGTTTTCGCCCGATGTAAAGTGTTTACATTGAATTTTTTTTATCTGGCAGCATTGTGTCGCCAAGGAAGATCCCATTCATATCGCTCATCTACCACCACCATAAATTGTCTGTGATGATCAACTTCACGCTGTATATCTTTTCCCCGTCAGCCATATTAGCTATTTCAGGATGCCGAGTGGTTTCCGAGCCTGGTTGTGAAGCTGGTATCAGCCACCCATCCCACTGAGCACACCAATCATCTCTAGGACTAAGACCCAGGCACCCAGGCCATGCCTGTTCAAACCTGATTTTTAAGCTGAGATGCTCCAAGACCTCAAAGTGAATCAGGGCCATTGAAGAGCCCCCGCGTCGGACTACAAGCGTTGGTTGTGTTTTTTGCTGCGCTATGGAGCTCCGTGGTCCCCTTTACCCCTCTCGAGTTCCACCCCTTCAGCAAAAAAAAAAACAAGGCCAATTTCAATATGTAGCGAGGATGCAATATGAAGGCACAGTCAGTTGTTATTTGATCAGGTTACAACTCTCCCTTAGTACGACGATCTCCGATTCAAGCCTACTTTATCCCCTCTGTGTAGTAGGTAATGAGGAGATATATAAGGGATCATTAGAATCGAATTTTCCCATGACTCAGTCTGATTGTAGCAGCAAGCGCACTATGATCTAACTGGACCCACTTTATACTATAGCTGGCAAGCTAAGTTAGATCAAACTTACAGCCCCATGGCCATGAATCTGGTTGAGCAGCATTGGCCCAAATGATACATGGTAGTCATTAAAAAGCAGCCACAGTGAAGGTATTTAAAGGATTTCATGACTGCCGTGAGAGCCCGTTGGGATGGTTGGGTTGTGGGATTGAGAGTGGGATTGGGATCATGGGATCATTGGGAAGAACCTCTCGCGTAGTTACTTCCAAATTAAGGCATCTTCTGAAGCCTGGCGGCCTTGGGACTGATATTAGTTGATTGTCGTGTGAAGGTGCTGCAATATTACCAAGTAGAACATTGAAACAAGATGTTCATGTTGTAATCGGTGCACGCATGCTGTGAATTGTGTGCATTGTAATTGTTGATTACGCACTTCCGCTGTTCACACACGTGGAATGGCAGCACATGTTCACGAATGTTAACTCATGTCCAATGTACAATGCACAATAAAGTAAGCAAATATTTTTTGACGATAAATACCGTCATACTTGCGCGGCTCTGCGCGGGTGTCGGGCTGCACCTCACCCTGCCTTACCTCGCACGACCGTATGCTGTACGCATGCATACGTCCGCGCGCCTTTTTTCACGCTGCACCTCGTGCGGCTGTCCGCTGCCTGCCCTCGCGGCTGAACCTCGCGCCTCTTGCGTCTGCCGCAGACGTACGCGCGCGCCTGTATCTCCGACTGCTATATGCGTGCACCTCGCGCGGCCTCCGCGAGCTCCATGCCGGCACCTCGCGGGGCCTGCGCGTTGCGTACTTGAAGCGCAACCAGCGCGGCCGTACACGAGCCTACCCCTTGCATGCCTGTGCCTCACAGGTATACTGCCGCGCGCCCCTCGTGCGGGATTTACGCAAGTCTGCACGGCTTGCACCTGCACCTCCCGCCGCGTTTGCGCTTCCTGCGGCTGGACGGTTGCACCTTGCGCGGCCTCGCGCGCCTATACTTCCCGCTTCTGAATGCACCCCCGCGCCGCCGGCTACTGCACCTCACGCGCATCTATGTGTGCCGGTGCCTCACGCGTTTGTCCGCAGCTAGATGGGCGGCTGTACCTCCGCCTTGCCCGCCTTCATCTCGCACTTATACCTCCGCTCCTGTACGCGCGGCGGTACCACGCGACACCCCTCTCGGTCCTCTACGGCACGCCTGCTGGCCCGTCGCGCTGCACAGCGGTGCCCTGTACCTTGAACGTGAAGGATGCGATCTGGCAGAGGGAGAGGGACGGAAAAGAGGTGTGGCGGTGGGAGCATTTACCCAACAGATGATCATCATTGATATCAGAGTCTAGATCAGGCCCAGAACAAGGGTCGAGTTGACACCATAACGGCTTGCTCTCCTAGGCTCACCGAAATCTCGCCGCTTCACAGTCTAGCGCGCTGACGGGCTGTAGCGCCCGTGGCGAGCCCGGGCTTCGACCCAAGCTCGTCTCTTCTGTCTGTTGCGAGCTTCTCCGCAGGCCTGTCTCGCCGCTTTTGCATCAAGAGACTGCATTGGGGACTAAATCTCGACTTGCGCGACCGCGCTCTTGGGCGCATGCCCTTTGCAATGGAAGTGCTGTTCCACACCCCATCAATCTGGGATGCTACATTCCCAGCCTACTCGGCGTCTCAGGGTTTCGTGGATTTCTCTCGCACGCTGGCGCCTTGGCCCGCCGCTCAGACAATCCTCAGCCTGGGTGCGGAAGATATTCTCCGCCCCCTCCTCGTCACAATTACTCTATCTCACCGCGTCAACGCCACAATCTCTCCACCTATCGCCTCAGCGTATGAACTTGTGCGGTCATCGCAAAATCCTCGCCGTTTTAGCATCTCCACTTTCCAGCTCTATCTGCTGATTCATGGGAATCATGGCTCTGATAATCTCTCTGCTCGAGCCCAGGAGTGGATGCGCCGAGAAAGAATCTCGCTCGGATGGCTCTCTGGGTAACGCGGATCTAAGCTACATGCTTTTATGACTCGCCCATGATTTGAGCACCCCGCTTTTACTTGATGGATGACTTTATCCACGCTAGCCTCAGTTTTGGTAATCTGCCTCTTGCCTCACAGCCATTTCACAGCGGACTACCGTTCTCGCTCCCTGGCTCCAACGCGTCCGCCATCGGCACGGCTTGTTCTCTTACATGCACAGCACAATCTCGCCGTTGAACGGTCCAGTGCGCACTGAACTCCAGCATCACTGCGGCTCCTTTTAAGTCATGGTGTCGTGACCGGCTATCTCCGCTCCTGCGTCAAGAGACTGCGCCCAAGACGCATTGATATTACAAATTTCCCCCAAGGGAGCGCTTTCTTGGTCGAATACACGAACCCGCATCAACAAATCGAACGTCTATGCTCCGCCTGCGACTGGTGCCCCAACTTAGCGCGTTTACTACGCGGATAAATTCATCAATCATCCAGGCTCGACTCAAGGTAGTGTTCCGCCGGAATCCATGGCTCTGACATCTGTCGGTCTCAACACATGAAGGTACTCACTCCGCCGCTAGACGGCTGAATTTCGCTCCTCCTCACGTATCACTGTATTTCTTGTGCTGAATTACACTCTTCCTCACGTATCGCCCCTCTACCTCATTTTATCTTTTTGCGCGCGGCGCCCGACTGCGAGTGAACGGACGCAGCGTGGAGCGCACTTGGTAGGGGCTCACGGGAAGCACCAAGCCTCCGTGTATCACGGTGATCCCCTCGCCCTGTGTGTTGGTGTAGTCGTGGGACCGAGGAGCCGGGAGTTCGAGTCCAATTTGCCTCCTCGCGTTTTATTTCATTTGCTCTTCAACGCGAAATTTCCTCGTTCTCAGATGCACCTGGGGAACGAGATGAAATTCGGAAGCTTTCGTTGATTACGGTATTTACCTAGTGACCGTGCAGAGCTGTTGCATGGCAGCGAGGGCACGAAACACAGTACCACCGGACGTAGACAAGCCTCCGTGGATCGTGGCCATCGCCGCTACCATGTCATAACGAGGTGGGGTGGGACGAGGGGAGAAAGAGGGTCAAGTCCTCCCCAAGGAATTGGGTAATTTGATTGAATATTCTAAGGTTGGAACTGTACATATGCTCGATAAAGGGTGTAGTTCAACTCTTCCGCAACGACAATTGGCCGTAGGAACTGCAGAATATGTACATCTGTCCACTTACATCTTCGTTCGAGTATGAGTGGATGAAGATAGGGATGGACGGCGGACGTCGCTAGAAGCGGACGGATTCGATGTTGGGCGTATGTACCGGTGACGAGCGGTTCGAGCCAGGAGGAGCTGGGCCGCCGCCGCGCGGGCTCGTCATACACAAAGTGCCGTGGCGTGAATTGAGGATGGTATAGCTCGTCGTATTCGGCGAGAAGTTGTCGGGCACGTGGAGGGTTTCGGCGCAGCGGACGTCAGAGAGAACGGGAAAAGAAGGCGTGAGGGGGCGGACGCACCGGCGCCCCGTGGAGCGTGCTGGCGGCGGCTTCCTGGCTTGGATAAATTTTATAACCGCGCAGCGAGCCAAATCGCCGAACAGACCCGCTACGAGTATGGCGCAACCCTGCCTGAACCGCCGTCGCTTTCCACAGCGTCCACTTCGCTTTCAGTAAGCATGCCAGCACGTCGTACCACACCGTGGTCCACCATTAATTGGTGAGCATTCCGGCACGTGAGGGCGCAGCCGGACGTGCAGGCCATAGGTACGTGAGCATACAGTAAGAAAGATTGTAGCCGCACTGCGAACACAGGGAGTTTCAGGGATATCCGACGATTCGTGTACGGGCCCCATTCGACGCAGAGATCACGCTGGGCGGAGCATGGCGAAAGCAGCCCGCAACTAGAGCACGTAGTAAGGAAGGGACGGCTAGATCGTCCACTGATACCGGCGAGTCGATAAACAGTGATTTTGAGTGCAGGCCCGCGACAGGGACAACGAGCTGCGACCTCTACAGGCCCAAGTCAGCGCATTCCACCGGGCGCTACCTAACGATGAAGCCTGCCCTGAGAGATGTGTATTGGGAAATGACGTGGTCTTTAGCACTGGCCAGCGAATTGAGCATATTACGCACCCTCGCTGTAATCGTGCCGGAATCAAGGCGGAATAAAACACTTCAAGTGGGCTCTTCCGACCGGCCTGCACACCGTGCACTCAGATGCTCACGCTATGGCGAGTTCAGAGCCTGCGCCAGCATCGATACGTGCTCGGGCCGATGCAGAGATTGACGCCGCACATCGTATGAAGAGAATTGTAGGAGATTGGGTGACAGGACGAGTGATGGAGCGTTAGCAGGCGTATGTGGGGATCTGATTAATCATACCATTGGTGGTGAGCGATGTGTTGCGATGCATCCGAACCGCTAGTTAGTGATGCGTCGTGATGCATCAGTTAAGCTATGAGCACAACGTCCGTACCCACATGCAGCCACCTGCCCGCGTGTGCCTGGCACCCGTCCATCAATGCATCGTATGCAGCCATCAATGGCGCGCAAGGGGTACCCACAAAAAAATTCTCCTACACCCACTCCTAAAAGTGACTTAAGGCTCGCTGGACCCTCCCTACCCTATTAGCCGAGTTATGTAAGCCCCAAATCGGGTAATTTTCCCAGGCAGATTGTTGAAAATCCGAATTTTGACTCGCAATCAAGCACCCATTCATGAGTGATCCGTACCAATGGTGGCCACACGAACCACGGGCAAGCCGTTCCGAACATTCCAGACCTTGTTCTAGACACTCAGATGGGCAGTGAAAAAGTCAATTTTTTCTGACCCTTCTAAACACATTTTCAGAAGGCTCTACACAAATTCCAAAAAGTGAATTAAGAGGTCGCCGACCCACCCTACCCTATAACCCGGTGTCTCGGCATCTTCCGGCAGGTACCCCTTGATGGCGCGCGCACTACCCGCTGTTGGTCCGTGCACCTTTCCCAATTGGATGGTATTTATCTTTGTTAGCAATTGATCCCTCGGCCTTACCCGGGCCCGCTCCCCTCAGAAAAAAGTCCCGCCCTAGCGCCGCCCTGCCCCTTGGGTGCGCCGGATTCCGCCCTGCGTGGAAGGTGCGTGGTAACCTTTACCCCTATGCACCCCCTATCAACGTCCCAATCAGCACTGTTCTATTTGGTGAGCTGCCCCTATTCCAGCGCTTCCCAGCGCCCGCTGCTGCCGCCCGGCCCCAGCATTGGGCGCGACACTTTGGAGCTTCCCGGGATATTGCTTCGCAGCCACAGCCGCCGCGTTGGTCTTCCCGCGCCAACCCTGTTCCAGCTGCTCCCGCTGCCCCCGCCGCCTGCCCGCCATTTCTGCCGCTTCTGGATTGCGCGCGATATGTTGCACGTAAAATATTGCATAGCCTCTCTGCTTTTCCGGGGCGCACCATCGCCGCACGTGGCTGCCCGCGCTCTTTCGAACGGTCACGTGCCTCCCGGCTCTCCCCGCGTTTTTTAGACATGAAGACGCGAGCGTATAGCCAGGTTGCCTCCTTACACTCCTACGTTCATTTGTAAAGCAACCTCCTTGCATCTGACCACGAAATGACGATGCTGGCGCAGCGAAGTCCCTCTGCCCGGGGGCCCTGCCGTTTCCGTTGCCGTTCGCGAGACAATTACAATACTTGAGCTCAGAAATTGACACTCGGACTGCTGCGGAGGCTCAAGTCAAGATCCAGCTTTAAATACCTTCCATCAACCCTTGAATCATGTGTCCGTGTCCAAACTACTCTTCCACCATAATTTGAATGTATACATGAAGCACATTGTCTAGGAACCTGATAGATATTTTTATGCTGTATCACAGATTCTCTATAAATGATTCCAATCAATTTAATTCCCCCGAAACGTGTCTGGCAGACACACCACACCAAATGTCTAGTTCACCCAACTCGGCAATAAAAAGTACTGCTTGGGACTCTCTACTGCTCTCCGAGCTATAAAAATCATGATGATCGGTAGAAGCAACATTTCCTCGATATTTTGGAGCATTTTTGGTGCAAAACATTAAATTTGAAGATCGAGCGAAGAATATAGTCGAGCCCCGCCACTTGCTGTACTGGGTTTATGCTTTTGAGCAGCAATACTCGGTGCACATATTTGATGACCACTTTCTACTGCTAGAACTTGAATATTCTTGTGAAAGGTTCATTTGTCTGAGATGATCTACAATGCCACGCCTCCAATATACCAATTTTTGGACTTTCGCCGCCGCCGTTTTCTTCGTAACTGATAATTTGTTTTCGGATTGTTTCATTTCTTTTGGACCAATTGATTCGGGGAGTCAAATATAGATATATGCTAGTTTGAGTTAACACTCAAGGTGCTGGGGAGAATTCAACAAGTCCAACTTTTTCGTGTCTAGATCTAATCGGACATCTAATCTTATCAACGATACCTTTAATCGGATACCATGCGGGTTGCACGAGGCCACGGCACCCCCGGCATCTTCTTGGCAGGAAGAATGCTACTGCCATACTTCATGCCCCCAGTGACATTTCTGCTTCTTCTACCATGTCGGCCACCCGCAATGCAGGAGCATCGAGCCTCCCTCCCCCAGGACGCGCCTGCTCCACTTCAAAACTTCATCCCGATCAAAGTCAGACTGGCTTGCAACGTCACTCGTGGTTGCCAAGGCAGTTACTGCAGCCGCCGACTGCATCCCGTTTCCCTACGTCAAAGGTGTCTTTGGGACAGCTGTAACCATCTTAGAGACAGTTGAGGTTTGGCATTGGCTTTGTGGTGGAAGCTCATTGGCTAATCAGTGCTCACAGAAAGTGAAGAAGAATCGGGATGACCTCAAGGAACTTTGTGAAAATGTCATGGAAATCATCAGGGTTGTCCAGGTCCAACTTACCGCCCACAATGATACCATTGCTGTAAAGTTCAAGGGTTTGTGTGAGGATCTTGAGAGGTGAATGTCTTTCTCCATTCTGATTAAATGCTCTTACATGGATTTGCTTGTGTTCTGCAAGATGTTTTGAACACTGTGAAGCAATTACAAATGAAAAACCGAGGGCTGAACTGTCGGTTCAAGGAGGTTATGAAGCTGGGCAGTACTGCAGATGAAATTTCAAGATATCGGATGAGAATCCAAGAGTTGCGAATGAATTTCATGGTGAATAATTGGTTCTGTCATACCCAATATTATTTTTTGACCGACTCATCAGCTTGGAGCAACAATTGATATGAATATGAAATTTGACAAAGCTCTCTCAACAGCCACTCAGCCTAGTATGGTCTTGGTCTATGTAAACCACTCCACAGTTTGAATGATTTTTTTCCGTCTGTGTCAGATCCACCCGCATCCCCCTTGATCATGCAAACCATCACAAAGTGTCGTCCTCCCTCTCGTATATTTCATGGCAGACAAATTATACTGGATAAGATGCACAAGTTCTTCGAACAGGATTTGGGCCAACAGCACATCTTTTTGCTTCATGGCTTAGGTGGAGCAGGAAAGACACAGATTGCTCTGAAATTCATTCAGGAATCATCATCTCAGTAAGTTCAAATCTGAAATCAGATTTGATTCAACTGAATGTCCACATAGTTTCTCTGAGATCTTCTTCATTGACACTAGCACTCTCGAAACCATCAATACAGGTCTGAAGGATATTGCTGCAGCAAAAAATGCTGGAAGCACAGCACAGGATGCCCTGGAATGGCTCAGCACCCAGTCTGATGAATGGCTACTGCTATTTGACAATGCTGATGATCCCAAGATCAATCTTTCCTCAGTGTACCCATGGTAACATTCTAATCACCTCTTGAAATCCTGGACTTCAAGTCTATGCTGGATCCCAGGCACTGGTATCAGATATAGAAGAAAGTGATGCTGTTGAACTATTGCTCAAGAGTGCTGCCATGGCCACCACACCTGCCAACAGGGACATTGCAACTGAGATTGTGAAGGTTAGTTGGAACTGTTTGAGCCATGGTTGATTCGAACTTTCTCTTCTCAAGGAGCTGTGCTATCTCCCTCTGGCTATAATCCAAGCTGGGGCATTCATCTCGCAGTCAGGGGCATTTGACCGAAATTTGGAGCTCTATATGGACAATCGGGCCCGATTGCTGAGTGAAAAACCTGTGCAGTCTCATGATGAATATGCCTGGACAGTCTATACAACCTGGCAAATTAGCTTTGATCAGCTGAGCAAACTGGCAGCAACATTCTTGCAGCTTTGTTCATTCCTTCATCATGAGGGAATCTCTGAGGAAATATTTTCAAGAGCTTCTGCATATCATTTTCCCGCCTATTACCCATCCAAAGTAGAACTCAAGGAACCACTTGAATTCACTTGAGGTTACCCCCCTGGCCTACCCTTAGGGGTAGATAGTTACTCATAGTAAACTGTCCCATGGGGTGTTTTTTTGAGCCTATGTCCCTTTTGCGTGGGACGTCCCACTGCCTGGGCCAGGGATGTCCCGGCGCGCAAAAAATTGCCTATTTTGGCAAGAGTTCTTGGGGTTGGGACATCCCATTCGGCCGCAGGCCGAACGGAAAAATTGCCTATTTTGGCTCCAAAAGTTGCCTGATACAGCCTCAGTGGGACATCCCACTCACACAAAAAAAAAATGCTCCTGGATGCCTGCGGCCCTGCTACGTGTATGTATGTGTTAGCTAGTCCGGCAATGTTCCACGTTTACTGTGTGCGGGCTATGGTGGCTGTATGCATCTCTGAGCATCGAAAATAAATGCTGGCCTGATTTTATTGCCTGGCATGCACAATCAACCCCCCAGGTATCAAAAATAAATAAAATAAAACCAAAGAGTTGGTGGTTATCTCTGTATTGCCGAGATAAAAGACAATATAAACATACTGGTAAGTAGGCTCCTTGTGCAGCGCACACCGTCTCGACTTGGGGAGTGAGCATCGCTACCGTGCTTCGGCAGGACGGGCGGACACGGTGTTTAATGATTTTTCGATCGAAGGGTGATGGCGGCAGGCGAGGGAGGCATTTCAGCGACCAGCGGGCTTTAGATTGCATTATTGTCGTTGTTAGGTGCAGTGGGTTATGTGTGGTAGGTAGGTGAGTGAGAGATGGGGAACGACGCAAGGAATACTTGCTTTTATACTACTACGTCGAGCCCCAGCCACAATGGGTGGCCACACATTACCCAAAATGGCATTACCCAAAACCGGAACAATGGCCTCGCTTTGACGGCGCAATGCTAAGTCAGTAAAATATTCATTCAATTAGAGGGGAAGAGTAATAAAACCAATTCCAAATGTAGTCGTGCCAGGATGGACAAGCCAAAGTAATTGTGCGATCAATGTGCGATAAAAAAAAGGAGGTACAAAATCGGGGGAAAAACGTAATTGTGGAACAAGGGCGCTACAAAGAGAAACTAAAAAAGGGCACGAGAACCCCAGCCATAGAAGATGTCGGTCGGTACTGCGCGTGGAGGCGGGTTGGGTAGCGCCGTGTCTGCTTTGGCAGTGTTCACGAGGGTGTCGATGTCATCCTTCCAAATCCGACCTGGCGAGGCACGTAAGAAACATAAGAAACAGCGGAATAATAGGAAAAGACGTACGGTGGCACCAGTACGTCAGACGTCGCTCATCCACTTCGCCGTAGGTATTGGGGAGGTCGAACACGAACTTGAGCCGCTCCAAGGTTGGGTGCCATGGAGCGGCGCCGTCGATGCGATAGAACACGTACATGCGACGAACTATGAGCAACGGTCAGCTCAAGGGAAGACAGCATAAAAAAAGCGACGCACGCTTCTGATCGAACTTGACTCGGCGCTCATCGTCACCGCGATAGGGATTGACCACCGAGTACATGAAAGGCTCGCCTGCGACTTCAAAAGCCTCCCCAGGATCCCCGTGGGCGCGGTGCATGAGCTCATTATGGTGATCAAGGAGGTGGTGTTTGAGAAGTAGTACAGGGCCCACGCCGTTGTCGACCTCGAAGGGAGTACCGAAGTCGCACTCAAATGCGGCCTCTGTGGGGTGGTGTTAGTTCGGTAGCCCCGGACAGTTTGCAGCAGACGCACCGGCAGCAAAGTACGCCCGCAACTCGTCAGCGTGGTGGATATGCGACAAATGAACTATAGCCAAGGAATATTTTAGAACAGCGACGGCAAAGAAAAGACGCCAGAGTACGTACCAACGCTGCTCCGGTGCTCAACCAACGCGTCGTACGTCGCGTCTTTCTTAGCGAGCCATGCCGGAGTCGCATGCTCTGGCACAAACTTGCCGTACAGATCTTGATAATCCTCCTCTGAAGCGAAGCATCTCAGTCGCCGGCATACCAACGAAATAAATCAGACTCACCATCCCATCGAGCGACAGTTCGCTTCGATTTGTTGTTAGGAGACGCTACTGAATGAAACTTAGTAAAAACCTTGCCTCAAGGATGAAAGAACCTACAGGCCGCCTCGAGGGAAGCGTACACTTTGTCATTCATCACCAGGCGCGCGGCTTCTTCAGCGGCCAGGGACTCCTCGGCAGCCGCCCGAAGCTTGGCATTGGTGGTCCCTTGGCGCATCGAAATGGACGGAAGGAGGGTGTTGGGGAGTAGGGGCAAGGAGAGCCTGCGTATCGTCTTCTTGGTATTTCGAGTGGGCGCCATCAGCAACGAAGAGAAAGGATGCTTGCTTGCCTTCGGAAAGTCCCCCTCTTTTTAAACCACAGTGCATACTATCGGAGGCACATTGTGTCTCGTTTTGGTAGCCGCTCGATCGTGCTCGGGATATGGGTGGCCTTGCGCACTGGCACTTTGTTGCCCAGGTCAAATTCCCCTGCCATCTTTGTCACCAACCATTTCCTGCTTGCAGCGATACGCGGTTAATCGTTCAAGTGATGTATTTGATACAATGTAACTACAATGTACTCTACATGGACACAGGAAGCAAGAGGGAAATAGGCGCCGGTGACTGATGCAGCGCCACTTGATGTGACCACCGCCGGCACAACCTCGGCATCCCACACGGGCACGTGCTCCCATCGCGTCGCGTCGCGTCAAGCCGTTCAAGCAGAATGGAAACACAGAATACAAAGAATAATGAGTAGGTACAATTAATACATAAAAAAATTATCCTCCTGTGCGCTGCGATAAATGTCCGCCGTCTCTACCGCATCCAGTGTCCCAAAATCCTCCTCCTCGTGCCCACTGTCCTCCTCATCGTCCTCATCCGAGACGTAGTGCCTGTCCTCCCCTCGAGCGACTACGTGGGCGTCAACAATACAGGTCACCAGCTGCGCCGCTGACGGACCCCACGGGGGCAAACCCGCTTCCTCTACGCCGAGGTCTGGAAGGCTCTTCTGCCATGTCGCACACAAGCGAACCTGGTTATCGCGAAGTAACTGGAGTTGATATTTATCCTCCCCAAGCTCTGCAAGGAATTATCAGCTCGTTGTGCCATCTTCCTTTAAATGAAATAATAAAACACGCACCCGCACGCTCCAAAGCCGGATTTACGATAGCCCATTCCTCCGCGAACCACTCCTGCAACGCGCATCTCTCTTTCTTCAAGCGCGCGTCCTCCTCACCGCATCGATCCAGCTCCAGCATGGCTTTAATACCTGCCCATACC
Organism: Mycena latifolia; assembly: GCA_029289555.1. Classification (NCBI taxonomy): domain Eukaryota; kingdom Fungi; phylum Basidiomycota; class Agaricomycetes; order Agaricales; family Mycenaceae; genus Mycena; species Mycena latifolia. The sequence goes on along the minus strand of JARJLE010000043.1, from coordinate 243,676 downwards.
TGCTCGTCAGCTAACCAGGGTGGTAGCGCTGCGCCGTTGCCACCGGCATCGTCATCGTCTAGCCCTACATCCTGCCAGATTCCATCGTCGACATCCAGCTGCCATATACCTTTCGCAGGGATAGGCAACGGCGGGATGGCGCCTCAGGGTGCCTTGCCGTCCTTGACGAGCTTCGAAATCTGTGCACAAAGCTTATTGTAGTCGGCGTTCAGTTTGCTGATAGTTGGCTCGCGACGTTTAACGGCGGATTCAGTGTGAGAGTAAAGCTTTTGATCTACACAATGGTGAGTCTCTCGGTCGCTGGATTAACGATGCATTCTTACCGTTGACCAGCCATCGGAACGAATGTTCCACTTTGTCGAGCTCAAACTTTCTGGAGCGTAGGCGATCCCATAGGCGGCGTTTCAGGGCGCGGGCGTTCATCCTGAGACGCATATAGTCGCTATTAACCAAACCCCTCAGCGCCTGGCGCTCACTGACTCCCAACGCCCCTTCTTTCTGGCGTAGTTTAGCTTCAGCCTTGGTGAAGGCTTCGTTCGCTGAGTCGAACGCAACTTCGTGAAGTGGTGCGCTAGGATCCTCTTCCATGACCGCGTCGAGGTATGACTGGCGTAGCTTTTCGAGCTGGGTCTCTCGAGCTTTCAGCGCCCCATGCATAAGTATGACGGCATTAACCGCCTGCTGACCCTTGTTTTTCGAACGCCCTACAACGCCATTAAGTCATGTACATGCAGGGCAGTAGGATCGGCACGTACGCGGAAGTGGCTTTGTTTGCGTCTTCACCTGCAACGCCCACTGCGCGCGCAGCAGCGCAATGGGTTGCCCGCATTCCAACAGTACACCCTGCGCTTCGCTTCGCTTCTTCGCGCTGTGGTAATGACGCCGCCGGATCCATTCGCCCAGCCGCGTGAGGCTGGCTTCATCCGCGTGCTCGATTTGCATGTCGAGCGTATACAATCTATTATGGTACTAGACAGGGAAAGCATGTTAGACAGTGCGATTTGGAATTAAAACAGTGGAGGGCTTACGCCAGATATCCACAAGTTGGCAATCAAATGGCTGATCGAGTGCCAGAAGCGCTTGCATCCCTCGCCGTCCGAGAAGCCAAATCCTACGCGTTTGCGGGGATGGTACAGCAGCTAGCAAGGCCACTCATGCCCAAAAGCATGAAACACGGAGACCGCAAACACCAGGCGGTCCATGAAACGCGACAAGAACCCCCATTTCCGACAGCTCTGTTCGAAAGAGCACACCACGTCGTACAGAAGGCCGACTCTGATGTCTGGGGGGAGCTCCTGGAACAGCGTCTCCAGCAGCACGACGACATAGAACTGCTTCTCGCCCGTGGAGTGCATGTTAACCAGCCAAAGCACTCGATCATGGCGACAGAGCAGTCCCATGATCGCGGTGTCCTCAAAGAACCGTGTGCTCGCCTTCTCGTGTGTCTCGTCAGCGGCTTTGAACGATGCCTCGCATCCATCCATGACTGACCGCGGCAAACGCAGCAGGGGATGGTTGTATCCATCTTCCTCCTCTTCATCCAGTGCATCCACCATAGCTTTGTGGCGCTTGCCCCGCTGCTCGTGCGTCTGGCGAATACTGTCCACGTAGGCTTCTGTGTGGGTGGCATCATCTTCAGGAACGAAATGCGTTTTCGGATGGCTGCGCGGAGGATCGCGGCCAGCTTTCGCGTTCGCCCTCTTCTGCGTGAAGCAGGCGTCAATACAAGGAATGAAATCCACGCTGTAATTGGGTCTTAATCGAGGTGGCATATATATACATGAATGCGGTCACCTTAATGAATTGTCCCGCTTCAAGGCGCCGAAGCAGGCTGGGCATTGACGACGGAGATACTCGCTGGGGCGTGTGTGCGGTGGCGGCTCAGGAAATGGGAGTGGCACATCTGGTGTCTCCTCCCGCTCGCGCTTGCGTGGCTGGGGAACAGGCAACGAGGAGGCAGATCGAGCATCGCGTCTGCGCTGGGCTGGGCACCTGCGGGCGGCGGGAGTAGGCGAAGTCGGAGGCACAGGGGAGGAGGCCCCGGGAGGCGATGTGTCCCGCCGCGCAGGGGAGGAGCTGGTCTCGCGTTGGTTCGGATCCGGCGGCGCGCCTCGTGCGGGGACAGCTGGATCGCCTAAGTACCGCAGCCGCTCAACTTCAAGCATATTTCCATAGCGCTCCTTGGTTTCATTCCGCAGGTGGATGTACCACATGAGGCAGTTACTGAAGCGCCGACGAAGAGAGTTCTGCTCAAATCGCTCAGATGAAACAGATAGTGTTCATGACACGGGACGCACCTGATGTTGCAGTTGGAAACCCATACTACTGAGGCATCGTTCGAGTGTTGTTGTGAAGGCGGTGTTGTTGGGCGCGATTTGGAGGAATAGATTCTTGCAGAATTCCAAGACGCGCAGATCGACGGCCAGCGATGGTTGTATTGGCACGCAGGGGAAGGCGCCGCATTTCATAAGCTGGACGGCGGCCGGGGCGCACGGACATATGCGAAGTTGCACGTCCTCCACAGCTGGAAAGTCTCAGTCCACGAAGCTACCCTCTAAATGACAGAACATATAAGAAAAGCGGATGATTGCAATCTTGTGAACTTTGGCGGCAGCGCTGCAGGCACACCCGGTCGAGGTTCCTGTTGGTAAAGGAAGGTCCTCGCAATGTCATAGGGATTTTGTCTCGTCCAAGACCCGCACGAAGTGAGGGATAAGACTCGGGAGGACTTCCAGCTGCCAGCGGCGCCATTGAGCCGCCCGCTTCCGTTGATGCTGGGTGGGATCGGGGGGTGGAGTCCGCTCCAGTCCTACCATGTCTCGATCATCGTCCACATTGTGTACCGAATGGCTAGCGAATGCAGGATGGCACAAGAGTGGCGGTAGGCGTGGCTGAACGAGCGTGCGTCCGTTGGGTAGCAGGATATCAGGTCAGCTGCTGATGTGGGCTGGAATATTCGCCCGCGGATGAGGGACAGGGGGACCTGGCAAGACCCAGTAGTCGCGAGGTTGCTGGGCGGCGTGCCGTTCTTTCTTGGTGAGGCGGATGCCCCCTACCATGGTGTGTGCTGTACGCGGAGTGAGTTTTGATCGTAAAGAGTGCGATGCCAGTCACAGAACTTTGTTTGGTCACTCTACTCAAATCAGTATTGGCAGGGATCGTACAGCTCAGTACATTACGCATGTAAAAGGGAGTATAGTAAACGACGGTGTAGAACAACGGTATAGTATGTCGGTAAGTGCAGTAAATAAAGAAATCCGCGCGATTTTGACCGCGCGCCAAGCTCTTTGGACAGTTCCAGGGTCGGATCCATCTACTCGAGCGACCACAATACGTACGCTGTAGGTAGATTTCACTTTATTACACGTTGTATTGTACGGAGGCAATGTATGTACTTTACAAACACGACGCGTCTATATATGTGATGGTGGTCAGGAGCAAGAAAATAGGCACCCGGGCCAAATACTGCCATTGATGATGTGACCCCGGTCGGCAGAACCTCGGCATGTCGACACGGGCACGTGCCTGCGTCGCGACGCGCCTCAGACGCGTCTGTTGTCCTGATACGCGCACGGTGGTGCATTTGGCCACATTAAATGGTGTCGCTGAGTTAATGTCAAGTATTAATTACCACATTAAATTGATCTTATGAGTTTTCAGTAATCAAAAATTATTTCGCTGCATTTCGTGTCATTCATGGTACAGTAAATTACAGTGTTCGTAAATGAAGTAAAGATCGTCAAATTGACAAGTAAAATAGTGGATTAAAATGTAGTAGCCGGATATTCACCCGTGGCGCAGTACACCGCCTGGTTCAGCGAACAGCAAAGGCGCAGGACGTGGTAGAAATGAAGTGTATTGGAGCCCTCGACTTGGACGGCGACGAAATGTTCTCCATGGGCGTGTTCAACTTCTGGACGAGTTTTCCCGTACGACCCTACCGCATTCTCGCTGCCCTCGACATCGGCACCGATAATAACGACGCGTTCCGGGACCGTGATAATCGATGTGCTGTCGGCATTGTCGCGGAGCGGGCGGAGACAGTACGCGGGCACAGGCTCCTTCTTTTGCTGGAGGCCATCAGGCGGGCCAATGCGATAAACCGGCACCTTCTTCTCCTTGATGGACTTCACCGTGATCGGGTCATCCAGCATGAGCATGCCAATGTGGCCTTCCATACCGTCGAGGGCAGGAGTCGATTTGATTTTGTTCGTCCTGGGCATGCCCTTGACGCCTTGAATGAGGACGTTGACACGTTTTTTGGCGACCGCTGTTGAACACAACCACTCTCCCGAAGTCTCACTGGGAATGTGGTAACTTTCAAACAGAGTTCGTTCTGAAATAAACAATACGATGATTTCTCCTGGTCCTGATTGACTACGGACTTACGGTCGATACCCCATGCCGCATCTGCATCTTCTTCCATTTGTGGCGGGGTGGGAGCCCGGGGCGGCGGCGGTGGGGGGAGCACCATTGTCTCCGCGTAGAGGATCCTGTTCGGTAAGTAGATGGCTTGCGCCAGAGGCAGATGTGTCCTGCCGACAGTTTAGAGTGTTAAATAAGATATAACAAAGACGCACGTTTCATGGACCAGCTGTTCGATGGGGACAGTGAACTGTGTGTTGGTCATGCTCTCCCTGACGGTCACCATAATGCCCCGGGTGTCCCCTCCCGTATGCCGATGGACGTTCAACACCTGGCCCCCCAAACGCTCATGACGCGCAGTACTATCAAAATCCGCCTCCACCCTTCCTCTTTTCCCTTTGAACAAGCTCTTGACGTTCCGCTTCGTCAATCCTACGACTTTCACAGGAATGTTCTCAAACCGCTTACCTATGCTCTTCAGCGATTGTTGTTTTTCGTCAAGCGCTGCCTGAGCTGCGATGGGGACAGTCGGGTGAGGAACTGCGACGCGTCGGGTATAGTCGCCGACTTCAGGCGCTCGTTCAAGGTGGAAATCGAGATGCGCTACCCGGACTCGAAACTTGTCAAGTTAGTCCGAGGCACCAAAATCATGAAAGAATACATAAACTCACGGTCGCCAAACGTGGGACCGCCTCAACATCTGCACCATATACACCGGCCTCTGTCTGAGAGGAATTAATGAAGTGTTTGTTTTAAATACAAAAATAAAATAAAACCTACATCGAAAACATCGACCAGACCGCCCAAACGAAAAGACACGATAATACCTTGGCGAGACTTGTGCTCGCCGGCAGTGACAGTGACCGTGTCTCCGGTCTGGAAGGATCTCCGCACCTGCCATGCCTCGACGTCACACGTGGTCTTGTTGTCGAGGCTCCGGATAGTGACCCGCGGCGTGTCCAATGCAATGACCCACCCGAGAATGTGGGCATCGCTAGGGTGGTATTGGACGCGGGGCTGACAGCATGCCGCCTGACGAAGCAGGGTAGTACCCAGCGAGAGCGCTGCTTCGTGCTGTCGGAAGAGGCTTCGTACAGCGTCGCATCGAAGGAGGTGATCTTGATGATTGTAGTCGGTGTGGGGACGTGGTTTACCTGAATGTCGATATCGTCGCGCCATGAGAGGATCCAAGCATCATCTCCAGTCCTCGGGATTCCGGGTCGCGGGTCAATGTGCGACGGGAGATTTACCACTACCACCCGATCGCCGGCGACTGGGGGGGGCACCATTGCGGAAAATTGGCATACAAGCCCGCGAAGCTGAGGGGCGATCGAGCATTCAAATGGGAGGAGTTCTTGAGCGGTCGGCTGGACGGTCATGTACTTCTTTGTCAAAAGATACGGCCTCATTTTGGTGATGACTTCACAAGGATCCGTAGACCGCGGGTCCTCCGCCTCCTCCAGCTCCGCTACATAAGGAACGTTGGGGTCCCTCTGCACGGGTACGGATGGCGGGCGCTCTACCAGACATTCGGTCGGCAACAACACCAACGCCAGCTGGCCTTGGCATTTTTTGCCTTTGAGACGAATCCAGGTGCCGCTGCGGATGGGGAAGTTGATGAGCCCGTGGAGCTCAGGTAGCGCGCTGCATTGGAATGGTTGCAGCTCGTCGAGGGTGGAGTGGACTCGCCGGGAGTAGTGCGTCTTGAGCAGTGGCGGGTTGACATCGTTGACGACCTCGCAGGTGTCGAGGGCGGGATGGGGGGGGTAGTGTCGGACGACGCACTGCGTGTAGGAAACTGTTATGGCAAGGAGGCACTTGTATCGGCTCTTGTACTTGTTACGGAGGAAAAACCAAGTGCCCACAGGCAAAGCACCTTTGGGTGGCGGAGCTGGGACAGGGAAAACACTGCGCACCGCAGAGGATACGACGGACAGCAGGTGAGGCCCGGGGTGGGGAATCAGCTCGTGGTCTTCGTCGTCTGTGCTGTAGTCCTCGCGAATTTCGGGGTCGGCGTCACCGTCGGCGTCGTAGTCCCCGACAGCTGCGCGTTTGAAATAGGCCGCCACCTTTCCCAGACGGTCGACTTCTGCGTCCTCGCGCTGCACGACGGGCGGGAGCGCGGCATCCTCAGCGAGCGGGGCGTCATCAATGAAATCTGGGTATATTAGGAACATGCGCTTGCGCCGCAATAAAGGGTAAACACTCACCGAGGTCTGCGGAACCTATTTCATCCTCTTCGTCCTCGCCAGCATCGTCACTCTCCGAATCGGACGCCTGTAGATCCAAGAACTGCGCGGCGTCTGGCATGGTATCCGTGCGAGCTTTGCCCTTTGGGTCGAGGGGCACGGCGCTGTCGCTGGGGCGAAGACGCTTGTGGCTGGCCTGGCTATCGGGGGATGTTGGCCGGGAATGTGTCTTCTGTAGATAAAAACGTTAGACCTGTATAATATGAAAGCACCAGAGACCGTACATTTTGGGGCGCACCGTACATCGATGGGGTGGGGCCACGCGAGAACGACGCCGTCGATATTGGCGTGAAATTGCCGGGGTACGTGTAAGCAGGAGTCGGGTCGCGCGAGTCGCGCAAGAAAAGACGCTCGCCCTGCAGAATATGTCAAGCAAGTGATAATGTATGGGCGCAAGTAAAAACTTACACTGGAGGATGCTTGGGGCACGCCGTGCATTGATGGGGTGGGGCTGCGTGAGAACGACACTGTCGAGTTTGGCGTAAAATTGCCGGGGTACGTGTAAGCAGGAGTCGGGTCGCGCGAGTCGCGCAAGAAAAGACACTCGCCCTGCAGAATATGTCAAGTAAGTGATAATGTATAGGCACAAGTAAAAACTTACGGTGGAGAATGCTTGGGGCGCGCCGTGCATCGATGGGGTGGGGCCGCGTGAGAACAACGCCGTCGACATTGGCGTGAGATTGCCAGGGTGCGTGTAAGGAGTCGGGTCGCACGACTCAGGCAGGAAAAGAGGTGGGTCGGCGCGCTCGGATGTCGAAGACTGCACCAGCATGCCCGTACCCTCTGCCGGTGTGAGCAAGCCCGCCGGGATCAGATACCGCGCGTCCGCGACCAAACGGGACTGGTGCCCGCTGTAGATAGCTGGCATTTGGAAGTCGCGTTCGTCTTGCTGGCGGATCTGGCCTTCAGTGGTGTCCATGGCATCGTCGTCGTTGTCGCTGGGTTCGTCCTCCACAGCGTGGTCTACGGCGGCGTGGTCGTCAATGTACGGGTTACGGGATCTACGAAACGGCACATCAGCGCATCATTCATTATTTTTCCGCTTTATTTCACGCGCGGGGCTCAAAAAATGGCACAAAGAGAGCGCGCATAGGCGCACGGCACACTTCTTATTCATTTCTAACTATCTACTAACTACGATAGACGAGAACACCCGACTTACCTAGACATGGTGGGCGTTAGGAGCAAGATGGAAATGGTGGCTGTGCCAGATGTGCCCACTTGTTTGTGGTGACTCAGCCCGGAACCTGGGGCGAAGTCCCGGGTTTGGTCACGCCAAACATGGTGGCACGTGTGCACAGCCACCGCCCACCTCTTGATCCTGACCACCATGTGTCGGGATCATGTAGTGGAGGCGGGCGAGGGATGAGAAGAGGGCGGCAGGGAAGAATGGAGGGTACAATGGACATGTAATGTGTGATAATAACGAAAGAATTGGAGTGAAATGGAGAGAGAAAAGAGGGGCAGAACACAAAAGGACAAAGAGGCGGCGTATTCTAAAAATCGAAGTAAGTGATGACAGAACACCATACGATTGGAACGAAAACTCACCACACATCAGCGCTCACACTGGGAGTGTCGTATGAACCAAGTCAGCTATGAAAAAGGCGGCAGGAAAATCGAGTACGCGCGGGGCTTTATACCAAGATATACGGGGGACTCACAGCAGACTCAGGACGCGACGAACGCAAGGGGAGGGGGACGGTCATCCCTGAGCCAACAATCAGAGAGGGAAAGAAGAAGAGAGGATGGCTGCTCACCGCGCAAAGCCTGGCGGCTCCATGAGATTGAAACCTATGAGCAAATGGTAAGTACATGCGCTCGTGTATTGCAGAGGAATACTGACGCTGTGTCGCAACGTAGGGGGACGTCTACTGGCTTGTGAGTGGTGCGTTAATGTGGAAAAGGCAGACAGAGAGCTGACGGGGGAGGCTAGTGTACGTGGAAAATAACACGATGTCAGCACGGCGACACCGCGAGAAATCTATGATAAAAGCATGGTAAGTAAACGGCAACGCAAGGGATGAATGGCGTTCGACTGACCAATGAACAGGAAGGATGACGCCAGCGGGTGGAAGAAACGTTGAAGGAGAAATCTACGATAAATGCGTGGTAAGTCGAGTGACGCGAGGGATGAGAGGCGTACGACTGACCAATGAACAGGAAGGATGACGCCAGCGGGTGGAAGGAAGGGGAGAAATGTGTGGCCTGGAAGGTAAGCCGCGCACTCATACTTATAGCTGGGCGGCACTCACATTGTCCCAGCGACTATTGCCCGAGTGAACGACCAAAGCAATCACGCAAGCGTTGCGCTTACTCGATTGAGACGTGGGTGGCCATGGGTATTGTGACGCCCGTGGCCACCCGCCTCCAATCATGCCACCCAGGAGCAATGGTGCGGATTTCACCGCCCTCCTGGCAGCCAGATTGGACTTAACGCTTGAGGACTGCAGGAAACCACCTTTCCGCCATTCTCGCCTTGTCCCGCCATTTTCCGGTTGAGCCAGCAGCTCCCCAACCTAGCCATCTACCATCTACGCCTACATTTCCACATCGACTAAATCGACTAAATGGCGACCCGCACGACGAGATCCAACAAAAATGCCATCCTCGAGGGCGAATTACAGCCCAGCAAGGCGAGACCCCGACAAAAAACGAAGCCTCCTGCGCGCCGGGTACGTCTCCAGCCACTGAGGATCATGCCCAACTGATTCTCCCTAGGGTCCCGCCACTCAGATGCCTGAAGCCGAAGCAGCGCGCGCTGGTGCAAGCAAACAGACCAGAAGCCGGGCGAAACCAAGCGAAAAGCAGTCAACACAAAGGCCAGAGGTAAGGATCATTGCCGATGATAACGCCTGGAGGCTAAACCCAGACCACAGCAGCACGACGCGTCGCCGCACGCCTCAGTACCGCCCCCAGCATCCCCCCCTCGACCCCGCCCTCGCCCTGTCCGCAAGATGCGCAGCAAGGGCACCGGCAGACTGCCGGACGACGATCTAGCGACTGATCCCTTCAATCTGGGGTCTCGCCTTCAAAATCGTCGGCGGGCAGAAGAGGACGGCCTTGCCGACTTTCAGGATGTCACAACCAGCGCGTACGTTGAGATCGACGACAATGAAGACTACGACTTTCCTCCCCCGGTGAAGGAGGAGGAAACCGACATGGACGTATTTGGCGACTTCGCGTATCACGCCCTGTCCCCGCATCTGCGCCGCCATTCTACGGACGCCAGGTCATGAATGGATTCCCCTCCCCACCACACTCCTAGTGTGCACAGCCGCCCCCACTCTGCCGACACCCGTTCGGATGCCTCCCGCGCATCTTCACGCGGCCGCAGCCCCACCCCTCGTCAACCCCCGCTACGGACGCCGTCCCACGGTCGTAGCCGCACCGTCCGTTCGCCTTCACGTGTCCGTCGTTCTGGCAGCGCGGCGAGGTCCTTACGTGTCACTCCTCCATCTCGTACGGAGTCTGAGGCTCGCCTCCTTGAAACTCCTCGCCTCCGTCCCCGTCGCGGCAGCATGTCTTTGCCACCATCCTCCCCGCCGGCGCCACGAGACGAGTCTCCAGACTCGGCGAGCGACGATGATTACGCGAAGCAGCGGGCTGAAAAGCAGTGGACCTTAGTCAAGCGTGCTGAGCTTGGTTACCGTGACCCTCCGGGCTCAGAAGAGGAAGATGAAGAAGATCTCATCGACTTCAAGGAGGAGGTGGAAGCGAACAGATTGGAGGAGGAGGAGGAGCCAGCCAAGCCCAAACCCAAACCCAAACCCAAGGGCAGCACGCGCTCTGTGCGGGGGACGACGAAGAAGACCCAAGCCAATGTGAAGGGGCGGGCGCAGGCTCAGCGGAGGAAGGATAAGGGCAAGGGGAGGGAAAAGGCACGCGAGCGGGAGGAAGGAGCGGTGGGGGGCAGCGGGGGCGAGCCTTGCAGCAACAGCAGCAACAGCAAGAGCGACAACGGCAACGGCAATGCCACCGCCAGCGGCACCCGTCACAAGTCGGGCCCCATCCCCACTGCGATTCAAGAGAGTCTGGCCACCGCCTATGAAACATTTCTGGCAGAGGTCGACGCACTTGCACAAGAATGCGGCAAGGCTCCGAACACCTTACACCAGCTCGTCGGCAGCAAGATGAAGGGGGTGCGAAAGTCGAGCACCTGGAACGTGTGGCAGTCGTAGCATGCAGAAAAGTACCCCAAGCTGGAGGACAGTAAGTATCTCTGCAATATCGCCCGATTGGGTTTGCTGACAAATTATTTTCAGTGGACGTGAAGGAGTACAATAGACAAGCTTGTGCCAAGTTCAAAGAGGTGACAGGGCTCAGCGGCGGCAAGTTGAACGACCTCGACGCCGTCTTTGAGGCGCTCCCCGAACTACAGGTGTGGAACGATAACTTGATGGCGAACGCCACCGCCAAATGGCGCGACGAGGGCAAATTCAAATACAAAGTCAGGAAGGCTATGAAGCCCGTCGTTCGACAGGTGTGTGGGGGCTGTTTTGTTGTCGCCGGATGCCACTCACGCTGCATTCGTTTTAGGCTCGCCTAATCTCTCAGACGATGGGTGTCCACGTCTGGGGATACGTGATCGATACGAGTGGACAGGGGAGCCAGATGTGGGGAGCAACGACAGACTTCAAAACGTTGCAGACTCAATACGACGCTTCGCTGACCGAGGGGGTCCGGGAGTACGAGAATGCATTGGGGTACGTCCCAGAATCAGCGTCGGGTGATCAAAACTGACGCATGACATTTAGTGTCATCGGAATGCAGAGGCGGGCTCGTGACGCTGGCGAACCCGTGCTGGGCTTGCTTCTGCCGAAGGAGCTAGCAGCGAAGGATGGTGAGGGTGCGCGCGACTCAAACCGGCGAGTTTTTTCGAAGATTATGTCAACCCAGCTCGGTAGGTGGACTTAGCTGCTTTTATGACACAGCTAACACGATTCTCAGGGGCGGTGCTTACTGCCGCTGGCAACCCGCCCACAGATCCCACCAAAACCAAGATGGTGTGGGGACCGAAGTTCTTGGACTGGGCGTTCGCCAACCAATTCAAAATCGACAATTACCCCACCATCCTGGAAAACTGCGGTTGGATCATCGGGGGGTCCTTCGAACTCAAGAAGATCGGGCTTGCCCAGTACAAGGAGTTCATGCCGGCGCTGGAGAAAACGAGCCAGTCGAGGGACGACAACAACAACGACAACGGCGACAAGGGCATGCAGATTGTGCCTTGGGACGACGGTACGTATTCAGTGGCTAATTCCCGCCCCCGCTGCATGAACTCATCTATTTAAACAGAAGAAAAGGATCTCTCGGACGACGCCCAGCGCGAGATCGTGCTTGTTTCCACTGCCGACGGCAAGACGCTGAAGGCGGTGAGGGACAGCGCAGCATACAACACCTCTATAGCCAAGGCCCGTCTGCCACAGGCCACAAAGTCCAAGGGGCACGGGTCCCACTCCCGCCCCTCTCCTTCCCGCATGCGGTCTCCCCCTCCAGTTCCTGCGCAAAGCCGGCAGCAGCGGCTGTCGCGTTCTCCGTCACGCCACGCCGACTCCTCGCATCATCAGCCAGACTACCAGTCTTTGCGCCACGCCTGTCAAGATGACTACATGCCACCGCCACCTAGGGGATACATGCCACCGCCCTCGAAATATATCCGCTACAAAACCCGTGAAGCGTCGCCCCCGCCTCGCGCCTGGGAGAACAACTACCCCCGGTGGCCGGTGGCTGCATTGCCTCGCCCTTGCGCCCCTTCGTCTCAACACGCCTACAACCAGGACCCGCCTTCTCCTCCACCCCCCACCTACCTGCAACGTCCACCGTCTCCGCCCCGTGCCCGTTCTTCGCGGCACGGCTACCCACAGCGCCCACCGTCTCCTCCGCCCCGTGCTGGTTCTTCATGGCACGGCTACCTCCAGCGACCGCCGTCTCCTTCGCGTTCGCGAAGAGAATACTACCAGCCCCCTGCGTCTCCTCCCCGCTATGCCGGGTCTTCGCGCGCAGTGTCGGGGACTTCTGAGCGAGAACACCAGGGGCACGTGGCCCGTCCTCGTCAAGTCCCACGCTCGCAGGGCGAGCTGCAGCTCGAGGAGCGTCCACCGAAGAGACAGAGGACTCAGGAGCCCCGATCACGCGTCGCATCGCAATCGGGTGCTCTGGAGGCTCAGGGAGGACCGGAGCGTCCAGCCAAACGCAAACGAGTATCCGAGTCCGTGGAACCAAAGAAGGCCCTATACAAGTGCCGCTTTAACATCCCCAACGCGGTCACCAAGGTTGTCTATGCCACGGACTTCACCCCTGTGGCTGTTCCTACACGAGCAGATCGCTACACGCTAGTTGCGCAGACGGAAAACGGGTATAGGGTTCTGGAGAAGGGTTACACGCCAGTGTTGGCCTCGGAGGAAGATCGTGGGCGTTATCAGTCTGAGGTTCAGCTGCACGGACTTTTTGGTGTATAGATTACTTGTGGCTGGAGATGATAGTTCGTACTTACACATCGCGGACCCGTATGTTTTATGGTACTTATGTTTTATGACACTTTATGCGACTTTGCGACTTGTGTGCTTTTTGGTCGATGAAATTGCCTTTTTGGGCTCGTAGCGGTTGTTGTGCCTTGTTTGTATGTCACGCATTTCGGCATTCCACTACTTAACTCTTGGAGGTTTGGCCGTGAACATAGATATATTTGTGCTACCGGATGCAGCGGCTGCTTAGACACCTTTTTTGTATCATTGACGCGATAATTTCCTTTTTGAGCCGATATGGGTTGTTTGTTGTTATTTGTCTGGACCCATCACCTAAAGGTTGGATCAGAGTTCAATATATATATGACAGTGGGTAGGTTCATTGTACATAAATGAACAACAGTCTCTAGCTAGGAGAAAAGCAAAACAACTTAAAAATGGAGAATGGTCCCAGCGGGAATTGAATAAAATTCATCAATGTCATTCTTAAAAGCCACATTAATGTCTATTTATTTTGGACTTGCGCAATACATTTGAGTATGGGATGAACAACGGCTGCTGTCCAAATACGGAAGTCATGAGATGGGACATCCCATGCAAGCAAAAAAAAATTGAGTGGGAAGTCCCACGGAGAGGAACTGCCATGGGATGTCCCTGCCATCAGGATCTCAGCATACATCTGATGGCGGGACATCCCACAGGTGATGGTGGATGGAGTGGGAGGTCCCACATCAACGAGCAACAAGTGGGATGTCCCACAGCATTTCTGTGGGATGTCCCTGTTGTGACGAATGATGTGGGACATCCCACAGGGAAAGGCATGGGATGTCCCACCAACCGTGGGAGTCCCCACGGCGACTGGGACATCCCACGCATAGAATGTGGGACATCCCCCACAAGTGGGATGTCCCCCTTGTTTACATCACCTTAAAGACTGCCTGCGCAAGGCTGGCAGTAGGCATTTTTGTTGTTATTTGTAGTGGTGCAGCCATAGTTAGTTATCTGCCTGTGCTTGCTGCAAAATGGCAGTTTTTTTTTCGCGGTCTACATTGAGTGAGCTGTAAGCAGCGACATGTGCAACATGCATATTTCATACTTGAGATGTCGGTGAAAATGCATGTGAGCATTTTTGTTTCATTCTTGTCGACAAAGAGACAAGCTTATTCAACGATGCAGAGATACCCACCAACTTTTTGGTTTTATTTTATTTTATTTTTGATACCTGGCTGGCTGGGGGGTTGCTCACACCAGGAAATAAAATCACCTACGCCACCATTTACTTTTTCGTTTCATTTTATTTTATCTTGATACCTGGCTGGGGGTGGTTGCGCACACCAGGAAATAAAATCGCCCAGGCATGTGTTTCTTTTCGATGGCCAGAGAGGCATACAGCCACCATAGCCTGCACACAGTCAACGTGGAACATTGCTTGATCAACTAACACATACATACATGTACGTAGAAGTGCCCCAGGCATGCAGGAAACATTTTTTTTTTGTGCGAGTGGGAATTTTCCGTTCGGCCTGTGGCCGAATGGGATGTCCCAACCCCAAGAACTCTTGCCAAAATAGGCAATTTTTTGCGCGCCTGCGGCGCGCGGGACATCCCTGGCCCAGGCAGTGGGACATCCCACGCAAATGGGACATAGGCTCAAAAAAAACACCCCATGGGACAGTTTACTATGAGTAACTATCTACCCCTAAGGGTAGGCCAGGGGGTAACCTCAAGTGTTGAATTCCTATCACAATTGCTGGGACCTGCAGGTACCTGGGACTCTCTCCAGTTCATGAAGGTCACAAATGAGCTCAGAGCATATTCCTTAATCAACCTTTATTTGGAGAAAGACATATTTTCAATTCATCCCTTAGTACATAGCTGGAGTCAAAACACCCTCCCTGACCAACAATCTTATCTTTACTGGGCAGTGGCTATACTACGGATGGACCATCCAGATACCCTCAGTGCACTACACAATCTGGCAGGAACCTACTATTACCAGAATCAGTTTACACAGGCAGAGCAGCTTTTTCTTGAGCTCCTGGCAAAGCAGACAAATATCCTAGGTGATGATCATTCAGATACTTTGCACACTGCAGAATATCTGGCAGCCACACAACGAGCTATTGCCCATAGTGTGAAGTGAAGATCATTGAACCCAGCAGATCTTAACAAATTGGCCGCATTTGCATGGACTTCTACTTACATGTTTTATGTACATTTTTAGTTGATGTCATAAGTTACAACTGACCAGTAGGAATAAACGACCCCATTGGTACAGCCCCTCCATTTCGTTGATGAATACTTTACTCTTGCCCTATCCTGCTGCTCATCCCTGTAACAAGAATGATTCATTGGTGCAAGTACACGCCGCCGGAAGGATGAGAATTCCTGGATCTGCACAGACATTTGTGAGTGGTAGGGAGCCCAGTGAGTTGTGATGTATTGATGGGCCAGTGGTTTGGTTGCCTACAACGACTGATGCATGAGCGCAGAAGTGAGGAGCACACAGGTAACGTAGACGAAAATGACTGAGCGAGATGTCGCAGAGACGGGACATCGGACATAGAGATACTTACATGACCGCGCACGCACACCACATACAAAACCAATTCTTGAACTTGAACTTGAACTTGGGTTCTATTACGCTGTACCTGGCCGTGCGGCTATGCAGCGGTACTACTAGCTAAACTAGTGTTGGGTATGTGGTATGTAATGGTATCTTGGTGGTTTTTTGGAAGGCATTTTATACGTATAGGAAATGGAGAAAAAGAAAAGTAGCAAGCAGGCAGGGAAAAGGGAGGAGGGATGTAAGCGTAAGGAGTTGAGGTGGTGGCGTGCGTGTATAAAGATGGTATCATGAGTTGGGGAGAGATTTGAGAGGAATTATCCGACAATTTAAAGTAGATGAAGAAAGAGAGGAGACAAGAGATATCAAGAGGACTTATCTAAACCGACCAGAGAGCGTAACAAAGGCAATAACCGCTTTTAGAAGCTTCGGGTTGTTCAGGAGGGAGCGTACATCCACTGCACCGAGAATGCCGGCGTTGTAGGAGGCAGCTTGAAGCGGAGGTCGTAGGTGCTCATAGGTGGGACAGTGGAGGAGGTAGTGGTTACGTGTCTCCTTCGTAGCTCCGCAAGCATCACAGGCCGGAGATGGAGTGAGGCGACAACGGAAACGATGGGCGTTGAGCGTGGAGAAATCGGTCCGGAGCCGGCAGATCAGGGTGATATCAGCGCGCGCGGCAAAGGAGTTGTAGGGTGAGCGAAGGATTAGCGACGGTGGGGAATCATCAATTTCCCGGAGACCGCGGCCCGTTGACGAGACTTCCCACAACTTCTTCCACCATTCCAGCACCAGAAGGTCGACCTGGCGCTTGCAAGTCGTTAGGGAGAGGGGGACCGAGAGAGGCGCGGGAAGACGGGTAGCAGCTTTTGCAGCATCATCAGCGAACTCGTTGCCCGCAGTGCCAATGTGAGCCGGCGTCCACAAGTTGATGATACGCAGCGAAGGGAGGGTAGCCATGGCAGCGCGCACGATCTTGTCGTACAGGATAGCCCGAAATTGGCCTGCGCGCGCAGCGGTGGAGAGCACAGCCTTTAGACGCGCTTGGGAATCAGACACAATGAGGATCCGGTCTGCTCCGACGATCAACGCTCGCTCCGTGGCACGAAGAATTCCCTCGATCTCCCCTTCCGCAACTTGGCCCTCACCCAGCGGGATGAGGATCCTTATAATCACCACACCGTTCACGACCTGTACTGCTGCCCCGCCAGCCGAGCCCGCTAACAGAGAGCCATCAGTGAACCGCGTAGACTTGGTGTATTCGGCGTCGGCCAGGAATTCGTTCAACACCGTGACAGCGCTTTCCTTGGGTGGGATAATCGTCGTAACGGGGAGAGAGGAGGCCCATGGTGGTGCGTAGACAGGCAGGATTGACTCCATTCCGAGCGTGAGGTCAACGTGTCGGAAAATCTGCGGGTCCAGTGCATCAGATGTTACAGGGGAGACAGCCGTGGTCACTTGCCTGCCGCCAGGGGGCGGAGACAGACCCGGGGTATTGCACCCAGCGACTGTCCCCCCGCGCTTTCCACGGGCGCCGCTACCATCTTGGTCTGCGCGCGGTTCCGTCGTAACATTGATGGGGGGACTGGACTTCCGATTTCGAATGCGCATTCCGCGGGGCGGTATGTCTACAGGCCAGCGAACCGCGGGAAGTTGTTCGACAAAGTGTAATGCTGAGGCTCGATGTGAGTATTTCGGGGGGCGCAGGATCGCGTCTTGGAGCAGCGGAACAATCCCGTGGGACGGTGGCAGCGTGAGGTATTGGGCGAGTCGGCGAAGGAGCGAGCGTTCAAGGCGAAGGGGTGCTGGGAGAATAGCGGCTTCTTTCTCGAGGGCTGAGAGTGATGCTGTACGGTATCCTCCTGTAATGCACCTGGCAACACACTTGTTAACGCGTTCAAGGGGTTTTAGCGCGGGTGAGGGTAGGGGGAAAAAGCAGTTGACACCATAGTCTGCTCGGGGAAGAACCACGGAACGTGCAAGATCGCGCACCATGAGTGGCTTGAGACCCCACACGGCGTGGGTGAGTGCCATCGCCGCGTTAAGCGCCCTCGTTGCGGATGCCGCACATGCCTTGATGTGAGCCTCGCCCGTGAGCTTCGAGTCGAGTAGAACACCGATCCACTTGACGAGTTCTGAAGGCTGGATGGAGGCCCCGTCGAATGTGACGCTATACTCAGAGAGATCAGCGCGCCCGATGAAACCTATGATATATATATATACCAAATATTACTGATGTGAGTTCGGAGCCACGGGCGCGTTGTACGGGCGCCCGCATCCCGCGCCGCGAAATTCGGACTGGAGCATAAACAGCAGCTCAAATGCATATCCATATCACACACGCATAAGTGCGACGGAATGGTGCGTCCCGGGCAGCTGGTGGCGAGTTCGGAAAGCTATCTGCTCGGCCTGCGTTTTGGTGGTGAAACCGCCCGGCATCTCAAACTGCGATATCCTCTGCATCGGCGTGAATTCCGCAAGGCATAGGAAGAGACATATAGTGGAAAGAAGTTGGAGACCTTCGCCGTTCGAATTCACAGTGCAAAAATTACTATAGCGTGTCCGGAGATCGCCGTCAGGACTAGTATGTATCCTAAAGGTTAGATAGACTACTTAGATTTATGTGCCAGCTCCGCGCGCCGGCGGCGTTAATGTCCGCCACGATGGAGGGAGAATACGAGCATGCCCTCAGAAGGGAGGCCGCAATCCCAATTTGGAGGCTGACTCCGAGGTGACTGACGCAGAAAGAGTGCGGCTGCCGTCGACGGCGAACATGGACAAGACGGAGAATGTTGGACTGCCGCCCGGTGCCGTTGACCGATACGCCCGTTCCATCGGAGATTGAGACCTCGCATCAACGGCACGATGACGGCACGGTTACGGCACAGCTCCGCCGTCGAACACCGGTCTGCTAACATTATATTGTATACTTATGGGGGTTTCAAAGATCTGCGCAGCCTTTCGATGCTTCTCCAAAGCGTCGGTGAGTCCTAAGTTGGAGGCAACGACCGATGAGCCGGGAGCCGACGCTGCCGAATGTCAGATTTAGTCCGCGCCTTTGGAATTCAGCCCAACCTCACTCCAACTTGTTGGAATGTTCGAGCACCTTCTGCTGCTCGTGCTTACTCAGCCCAAAGTCTGCCCGAAGCTGCTGATTAATCGTATTCTGAGTAGTATATAAACTGTGTAATAGTTAGCAGTAACTTACTCGATTGCTTTAGAGCCTCCTTACCCAAAGCTCAGCAACCCGAGCGCGAACCCTCGATGATGCACTGATGTGCTTCGATCCGATATCGCCGATTTCCGCCAACACAACTTGCATATGAGAAACATTTAACCATCCTCCGATATCGATTCTACATCATGCAGGTTCGGATGGAGGCCGTCGCGGCCGCGCAAGCTTCCAAAGTTCGGAATCGGCATCTGAACGGCTCCATGTTCAAGTTCATACGGTGGTTGAGACAGGCTTCCCAAGATCTGGAACAAAGGAAAGATATCCACTAAGTATACTGCACAACCTGAGGCCCGAGGGCTGTAATTCCGAATCAAATCTACATGTGCTCCCCCAATCTACGAGCGGCGTTGATATTCTGCTGGAGAATAATTAATATTAGCTGATAGTAGCTGATTCAAGCCTGCTTGTGCCCGCATATTTTCAGCGTATTCTATTGGTATCCGACTTTCGAGGCACTTGTATTATAATTCGACTCACGGCATTGCATCTATCCCTCAATTGCCGAATCACCGCTGATGTCAATAAAAATCAGACTCTTCGCTGGTTCGATGCTCGACGGCGCACAGGCGCGGAGTCAGCCCGGTGTCCTTATATTTCCAATATATAATTACGTTTCACGCATCCAGGACTACGCTTCCCGAATATATGGTCGGCCCGGTGCATTGAATCCTCGGCCCTGATTTGAGTTGTAACTTCTCTCAGCTTTCTGCCAGATAACTGCCTCGTGGGCCCGGGGGACTGTGCAAGAGTTGAGCTCGCAGGAGAAGGTTGTTGACATCGCGGGAGGCGCTTAATGGGTAGCAAAGTCGGCAGGTACCGCACTGATGAAGTTCTGATGAGCTCCCGCTCGTGGAACCTGCGTGGGGGAGTCGCAAGGGAATGCCGCAGATATTTAGTTGCGGTACTCGGAGGCGAAACCACTGATGGAATGTTGATGACATGGAAAAACTGCGGGAAGTAATTCGCTGTAAATCAGCAGATGGATGACAAATGTATGACTGCCCTCCTTCGCCAACTTATAGGGCCCCGACCTGCCGAGTGAGGACCAGTATTGAATGTCTGGCGTCCGCGGAGTGTTCACGGTGCACCAAAGTTCGGCACGATCAGATCTAAATATTCATTTGCCGAAGACAAATGCCAGGAAAATACAAAGGCACCCAACTTTGTTCGCCGCTTGCGGTTGTTTAGTTTCAATGGTGCAGGCCGTGCAGCAAGCACTTCTCTCACCGCCCGTCATGCTCAAGCCCAAGTAGACGCCGCTGCCCAGCGTGCACGAAGAGGCCGAAGCCCTCCTCGCCGCCACCTCCGATGGTGAGACCCTCCCCGCTGCGTCCAGGCAACCCGCCGCCGCCCCGTCCCATTACCGTCATCCCGTCCTTCCCGCCCGCGTTGGACCCGCGCTTCGTGCAGAGAGCACGGCGAGGCGGGTCTTACGCTGTTTCTGTGGCACACTGCGCAGGATGCGCTCGAGTGCGCGTGGCGCGAGGGCGTGTGGCGCGATGCGACGCTCGCTGAGGCGGCGCTGGTACGTCCTCCGTACTCTGCTCTCCTTCCGCCCTCACGAATTCGTCCGCCCACGCAGATCATCACGCTGTATGAGTCCTCCGCGCACCGCACCGGCTCACGCGCGCGCTCGCGTTCCTTGGTGCTGGCGGGCAGGGGCTCACCGCAGCGGATGCGTGCGCGCCGATGTGTGCCACTGCGCGCGCCGCACCGCGCCTGTCGTCGACGTACGCCCCAGCGCCGAATGTGCGTGCCTCCCGCCGGGGAGCCCGCCGAGGGACCTGGATACGGTGGTTTCGAGTGCGCTGCCATGGGATACCGCGTGGGACGCGCCCGCAGAGGAGGTAAGGAGGGTGTGCTGGGGCGCGTCGCGACGAGCTGGCGCGCAACGTGTATGGTGCTCAGGTGTGCGGACGGCGTGGGGATGGCGAATGTGCGTTTTTTGTGCGTTTCTTTCTATATCCTCTTCCGTTGTTTAATCTGTGTTGTCCGTTGCAGTGCCTCCTGCTGTCCCCGAACCAAGTGTACGACTGCGCGCGGCGGTCGGACGGACGGTGCGCGCGACGAACGCGCTCTGGATGCTGTTCTGCCGGAGCATGCGCTTCGCGCACTTCTGCGGGAACGTCCGGGCGGCCAGCGCGCATGGGCGCCGCAGAGACGTGGCACGAGATGCCCACGAGTGCAATCTGTACACGGCGGGCGCGCATCCGTATCTGTGCCGCGGGAACGTGTCCAAGTATTTGCTTTACTTTTTTGCTCGCCGCGCAAGGCCTGCAGCGCGCAGATGAGCATCACCAAGATGCTACGGAGGTGCGCTTCCCTTCCGCCTGTCTGTAGCGTTTGTCTTTTATCTACGCCGCGGTATGTAGTCTGGCCAGGCCGGTAGGGCTGGAACATTATGATTAAATACACCCTGGGCCCGTAATGTACTGTAATCGTAATATAATTTTAAGGATTGACCACATATTTTATACTATGCGTAACATAATGTATTGTAACCGTATTTTAATCATATTTAATCATATTTAATGGATGGTGACACCCTGCAAGTAGATTTGGCGACCCATGGCAGTGCCAACCAGGATTTTGGCAGCTCAGGGTTGAAACTCATAAGGGCTGGCGCATTAGGTATTTCTAGATGTAATCACCAACAAACTATGTCTGAGGGCAGAATGACTGAAACAATATGTCTCAAGATTTTTGATGGATTGATCGTTCAGTGATGGGACATCACATCATGTTCATCAACGGGCGCAGAAAACTACCAAGGGCCCCTGTGAGAGAGGAATGCGTAATTTACAACTAATTCTACCTGAAAACACATCTCAAAGCACTTTGAAAACTCACAGTCAAGCCCTGGCCCAAGCCTAGGAATATCTCAAGCCCTTCCGAGAGGCGGCGGCTTTCTTTTTACCCATAAGGCCACCTCAACCGTCCTCTTTGAGAAGGCGAATCACAGACAGTGTGCTTGGGATTTGACTCATTCGGCTCCCCCTTGCTTAATATTATGATTAAATACAGGGCCCATATCGTAATGTAATTGTACCGTAATGTAATGTATCCACCATAATTTTAACAGCATAATATTACGAGGAGGAGATATTTAATTGTAATCCTAGGATTATAATAGATTATAATCGAATGTAACCGTAATCTTATCCAGCCTTACAGGCCGGTTATTCAATGAAGAGTGGAGAACGTGTTGGATTTATTTATTTTATTTCGTCCCACATCGTTCGACTCCCACATGGTGTCTGTCCAATGCAGGACGGAATGATTTTTTTTGTCATCTGGCCCATCCAGTACCCTCTCCAATCCACGGGTGACGCAGCGTACGTGGTTCTACCACCAGCTTGCCATGTCCATCTTCTATTCCTTCATCCATCGTGTAGGCAGGCAGGCGCTGACGCCGTGCATCGCATTCCGTTTGTAGAGGTCTGCGCCTGTGGGAGAACGACCCGTCGCTCGGCGCGGCGCGGTGTGCGACCTTCCGCGTCTCGCGCGAGGTGATGACCGCGCTGGGGCCCTGTCTGCGTGCGTGTCATCCCTTCCCCGTTCTTCCTTCTCCGTTTTTCCTCCTTCCTCACCTATGGCTATGGCTGCGCCCGAACTGATTCGCTGATGCACCCTTGGCGCAGCGATCCGGCTGTAGTGGACGGCGCTGCACAAGCGCCTCGCGACGCACTGCCGCCCCGCGGGCGTCGAGCCGCCGCTCGGGAACAGCGGGTACGCGCCCCGTCGGCACCCACGGGTCTTGACCGCCGTCTATTCTATCCAATTCTCTTGCCCTCCGCTCCCTTCCCTTCCATCTCGTCCGGACCTATCCTATCCGTCTCTGGCTCCGCATCCGCCTCCGCATCCGCATCGGTCTCCGTCATTATACTCCCCCCCTTCTAATCGGCGTCTTCGTAACAGCTTAAATCTGGCAGTGCCCTCCGCCGGCTGGTGGATCGTGTAATTGTTTCTTTCCCATTCTTGCTTGGAGACATCCGCGTGAGTTGGGTGAGTGCGGGGCTCATATTTGCCTTGCAGCGCTGCGCCTGTCTGTAACAATTTCTGTCACTGGTCTTTCCGTTCGGTCATGGCTGAATTTTTTGCTTTGGTTATATTCGGTTCGGGCATCTCGGGCATCTCGAACTTTTTCAACAAGTTGGGTCACTGGTCTATTTTATACCGGACTGCTCGGTGTGGTTGTACATTAGCGTATGAATTATGGTGCACTGCTCGCTTCGAGCAATTTCGATGTATTTTACTTGCCTCGAAGGAAGGTGGCCGCTTATATCATGGCGAACAGATTTCTGCTAAGAATAGTAGATTGAGTGGCTCTGATGAATTTCTCGAAATTCTCTTGTTTGATGACACTGATTCACTAATACACCCAGACGGATTGGGAGCGAGCGACGCCTTCAATTTGCGTCACACGTTGCCTCTAGATCCAATTGGACAGGAGCGGCTTCCATCGTGTGCGGGTCCAGTTCGGGTCAGGAGAAAATGACGCGGTGACGCGCCATTGACGCGCACTTTCCCACGGTTCATTCAGGCTACATTCTCCGGTTAAATTCAGTTCTGAGGACCTCCAATGCATTTTGAGCATTTGCATTATCATTAGGAAAGTGTTTGAAGCTTTTACTATAATGACAGGAGCTTAACTCGTAGTATACTTGGGCCCAAACTCAGGACTAACAGCAGTTGAGGGCTTGTTGGAGCTACTGGATGAGAAACATAGATTTCGGCAGATTTTCAGCATTATATACACTCAGTTCTGGTTGTACCCATGTCGCGTCAGGTGCGCGTCAATTCGCGTCACTGCCGCGTCAATGCGCGCCGATGCCGTGTCAGTGCGCGTCAGTGCTGCGTCAACACAGCCACCACCGCGTCAATGACACAGCCACAAGCGCGCATAACCATTGGAATGTGTATTCATTAATTGAGATCTTTCATGCTTCATCTTGGGTCCTTAGATGCACTCCACAACTGTGCTACTCCCTGGACCTCAATCTCTGTCTATTGTAACTCAAAACTCAGAAAGCCCAGTGAGATTCAATGGTTTCAATCTGAGATGAATGTGTTCAGTTCTGTTCCCTATCGCCCCTGTGGCTAGCTTATCTTGCTCCACTTTCAGGTTTATAATAGGCGAGCTTTGAATCCAGGCCACAAATTTAAAAACGTATGGGTTGTTCCTCGGACTTGAATTTCTGTGTAGTGCAGGATGAGGACGATTACGGAACATCACAATAATTATCCATGCGTGCAAGCCCAGATGAATAAATGATCCTGGTAGAGGTGGTGAGGTGGTGTTATATTATAGTGTCGGGTGTGTGGAATAACCCCAGGTTTAACACAGGTGGGGACAATGGCCAATACAAGAAGAATTCATGTTGACCAGGTGTGACCAGGTGTCCAAATGCAACAACCAATGCATGATTTGGAGCGGCCCACAGGATGATTAACCCCTAGTCTCTCAGTCTACCAAAGTTAATTGGTTGGCAGTCTGGTCATTGCCGTCCTTCCGACCCTCACATTCTTTGAACCGTTCCTCTGAGAGCATCCAAGCTTCGGGGTTGTGTCTATTTTTGGGACCTGCCAACCAAATTTTACAGCACCCTGCCTACGGCAGAATCAAACAAGGTTCAAGGTATATTGTGCGGCAATCTATGTATTGGGGCCCCAAGCAGTTCAAGGAAATTACGATGAATACAGTTTGAAGGAGTCTAGGAAATGGCCAACATTGGAAGGAAAACTTGCTGCATGTAGGAATGGCGGTCAGTCCTCTCCATGCCACGCAGAAGAGTGAACTGTACATCTCGGCAGTATTGAACTGAATTGAATTGGACCGTTCCTGTGCCAATATATTAAAACCTGATTCAGCCTGTGAAGTTTGCTTAGCTATAAGCATCTGGACCAGCACCCGGCAAGATTGAGTCTGGAGAGTCAAGACTCCTCACAATGGAGCAGCTTGGAGTTGAAGTTAAACTTGACTTGATGTTCCTGTACCGGACTCCAAGAATCATGCCTGTCTACTCTTCTATATGTATGCAAGCAGCGAGGGGCTTGGTGGGTTCACAGTGACGGTTTTATAAATGGCCCATAGTTTGCGACTATGAGGCCTGTTTCAGTGCTTAAAGATGGTCCTGGGCAGCTCATTGCCGAAGGAACTTGGGGGGTTCACATGCTGCAACGCACTTCACACTAGGGGCCTCGGGTAGTCAACCTGCTATGCAGAGAGAAAGCTGCACCCGGCCTCAAATTATTCAAGGCGAGAATTTATGAATTCAGGCTACAGTAAGACAATTAGTTCGATCAAGCGATAGACCCCTAGGTCACGGAGTTGAATGCTGATGAGGAGCTAGTGAAACAGGTGGGGGCCAACCTGCTTGCGTAGCAAACACTGAGGCGAACCACTCCACACCTGTACTACGTCATGTAGACCATGGCCGCCTCGAGTGCCACGAGATTCTTCTATTTCTCAAAAATCAAGATATCAGAAAATTAAGGCAGTGTCCACAGGGAATGAGGGAGAGTAGTGTCGATGGGCCCAGAGGTTGACAGCCTTAACAGCAACATCTCCAAGCTCATTTCCTGTCGTTCCGATACGCGCGGGTGTCCAGAGGCTGGTTAATGATGTGGATCGATGTTGAATTTCGTGGGAGGCCACCTAAAAATTAATGCATTGCTTGATCTCTCGTAGAATGGTGCAGTGCGGTCGAGGGGGATTCCTGTGGCATATCGGTACTGCAAACGCGTCGTCAGCACGGTTTGTATCCCCAGAATACACACCGGCATGGTTCACGATACACCCAAACACCGAGTTTGCGGGATGGATATATGTTGGAACACTACAGTATTTACCTTCAGAGAACTTAAGATCAGTGAGTACCTTCAGTTAACCTTCAGGGTGGTGACCTGGGGACAGTGCATGCAGTATAAACAAGAACCTTGTTAGCTAGTTCAACTTAGTTCACAGTTTTATCATTGAGGACGACTGTCTTCTCAATCGACTTGGCATAAAAGTCTCAGTGACGAGACTAGTTCATACCGGGGGCAAAGACTGACACACATGACCATCAGGTGCGACCTAGGCATGTGCTGCACACCTGGTCACACAGCCGACAAAGGTACCTGCATTAGACAAAGGCAGGCTTTGACCGTCCCTCTGCCAGGACAAAGCTCGTGTTTGTCTTATGTAAGTGTCTTTGTCAACCTGCGCACCACATGCGTAGGTCGCACCTGAAAGTTAGGTGCGTCAGTCTTTGCCCCTAGTGTCAAAGTGACCAAAATTTGTGTTTGGATTTTTTGTACTGAGATGATATATTGGCGCCTTAAAACCTTGCTCGCACTCAAATCTGGCTCGAATTAATTAGAGGCGGCGCGCCGATGTGCGTCAATGACACAGCCACTGCCGCATTACAGCCGCGTCACAACCGCGTCAGTGCGCATCAGTGCGCGCCGCTGCCACGTCATTTTTACCAGACCCATCCAGTTCATGGAACCCCGACCAATCAGGTTCGAGGTCTGCGGACTCTGAATCAATGTATTCAATCCCAGGTGCAAACAGCTTACCTTCCCCATACCCCTCTAACGCCTCCGGATCCGGGATCAGCAACAGCGGGAGGCTGAAAGCCTCAGCTACTGTCGTGCTGGTCGGATCGAATCCTTGATTCCTCTGGGCACTTCTTACCGGGTCGTAGTGATGAGGCAGCCACGAGTCGAGTCCACATATCCCTCTCACCGCATCTTAATCCTCAGTGCTCCACGGGGGGTCTGGTAAAAATGAGGGGGCGGTGGCTGTGCAATTGACGCGCAGCGGCGCGCCGCCAATAGCTCACCATCCAACGCTCCTTCAAGCCCATTTTGAGTGCGAGCAATCTTTTTACGCCCCAATACATTGTCTGAGCATAAAAAATTCGTCACCTTACAGCTCTTTGCGGAACTTAGGGCGCGGCCCATTTTTTATTAAAATTTGATGTTTTCACGAGATTGGCTGTTGTGAGTTCAATTCGGGCCCGTTCCTCTTGAAAGTAGGACCGATCGATTCCGACTTCAATTCCGGAGGGCTCTGAACCTCAGAATCGTGCGGATGCGTGGGAATTTCCTTTTTCAGAAAATTTCGAGGTGTCCACGCAGAACAGCCATAGTATCAGCCACACTCATCCAATTGACCTAGATTTTGGATATGATATACTCACATAGGTCCCCGGGAGCCCCGAACCCTTTGATGGCGAATATACCTCCTGATTAAAATTTGGTGAAGGCTCCAATTGCGATTAATTTCCTACTCTACACTAAATGTGGACTGTGTCCGGGAAAGCTGATCTGAGCTCACGGAGCCCTCATACATACATCCGAGTGTAACATATCCAAAATTCAGGTTAATAGGATGATTCTTGCTAATACCACAGCTGTTCTGCGTGGACACCTCGAGATTTGCCGAAAAAGGAAATTCACACGCATCCGCACGATTGTGGGGTCCAGAGCCCTCCGGAATTGAAGTGGGAATCGATCGGTCCTACTTTCAAGAGAAACGGGCCAGAATTAAGCTCACAGCAGCTGATCTCGTGAAAACATCAAATTTTAATTAAAAATAGGCCGCGCCCTAAGTTCCGCAAAGAGCTGTAACTAAACAACGATGGTTCTTACTTGTTTGAACTCTTGGCGGTCTTCGCTCGGTCAACAGAACACAATGAACAAATTTATCTGATGCCCCTGAGTTCCCCAGTGGTAATTCATGTTGTTCTCCAACATATATCCTTCCCAGTGCGTAGCAAACCAGGAGCTCGGCCCCTTCTCCGTGGTTGAGGTTCAATGGGAGGCGATCGAGATTCTGGACAGAACTTTAAACCCTGGACTACTGTTGGACCCTGCTCCTCAACCAGTTGAACTGAGGAAGATGCCACACTCGAATATTATCGAGGAGAGGACAGGGATATGTACGAAACTCGAATATTACCCAGTCTTGTTTGCTAAACCTATAAGTCACACATATATATATCTTTCCGCGTAGCCAGTGTATCTTTAATCGGGACTCCAGGACCCTGATAGAATTGGGATGAGAATGACCTGCATGTGCAAAGTCGGCAGGACATGCACTCAAGAAATTCAACCAGTTGTGAGTTCATGATGACTAACCCAGATATTCACATGATGTTCTATTTCACTCATTCAGCATCCTCATATCAAAGCCAAGATTGGGGTGAGATGCCCTAAGGCAAGGCATAAATGCAGAGGGGGAGAGACACTGAAAAGGGGTGGCAGTTCAGGCCTGAGACATCTGCAGTTTCAGTGCTATGCTCTGACTTGGGGAGCACGCCACTACTGTGTCAGTGCACGCTGAGGCGCGCAGCCTGTAAGTCAATGCACACTCCCTGCATGCTAATTCGAGTTCGAGTATGCCAGCTTTTCAGAGATGCATATTGGAAACAGATCCGAAGCCTTGGAACAACTGGAATTTCAACTTTCTGAAGCCAGATATCTGAGTTCGTAGTCCACAAGCCATGCCTTCACTCTCTCGTAAGTTGTATATGTAGCTGGATGTATATAAAGAGACCGAGACTTTTATCAAACTAACAATTTTGGCTCGCCAAGTTGGCCGAATACAAGCTGGGTCCGGGAACCGCTGCCCAGGCTTGAGCCGGTGCAAAGCAATATGTTCAACAAGTTCCGCGGTGATAAGGTGTGCATTCAAGCACGCATGAAAATTACGATTTTCGCGATTTTCAACTTACCATTTACTGCCCGAGTGAGATTGAACCAAGGGTACACATTCTGCCCGGAATGGTGTACTACACTGCAGGAGCCGTAAAGCTGGCATAAACACGTGCTTCCAAATTTACATGATGGCCCTTGACGGGGTCTGAGTTGAGATTGGAGCCTTGCCAGGCACCCCACTAACACGAGCGTTGGTTAATACCTCGCCAGTGAAGTGTGCTTGAGGTGAACAAGGGAGTAGGAAATATTAAAGTCTAACAAGAAACAAGAAGTGCGCCAGCATTGGTTGATCCAGGACCATTGAATATGAACAATGAACTTTGATAACCAGAGATAAGATTAGAGAAGAGCAGCCAACTGGGCTTCGGCCGAAGTTCTACTGAAACAGTTCGGACATGCCAATGAATGGCGTGTGAATGGACGGGGAACTCTGCCCGAATTTACACACGGAACGCTACTGCTTTTATACTGCTACAGGATTAAATGGGGTATTTGTGGTTCTCTCAGTCAGCAGCACAGCCCACATCAGTCTGGGCTTGCCGATTCGGTGGTTTCTACACCTGTTTTGGAAGTACGGGGCCCTATTCGGAGTTATATTCGGACCCGCGCGGCATTATTCGCTTATAGGGTAGTACACTCTCCCCCCCCCGATTGTGGGTTCTTGAGTAGACTCGAGACTGAAATAAAAGCGGATTGAATTAATTTTGGATTGAGATAACCTGAGTGCCCCGACTCTGAATAACTGAACTGCCTAAGTGCTTGCCGATTGGCTTGTAGCCTGCAGTATCTAGTATCAGTCTCGCACTCCTTGATCCCTTGAAGCTGAAAGCTCAGGACTTGGTTTTAGCCAGCATCTCCCAATTGTATTCATCCTTATGGTTAAATTCCTTGAAGCTGTAAGCTCGGAACAGACTTATTTCCTTGAAGCTATATGCTCGGAACAGACTTATTTCCTGGAAGCTGTAAGCTCGGAATAGTCACCCCATCTTTGCCAGATGGCTCCGCTGCATTTCTGTGCTCAAACCCCTAGAATTGATAGAGCATAGCTTCTGCGTTCACAGATACTTTGAATTTGAACCCGAGATCTCTTGAAGGGTGATACATACCCTACATCCCCGAACACACACACACGAAGTATTTGAGATTGGTTGTGAATAAGATTGTATTAGATTTTGATGTTAGTTGAGTTATCTCGCTACCCTTCGATATCTAGTCCGATTTGATTTCACGGCTGCACTCAGGTGCACCGTTTCAGCGGGAGCCGGAGGAAAAGAACTACTATGCTTGAAGCATATATCAAAGCTTGAAGAAATGTACAATTACAAGCCCACACGTTCCCTGGCCCTGGAGGACGTTTTCCAGGGAGACTGCAGACGATCTCGATATAGACTAACTAGTAAATGACTCATGTTGAATATACCAATGTGCCACAAAGCTGAAGTCTTGCAATGCTATTCTGCTGCGAGTCTGACACTATGGAACCCGAACGAACTCGGAAGTTGAACATAACACCATCATATTCTTCTCGGATCACTCAACAAAATTGGGAGTGGGAAACACCGTAGAAATTCCAACAAAGTTGGGAAGGCAAGGATTATATTCCAGTTCTGAATGGACAACTTTCTTCATAGACTCACAATCTGGTTTCCCACATTGAGTGCTAGTTGATCGGCCTTCTACATGCAAGTCCAATGTAGGAGAAAATGACTAGACATGTATCGGACTTGTCTAGACCTGTTTGTTCTAACTCAATTTCCAGTTTAATGCTGGGTGAATTGCAGAGCAAACAATTCTGAAGGAGGCCGACACCAACTCTACGTAGATCCCCGTACCTTCCCTATTTAACGCTGCGTGACGTATTCAGTGTTTCACCACAAGTTTATTCAACATGGACTTGTATAATGGACAATCCTAGCTAAACGTCACAATGATTAAGGTTCTCCTATTTTGTGCGTGATAGTTTCTGCTTAGTCCTCAGAAACCGAATCTTGAACATATGAGTTTACGTGAGATAAACACTGGAAGATTCTCACTTCACAAAGACTGTGCACAGTTTAACAGTACACCTAAGACTACCATCCTGGAATGACCTTGCCATATACAGAGGCATCCAAATCAATGCTATAGCCATGGTCACTGTAAGTTAACCACATTCCCCTCAGTGAGGTTGACTCGGAATCTCGCACTGTCCCGGCGAGTCTGAATTGCAATATGTTGAGGTGTAGAGCATCTAGAACACAACACTGTCCATATATCACGAAATCTCCTCAATTTTTGACCCAATGAAATGAATATACATGTGAGGGTATAGTGGTGGCTGTGTTGACGCGGCACTGACGCGGCAGTGGCGCGCATTGACGCAGACCCGATGTGGAATGTGTGTATTGTTCTAACTCGGTGGGACTAACAATTAACAGCCTTGGAACATTATATCTTATCCCCACAGTCCTTTGCAAGGCACAATTCGCGATTGAACCAAAGTAGCTTCCGTAACAGCCCAAGTTCACTACAAAATATCATTATCACGATGTATTTAACTGTCTTCATGACGTTTGAGAGGCTCCCAACCCGTTGGGATCTTCGAGGAATGATCTTAGATGACCCATGATGATAAAATGTATGCTGGGCATAGCATGGGAAATGACGCGTCAATGGCGCATCAGTGCCGCGTCAACGGCGTGTCACTGCGTCAATTTCTCCTGACCCCTCCATGGGGGACCCTTCCCGTTTCCACACCATTCGTGTCTGCGGGCGGCTGTACCTCCGCCTTGCACGCCTTCGCCTCCTGGGTACACCTCCCGCTCCTGTATGTGCGGCTGTACCTCGCGCCACCTATCTCGCTCTATGGCGCGCCTGCCTGCCCCTCGCACGCTGCTGTCCGGCGGCACCCAGTACCTCGTATCCGGGCCTTCACCGCCTGCCTCACGCGGCGGGCCAACAACATGCGACTTCACCCGGGGAGGAGCACACTGATGCGGGGCTCGCTGGGCGTGTGCATCGACTCGGACATGCGGCGCTCCTTGGGGGGTTGGAACTGGAGCACCATTGCGTCGATATCAGCCCCCCGCTTTGAATGGGGGTGCCGGTGGGAGAAGCGGCGCTGGCCTGTCTTGAGCCATCTCGTTCACAGCCACTAAGCGGCCGGAAACAACGAGAAGCAATCTGCAGGCCCAGGAGAGTAATGACAAGAAGAATGGGAGTGGAACTCGGCCACTCCCAGGATAAATTAACTCATTACACCCAGAATCCCTTATCCAAAGACAGAACGCACCACCCCCAGCTTGCTGCCGTTCACATTGGACCCTTCAACACAATATCACCAGGCTTCAATTTTGGCCCTGAACTCAGAATAATAGTTTGCTTGACCCAAGTATCCAAATCGGGCAATCTACAGCCATAATCCTGAACAGGTCACAAACCACCAGAACTCGCCAAGGCCAAAGCTTATTGTCTTCACTGCAGTAACTGGGGACAATAGAAACTGCGGAAAATCAATTGGATGCTGCGGAATTGAACAATAGTACTGTCAAGCTTATTGTCTTCCGTCTTGGAGCCTTATTGTCTTTTTTATTCTATATTACTCATTCGCTGATGCCAAGCTTATTTTCACTTGTATATAAACCCCCCCATTTTACTACTTACAAATAGACGAGAGTCCCCTCTACGTTTCATCATTACTCTCCCCTACCACCTATATTATCGACCACACAATCTCACTATCTGACTTGACCTCACTACTGAGTGACCGTACAGTCTTGCTTGAATTATTGCTTTTCATCCTCTGGTAAAGATCGAAACCGCCGAATCAGTATATTTCCTCAGTAAACTAACTCACTTTCCTATTTTCCAGGTTACCTTGTCCTGTGCGGAAGTTCGGCGGAAGCATACACCCAGCGTATATGTTCCTCAGAAACCGAATCCACTCCCAAAAGACTTGGGTATTCTTGATTTTTCGGAACGAGACTTGTCTAGCACTATAGAAGGAGCTATTTTGATTCTAGACCCACTCAATCACGTATTGTGATTAACGATACATCTTATCGATACGTGATAGTATTTTTATACGCCGTCACAGTGATTGTCTATTTGGAGAAAGAAGACAGTATTCATTATTTTTTTTAGGGAACCACACCTCATCATGACCATTGCTTCCCAGCTTTATTCCAGGGTCAATTCTTTTCTTGGATTTTCTTCCTGCGTGCGTGGTTTTATAGCCAGAATTTTCGAGGTGATACAATGTACGGTAGCCCAGGAGTATATCATTGTTGCGCTTCGGCCATCTCGGGGATGTTCAATCTTCAGCATAGGCATATGGCTCCCTCCAGATGCAGTTACTTGGGAATACCAATACCCGTAGACTTGAGGTCTGAGCTCATCGTCAGCACATGTATGCAGCTAAGAAAACCTGCACTTGCCATTCTGTGTATTCTGGATACATTCGAATCTCCAGTTATTGGTCCCCTTATTGTTTGTGGATTTTGTAACTGCTTAAAGTTGGATGTGTTAATTTGCTTGGGCCAGGAAAATTTGGGGGAGGAAACAACAAGTGATTGTCTTACTGAACTTCTCTCACCCAGGTTTGGGGGTCATCAGAGCCTCTTTCCGCCGGCCGGGACGCATCGGGAATATCCTGCCATCAGACCGCATCAGAATCTGTGTCCGGTTCCTGTGCGGCGTTGGTTTTGATGCAACTTCGAACCATCAGTCACATATTTGATGGGGGATTGTTGTGATATCGACTCCCATTCTTGATGGCTCGGGTCCCATCCTCTCTGCCATCAAGGATGGGACTCGAACCCTGATGATGGGAGTGGCCGAGTTCCACTCCCATTCATCTAGTATAAACTCGACCCAGGGGATGGGTACACGATCCACGTCCCACACATATTTTTGTCGTTGCTTCATATCAATGAGACACTGTTTCCAGAGACCACAAGCGATGTCCGGGGAGCAAGGAAGAACCATGGCCTTATACGCTTCGGCGTCGTCTAGAGTGCGAATTCAGCACATCCGAAAACAGGGAAGTAGGGTGCGATGTACGCTGAGTATACAGTCAATACAAAAGATCAGAGAAGTCTAAACTTTCCGCAGTCTATATTTGGATAATTGCAGTGCTTACCTGCATCACAGGAGGGGCTCCCGGTACAGCGAGGTTTGTTGGTGGTTCGATCTACGTAGATCAGTTAGGGCAAGTGGAGCAAGAGAATTGGATCCACAGAAGAAAGACTCGGAATGCGTGAAGGAACTTACACATGTTGCAGCCAACGGCAGAGAGTAGGGAATTGGGGAGGCAACAGAACGGGAAGCGATGGAAAGGGAAGCATGAGACCATCTCAAGTAATGGCCATAGTTTCGGTGCCCTGTGTGTGGGCATCACGAAATAGGAGCGCCCTGGAGGCACCAGGGTTCGGGGGTTCGTGGAAGAAGGGTGAGGGATCACGGTGGCTGAGTGCAACACGGTGTGAGGGCTGGATACGCTGTGTGTATGCCCTCGTGCATCACACCAGTTGTTGCCGATATGACGAAGAAGACCTCGAGTGGGAAACCCTTCCCAAACTCGGCTGATTTGGAACCCCAATTTGGACACCCTTGCCAAATCACCTGGTTTGGAGCCATGCACATCGCCACATGCACTCTTCATGCACTATGCACCCTTGTCAGCCATGCATATCAACATTCTACACCAGCTCCAGCCACTCAGACCACTACAGACCAAACATACACTCGAGTAGGAGTTACCTTCTCCAAATTGGGTGGCTTGTCTCATTCTGGGTCTGGCACTCGATGGATTCTGTGCACCATTTCGGGTCACACTCACCAAACACTTACCAGATATTGTTGAAACAGGAGAATATGCACAGGATAGGTTTCAAGGAATGAAAGATGAAACCTGAGTGTAAAACAGTATAAATACCAGCCTTGTAGCCACTGTAGAGCATCTCAAATCACCCCTCTTGAGCAGTTCGCAGCTCTAGAGCATCTCCTTTCCCACTCCCAACAACTGCATACACTTCCAATCTCCCTCACTCCCCCCTAGAGGATGAACAGGAGTGTCTTTGCAGGCTACCATTTTGCACCGCTCAGACATCGCAACTCCCACAACTGCTCATCTCCGGCAGCTTGTTTGCACTGCTGTTGTGGAGCGCTGCAAGCGTAGAGTCAAGGGTCACGTGGGGATTGTGCATTAAGGAGCTGTAGGACTGGTTCAAGCACATGCAATCATTAAGGGGGGGGGGGAATTAAGATTTGCTGGGACATGATGGGTCGAGGGTGAGCACTGCTTTATCTGATCAGAGGCTGGGCGATGCCGGCTGGGTTGATGTCATTGGAGCCACTTGCCTATTAAAGTTGCAAACAAGAGTTCTTTCGCCACTACTGACTACGCTGTAGTCTTCTCGTGTTCACTTCTATTTATAATTTTCTCATTCCCACTCCTGTATATAGAATCTTCAAGCTTGTTTCGGAATCATCGTCTGAAGTCCACAAGGCCACAGAGATTGGGAGGGCATCATGACATAATGCCAAGATAGCATGCACTTGGCGGGGACCATAGCACGGGCACAGAGATGATTGCCGATGTCCACGAACGATGGACTGAGGGGTATACAAATGGGGTGAGACAGTGATGACTGACTGGTCTAAGCAAGCACTCCCCAGCCAGCACAGTCATCAATTCAGGAACGAGACTCAACTGCACAGGTGACACTAACACCGATCCGACCCATAGTCGGGCGCTAAGGGAGAGCCATGGTGGTGGGATGCCACGGACGACATATCTCACATCTGGATTGATGCAACCTGCGACAGTCCATCCTAATGTTCGACATCCCGCATATAATGGGATTGGGTGCCAGAAGATGAGTGAATCCCTGGCTACGTTCGGGCAATGCAGAGTGACGAAGTCAATCGTGGATGTTCCCTTGATCCCTAGACTGGCTTGCTCGGAGTCTAGTCCAGGGAATACAAACCCGGAAGAAATTCCCATGGATCTGTGTGAATCACGATGAAAGTGGCTTCTTTGACGCACCCAGTCATCTGGCCACTGGATTGAATGATAGCATCACCATCGTGTCCCCAGAGATGAGCTTTGAAATACACGCAATACTCAGCAATCCACTGGATAATTTTGTGAGTACCAGCTTCCGAAAGCCAGGGAAATGCAAGATGGCACTCCTTAGATTCCGGATCAAGTGATTATCATTGATGCCGACTGATGCAAAAATGGGCCAACCATTGAACTGCAGCAATATTCGGATAGCAACACATCGGAGAGATACAACTGAAATAGACCATGGCATAATTCTGGGAATAGGACACAGGCTATGCACACTCATGACATTATCATGGCGTTGAACGTGAACTACTTGATTGACATGATATATGTCAAGGACACTGCCTCACCATGGTCACATATAAGAACCCCATCTCTCGGGTTCTAACTCCACCATTACCAAGATGTCTCCCCAACCCACTGTTGCAGAGATACGCCTGAATAACACCATCACTTGTTTGGTCCCAATTATTACACTCCTCAACGAACTCAGTGATGCATTTGGTACCCCTTTTGTGCCGGCCATTTCGAACACCACTCTCTCCTTGATTACTGCAGTGCAGGTAAGATATGTCCATTACAGTTGGCCGTCAGTGCTCATATGGCATAGAATGTCAAGAAGAATAAGGAAGAGTGTATTAAGCTCCTGGAAAATGTTTACCCACTGCTTTGTGCTATTATCAATCTCCATATCAAGTCTGAAACCAAGGGGAATCTTCCTCCACCAACTTTGAACTGTGTTAGGAAATTCATGGAGTATGAATGATGCTACTCGCTGAGAGTATAATTGACAGTTGATTAGGACACTTCACAAGATTCATACATTTGTGGAGGTGCAGCAGGATGGAAGCAAGATCAGGTCTTTCTTTCGCCAGACTGAGACGAAAACACTTCTCAGTGAATGTCGGATGGGACTGGAGCAGTCTTTAGAGGTGTTCAAGGTAAATATGTTCCCTCCATGATGGATGCCATAGTACTCAAACCTCACGTAGACTGAAACTATCATCACTGCACTTGGTCGCATTCCTCAA
The DNA here is from genome assembly GCA_029289555.1 of Mycena latifolia. Classification (NCBI taxonomy): domain Eukaryota; kingdom Fungi; phylum Basidiomycota; class Agaricomycetes; order Agaricales; family Mycenaceae; genus Mycena; species Mycena latifolia. Next base: position 207,007 of record JARJLE010000043.1, on the reverse strand, counting down.
ATGCAGGAAGAGGCCGAGATTATGCATAAAGAGGTGCTTGAGTTGATTTCAACCTGGTCAGATGAGACAACTTCTGATGGGTCCTCTGTACGGGCTTTCTCATCCTTGCCCAAAGCTGCTTTTCATCTCTTGCACAGATCTACAAGACGGATGAATCCCAGAATAGGTCCCGTTTTCATGTCTGGTTGTTGATTCAGACTAAAATTTCCCCACTCAAGTTCCAACTCTATCTCAATGTTGCCAGCTAAACCGAAGATCTTTCATGGCCGTGAATCAGAACTCAAGGAGATAGTGGATGTACTCCATCAGGAATCACCGAGGATCGCCATTTTAGGGGCAGGTGGAATGGGCAAAACAAGCCTTGCCAAGGCCACCATCCACCACCCTGATATTACTTCCAAATATGAACAGTGCTTCTTTGTACTGGCAGATTCTGTCACTACCAGTATTGGACTGTCAGTCCTAATTGCAGAACACATAGGATTGAAGCCAGCCAAGGATGTTACAACACAAGTGCTACACTACTTTGCTACACATGGGTCTTCCCTGCTCATTCTTGATAATCTGGAAACTCCATGGGAGCCCCTCGAGTCACGGGGTGGGGTTGAAGAGCTCTTGTCTAAACTGACTGATATCCCACATCTTGCGCTCATGGCAAGTCCCTATATCTGTTGAAGCTAGCAAACATACTAACACCCAGATAGATCACGATGAGAGGTGCAGAACGGCCAGCTAAGGTCAAGTGGACTCACCCCTTCCTGGCACCCTTAAAGCCATTGTCAGATGTTGCCGCTCGAGACACATTTTTCGCCATTGCAGAGGATGCATATGAGAGCAAGGATGTTGATGAAGTACTCTCATTGACAGATCACATGCCACTTGCTGTTGATCTGATAGCCCATGCTGTGGACTTGGAAGGAAGCTGCTCTGCTGTCTTGGCTCGTTGGCAAACAGAGAAAACTTCCCTGCTTTCAGCTGGCAATGACAGAAAGTCCAATCTGGACACATCCATCACAATTTCACTTTCCAGCTCCCGCATGAGCACAGGTGCCAAGGACCTCTTGAGTCTACTCTCAATTCTGCCAGATGGGTTGTCCGATGTTGAGCTTGTCCAGAGCAAGCTCTCTATAAATGACATTATGACATGCCAAGCTACATTACTTGCTACTTCCCTGGCATATATTGATGACAAGAGGCGACTGAAGTCACTGGTGCCTATCCGAGAACACATGCAGTGTTTCTATCCTCCTTCCACACTTCTGATTCACCCACTGCAAAAATACTTTCATCAGATTTTGGATCTGTACCAGCAGTATCCTAGAACTCAGCAAGGGGCTGGAAGAATCAAACACCTAGCATTAAATATTAGAAACATCTGTGAATTACTGCTTCGAGGGTTGAATCAGGATAACCCAAATTTGGCCGAAACCATTGATTGCACCCTTTCTATGAAAGATTTCGCACGGAACATGAATCCTGGGTATAATCACCTGGTTGCTATGTTGATGGATCAGATTGAAGCTGTTCTTCCTGGGAATTGTGATGAAAAGTTCAAGGCGCAGCTCATCTTATGGAAATTTGACTCACAACACCCACATCTTGTGACCAATGCAGAGCTATTAATTACACAGGCCAGCTCTCACTTCCATAACTTCAATGACCCAGCCCTTGAATGTGAGTCCCTTGCATAACTTCAATTTGAGAGTGTCTCAATCAAATGAACTTTAGGCATATTTTACCGTCGAGTGGGACTTCACTACTTTTATACTGAAAGGAAATTATCTGTGGCCCTCAAATATCTAGACAAGGCACTTGACTTGGCAAAATTGCATAGAGACATAAGGCAGGAGGCCCTGGTATTGAATCATCTGGGTGAAATAAAATGGTTCATTGGGGATTATGTTGCCGCTCAGAAGCATGCTAAAGCTTCACACCGACTTGCCGAGCTAGCAGGAGATTTACAGTCTCAATCAGTGGCCCTCCGCACTTCAGCCTTATGTTACCAAAGCTGTGGTGACATCAAACATGCCATCATCCTCCGTCAGAGGGCAAAAAAGCTACTGGAGCTTGGTGGTATAACTACTGGGGATACATATATAACTCTATTGCAAGACCTGGCAGAAGCCCAGCTTCTGAAATCAGAATATGCGGAAGCCCGGGATATCCACATAGAACTTGCCCGAGATGCTGCTACTCAAGACCCATATAACTTTCCCTGGGCTCTCCTTAACATTGCACAACTGGACATCATAATCAGTGCATCTAAACAGGATGTCTTGTCTAACCTTGACAAAACAGGGGCACTTTTCGATGCCTACAGATATGGATATCAAGATGTAGTGTCTGCAAAGATATACTGTAAGATTGTATTAGGACAACTGCATCTCAGAGAGGGAGAAATCCTCACTGCAAAGACCATATTTCAGACCGGTTTCAAGTCCACATGGGGAAATGATGCTCAAGGTGTACTCTTGTGCATGGAGAGTTTTGCCAACATCAAAGCCTGGCCTAAAAGTGATTTTCACTGGGCCTCTGGTTGGGCAGTCATATCTGGGATACGCAAAGAAATTGGGGGACAAAATTGCCCTTCATCGAGCACTCCAGTTCCTTGGAGATGTATTTCAAGCTGGGGGCGATAGTGCCACCTCAACTGCCCTCTTCACTGTTGCCTTGGAGGGATTCACCTGGATGGATATTCATCGCAGCAGAGCTGAATGCATGCTTGGACTTGGTGATCTGGCAAAGGGCCAAGGGGATGTGTCGAAGGCAATTGAACTTTGGACGACCGCCAGACCATTGTTTAAACGCTCATCCCAGGCAAAGCAGGTTACACAGATCGATGAGAGGCTTGCTGCAATAGACAGCAATGTGCTTGAGAAAACCACGGACAGTTTGACACATCTTGGACAGCTCAACGCACCCATCACAGCTGTGGCCGATGAAATTCACCCGGGAACACAGGCTGGGGAGAGGGAAGTTGAAGGAGGAGAGAAGGCTAAGGACAATGAACTTGTTTTGGTGGTTTGAGTTGAATAGACTCTGTAGTTTGGTTGTGCTCATTCCTTGTGTAATGGTCTTTGATTGAAATATGTATTTATTTATTTATTTATTTAAAGAGGGGACATCGCGTCTGCTCCAATGCAAATTTGATACGGGGTTAGAACCCCAAGGCACTTCATTGACGCTCTGTTGCGCTGTAGGCTCAATTTCGACAGCATCTAGTTTGTCCTGATACATCAATCTAGGTTCAAAGTATGGTAGGAGACACCCGGCAGTACATGGTGTGCCTCTGTCTCGACTGTGAGCTAAATGAGTTGAAATCAAGAGGTCCCTGATTCGGGGCTGGGTGATTCTCTTCTGTTACGTATTCCTTTGGCAAGAACTCCACAGGTAATGTCATGTTGACTGTCGTGCATTCCAGCTGAAGCGTTGGAAAGCTCGGGATAGCGAACTTCTCGGCCATGTCGTGTGATCCTACAGAAATCTCCGTAACTTTCCTTGAATACTCGGTTGTTACACCCGGGTTTGACTTATCTAGATTAACTCCCCACAGTGTGTGTGGGGTGGGCTGCACGATCAGCTACACGCAACCGCGCGAAGCCTGAGGACCGCGGACAGGTGTGCGTACCTGGGTGTCGCGGATTTCGCTCCCGGCACGTCTCAAGCGCAGGCCGAAGCACGAGACAATGATCTTTCGCGTTGGACGGTTGCGGACTTGGCGGACTGCATGCAATCGATGCCGGTTGAATGCCATCTGCATGAGTCTATACGTGTACATATCAACTTGAACTTGCGGATTGAAATAACTAATGAATCAGAATAAGTGAAACCGAAGCACGTACGGGGTGAGCTGACGCGTCTGGACGTCGATGCCCCAGCGAATTCGGTGGGTTAGATTTGTAACGATCACAGCAGTCAGTGTTCCAATGAAGAAGCGAGGCCGAGGCCAAGGGGCCCGCCGAGCACTCTGCCTAATATGCCTAATATGCCTGCAGATCCCAATTTCAAGTTAAAGTTGAATTTGCGCAGCAATGCAATTTCTTGCAGGTATTGAGGCTGGGGGTGGAGTATGCGGATATCAAGAGCGCCGCGCCGTGTGAGAACTTAGGATCGTGAGACGGTAAATACCCTGGAGCATGCGGCGGTACATAAATGATTGGTTCGTTGAAATCCGGGCGCCGGTCCGAGTGCGAAGTAGATCAAGAGAGGAGCAAAGTGGACTTGAAGGTGAGCTCGGCGGAGGGTTAAATTAAAAGGTAGATATAGTGGTAGAGATAGAGGGGAGAGGAGCACAGGACGAGGATCCGGCCTCGAGGGGCGGAGAATCTGGCAGAGCCGACGGTGCTTGAAGGTTGGAGAATTGAAGCAGGCGTGCGTACGTCGCCTAGAGTGTGAGTTCGATGGCCAGGGCGGGTGTGATGTATGGGGTAAGCCGCGTCCGACACGGCACTGAAGTTGAGTATACAGTAAATAAAGAAGAGAAGAGAAGTCTGCGAATTCCGCAGTCTACAGTCGCACAATTGCCGTACCTGCCTGCATCCAAGAGGGGCTTCCCGGCGCAGCGAGGTCTGTTTGGGCTTCAATGTCTGTAGATGTCCCAGAGCAGATGGAGCAAGCAATGGATTGGATCCAGAGGAGGGAGCCTCGGAATGCGCAGATGCTGTGGCCGTGAAACCGGAAGCGCGAGATCGCCGGAAGTGCCGGCCATAATTGCGGGGTACAGTGCGAGGACGAGAGAAAATAGTAGCAGCCTGGTGTACGGAGGTTCGAGGGCCGTGGAGGAAGGGCGAAGAATCACAACAGCCGAGTGCACCGCGGCTCATCGAAGTTCAAGATGAGAGAAATCGATACATGGGGAGGGCCGCCTCGGTGAGCGACGGATGGCGCGTGCGCTTGAAGAGCGTGGCCGGGGTGCCGTATCTGCAGCAGGATCCAGAACCAATCTTAATTCTCGCTTGCGATCGTCTGGAGCGTGTCCTTTGTGGCAAGCGCCGCGGCAAAGTACCTCGTGCAGATTTTCCAGGTGATATGTGTGAGATCGAGAGGGCTGAGCGCGTTCTGGGCGTGCACGAATTCGTCGACGGCGGGAGACATTCATTGTCTTGACGTTCGTCGCGGTCGTACCAGGGAATCAGTTGCACGGGCAAGACAGTGAAAGGGAATTCACAGCAAAAGCACTGAATTTTGCCCGCTGAAGCCGTTGGATTCCAGTGTGGCGAGGACGCGACGTTGGTTTGACATTGGTGAGGAAAAAGACAAGGGAAGGGTGATGGCATCAGCCACACAAAAGCAAGCCCCGGACCGACGAAATAGCCGGTATAAGCGCCGCTCATTCCTCTCCTCCCGCTCGCACTCGCTGCGACTCTTTGCACTCGTTCGACCCGCAGAATGGTCAATGTAACGGTGTTGTAACGCAAACGTGCGCGTCCTCCCCCGCCTCGTGCTCCTCCCCGCTGGACTCGGAGCTCGCATGCCTGTCTGCTGCGCGCTTGACCCTTGCCCCTCCCGCTGACGTACGCGCGGGGCTGTATCTCCCGCCGCTGTATCCGTGCGGTCTCCGCGAGCTCCGCGCCGGCGCCTCGCGGGGCCTGCGCATTGCGCATTTGAAGCGCAACCAGCGCGGCTGTATACGAGCCTACCCCTCGCGCGCCTGCGCCTCACGCAGTTATACTCCCGCGGGATCCACGTAAGTCTGCACATCATGCGCCTGCACCTCTCGCTGCGCCTACACCTGTCGCGGCTGTACTGCTGCACCGCGCGCGGCCTCGTCATCGCACACCTGTACCTCGCACACTACACCTCGTGCTTTTGGACACGCCTGCGCCGCCAGCTGCTGCACCGAAACGCGGGTCTATGCGTGCCGGCTCCTCACGCGTTTGTACGCAGCTTACGGGCGGCTGTACCTCCGCCTTGCGCGCCTTCGCTTCGCGGCTGCACCTCCCGCTCCTGTACACGCGGCTGTACCTCGTGCCACACCTCTCGCCCGCAGTTATACTCGCGCGCGCCCCTCGCGCAGGATCTACGCAAGTCGGCACATCGTGTAGCTAAGCGTCCCGCTGCGCCTGCGCTTCCCGCAGCTGTACGGCTGTACCTCTTTCTCTTCTCGCCTGTCGCACCTGTACCTCGCGCGCTACGCCTCGGGCTTCTGAACGCGCCCCCGCCCCGCCGGCTGTGTATCTCAGGCGGATGCACGTGTGCCGCCTCAGCTATACGGGCGACTGTCCTTGCGCGCCTTCACTTCGCGGCTGTACCTCCCGCTCTTGTACACGCGGCTGTACCTCGCGCCACACCTCTCGCGCCTGCCTGCCCATCGACTGCCGCTGTACGAAGCGCACCGACGCGTCGACTCAGATGCGCGGCGATCCTCATCCGCGGGCCTTCACCTCCCGCTCTCCTCCGTGCGCCTGCCGGAGCGCGCCTTCACCCGGGAGGAGCGCGCCAACGCAGCCGCGCGTCGGAGCCTTGGACTCGGTTTATATTCCTCCCGTACATTTCAACATTTGTGGCCCAAATATATGTTTGGCCCGTTATGAACCAGGATGATGCTCACAAATTGCGGATACCTCCTCTATTGCATCTTCACCTGTGTATATCTTGCGTTGATAACCACCATGCGCTCAGTCGTGTGTGATAGTGCACAAGCGGAGCAGCTTATCCCGCTGGCTATCGCCTTTATCTCAAACGTCGCTTTCGGTACGTCTGCTCCCTCAAATCGCTCCTGTACGGCGGTTCACGGGTCGCTCAAGTGCGTGCATAGGTACGCTCTTGCTATTGGACGTGTACGCGCTCTCTGACCGGCTTATGACAGGCTCCATAAATCAAGTTCTTCAAGGACTTGCCATCGACCTCGGTACGTGCTCTAAGCGCTCGCGGGGGACTCGACCACTGACTGTATTTACGTTCGTCGCAGTTGGCCACTCAAGCAGCCTTGTCATTAACCGCCGATATTAATATCACCGCTGGTCTGTCTTGGCGGGTGAGCGGCAGCGAAACTGGGATACAATCGTTCGTTCCCGTTCTATATATATACGTTGACACATTTCGCGGCTAACGGGGCTCCTAGTTCGAATACCACGCTCAAATTCGTCATCATGACACTGATTAATCGAGGTGACCATACTATGGCCACCGCGCTCTTGAACATGGTTTTCGCCAGCCGTCTCAGCTCCTCCACACCCCCTCACGTCTAATACCTCTTGAGTTCCTCACCAAGCCGGGAACGTTCTACTTCCTCGTCGTGATGTTGATTAGTGGGAATGTGCGCAGCGCTCCTCCCCATCAGTTCTTGATCAACTAACCCCTCCAGTCAACATGAACAGCATGTTGGCGATGTGAGACCTAATTTAACCCCGCTGCACCGACCTAACTTTCAAATGCAGGCTGGACACACGAGCACACACCGAAGCTGGGAACATTAACTCTCATAACGGTCCACATTGCCCCACTTGCGCACGATGGAAGCTCGAGTGATCAGGCCTCGTCCCCGCAGGGAAGTCGTTTCGTAAGGGTGATGACTGACTGGTCTAAGCAAGCGCTCTCCAGCGAGCAGACCGTTGCAACAGCATATCAAGCGATGAGAAGTCTAGACGAGCACTTCCTCCGCCCCTGGCCGCCGCGGGCGCCCGTGGGCGAAGATGCTCGTCACTTGCGGCGGAACGCGCTATCTCTCACTTGCTGAGTTGTCACCCTGCGCCCCATCTTCCACTTCGTACAAACGACACCTCGATCCCCTGTACTCGTCCATGCATCCCAGAACCTCGATGGTGTGTTCTCCGACTGCGTGCGCTCCCACACACGCGGCTACCTACCCCTACGCATCGTGTCAAGCGGCCATTCATCCGACCTTTGGCACCTTTGGCACCGCTGCAAGAGTCTGCTCAAGTACGACACAGAGCGCCGTCCATCTGCTTTGTATCTCTGCTATCCCTTCCGTACGTCCGCACCGCGTGTACAATGGGCTCAAGCGGCTGTTCGTCGTCTTCCGCCCGTGCATCTTCCACACAGCAGCGGCACCACGCGCATCGGTGTCATTTGCAGACGCTGGTACTTGGCTCGTACGAAGAACTGCGGAATTTATTACTCTACAATTTGTTAGCTTATTCATGAAGCTGCGGCGGCGAGCCGTTCGCAGAGGTGGACCTGGGCCGGAGTTTCGCTCCCGCCTATCTTGTATATTATTATGGGAGAGTCAGCGTCTATCAAGCCGGGGGAGAAGAGCAGTGCGCTTACAGTATATACCTAGGCCCACGCGAGCTGATTTTGCATCCGGCCGGCGCCCCACGTATTGTGAAGGCCAGGTAAACCGATTGCAAGGCAGAGATGACTCGGGGAAGACATCCGTCAGTGCAAAAAACCGCATAGCGTACCGTCGCGTCCCGCCTCGGAGATCATAACGATCATGGTCGGCGCGGGGGAAACTGATGTTGCAACAGCGGCGTGAGGTACTTTGCTGTCACGTTGCCGAACCTGGAGAGGCTGAATCGCCGGCAGCGAGGAGGATGACAATCGTACGGACCAAGGTAACACGAACGCCTTGATCGTTGATACAGCAGATTCGCCGAAGGGTCGGATGCGCGAGCCAGTTTGAGCGGGATACACATAATTGAGCAAAGTCATGGAAGAGGCAGGTTTAAATACCCAGACAGCACAGGGAGCGGGCGCAGCCGATCCAGCGCTTCCCTTCGGCTGCTGATTCCTACCCCCCACCCGTAATTCCACCTGAACGGCACTGCTCTTCCGAGATTTACACCTTCCGTCAGCGAGAGGTCAAGTCGCTGGAGTTGCCAGGCTTACTGTAGATACATTCATGCGATTCCGGGATTGCGGGCACGGAATAGGACGGAGGGTGTCATTGAGGATCACCGGAGTTCGACGCGACGAGAACATCCGGGCGACAGAGATGCTGACGGAGTTTGGATGTATGTATTGAGCCCCAGTTTCTTTTCCAAGCCGATCGGTAGCGAATCATTGCTGTGAAGGATCCAGGTCCAGGAGATATTCATCGATTCAGAACGAGCGCTAGGTCGAGAGGCTTGCGCAAGGGGCCCGGTGCAGTGCATTCAGGTCGTGGGTGGTTCGAAGGAGGCGCACGCACATCCTACTTCTGTAGCACGATGTCAGCTACGTACCACTATTGTTGCTCGTGAAACCGCGGGCAAGTAGATAGTAACCAGGGGAGATACGCTGCTCTGGCTATAGCTGCGTTCAGAATAACCACTGGCCCGGGTCTTTAGTGCGTTTCGCGGTTCTGACCGAGTGTTTGTGTCTAAGACGATCCCGCTTGCGGGAGAATATTGAGTGTGAGGGCAGCGAGAGTCAGATAGCCTGAGAGAATGATATTGCGCAGGATTTTTCAGGACAAGCGTTCTGCCTTTTCCCAAACACCGAGGGGTATAATTAGTCGAGGATGGGGCAGAAGATCGCGTTGCGCGGAAACTGGTTTGTGGCGTGCAGGGCGGCGGTGACCCCGACTCGTGAGGAGACCGCAGCCGAGGACGAGCGTTGCACGAAAAGAAGTTCATCGCGGCGACCTCGAAGAGACGGTTAGAATCACGGCCGCGATTCCGGGCTTCGTTCGCGGACTAGAGTTCCCGGCAGGTCTTGGATCTCGCGAGGATTGTCTCGGGTCAGACGCGCATTCCGCATGCAATAATTTAAATACACTGAACGACCACGCACCGAGTCCCCGGCGTCCCGAGCATGAATCTGGAGTGCGTCGCGCCAAACCTGCGCGAAGGCGAATTTCTGGCGTCGAAATCTAGAACGTCAGTACCTCGGGAGATGCGTGCGTACATGAATGGATGCATGTACCTTGGTCTCCGGGATGTCAGATGGATCCTGGGCGCTGATCGCACATGAATGAGGGGAGGTTTGGAGCGGAGAGGACGCTCGTCGAGAGGCGAAGGGTGCGCGTGCAAGAACAGCAAGGGCAACGACAGCAATGCAAGAGAACGACAGCGACGCCCATAGCATGCTGCAGGTAGCGCGCGCTCGGAAGGGCTGCGCGCGCAAACGGTAACGCTGGAGTCTGCGGGCATCGAGACCTCGATTCATCTATCTGTCGGAGCGATCGGGTGAAAGCAAGCTAAAAGAGCAGGGAGCGGTTGGGAAGCGAGAAGAAGCGAGACGTGTATGCCGATGAGCTGAAATCGGAGCCAACGGACGAGAGAAGGGGAGAGCAAAATGTCGGACAGGTGGGAAGACGGGAAGGTGGAGTACAGCGCAACATATAGTAAGCTTGAGTTCGGCATCGCAGTCTCCGGCGGCACGAGAGAATGGGGGTTTCATTGATGAGTTCGGTGGAGTAGTAGCGTTATATAGGGCCCAGTACGCTGCTTCGCATTCGGGGTGTCGGCGATCTGAAGACGGTGGATATCTCCTGCAGTTGAAGCGTGCGAGGATTCCGAGCCAGAGAGCCAATGGAAGATGTCAGAGAGGCAACGCGCGAGGTATGCATTGCCCCATGTATAGCCGCGAAGACTACGTGGTAAGTTCACCGGATCTTGCTGCATTGCTGCGTTGCTGAGCTCCTCGCGCTGATGCCCCAAATCTTGGGGGGAAGTCGACTCCGAGAGCACTGACATCAATCGCCGTCGACTATTCAAGTTAAGAGCTTGTCCAAGATTGTACAGAGCGCTTGATGGTATATGTGGGAGACAGAGGCCCTGCGCAATCTGTAAGATTTGGAGGAGAGGTGTACTGAATGAAGCAGAGAATGGAGAGCATCAGAGGAGTTGACAGTCGGTAGGAAAGCCTCCGAGTCCCGGAGAGGCGCTTGACGAAGTGTTGTCGCAGATTTGCAGCTACCGAGATAAAAAACTGGATCCAAGGGCGGAGTAAGTCGCCAGGCATCCAGACATAAACCAAAATGTTCGCAGAAAGATGCAGAGTCCACGAAATCCAGAGGGTGGCCGTCTTCAAGATGACGGCGCTGGTCAAGAAGGGTTAGAGCACGTGCCCCATCACCTCTTCGCTTTTGCTTTCACTTTCACCAAACTTTCACTTTCGCCCCACTGCGGTACCTGCGGGCCCCTTCCATCTGTTCCTTTCCTTCCTCAACACTCAAAGACGGCCGCCCCTGCCGAATGGGCGGTGCAATCTGCGGGCGCCCTCTGTCGTTTGTGCTGTGCAGCAGCTTATCGAGCAGTGTTGATCTGTCTTGCGCTTCAGCTTCGGCTTCGACTCGCCGCGCGCCGGCTCCGCAATTACCCGTGTGCGATGACGACGATGACGCGCGGACGAAGAGGAGCCGCACGCCCCGGCGGATAACCAGCGGATATGGGACGATGTGTGCTGGTCTCTATCTCCTCCGTGAAAGTGAACGCTGACGCATCACCCGTGGTACCTGAAGCATTGCAGCTGCACGCGCATCAGCCGCTCGAGCTGTCGCTGCACCGTTCCCAGCACGCGTCGTCCCGCTGCCCCGCATCCATCCGGGGTGGCGTCCAACATCTGCGCGTCATGCCCCGCTACGTGATGCCTTTGTTGCAGTCCCGCGATATCTCCTCCCAATAGAGGCCTGCGTACGAGTCCGAGTAACAGGTGGATCTGCTCCGCCCGCCGCGGGCTCCTCCAGCAGGCTGTGCAGCGACGCTCCCTGCGATAGCACGCTCCCGTCGTTGTTTTCTAAGGTCTCGATTCCCTCTCCGCGACGGCGCTGCGGACGGCGTGCTAGCGTGCTTCGCTTCGAGGAGCAGGCGGCGACTTCTCATGCTGCCCATACCAGCTTCGCGTCCGAGCGCTGAATGTTGCCCCTGCGCGCTCCGTGTCATCTTCCTCCCAGTAGCTCATCCGCCCCATCCGGCCCCTCCCTGCTCCGCCTTGGCATCCGGTTCCAAGCTCTAACCCATTGCTCCGCTTCGCCCTGGTCCAGGAACTCTTCGCCGAGTCTTCGCGGCACGCGTCGACGGGCAACTTCTGCCTCTCGTTCGCTGTCTGCGCTATATTCGCCTCCCGGCACCGTACTGCAAATCTGTCTATCCCTCGACCTGCGCAGCGACAGAGCCATCCCGCCGCTTCGACGTCTTGGCCGAGACGTACACGGGGTATGGACTCGTCGTTCGCTTCCTCCACGCAAGCTACCACGCTTTCAGTCTCTCGATATTCTCCCCAGAAACCTCAATCTGTACAGTGACAGCACGCGCCCGTCGCCCTCGTACGGGTGCGAGCCTGTAGTGATGTTCTGGCTTTGGCCTCGGGCCAAAAAGCCACGGCTTTCTGGCTTGGCCTTGGCTTTGGCGGACGTCGGGCCGACACACCGTCCTGCCTTTTTGGGACGCCTCGGCAATCACGGTAATCACTTCGCCGGTGATCCTACCTCCCAATGCGGGCGTGCCCGAAGCCATTGTTCTCTGCCATTGTTCGCCTTCGACGCGCGCTGGAGGCGGCCTCTTCGAAGGTCCCCTTAAATTCATTATCTTACACTTGGGTCAATTGAAGCAGAAAATATATTCTAGTAAGCTAATGGATCCCGTAAGACTGATGCCGCTTCCCCGCCTTTTCTGGCGATATTCGGAGGATTTTCCGTTTTTCACCGCACTGAGGGGTCGATGGGCGGGAAGTGGTGGATGCTACAAGCTCGGGGGTCGGATGGGGGGTCTCCACTGGCATGGGAGGCGCGGGAGGCGGCACTTGAAAGACGCGCTCCATCTTTGCCATCAAGTTCATGAGCTGGCCGTAACCCTTGCCAAGCTCGTCGCGTTCCTCTGGCGCCAGACCGGTCACCCGATGATCAAGATAGCTGCCCAGGTCTAAGAATTTCGACCCCATCTCCCGTAGCTCATACACAGCCCGCGAAACAGCTTGTTCCCCCAACGCGGCAACATTTTGGGCTGCCTGTGTTGAGGAGGAGGCCTGCGAAAAGGTGAGTGAATATACTTAGCACACTGAGCGCGCGACTTACCGCCCGGCAATCCTCTTCATCAGACTCTGAATCTGATGATGCGTCAGTCGCGACGCTGGCGCTGTCATCGTCATCATCGTCGGCCTGGTCCGCCGCTTCCGAGCCGTCCAGGCACGTATCATCTTCACGAAGGCTGTCCTCGATTCTTTCGGCGGCGCGAGATGTTGGGAGGTCTGCTTTCTGGGGACGGATCGTGATGGTCAACATGGTTGCCTGGAGTGCTTGCGCGTCTGCAAGGGACCCGGGGATTGGAATCTGAGGTATGGCCATCCCCCGCATGCGTAGATCGTTCAAAATGATCAACGCTCCGCGGATATGTTTGCAAGCCCCGCCCCGATCACTAAAATCTCGACAATTGCAGAGCACCACACCGTTGAATCCGACTCGGATGGTGTATATGGTCGGCTGGGTGTCGATTGCCAAGGTACGGGAGGAGTACGAAGTCAGGGTCAGGCCAACATTCCCGGGCAGCACAGTTGGGGCACTAATTTGACGGTTTGCCACCAGTTGTTGGCCGCGCGCATCACGCTCAACATCCCGAACGAGATACGCGACCTTCGGCACAGCAGGAGGGACTCTCGGCGCATTCTTCTGCTCAAGTAATGCGGTGCCACCGGGTAGTAGCCTGACGAGCCCAGCAATTCGATTGCGCTGATCCGTATCAAGCCGCCGCTCCTCGAAAATGGATGGAAGGATGTCGATAACAAGTGTGTGGATCAGGACGTCAACACGAATCCGTCTCCCACCCTTCTGCAATCGTCGCAGATGTACCCGCTTGAGAACACCATTGAAAGACTCCAGGTGATTAGTGGTCGGGATTACACCGTCGACAGCACATCCGAGGAGGGAAGCCACCACAGTTCGCCCATAATCCGACCAGCTTTTCCACAGGTTGTCGGTCGTCCAATAGTTATCGAGGTAGTCAATGTGCTCTGTCGCCTTGCGCGCCCCGCGGGGATACGAAGCTGATAGTTCCGCCATCACGTTCCGCTCCGCACTCAGCAGATCCCGAGCATCCGAAATGGTCTGAGTCGCTGTCAACGCCCGCTCGAGGGAAATCATCCGGTCCTTGAGATCAAACATGACCTTGCTCTTTCCCTTCAAACGTTTGTTGCGGTGATTTCGCCACGATTGCCGGAGATGAAAACGACAGATTAATAACCAAATGTCGGGGAAAATGATGATTAAGGCGGCGCGCTCTTTGAGATCTGTATCTGTAATAGCGGAGATTGGCCTAAATCTAATACCCTTGTAGCCGTACAAATGACCACATTTGTTCAGCGAGTCCGTCCACTTCCCGAGAAGTTTGGCTAGGATCGAGGTATCATAGCCCGACGATGATTGCCTGTTCCCCGAAGGCGCCGAAAATAGAAGGAAGGCTACAGGGACACCCTTTCGGTTCTCGTCGATGGCCATAACAATAAATAGCAGCAATCGACTGTCACATACACCGAAGGTACCGTCGACGATGATCTGGGAATCATGTCCGTACTTCCATGCTGCGCGGTTCATTTCGTCATTTGCAATAGCGACCTCGAACCGTTCCCCTTTGGAGGCGCGGGGTGAATAATGAAAGATGGCGTGGGGAAGAGTTGGGTTAAATTTGTCGGATTTCGGATCCAGCCACTCGTCGACATTGATTTCGGGGGTTTCCGTGACGGTAACACCCTTCATGCGGTTAAATTGACGGTAGAGGGAGCGGGAGTCGTTATGTAGAAGGAGCCAACGGAACGGTGATGAGTTGAGATCGTCCGGGAAGTCTTGGTACGCTTTGGCCTTGACAAGCTCGCGGTTTTTGACACGTACATCATTAAAGGATGCCCCGTCCCGAAGCTGGGCTAGCGCCACAACATAGACAGAAGGATGAACGGGTAGGCGTGGGAGACGGAAGAAATTCGCATCTCGGCATTTCAGGTTGTGATCAAAATGGCCGCGGACGCGCAAGATTTTATCGTTGCGCACTGTGATCTCGGCATGGGCAAGACAGCCCGTGAAAGGAAGCGCCGTGTGACGCTCTTGAGTGCCGGGGGTAGCGTGAATATCCTGCGTGCGATCATACTTTGTGTTCCGCTGAGCGTGGTCATAACCACAAGCACAAAGATATAAAATTTTGCGTGTTTCCACCTGTCATCGGAACATTAGATAGGATAAGATGTTCTTTAATGAGCGACTAGTACCTTCGCATCTGCAGAATTACGGCTCCACTGCTGCGACCAGCGGTTGCTGATGTGCTCTCGGGAATCAACGTCGAGGCCATATTGGGCCATAATCCCAGACGCGCGAAGTTGGGAGTCCGTATCAAGCTGGAATGTGTTGTCGATTATTGGCGGCACAGGGAATGATGTGGTCGGGCCGGGGTTATACATGGACTCGATAACACGGCGCTGATCCGCCGTAATTTTGAGGTGGGAAATGGGGACAGCAGCAGCAGTACTGCGTGCAGAGAGTGTCGGGTTTTGGTGTGGAGGGATATATTCTCCTCCCCATCTAAAATTGGTGCGATAGTTGTTGGGGGGTGGAGCGCTCTCCCCGACGCTGGGCGGCGCGTTCGAGGCCGGGGCGGCACTGCCGAAAGTCTCGTTCTCAGAGATGGAGGTAAAGGAAGCCATTGGGGAGGGTAAAGAAATGGCAGGAGATGAGAGTATGACAAAAGACGCGTATATAATGCCATCATGCCACCCTGGTGGAGGACAATGCGCGCAGGACGCGTCCCGAGGCGTCCACCGTTGCCCGATTGAGCGCTTGATGCGAGTGATGCCGCTGATGGCCGTGTTTCTCAAAAAGGAAGGACGGTGAGTTGGCCCAAATTCCGGCTTTGGCCGGCCGGTAACTGACTTGGCTTTGGCCTGGCCTAGGATTTTTCCAGGCCAAAGCCAGAAATTGCCATCAAACCCCGCCAAATGCCATGGCTTTCTGGCTTTCAGGCCAAAGCCAGCTAAAGCCAAGCCAAAGTCAGGTGGCCTGTCGGATTTCGGAAAGCCAAAGCCATGGCTTTCAGGCCAAGCCAAAGCCAGAACATCACTAGCACTGCGAGGTTTCATGAATCATCCCGCACAGTGTGCCTGACGTACGCGGCCGTACAGCATCTTCGGCCCCACGGGTACGTCCACGAGCGTCGGCTCCGCGCAGGATACAGCCCATCACGCGCTGCTTGTCCTTTAGCATCTCCTGCGAATACCACTCCTCCCCGCTCGCCTTCGGCATGGAGCGCGG
Source organism: Mycena latifolia (assembly GCA_029289555.1). Classification (NCBI taxonomy): domain Eukaryota; kingdom Fungi; phylum Basidiomycota; class Agaricomycetes; order Agaricales; family Mycenaceae; genus Mycena; species Mycena latifolia. Next base: position 190,893 of record JARJLE010000043.1, on the reverse strand, counting down.
CAGTGGCAGTGCGCAGTTTCGCAGCCTAGTCCACCACGGCTGGAGCACACCGCGCGCTTGTCCTGCTTCGTCGTATCCAGCTGCTTAGGGGCTCTTTCCGCATCATCCTCATCCCAGGAGGAGATCCTCCAGCACGCCCGACTCGTGGCTGGTCGTCTGCTCTGCGTACAACCACCGCATTTCCGCCGCTGTGAGCGCTGGCGCGGGCAGGGACGCAGGGCCCACGCACACGTCGTACAACCGCCTCCCGAGCCGAGGTCCGTAGTACTCCGCCAGCATCCCGCCAGCACTGAGCGCGCGTTATGGCAGGCGGTTCGCCGTTGGTGCTAGTGGCGGTCGGAAGGATTGGCACAGCTCAATCCCCCATCGCAGCCGTCAGAGGAAATTCACGAAGGAACAAAGACTGGTGAGTTAGAAGTTGAAGGAAGAGAGAGAGGAGGATGACAACAAGCAACTTGTTCCTATTTTTTATTGAGCGGAGAGCCTCTGTAGTCTTGTTTTTGTTTAGCTGGATCCTTGTTCAACACTCTGGCATGAAATATGTATTTATTTATTTAAATAATGGCGGGAAGGCACGTCCGCCTCCTTGCGAATTGAATACGTGGTTCAAAGCACACGGCCCATCGTTAAACTCGGTTCGATTTCCGGCTCACTTCAACTACTCACCATTTTGAAGATATATAGCTTGTACTCACGCGAATAAATCTACTTTCAAAGCAGGGTAGAGGACAGCTGGTAGCACATTGTGTGCATCTGCCTGCTGTCAAAGCAAGAGGTCCCCGTTCGATTGGGGGCTGGCTGATGCTTGCTCAATATTATTTTGGCAAGAACTCCGCCGGTGAGGTCATGTCGACTGTCGTGCCTTTCAGCCGAAGCATGGGGCGCAACTCGAAGTGCCTATTTCTCGATCGGGCCGCATGATCCTCCGCGGATATCCGCGAACACTCGGTTGTCACACCGGGTTTGACTCGACCCGGGAGGCTGTAGTATATGGTGTGCATCATATGACCCGCGCCCTGACCGGCGCCCCCCTTCGATTCTGGGCTGGGTGAGGGATCCTTGGAGCCTACTTTCTTTTGAAAGCCACATAGCGTCCATTTTCGTATCCCTCGCACATGGCGCTGAGCCCTGACTTTAGCCACTCCATCTATTGCTCAAGAAACCCTGCGAACACTCGTTTGTTTCTCAGGTTTCAGTCACACGCATTAAACAGGCGTACCCGGTAGCATGTGGTGTGCCACTGCCCTATGTCCGGAAACGTGCGCGCACCTCCATCTTACATCCGGCATTTAATGATATCCCGTCTATCTTCAACTCTCTCTATTCAATTTCTACGTAAGTGGGCAGTTGCACGAGCAAATTAAGTCACCGGCCCAAAAAGAGGTTGACGTCCGGGATTTGATTTCCGCCGGCCTCTTGCAGTGAAGCTGATTTTCTCGATTCAGATTTGGGATAGTCTAGGACGGATGCTGAAGACAGCATATTGTGGTATGTGCTATTATGGTAGTCGCGTAAGTGCGGAAATAGGATTTATGGTGCCCCGCTACATCCTACCTGCGGACCCGGGGAGGACCCGTGCCTGCTCCATTCTCCACCTTATCCTATAGCTGTATACGGATGTAAACCCTGTTCGGTGGCAAAGTCAATCTACATATATTACTACTGTTCCATCTGCATACAACATCGCGGAGATACGCATTCTGTTTTCTGTGGACACTCAAGTGCTATTTGCGATGGCAAATGGAATATAGAATCGACATATATTCCGGCATAATATAGGGCATCACACTTGATCATTTCCGATTGAACCGATCAAACCGCCGTGGCCGGGGGGATATAGCCCCCATCATGGGATGAGGGGACACTCCCATGTCATGCTCACTATAAGGGACCCACATCTTGTCCTTGCTCTATCATTCCCAAGATGTCCCGCCAACCCAGTGTGACCGAGATCCGTCTGAACAACATCATTGCCTGTTTGACTCCCACACTGGCACTCCTCTACGAGCTCAGCAACACATTTGGCACCCCTTTTGTCCCAGCTATTTCAAACACCACTCTTTCATTGATCAGTGTAGTGCAGGTACGAGATGGCATTTACAGCTCTTCTTCTGCACTGATATGCTGCAGAATGTCAAGAGAAATAAAGATGACTGTGTTCAGCTTCTTGAAAATGTCTATCAACTACTCAATGCTATCATCAATCTACATATCAAGTCTGAAACCAAAGGGAGTCTTGACCCCGCAACGTTGGGCCATGTGGGGAAATTCACAGAGTATGTTGAACAACTCTTGCTGTGATTATAACGAACAGTTTACTCAGGACACTTCACAAAATCCATACATTTGTTGAGGCACAGCAGGATGGAAGCAAGATCATGCACTTCTTTCGCCAGATTGAGACGAAGACATTCCTCGGTGAATGCCGAGCAGGACTGCAGCAGGCTTTTGAGGTGTTCAAGGTACATTTTCCCTTCACGATTGATCCCCTGCGACTCAAACATCATGTAGACTGAGACTGGTGTCACTGCACTTGGTAGCATTATTGAGATGCAGGAGGAAGCAGAGCGGATGCACACAGAAGTGCTCGAGTTGATTTCAACCCTGTCAGATGGCACAACTTCTGACAGGTCCTCCTCCGTATTAAGTTTCTCATTCTTATCGGAAGCAGGTGTTGAGCTGTCGCACAGATATACAAGGCTAATGGATGCCAGAATAGGTGAAGTTTACTGTCCTCAGTTAAATGAGACTAAAGTTACCCCCTTCAAGTTCGAACTCAATTTCAATGTTGCCAGCGACACCGAAGATCTTCCATGGCCGTGAATCAGAGCTCAAGGAGATTGTTGAAATCCTCCATCAGGACTCACCGAGGATTGCCATTTTAGGAGCAGGTGGAATGGGCAAAACATCCCTTGCCAAGGCTGCCCTCCACCACCCCGATATCAAATCTAAATATGAGCAGTGCTTCTTTGTAGCTGTCGATTCTGTCACCACCAGTGTTGGACTAGCAGTCCTAATTGCGGAACACATAGGAGTCACATCAGCCAAGGATGTTACAAAAAAAGTGATGCACTACTTTGCAACCCATGGGCCTTCCCTACTCATTCTGGATAATCTGGAAACTTCGTGGGAGCTCATCGAGTCCCGTGGGGATGTTGAAGAGCTCTTGTCCAAACTCACTGATGTCCCACATCTGGCACTCATGGTATGTCTCCAAATCTGTTTAAGCTTGAAAATATACTGAAATCCTGCTAGATCACCATGAGAGGTGCAGAACGGCCAGCCAAAGTCCAGTGGACTCGCCCCTTTCTGGCACCCTTAAAGCCATTGTCAGATGTTGCTGCTCGAGACACATTTTTTGCCATTGCAGAGGATGGGCATGACAGCAAGGATGTTGATGAACTACTCTCATTGACAGATAACATGCCACTTGCTGTTGATCTGATAGCCCATGCTGTGGATGTGGAAGGAAGCTGCTCTGCTGTCTTGGCTCGTTGGAAGTCAGAAAAAACTTCCCTACTTTCGGCAGGCAATGACAGAAAGTCTGATCTGGACACATCAATCACAATTTCGCTCTCCAGCTCCCGCATGAGCACAGGTGCTAAGGACCTCTTGAGTCTACTCTCTATTCTGCCAGATGGGCTGTCCAATGTTGAGCTTGTCCAGAGCAAGCTCTCCATCCAGGATGTCATGACATGCAAAGCTACATTACTTGCTACTTCTCTGGCATATGTGGATGACAAGAGGCGACTGAAGTCACTGGTGCCTATCCGAGAACACATGCAGTGTTTCTATCCTCCTTCCCCACTTCTAATTCACCCACTGCAAAAATACTTTCATGAGCTTTTGGAGCTGTACCGGAAATATCCTAGAACTCAGCAGGGGGCTGGAAGAGTCGAGCACATAGCATGGAATGTTAGAAATATGGGTGAATTGCTGCTCCGAGGGTTGAACCAGGATAATCCAAACTTGGCAGAAACCATTGATTGCACCCTTTCCATGAAGGTCTTCATGGAGAACATGGGTTCAAGGTATTATCACCTGATTCCTATGTTCATGGATCAGATTGAAGCTGTTCTCCCCGGGAATTGTGATGAAAAGTTCAAGGCACAGCTCATCTTATGGAAATTTCAGTCCAGCAGCCCATGTCTTTCTACCAATGCAGATCTGTTGATTACACAGGCCATCTCTCACTTCCGTACCTTCAATGACATAGCCCTTGAATGTGAGTCCCTTGCACAGTTTTAATTTGAGAGGGTCTCAATTGAATCAACTTTTAGGCGCATTTTGCATTCAAGTGGGACTTTACTACTTTTTGACTGAAAGGGAATTAGCTGTGGCCCTGAAATATCTACACAGAGCACTAGATTTGGCAAAATCTCATGGAGACATGAGGCAGGAGGCTTTGGTATCGCGCTGTCTGGGTGAGACGAAATGGTTCATTGGAGATTATGTTGCTGCTCAGAAGCATGCACAAGCTTCACATCGACTTGCTGAGCTAGTAGGAGACTTAAATTATCAATCACTGGCCCTCCGCACCTCAGCCTCATGTTACCAAAGCTGTGGTGATATCAGAAATGCTGTCATCCTCTGTCAGAGAGCACAAAAGCTACTGGAGCTTTGTGGTACAACTACTGGGGGTGCATATATGACTCTATTGCAAGACCTGGGAGAAGCCCAGCTCCTGAAATCAGAATATTCGGAGGCCCGCGATATCCACATGCAACTTGCCCGAGATGCTCAAGACCCATATGATTATGCCTGGGCTCTCCTTAACATTGCACAACTTGACATCATAATCGGTGCATCGAAACAAGATGTCCTGTCTAACCTTGACAAAGCAATGGCACTGTCCAATGCCCCCAGATATGGATATTACGAAACAATGTCTGCAAAGATATACTGTAATATTGAATTAGGAAAACTGCATCTCAGAGAAGGAGAAATCCTCACTGCAAAGGAAGTACTCCAGACTTGTTTTAAGTCAACATGGGGAAATAATGCTCAAGGTGTACTGTCGTGCATGGAGAGCCTTGCCAATATTAGTTGCTGGCCTGAGTATGACTTCCTCTGGGCTGCTAGATGGACTGTGGTATATCTGGGATATGCAAAGAAATTGGGGGAAAAATTTGCCCTTCATCAAGCACTCCAGTTCCTTGGAGATGTATTTCAAGCTGAGGGCAACAGTTCCACTGCATCTTCCCTGTTCATCGTGGCCTTGGAGGGATTCACATGGATGGACATTCATCGCAGCAGAGGTGAATGCATGCTCCGACTTGGTGACCTGGCAAAGGGCCAAGGGGATATGTTGAAGGCAATTGAGCTTTGGACGACTGCCAGACCGTTGTTTGAACGCTCATCCCAGGCAAAGCAAGTTACCCAGATCGAGGAAAGGCTTGCTGCGATCAAAAAGAATATGCTGGAGGAACCCACGGACAGTTTGATGCGTCTCGGACAGCTCAATGCACCCATCACAGCTGTGACTGATGAAATTCACCCGGGAACATAGGCTGGGGAGAGGGAGGTTGAAGGAGAAGAGAAGGCTAAGGACAATGAACCTGTTTTGGTTATTTGAGTCGAATAGACTCTGTAGTTTGGTTTTGCTCGCTCCTTGTTTATGTAACAGTCTTGATGGAAATATGAATTTATTTATTTATTTAAAGAGTCTGCCTCCAATGCGAATTCGATACGGGGTTTGTGGGAATTACAAGCTTGGCCATGCGGTTCACTCCATTGGCACCATGCGGTTCATTCGTTGTTTCCATGGTCGCAATATTTTCTATTCAATTCTGACCCACATACTTCTCCGTTGACCCTCACATTTCTCCATCCGTAGTGTGCTTTATCTATCCCCTTATATTTGTCTCTACATATAAAAAGCTAGTGTCCTTGTGGTATTTACCTCACTGGTTTGCCTCACAATTACCTTTTGCTTGCAAACTTCCCTTCTGAGCAAATTCTACAGGGCTAGAACCCCAAGGCACGCCGTTGACGCTCTGTCGCGCTGTAGACTCAATTTCGACAGCATCTAGTTGTCCTGATACATCAGTCTAGGTTCAAAGTATGGTCAGAGACACCCGGCAGTACATGGTGTGCCTCTGCCCTGACTGTGAGCTAAATGAGTTGAAAGGAAGAGCTGGGTGACTCTCGCCCGCTACATATTCTTTTGGCAAGACCTCCGCGGGTAATGTCATGTTGAATATTGTGCCTTCCAGCTGAAGGGTTAGGCAGCTCGGGAGTTCTCAATTTTCGGCCAGGCCATAGGATCGTACAGAAATCTCCGTGACTTTCCTTGAACACTCGGTTGTTACACTCGGGTGTGGCCGTATATATTAGAGACACCCGGTATCATAAGTGTGGATCTCAAAGATTCAGACTGATGCAGACGGGCAGTGTACCTGTGTGCTATATGCCACGCAGGAGTTGTCGGCAGTCTGGTGGAGGGCGGTGGGCAGGCGTTCGTACCTGGTCGTCGCGCCTCCCGTTCCCAGGACGTCCCAAACACGGTGGGAAGCAAGAGACAATCACCTTTCGCGTTGGACGGCTGCGGACTCGGTGGACTGCACGCAATCGATGCGGGTTGAATGCCATCCGCGCGAGTCTATACGGTACATACCAACTTAAACTTACATACTGAGATGGCTCACGTGTGCATCATAATGAGGAAAGCCGACGGACAGTTGAGGCACCGCAGACTCGAAGCGCCGGTGAATGCGGGCGTGCGAGCGTTCATAACAAATGTGAATTTGAAGTCGTGCGGCAATGAAGTTTAAATTGGTAAAGCACGGGGGCCCGTGGGCGGCAGGTGAGTGAATATATCAAGGCTATCGTGAGGGCATTGAAGTTGGCGGTGGAGTATACGGATATCAAGAGCGCCGCGCCGCGCGAGTCCCTGGGATCGTGAGGCGAAAAATACCCTGGCCCGTAAGGCGATAAATACCTTGAACCGTGCGGCGGTACATAAACGATTGATTGGTTGAAATCCGGGCGCCGAGTCCGGGGACGAGTGCAAAGTAGATCAAAAAAGGATTTAAGTGGACTTGATGACGAGTTCAGCGATGGGTTAAAGTAGATACGGAGGGGGAGAAGAGCACGGGTCGATGATTGGGCCCCGAGGGGCGGGGAGTCAGGGCAAAACAGATGGTGCTTGAAGGTTGGAGGTTTGAAGCACGCGTGCATACGCCGGCCAGAGTGCGAGTTCAGCGGCAAGGGCGGGTGCGACGTATGAGGTGCGCCACGTCCGACATGATGCTGAGGATCAGTATACATACAGTAAATAAAGAAAACAAGAGAAGTCCAGGACATCCGCGGTCTACAGTCACACGATTGCCGCACCTCCCTGCATCCAAGAGGGGCTTCCCGGCTCTGCGACGTCTGTTTGGGCTTCAATGTCTGTAGACCAACCAGAGCGGGTGGAGCAAGGAATTGATTACATAGGAGGATGGCTCGGAGTGCGAGAGGGGACTTAAACATGTCGCGGCCATGATAACCGTAGAGCGCAGACAATTGGGAAGGTCGAGATCCGGAGTAACGGCCATAGTTTCTGTGCACAGTGCGAGAATTGTGGCGGCGTGCGGCACGGAGATTCGGGGGCTGAAGCAAGGGCGATGAATTGCGTGCAATGCGGTTCATCGGAATTCAAGAAAAGAAAATCGGTACATGGAGAGGATCGCACCTATGAGCGACGGATGGACCACCTGCCGCGGGGCCTTGGAAAGTGTGACCGTAGCTGCGACAGAATCCAGCACTAATATTGATTCTCGATCGTCTGGAGCCGGTCTTTGTGGCGAGCCCCGAAGAAAAGTACGTTGTGGGTTTTTGCATGAGTTCAAGAGGAGCGAGCTCGTTCTAGGCGTGAAGGAATTCGTCGCGGGCGGGCGGAGACATTGCCTTGACGTCCGTCGCGGTCGTACCAGGCAATCGGCTCCATGCGGAAGGCAGTGAAAATGATTTCACGCTAAAAGTACTATATTTTGCATACTAAAGCTGTTGGGTTCCACTGCGGCGAGGACGCGACGTTTGGTTTGACGTTGGTGAGGAAGAGACAAGGGAAGGTTGATGGCATCAACCACACACACGCAAGTGCCGGACCGACGAAATAGCCGATATAAGCGACCGTCATTCCTCTCACTCGCTGCAGCTCTTTGCACTCGTTCCACCCGCGCAATGGCTTCCGATGTAACGGCGATGTAAAGCAGACGCATACGTCATCCCCCGCTCGCGCTCCTCCCCGGGAACTAGCACAAAGTTCCCGCACAACTTGCGCACAACTCCACCTCCCACAGAGTCGTGTTCTCTTACGACCCCACACACGGGCGGTTCCATTGGCGGCTTCATGGGGAGGGTACGTCTCTTTTTATTCTCTTTCATTTCCCACTCCGTGCGACGCCCGGGAGTGAAGGGCGTCGAGTTTCGTGCGTCCCTCTACACGCTACGCTGCGTGAGCGGAGGACGCACGTCGCGGGCGCGGGCGCTGTTCTCCCACTTGCGCACCCGCCGACTCGCTTAGGGCCGAGCGGGGGAAGTCTCGCGCCGTCGCCGGGATACGCGGATCGGACGCAGTGACCTCCGACGCGGGCGGGCGGCGACTCGTGACGTTCGAGACGCCCCAGGGATGCGGCTGCCAATCGAGGTGCTCGCGGCGCTCGTTGATCCTACGCTGCTCTCCGCAAATGTCGGTGCCTTGCGCGGCTCTGCACGGGTGTCGGGCTGCACCTCACGCTACCTCGCGCGGTCGTATGCTGTGCGCATGCATACGTCCGCGCGCCTTTTTTCGCGTTGCACCTCGTGCGGCTGTCCGCTGCCTGCCCCTCGCGGCTGAACCTCGCGCCTCGCGCCGATATCCGCGCGCGGCTGTACCTTCCTCTGCTGTATGTACGCAGCTTACGGGCGGCTGTACCTCCGCCTTGCGCGCCTTCGCCTCGCGGGTACACCTCCAGCTCCTGTACACGCGGCTGCACCTCGCGCCACCCCTCATGCTCCTGTACGGCGCGGACGACCGAGGTATGGCGTAGATACAGAAGCAAGCCCTTGCAGTACAGTACTAATGTGCTGGCATCCTGAGAGATTGGTCGAAGAACAGCTGCGAGGAATCGTTGGTAGTTGCCGAGAGTTTGAGTTTGAGGACCGCAAAGTCAACCGAGCGGGTGGTATGTTGTATATAGCTTCACGGGCTGCGAATCCCAGACGTGTATTGATAGATGCTTGCGATGTTTGCTTTTTGCGTGGTCGAGCTCTATAAATCTTCCGAAATGTAGGCAGTTTATTCCTAGACTCGAATTGCTGCAGTCTTAGAAAAAGCATCCAAGGATGTCTAACGATGCGAGTCAGGCGCGCGTTGGGACGGTTATGGTCTAGGGGCTGGGCTCGGGGATGTCCGACGCTTCAATTGCAATCTCTGACGTCCGCTGCCGATGGCGTATTCCATTTTCAGAAGTCTCCCAGAGATGCTTAGTTTTTAACTCGATGTGTGAATGAACTTGGAACGAACGCCACTTTGTAAGTATTCGTGTTTTCAATCCTGCCTCCAAGGTGGACCGACGCGCTGTGCGCGCATGCAAGAATAAGTTGTCGAGCTCTGTTAAATCTGCCAAAATTATGTAGCCGCCGAGTCGAAATGCTACAGTCTCAGAAAAACAATCAAGGAGGTCTAGCGATACAGTATGAATAATGAACAATCCGATAAAGATTAATAAAGATTGGGCCCGCCACGCATTCAATTCTTTCACCAGTTCTCGTTAACGTTCGTTTTGAAGGGATTCAGCGGCACGGGGCAGTCGGGAAGGTGGTCTGGGCAGCCCCCAGTCCACTCGTGTACGAGCGCTGCTTTCGCAGATGCTAACCATCCGTTTTAGTTCCTTTTCTCAAGTTGAAAGCGGAGACGAGACGAACCTGCATTCCGCGACCACACGTTCCCGGTGATACTCGTCGCGGCTAGATTGCACGCCTTCGTAACATCCGACCTGGCTGCGGAGGCCCCAACCTGCTTGAGGATCTCGATGCCCCCGGAATTCACGATCTCCTTGCGGATCGAGGTCCCACCGACGTCCCCGAGCAGCGCGATGGCGTACGCTAGCTCGATGTGGACCTGCGGGTACGGCTCGTCCGCAGCGGTCCGCAGCGACGCGAGCAACGCGTCGACCACGCCAGCGTCCACCAGCGCCTTGCGCGTCCCGCCTCCCCACTCCGCACAACTGAAGCGCTGGATGGCGAACGCGAATGCGCCGAGCGGCTCGACGTCCTCCGTACCCAGCATGCTCGGCAGGCGTGCGAGCCCGCGCGCGATACCTGCGTCGAGGAGTATCTTCGCCACCTCGCTCCCGTTGGGCCGCACGAGGCAGCCGACGCACCGCGCTGCCCAGAGGAGCACCTGCGGATCCTCGGCCGTAATCAGGTAGTGCGCGAGCATTTCGACGCACCCACCCTTCGCGAGCGCCTTCGAGATCTTGATCGAGCGCGATATCCGCGCGACAGCGTAGATTATGGAACAGTAGTCCTCCGGCCCCATACTTATCGACTCGGAGCAGCGCCGCATGTGCTCGCATAGCGCGTCAACGAGCCCCATGTCCGAGAGGGACTCGGCGATGCTGTCGGAGCGGATGAGCGCGCCGATACACCATGCGGAAATGCGGGCCGTCCGCAGCCCGCCCTTGAGCCCCTTGATGACAAGCAACTTGCCGAGGTTCCGATTGAGGAGGCCACTAGCGACCTCGGCACTCCGACAGATTCGAGCGAGGCACCACACCGCGAGCGCTGCGATGTCGTCCGACTGCGCGGCGTCGAGAATCTCGATCAAAGTGGCAGAGGTGCTGGTACGGAATATCGTGTTGGCGGTGATGTTGTCGTGGCTGTAGACAAGATTCACTGAGTGGGATGAATAGAGACGCGAGAAACGTACGTAAGGATGCCCAACGCGACTAGGACCGTCTCTAGCCCATTACCATCGATGGACCGACTTTTCAGCAAGAGGATGAGGGTCGGTATCGTGCCCGCGGTCACCAGCCTCTGTGCATCTTTGTGTGATCTCAGACCTAGCCATTGGATCTTGTCCAGATATCCATCGATGACCTCTCGTTTCCGGCCCTCCTTAACCTCGGACAGCAAGGCTCCGGCAAGGAGGTTGGCGTTGGGGGCTGGGCGCGAGTGAATAAACGTCTTGGCAGTGAGGGAGGAAGCGCACCAGTATCGCTGAGCGAAGTGGGCTCGCTACCCACCGACTCCGCGTACATGTTAGTTGACGTCAGCACGGTCGTCGCGCTATATTCTGACGGGAACGTGCTGGTGCTGTGTGTGTGCCCCAAGTACGTGGGCTCTAGGGGTGGTTTGGAGTATTCTCGCGGTGTCGATGATGGGGCAGAAGGCAAAGCAAGCGGGCTTTCATGTCCGAGCGATTGGGGCTCTTCACCTATCCAATCGAAAATCTTCAGGCGAGTTGGAGCAGAGCGCGAGTCTTGTAAACGGGAGGAGCCCCCTAGTTCGCTTTGAGAACCAAATTAATCTTGATACTCAACGTAGACTCACCAGAAGACGACGTTCGGATGGAAGGAGAAGGCGCTAGCCGACGTTCAATACTCAACGGGGTATTCGGTGTATCCGATGACTGCCGATTCAAAGAGTTATTGAACATGGGACTCATGCCATCTTCGTCAAAGCTGTCGTTAGAACTTGATGTGCTTGAAGCGTCGCTTCCCTCGCGTACATAATGAGGCTGGGGAGGAGTTCCCTCCTCCTCGATTGGTTTGGGAGGTGTGGCAATAGTTGAGGGTCTGAATTGGGTGAGCATAGGAGGGGCGGAAGCGGAACCAGGATGCTGGGTGGTCGGCATGACCTCGTAGGCGGGCGGCCCACTGGCGCCCGATATCATGGAAAGTGCATAGCGCGGACGCTGCGAATGTAACGATGCCAGACTGTTGCCTGCGCTGAATGCCTGAGCAGGGGCCGACAAGTGTTGGGTGTCAGCAGTTTCCGATGTGACTGAATACGGGTTAATTTCAAGATAAAGTTAGTTCAAGATGTACGCCACGAGATAGATGAATACGCACTTTGAACGTGCGGTATAGATGAGCTACTGGGATGAGACTCGGGTTGGAGCGGGCTGGCAACGCTATTCTGAAGATTCTGGAGTAGAATGTCGAAGGTGGGCCGTAGCCGGGATTCCCGGTGCCAGCATTCCTCCATTATGCCCCATATATGGTCGGTTATCCCGAAGTCTTCGTCGGGGCGGTCGGGACGACTGTCCTGTCGAACGACTAAGCGGAATATCTGCTTTTCCGATAGGATGCCCCACGGAGGCTTCGACGTGAATATCTAGACATAAGATGATTGAGATGAACCGTAGAAAGTGGTCAACGCCATGACATACCTCGAGGGCGCTCATTGCCCAGGCGTAGACATCTGAAGAACGCGATGCAGTCTACAAGGAGGCCTGAGTCATGAATCGACATCCATGATATAATACGTACGCCTTTCCATGCCTCTGGGCTAAAATATCGGTGCCCATGGCTACCGCTCGTCTGCACCTCAATCATTCTGCAGTCTGAGATACATGCCTTCCCGTCCATACCGATCAATATGTTGGTCGGCTTCAGACTGCCATGCACAACACCATGCTAGGGACTATGCTTAGAGGCATATACCAAAATACAAAAGAAACGCACTGAGTGAAGATATTGCATCCCACACGCTACATCAGTAACCTTTGGGAAACTCGATTAGCTAGGGGCGCTCTGCCGTTACAATCAGCCCACGAACGATTTTCGCCCGATCCGTATGCGGATTTTGCTGTAGGAAGCGAAGGACATTGCCGTTCGGCTGGAATTGGGTTACCACATAGAGCGGATCCACGTCCAAGGGCGAGACGCCAAACATCTGTAGAACATTAGGATGGCGCAATCTCGTCCAGAGTTCGCCCCGCTCGTGCAACACCTGTCAGTGCGATGCATCATTTACGATGAAAAGCCAAGGTTCGATAGGGCTTCACTCACACTGGCCTCGGCCTGTTTGGACAGGACTTTCACTATTACGACACTATTTCTCCACTGGCCTTGCGCAATACGCCCGCCGAGATGGGCGTCATCTTCGAGGTGGAGTTCATCAGGCCGGATGATCCAGGCAGCAGTAGGGGGCAGAATCGGCGGGCCAGACATGAGAGCAGAGCGCGAGTTTTGTGAATGGGAAGAGCCTCCTGAAGAGGACGTCCTGATGCTAGGAGAGGGTGCTAACCGACGTTCGGGGCTCCAGGGAGTATTTGATGTATCTGGTGACTGCAGATTCAAGGAATCATTGAACATGAGAGTAGATCGGCCGTCGAGGTTGGAAGGGCTGGTAGGCGACAACGCCCGCTCGGGGTTGGCATCCTTGTCTTCAAGTAGTGCCCCATCTGCAGCGCAACTAGTTAGCCAAGCAAGATAGAGATCACGGATGATAATGCATTACCAGAAGTCGAGCCTACGTAATATCTGTCCGAAATGCGTCTGATAAGCTCCGAGTCATCCGGAAATTCCTCATCCTCCTTGCAAGAAGTATGAATAAGGCAACAGTTGTGTGACCTAGGGACCTACAGCTTTCAACACGGAAATCCATTCGTCGTCGTGCGTAACCGATACCATGGCACCAGGACACTAGGATAGTTGAATGTTCAACCTCGAAAGTGGTCAGCAATAACTTACCGAGTGAAGGAGGTACTCGTTGATAGCGTTTCCGGGGTGGTAGGCCTGAAAATTATTGTTAGCTATTTGATCCATTAGATGTCACAGACCTTGGAAGTTTCAGGGAAGAACTGCACGGACTCCGCTTCAACCACAGCACTCCCGCTACTGGATGAGGGAGGATTGCGGGAAAATCCGCTCGCACCACCTGACCGGGATTGCGAAGAGGGAAAGAATCTGCTTTTGGAAAAGACTTCGGACGGCTTGGAATCCACAATGGAGATGGCCTTTGTAGATCTCTTCAAAGGAGAAGAACGTATTGCAACTTTGAAGCCACGCAGAAACACGGACTGATTTTCGGTCCACGATTCTTCTCCCAGGCGCCGTCTTGGGCCAGAATCTGCAAAGGAACTGCCGGATTCCCACTCCCATGCGAAGGAGGTTCCTGCAGATCCAACCTGAGCAGCCTTCAATCTCAGAGATATTCGGTAATCTTCAGATTGATTTTCGAGGGCTGCTACACTCCAGGACGAAGACTTGTCGGTGCCCGTTACAAGATACAGGTCGCCATTCTCCACCATGCGTTCTAGATCTCCGTTGACGAATGTATACCAGCGCTGAGCATGTTTAAGCGCATAATCTCGGAATTTTTTCAGGCGCCGAAGATCAGTCCGCGAAGCGCCGTCTGGCAGCAGAAGCACTGCAGCCGCTTTTGAGGAGGTGGATATTTCGACAACTGCTCCCGCCCCCAGCGGGAGAAACCTAGAAGAAGTTTTTTTTTTAAATTATGAGATGACCTGATAGACATCGACACTTACACGTTACTTTCTACGCTGGCGTCTACATCTAACCGCCGCTTATTGATTTTTGCATTTGATATGTCAGACCCAGGACGATGATATAGGGCTCGGGGAGCGATATCTCCAGGACTGAGGTTGACCTGCTCGAACCCTTCGGGTACGCCAAAGCGGTTGACCGGGTCGTCCGCCGCACGACAGATGTTAAAGATTACATCGAAAGATCCATCGGCCGTGACGACGCCGACGTCTCCAATTTCTGTCCCCACTCGGCGGGAATCCAACGGTAAATCGTCGAATGGTTGTGGGTGAAAGAGAGGGTAGCCGTGACCCTTCGGCAAGAGCAGACGGCTGTAGAGACGGCTATCTGACATAGGTGCAATGAGGGGGGAGGATTGATGAAACGGTGGCAGCGTTAGAGATGTCCATCCTTTATACTCCCACGTCTACAGCTATCTGCACGGCTGTGCGGAGAGTTATATGGAGAATTCCGTAGAGAAAAGATAGGTCGGACCAGTGCGGCACGTCGGGGAAAGTCCATGGCATAGCTTTGAATGCTGTTCCACGGCATGTCAATGTCAGCCATTCACGTACTACTGCGTGGCATCAGCAATTTGACAATTAGCTTGTGACTTGTTTGGCCTTGTGAGCTTGTGGACAAGCTTACAAGGTCACAAGGTCAAAGCGGAACGAAAAGACTGCTCTCATAACACTCAGAACGAGCCCGGACAGCCTTTTGGAAAATCGGAGAATGCCCACCGAAATTTGTCGCGGCCGTTCATAGGTCCTCAGCACAAATTTGGGCGAATTTGTGCCACTTGACAGAACCGAACTAGGGACCTCCGGAGAGCTTGTCGAATTTTGGGACTCAACTTGTTGCCTTGCGAGCTTGTCAACTTGAATGACCTTGAATGGCCTTGTTTGGCCTTGTACAAGGTCACAAGCTGCTTGTCAAAAGTCTGATGGGCAGGGTAACCAGGCAAGCACCAACTGAGCGCGTCTGTGAAAGCTTTTGACTTGGCGCAGGGTTCATCTTCTCCGCTTCAAGGTGGGCAGCGTAAAGTTGCTGAGACATCTAGGTTGACGGCAGTGGTGAGATTGCAAATGGTCAACGCAGTGGAGAGGATGTCACAATGTCACTGTCATATGACCTCGAAGACGCGCGTTTTGATGCAAAACATGCATACATATCGCATTGCAATCATGACCAATAATTGTGACTGGACTTAAGATAACGATGATATTTGTCGAGCTATTCACTGGAGTCATTGAAAAAATGAAGAGAATCCAGCTAGCTGGCCGTTTCCAGAAGTAATAAGAGTCTGAGAATTTCAACATCGTTCTCTAATTTCACTGGCTATGCGCCTATTTCTCTGCAGACTCATGCGCTGCGCTTTCGAATAGCTTATAAGTGCTCCGCATAGAAAAACGCTCGGTGGCCATGGTATCTTCCTACCTAAAATGGGTAGTCTCCAGTAGTTATGTTTACTCTCTCAAACTGTATAGGTAACGCCGATCTCCTCGCTTTGCAGGGGCGCAAGGAGCTCGAACGCCGAAGGAGTTCATTCGATTGCGTTGTCCCGAGTTGTAACTGTAACGGTGTTGCCATCAGTTGCTGCGAAGCGAGATCAGCTACCGAGTAATTATAATCAAGACAACCTCCCAGCATCCCTGTTACCGTAAAGCTTTCTCCGCAGACTTGGAGCCTGACTCCGAGCCTGGATGCACGTTGACTGTGACGGAGAAGGAGTGCGGCCATCGACGGCGAACACGGACAAGACGGGGAGGCTACCGCCAGGTGCCGCTGATCGCCGTGCTCATTCCGCCGGAGATTCCCGCGCGAGCATCAACGGCACGACCGTGGCACGCCTCCAAGCCGTTCTTTGCCGCCGAAAAGCATCTGCAGCAAACATTGTAATGTATTTTCTGAATACTCAAGGCGGGTTCGCCAGGTGCCGTTGACCGCCGTGTGCATTTCACCGGAGATGTGGACCTCGCATCAGCGGCGCGGCTCAAAGCAGCTGTTCACCGTCGAACATCAGTCTGTAACAAACTTCGTATTACAGTGAATATGGGAGAAGATATCTGGGGGTAGTCGCCCCAGATATACGATGCTTTCCGAAAGCGTCAGTCGAGTCCTAACTTGGAGGCAAAGACGCTGACAAGACGAGCCGACGCTGCCGAATGTCAGATCATTGTTCGCGCGTTTGGAATTCAACCAAATCACTCCAACTTACATATGAGAGGCATCTAAAGACCCTTCGCTATCGATTCTACATAATGCAAGTTTGGGTTGAGGCCGTCGCGCCCGTGGCAAGCCCCATATGTCGCTGTGAGATCTGTGCGGAAGGTTCCGACGTTCGGAATCGGCATCCGAACGGCTCCGTGTTCAAGTTCACACGGTGGTTGAGATGGGCTTCCCGGCCATGCCAAGATCTGGAACAAAAGAAGGGATATATACTAAGTATACAGCCTGACGGGCTGTACTTATGTGACTTGGAGTCAAATCTAATGGTCCCAATCCACCTCGTGGATATTCTCCTGGAGAATAAGTTGAACAAGTATGGGAAGCTCCCTATCTATGTCCAGCAGTATTTTGTTGGTATGCGAGTCTCGGGGCACTTGTAATTCGACTCACAGCATTGCATATATCCCTCACGTGCCGAATCACTCCGGATGTCAGCAAAAATCAGACTCTTCATGTGTTCAACAGCGCGGCGCGGAGCTACCCCCGTGTCCGAGTCGTTCCATTAACAATGTATTTCTAAGCAGTATTAACGCGCTCCGGATACCGAACCCGTTCTACTGGGCACGCATCCAAAACTGCGCTTGCCGAAGCGATTATAGTATGTCCTGCGAGGTGCATTCGGTCCTCGGCCCTGATTGTTAATCTGTTTCAGGTCTCCACCAGACGAGTAGATAGCGCGGAGCGCTACGCCCCTGCACGGGACTCGGAGTTGACTAGCATGAGACTGTTGAGAGCGCGGGAGGTGAGTGCTTGATGGCAGTACCGCACTGGTGAAGTGCTGATGAGCTCCCGCTGATGGAAGCTGTGTGCGGGAGCGCAGGCGAATGTCGCGGACGTTTAATTGCGGTACTGGAAGCGGAGACTCGGAGGCGAAGCCACTGGTGGAATGTTGATGACACGGAAAACCCGCGGGAAGTTACTCACTGTAAATTAGCCGATGGAAGAGGAACAGACTCTGCATTCTTCGCCGATTGATTGGACGCTGACCTGCCGAGCGAGGACCAGTATTGCTGGCATTGAACGTGTTGACAACGTGTTGAATGAACACACCAAAGCTCGGCACCATCAGATGTAAATATTTATTGGCGGAAGACAAATTTCAGGAAGCTAAAAAGGCACCCAATATTATTGAGATGGGCGGCAGAAGGGAGAATGCGCCACACTGACAACACACTGACATCGAACCGAGTCCCAATCCGGTTATTTGTTCGCAGCTTGCAGTTGTTTATTTTCGACGGCGAAGCAAGCACCTTTTCTCCTCATCACACTCGAGCCCAAGTACGTCCCCCTGCCCAGTCACCGCTGCCTCCGACGCCTCTGACGATGGGCTCTCCTCTGACGATCCCCTCCCCGCCGCGTCGTCTGGGCAACCCTTGTCACCATCCTCGCCGTCGTTCCCGCCCGCGGTCGACCCGCGCTTCGTGCAGTCCACGCCCTCCGCGTACGGTGATGGCGCTCGTGGCGCTGATCCGCTCGCGCGAGGTGGAGCGCGACGAGGCGGGTCTCACGTGCCGCGTTCTTGCGGCACGCTACGCAGGACGCGCTCGAGCGGGTTTGGCGCGTGGGCGTGTGGTGCGACGCGACGTTCGCCGAGGCGGCGCTGGTGCGTGTTGTGTACTGTGCTCGTCTTCTGCCCTTACGAACTCGTCTGCCCACGCAGATTATCGCGCTGTACGAGTCCTCCGCGCACCCGGTGTACCACCCGGACCGGCTCGCGCGCACGCTCGTGTTCCTGGACGAGATTCTCAGCGCGCTGGGACTCACCGCCGCAGATGCGACCACACCGGACGTGTGCCGCTACGCGCGCGGCGCCGCGTCCGTCGTCGCCGTGCGCCCCAGCGCCGAATGCGCGTGCCTCCCGCCGGGGAGCCCGCCGAGGGACCTGGATACGGGGGGCTCGAGCGTGCTGCCGTGGGACGCGCGCGCGGAGGAGGTGCGCCGGCTGTATTGAGGCGCGCTGAGTGTCGCGATGGGCTGGCGCGCGGACGGGGGCGTGGGGATGGCGATGTGCGAGCCGGCGAATGTACGCTTCTTTCTGTATCCTTCTCCTTTTTAATGCATGCACTGACTTCATTCCAGCATCTGCTGCTGTTCCCGAACGAGGTGTACGACCGCGAGCGCGGCGGGCGGGCGGGCGGGAACGCGAAGAACGCGATCTGTGCGTTGTTCTGCCGGCGTATGCGCCTCGCGCACTTCGGCGCGAACGTCGCTGGGCGCGCGGCGTGGCACGAGACGCAGGCGATCCAGGACGCGCACGGCTGCAACCTGCACACCGCGGGAGCGTATCTGTGCCGAATGTGTCCAAGTGCGTGTTTTTTTTCTTTGCTTCGTCGCGCGCGGGGGAATTTTGGCCGACGGATGGACAGTGTGCGGCGCGCAGAAGGCCATCGCCAAGATACTGGCTGCGGTGGTATGCTTCCCTTCCGTCTGTCCGTCTGATTAGCGTTCGTTTCTCACTTAGGCCGCGGTAGTCTGCAGGGCTCTCCCCGTGCCCGCTGTCCAATCGCCGGCGGGCGACAGGAAGAGTGGAGTGCGTCATTTATTTATTTATTTTATTTTATTTCTTCGACATGGCCATCGACTAACATGCGCTCTAATTTTTTGCCATCCGTGTCCATCCAATACCCTCTCCAATCCGATCCGCGGAGCGGTGTGTTTGCGGTTACGTGGTTCTACCACCAGCTCGCGATGTACACCTTTCACTCCTTCATCTGTGCTGCATCTCTCGCTGACGACGCGCGTTTCGTTTCTAGCTATCTGCTCCTGTGGGAGAACGACACGTCGCGCGGCGCGGTGCGCGACCTTCCTCGTCCCGTGCGAGGTGATGATTTTACGCGCTGTGGCCTTGCCCGCTTGCGTGCACCCCTTTCCCTTCTTCCTTCCGCAACTCTCCCTGCCTGGACCGATCTTTTTTAATTTTAACTTCGTCTTGCTGATGCAGTTTTTTTTCGTTCATTTGGCAGTGATCCAGCGCTGCACAAGCGCCTCGTGGCGCACTGCCGGTCCGCGGGCGTCGAGCCGCCGCGCGCGGATGGCGGGTAGGCGCTCCCCGTCGTCGCGCGCGGGTCTTGAGCACCGTCTATTGTATCCCTTCCTTGCCCTCCTTTCCCTCTCATCCCGGCCTTCTGTTTTTGTCTGTCTCCGTCTCTTCTAATCTTGGCGCTCCCCGCATCCCGCCTAGACTCATATCCCATACCACATGCCGCCGATTCTTGTTCGTGTACGTATCTTCCATTCCCTTCATAAGCTATTGGCCCTTCGTATGTAATGCGTAGCGTGTAGTTAGTGTGTAGTGTACTATATCCTGCTTGTATTGCCGTACTGTAGCTTCTTTTCCGTTCTTGTGGACGTCGGTCTGGAATTTGTGTGATTGGGGGTTCATATGTGTCTTGCGCTGCTAAGCCTAAGGCTGTATACACAATTCCTGTGATATATTGCCCCTTTGCCGTGGGCCATTGAGGTCTATTTTTTGCGCTAGTTACATTCCGTCCGGGGATCTCGACCATCTCCAACTTCTTCGACCAGGCTGGCTTGTTGTTGTATCCCGACGCGTATCTCTCTGCTTGTATTATTGAGCTACTGTTGAATTAAAAAAAGGGTGCAACGCTCACTTCGAGCGATTTCCATGTCTCATTTAAACTTGGTACATGTGATGATCCTCACTTAGTGTCTCATCTAAAGGTACGCTCGCAGGCTTAGTTCCCTGGTAATGGGCTGCCAACGAGCCAGGACCAATGGACACTCTGCGAGATCGCAGACGGGGTGAATCCGTTGTGTGTGAAACATTGATTGGAACAACTTTTGGGACCAGAAGACGAGCGAATCTCGAGCCAAGTTGGGACAATACAGAGGAAGGAAGCCATTCGTGGACGGTCCCTTGATCCCTAGACTGGCTGGCTCGGAATGTAGTCCAGGGAATGCGAACCCTGAAGGAATTCCCATGGATCTGTGTAAATCATGATGAAAGTGGCTTCTTTGAATCACCCAGTCCATTGGCCACTGGATTGGATGATAGGATAGCAGCACGATATGCATCATGTTCCTAGAGATGAGCTTTGAAATGCATGCAATAATTAGCAATCCACTGGATACTTTTGTGAGTACCAGCTTCCAAAAGCCAGGGAAATGTAACACGGCACTCCTTCGATCCGGGATCAAGTGATTATCCTTGATGTCGACTGGTGCAAAAAAAAAACGGGGCAACCATCAAACTGCACCAATATTTGGATGGAAACAGTCATAAGACCGTGGAATAATGCTGGGAATGGGAGGCAGTTTACCCACACTCATGAGATTATCATGCTGTCGAACATCATGACTCTGATGGACGTGAGATGCATCAAGGACACCGCCTGCCACGCTCACATATATAGGTGCATCATCTGCTGCGTTCATCACCCACCATTCCAAGATGTCCCCTCATCCCACTGTTACAGAGATCCGTCTGAATAACACCATCACCTGTTTGGCCCCAGTCATTACACTCCTCAATGAGCTCAGTGACGCGTTTGGCACTCCATTTGTGCCAGCCATTGCAACCACCGCTCTGTCGTTGATGGCTGCAGTGCAGGTAAGATATGTCCTTTACAATTGGCTGTAAGTGCTCATATGGCATAGAATGTCAAGAAGAATAAAGAAGACTGTATTCGACTCCTGGAAAATGTTTATCAACTGCTTTGTGCCATTGTGAATCTCCATATCAAGTCTGAAACCAAGGGGAATCTTCCTCCAGCAACTTTGCACCATGTCGGGAAATTCATGGAGTATGTATGATGCTATGTACTGTGAATAGAATTGACAGTTTATTAGGACACTTCACAAGATTCATACATTTGTGGAGGCGCAGCAGGATGGGAGCAAGATCAAGTCTTTCTTTCGCCAGACTGAGACAAAAACACTTCTCAGTGACTGTCGAGCTGGATTGCAGCAGGCTTTAGAGGTGTTCAAGGTAAATCTTTCTCTCCATGATGGATGCTATAGTACTCAAACCTCATGTAGACTGAAACTAACATGGCTGTGATTGATCACATTACTCATATGCAGGAAGAGGCCGAGATTATGCAGAATGAGGTGCTTGAGTTGATTTCAACCTGGTCAGATGGGACCACTTCTGACAGATCATCCTCTGTACGAACTTTCTCATCTTTTTGAAAAGCTGCTTTTCATCTCTTGCACAGATCTACAAGACCGGTGGATCCCAGAATAGGTAATTCTTTCGTGTTAGGTCGTCCACTCGGACTGAATTTACCTCCTCCAGTTCCAACTCTATCTCAATGTTGCCAGCAAAACCGAAGATTTTCCATGGCCGTGAGATAGAACTCAATGAGATAGTGGATATGCTCCAGCAGGAATCACCGAGGATCGCCATTTTAGGTGCAGGTGGAATGGGCAAAACAAGCCTTGCCAAGGCCACCCTCCATCACCCTGATATTGCTTCCAAATATGAGCAGTGTTTCTTCATACTGGCAGATTCTGTCATGACCAGCATTGGACTGTCAGTCCTAATTGCGGAACACATAGGATTGAAGCCAGCCAAGGACCTTACAAAACAAGTTATACACTACTTTACCTCACATGGGCCTTCCCTGCTCATTCTTGATAATCTGGAAACTTCATGGGAGCCCCTCGAGTCACGTGGCAAGGTTGAAGAGCTCCTGTCCAACCTCACTGATGTCCCACATCTGGCACTCATGGTAAGTCTTCAGACCTGCTCAAGATTGGAAATATACTGACATCCTGATAGATCACAATGAGAGGTGCAGAACGGCCAGCCAAAGTTCAGTGGACTCGCCCCTTTCTAGCACCCTTAAAGCCATTGTCAGATGTTGCAGCTCGAGACACATTTGTTGCCATTGCAGAGGATGTGCATGACAGCAAGGATGTTGATGAAATACTCTCGTTGACAGATAACATGCCACTTGCTGTTGATCTGATAGCCCATGCTGTGGACTTTGAAGGAAGCTGCTCTGCTGTCTTGGCTCGTTGGAAGTCAGAAAAAACTTCCCTACTTTTGGCTGGCAATGACAGAAAGTCCGATCTGGACACATCCATCACAATTTCACTTTCCAGCTCCCGCATGAGCACAGGTGCCAAGGACCTTTTGAGTCTACTCTCAATCCTCCCAGATGGGCTGTCTGATGTTGAGCTTGTCCAGAGCAAGCTCTCTATAAATGACATCTTGACATGCAAAGCTATATTACTTGCTACTTCTCTGGCATATACAGATGACAAGAGGCGACTGAAATCACTGGTGCCTATCCGAGAACACATGCAGTGTTTCTATCCTCTTTCCCCATTTCTAATTCACCCACTGCAAAGGCACTTCCATCAGCTTTTGGATCTGTACCTTAAATATTTGGGAACTCAGCAGGGGGCTGGAACAATCAAGCACCTAGCATCCAACAGTAGAAACATACATGAATTGCTGCTCCGAGGGTTGAACCAGGATAACCCAAACTTGGCAGAAACCATTGATTGCACCTTTTCTATGAAGGTTTTCATGTGGAACACGACTTCTGGATATCATCACCTGATTGCTATGTTAATGGATCAGATTGAAGCTGTTCTTGCCGGGAATTTTGATGAAAAGTTGAAGACACAGCTCATCTTGTGGAAGTTTGAGTCACGCAGTCCATGTCTTCCTACCGATGCAGGTCTGTTGATTGCAGAGGCCATCTCGCACTTCAACCAATTCAATGACCCAGCCCTTGAATGTGAGTCACTTGCATAATTCAATTTGAGCGTCTCTGAATTGAATGAGCTTTTAGGCAGATTTTATGATCAAGTGGGACTTTACTACTTTTATACTGCAAGGGAATCATCTGTGGCCCTGAAATATCTGCACAAGGCGCTTGATTTGGCCAAATCACACGGAGACACGAGGCAAGAGTCCCGGATATTGATTTCTCTTGGTGAAATACAATGGACCATTGGGAATTATGTTGCTGCTCAGAAGCATGCCCAAGCTTCACACCGACTTGCCGAGCAAGCAGGAGATTTACATTCTCAATCATTGGCCCTCCGCACTTCAGCCTTATGTTACGATGGCAACATTCAAAGTATTGTCTTCCTCCGTCAAAGGGCACAAAAGCTACTGGAGCTTTGTGGTACTACTACTGGTTACCTATATAGTGTTCTACTGCAAGACCTGGCAGAATCCCAGCTTCTGAAATCAGAATATGTGGAGGCCCGCAATATCAACTTGCAACTTGCCCGAGATGCTGCTGCTCAGGATCCATATAACTATGCCTTCTCTCTCCTTAACATTGCACAGCTTGACATCATACTTGGTGCATCAAAACAAGGGATCTTGTCTAACCTTGACAAAGCAATGGTCCTGTTCAATGCCGGATATCACGATGTAGTGTCTGCAAAGACATACTGTAATATTGAATTAGGAAAACTGCAGCTCAGAGAGGGAGAAATCCTAGCTGCAAAGGGCATATTTCAGACAGGTTTCAAGTCAACATGGGGAAATGATGCTCAAGCTACACTCTCGTGCATGGAGAGCCTTGCCAACATCAAAAACTGGCCTGAAAGTGAATTTTGCGGGGCCACTGGTTGGGCATTTGTATATCTGGGATATGCAAAGAAATTGGGGGACAAAATTGCCCTTCATCGAGCACTCCAGTTCCTTGGAGATGTGTTTCAAGCTGAGGATGATAGTGCCACTTCAACTGCCCTCTTTACTGTCGCTTTGGAGGAATTCACATGGATGGATATTCATCGCAGCAGAGCTGAATGCATGCTTGGACTTGGTGATCTGGCAAAGGGCCAAGGGGATGTGTCGAAGGCAATTGAGCTTTGGACGACCGCCAGACCATTGTTTGAACGCTCATCCCAGGCGAAGCAGGTTACACAGATCGACGAGAGGCTTGCCACAATCACCAACAATGTGCTGGAGGAACCCACAGACAGTTTGACACATCTTGGACAGCTCAATGCACCTATCACAGCTGTGGCCGATGAAAATCACCCGGGAACACAGGCTGGGGAGAGGGAAGTTGAAGGAGGAGAGAAGGTTAAGGATAATGAACTTGTTTCAGTGGTTTGAGATGAATAGACTCTATAGTTTGGTTTTGCTTGCTGCTTGTTTATGTAACGGTCTTGATTGAAATATGAATTTTTGCGTCTGCCTCCAATGCGAATTCGATATGGGGTTGGTAACACAAGCCCACCATTGAACCTCTGTTGAGCTGTAATTTCGACAGATACATTAAGCTAGGTTTAAAGCACGGCAGGAGAAACTGGTGTGCATCTGCCCTGACTGCGAACTCAATGAGTTGAAGCAAGAGGTCCTCGCTTGATTTGGGGCTGGATGGTTCCCGCCTGCTACATCTTCTTACGGCAAGAACTCCGCAGGTAATATCATGTTGAGTTTGGTGCATTCCAACTGAAGTGTTAGACTTAGGCAACTCGGAAGCTCCTATTTCTCGGCGAGGCTGTATGATCGTACAGAATTCTCTGTAACTTTCTTTGAATACTCAGCTGTTACACCGGAGTTTGACTCACACACCAAATAAAGGAAAATATCGATCTAGGTCGAAATGTTAGAGAGAAATGTATCAATCTGTAGCCAAATCAGATTCACAAAACATTGTTCTATTAGTTAGTCTGGAATTTACAATGGAAAGGCCCACAATCAGTGGCCCTTTCAAACTTCAGATGTTTATTGAATATTGATGATATGAAAGGGAAGCTGAATGTTCATCATTCAGCAACCCTTCCAAAGCAACGGACAAAGCAAATTTCAATGCACCTTTTAACTGCATTGAAATTTGCTTTGTTGCGTTCCTCATCCCGCGTGAGGTAATGAACGCGCTGGGGGCCTGTCCGCCGGCGTATTCTCCCTTCCCTCTTCCTTCCTCCTTCCCCGCTGCCTGCCCGCGCCGATTTGTTTTTTTTTGTTGACACACGATTCTTTGGGTGACTGGCAGTGATCCAGCGCCTCGCGGCGCACTGCCGGTCCGTGCGCGTCGAGCCGCCGCACGCGAACAGCGGGTACGCGCGGGTCTTGAGCGTCGGCTATCCTCTTCCCTCCATTCCCTTCCCTCTCATCCCACCCGGCTCATCCTAGCCATCTGTCTCTGCATCCGCATCCGTCTCCGTCTTAACACTCCCTCCCTTCTAATCTTCGCCCCCCGCGCATCCCTAGACACACGCCCATACCACAAGCTTTTCATGTACCTTTCTTCCTTCGTATGCAGTGTGTAGTGTGTAGTGTGCAATATATATATATATCCTGCTTGTATTGCCCCCTACTACACCCCCAATTTGGCGGGAGCTCCCAGGGATGTCACTGTTGCCATATCGGGAGTTGTATGCCGAGAGATCCGAGAAAACCTCCCCGGGATATCAAAAACGACAATCCCTTGAGGATTCTGTGAGAGCCTATCCCTCCGATATCCCTGCGTGACCTCTGAGAGACAGTTAGGTACCCGGTTGCCTTGCCTATTCTGTAAATCACAAATAGATTGGCACATAAAAAATGAATTCAATAGTATGATGCGTACGCTACACATTACAATACATAGTATGCACAAGGGTCAAATGAGGCAGAGGGAGGAGATTCACAAGAGCAAAGAATAGACTGTTATGTCCAGGCCGGGAAAAGACAAAGCAGGATCCGCGACAAGTTTGATCTTGATGCAAAGAATGCGGGTTGAGGGCCTTGAAGTTGAGCAGAAGTCTTGACCACCAGAGAACCATGCATGTTTGATGTTGAGGGAATACTTCACGGCATGCTTGAGGCCTTGAAACGATGCCGGAGACACATTTTTTGAGCGGGTTTTGAGCCAGCATTCCAGGAACTGGTACAACCAAGAAGAATGGGGCTTGAATGGCCAAAGAGCTTGCGGGAACAGCCCACCGAAGGTTGAAAACGATGTGAGCGACAAATGAGTGAAAGGGAGATGGGAGAAAGACGAGAAATGCGCTGGCAAAAGTTAGACTTGTTTGTTTGATGACATCAAATCACACGTCGCGCACGGACCATTCCACCACTGAAAACGCAAAAACAATAAATTCAACATTCCAAGCCCTCAATTCTTCATGGCTCTCTTCAAATTATGTGGTGTGAAAGCTGGGATAATTCTATTCAGCAACCCGGTTGCTGGCAGTACCCCGGGTTGCAGCTATTCAGCAACCCCCGAGATTTGTAAGCCCATCAGTGATGGCGGCTGATGGCGGGGGGCGGGATGGGGCGGGGCATGTTCAAGGGACTCCCAGTGCACTCAAATGACCTCAATAATTTCCACAAAAATTCAGGTGCATTTGAAATTCTAGCTTGCAACTGCTCCATTTTTTACACGGGAAAAGTGGAAGTCAGATCATCAAAATTCGCAGGCTTGAACCAAGATGATTGAAAAGGGCTTCAAAATAAGTTCAAAAAAATCGGAAAAAAATGGACGACTTCAGGGAGCATGTTCCACAGAGATGACACCCTCATGCACATATAAAATATACTTTTCTGGCTCAATAACTGGGCAGAAACTGTGTCAAAGCGCCAGTAGCCTCTTATCTTATCTGTCTCGGGGGGTTGCTGGATAGAAGATCGCTATCCAGCAAACCAAAGTGGGGTTGCTGAATAGAATTATCCTGAAAGCTGGGTATGCTCCAATATATAAAATGTGTGAAAAAAATGTGTCTTCTAAAACCCTCTCACACAAGAGGTCGCAGAACCATTCTCAGGATGTTCCGCTGACGTTTGCTCAGATCTCCGCTGATCTCCGACGTCAAATCTCCCGACGACATCCCACCAAATTGGGGGTGTAGTGTATCTTGGAATTGTTTTGAATCTTTTGTGGATGGAGGAGGGTGGAGGGTGGATGGGATGTGGTGATACGTACATAAGCACGAATTGTGTAATTGTCTTTTCCCGCTCTTGCTTGGGGCCGTCCGTGTGACTTGGGGGTGAGTGCAAATTCATGTTTGGCTTGCGCTGCTGAGCATAAGCTTAAGCCTGTAATTTCTGCCACTGGTCTGTCGTTAAATCATCGCTGAATTTTTTGGTGTGGGTATCTGTCCCGTTTCCCTACATCAAAGGCATCTGTGGGACAGCCGTAACCATTTTAGAGACAGTCGAGGTTCGACATTTCCTCTGATAGAAGCTCGCTGGCTAATCAGTGCTCACAGAAAGTGAAGAAGAATCAGGATGACCTCAAAGAGCTTTGTGAAAATGTTGCGGAAATTATCAGGGTTGTCCAGGTCCAACTTACTGCCCACAATGATACCACTGCTAGTTCTATTGGCCCAATCTGATGCGAGCCCGTTGCAAAAACTCCGTCCTCCATGGATCACAAGATTTGGTATACATGTGTAGCCCTGCTTCCCCTCTACAACTGTTGTTATACACCCCCTACACTCTACCTATGGGCTAGTGCCGAGCTATGCCGCACCTTTAGGCCTTTTTTTTCAAAGGGCGCCTGTCAACCTGCCCAACCTCTGAAGGACTGTCGCCCCTCCCACTGCTGAAATACAATTCGATGATCTCAGTTCTTCATCTTAAAATTATGAATCCTATATCGACTTGTAGAGGGGAATTACCGCTTTCCGGCCATATAAGGCTCCTGGAACGGTGAGATTTCCATCGAGTGGGGCAGGAATACGGGCGATGTCTCACGCCTTCAGCAACATCTGCAATTCTGGGTTCAGAACTCTACTAATAATTGCGCCTTAGCCCCATACTTGTGGTGGTAGAAGTCAGTAGTAGGAGAAACGTCTAGGTATAGTAAGTTTCACGTAAAAATCCGACGGGATGAAGGTGTTTCAGATGCAACCCACAGGGAGGTCTGGGTAAATTGCACCTCCCCAGCGGTTGTCCTTGCTCCAGGGCTGAATTATTTTCGGTGGAAGGTATAGATGGTAAGATGCGCCCTGGGGACTTGAAGCTATCTCTCGGAGGGTAAAAGATCCATGGTGAAAAAAATGTGGGATAATGGAATAATCCCCAGGAAGCAGCCAATTTTTGCAACATGGTCTGCACCTTTCATGCAGACGTTGAAGCAAAAATCCATGGAAAAAACAAACGCACCTTGGATCGGGAAGGTCATGCCAGTCGGGGGCTCCATACAGTGCACGTGGGCGATGGCATCGTATGGTGCGCTGGACATCTGGCGGTCGCCGAACTTGAGGGGATTTGGCGCATGGAAGTCGACACCGCGCGAGTCATGTCGAGCATGGCGGCAATGGACCGATGGCATCGGTATTTGCTCAGATAATAAACACTGCATAGCCGTTTATCCGTGAACCCGGCGATTTGGACGAAATACTGATGGCATCGGTATTTGCTCAGATAACATCAACGTCGCCATACCCCCGTCGACAGGTTGCCGCAGCGATATTACGTGAAATGGCTTGGGGTTCTGGTTCTATTTGCTCGCTGGATTTCCAGTTCATTACTATGAAGAAACTTGAAAGACCCAGACGGTAAAGTGGAAGGGCGAAACGGATGACACACAACATCTAAAAAAGATTGATGCTGAATCATTACGGCGGAAGTTCCGCCCCTAAGGCGTGTTGATATTCCGAAGAGAATCGGGATAGACTCCTCATAAAGGGTCACCGAGACATCTTGCTGAACCAATAACTCATCCATCTATCAGTTCCGGGCATTTCTGTCCCGTCTTGTTTATTCGAAATTGGAACAGGCGACCCACCAACGGGGGGGAAATATTGTCTTTTGTAGGGCGAGGACAGACTGGATTTGTTTCAGATGTGTTGTTCTGACTGGCCGCGACACATTGTACTCGCCATTGATTATGAAATATTTGACTGCACTCCTTCTGCGGTTTGCCATTCTTATTCTCTTCTTTGACTCGTGCATTGTCATGGTCGTCTAGTGGGGTGAATAACTCGGCGGTCCACGGTGGTGCATCTGCTGTTTCGATATTCTTCTGCCAGTGAAGCAAGAGGCAGGCGGAAACTTAATAGCACAGTCAACCTCTTTTAGGTAAATTCAGACCTATTGACGGCCTTTTGGCGGCCTCCGAGACCTTCTGGTCCCCAGGTTCATGAGTTAAGACTCGGGCACATTATTTTCCCATGTGTTTCGGTATGTCCGTAGCGGCCTCAGATGTTGGAATTTAGGGACAAGTTGTGAGCAGACATTCGTATTATATGGGGTTGGATACTGATTCAGATAGTCAGTTTGTTGCATCTCCTCTGCATGAGACAGAAACTTGCTTTTGATTGTTTCCAAATCAGGATTTGATGGCAAGTTGGGTCTTGACTCCGGCGACTTTCTTGCTCCCACAATTTGCACGATTTCCTCCATCTTACATCCGGCATTTGATGATACCCCGTCTATCTTCAACTCTCTCTATTCAATTTCTATGTAAGGGGGCAGTTGCATGAGCAAATTAAGTCACCGGCCCAAAAAGAGGTTGACGTCCGGGATTGATTTCCGCCGGCCTCTTGCAGTGAAGCTTATTTTCTCGAACTGACTACATCAAGCAGTCAGGTGGTGAATTGTGTTTCACGGCAGCGTGACGCACCACTTTGAACTCAGAGAGAATCGGATTATCCAAATTTGGAGTGACAATTCTAATGCATCCCCCGGTTCTCCGGTCAAATCGACGCCCTTTCTGTTGTCATTCAGATTCGGCATAGTCTAGAACAGATGCTGAAGACGGCATATTGTAGTATGTGCTATTATGGTAGTTGCGGAAGTGCGGGAATAGGAGTTATGATGCCCCGCTACATCCTACCTGCGGACCCGGGGAGGACCCGTGCTTGCTCCTTTCTCCACCTTATCCTATGGCTGTATACGGATGTAAACCCTGTTTGGTGGCAAAGTCAATCTACATGTGTTACTGTTCCATCTGCATACAACATCGCGGTGATACACATTCTATTTTCTGTGGACACTCAAGTGCTATTTGCGATGGCAAATGGAATGTAGAATCGATATATATTCCGGCATAATAGGGTATCGCACTTGATCATTTCCGATTGAACCGATCAAACCGCCGATGCCAGGGGAAAATAGCCCCCATCAATGTAGAGAGGACACTGCCATGTCATGCTCACTATAAGGGACCCACATCTTGTCCTTGCTCCATCATTCCTATAATGTCCCGTCAACCCCGTGTTACCGAGATCCGTCTGAATAACATCATTGCTTGTTTGACTCCCGCACTTGCACTCCTCGACGAGCTCAGTGACACATTTGGCACCCCTTTTGTCCCAGCTATTTCAAACACCACTCTTTCATTGATCAGTGCAGTGCAGGTAAGAGATGGCATTTACAGCTCTTCTTCTGCACTGATATGCTGCAGAATGTCAAGAGAAATAAAGATGACTGTATTCAGCTTCTTGAAAATGTCTATCAACTACTCTATGCTATCATCAATCTACATATCAAGTCTGAAACCAAAGGGAGTCTTGACCCCGCAACTTTGGACCATGTTGGGAAATTCACGGAGTATGTTGAACAACTCTTGTTGTGATTAAAATGAACAGTCTACTCAGGACACTTCACAAAATCCATACATTTGTAGAGGCACAGCAGGATGGAAGCAAGATCATGCATTTCTTTCGCCAGATTGAGACAAAGACATTCCTCGGTGAATGCTGCGCGGGACTGCAGCAGGCTTTCAAGGTGTTCAAGGTACATTTTCCTTCCGCGATTGATCCACTGGGACTCAAACATCACGTAGACTGAGACTGGTGTCACTGCACTTGGTAGCATTACTGAGATGCAGGAGGAGGCAGAGAGGATGCACACAGAAGTGCTTGAGTTGATTTCAGCCCTGTCAGATGGCACAACTTCTGACAGGTCCTCCTCTGTACGAAGTTTCCCATTCTTATCAGAAGCGGGTGTTGAGCTGTTGCACAGATCTACAAGGCTAATGGATGCCAGAATAGGTGAAGTTTTATGGCCCCCATTGAAATGAGACTCAAGTGACCCCCTTTAAGTTCGAACTCAATTTCAATATTGCCAGCAACACCGAAGATCTTCCATGGCCGCGAATCAGAGCTCAAGGAGATAGTGGATATACTCCATCAGGAATCACCGAGGATTGCCATTTTAGGAGCAGGTGGAATGGGCAAAACATCCCTTGCCAGGGCTGCCCTCCACCACCCTGATATCAAATCCAAATATGAGCAGTGCTTCTTTGTAGCTGTTGATTCTGTCACCACCAGTATTGGACTGGCAGTTCTAATTGCGGAACACATAGGAGTCACACCAGCCAAGGAGGTTACAAAAAAAGTGATGCACCACTTTGCCACCCACGGGCCTTCCCTGCTCATTGTTGATAATCTGGAAACTCCATGGGAGCCCCTGGAGTCACGGGGAGAAGTTGAAGAGCTCTTGTCCAAACTCGCTGGTATCACACATCTGGCACTCATGGCAAGTCTCTAGATCTGTTCAAGCTTGCAAATATACTGACATCCTGATAGATCACAATGAGAGGTGCAGAACGGCCAGCCAAAGTCCAGTGGACTCGCCCCTTTCTGGCACCCTTAAAGCCATTGTCACATTTGGCTGCTCGAGACACATTCTTTGACATTGCAGAGAATGTGCATGACAGCAAGGATGTTGATGAAGTACTCTCACTCACAGATAACATGCCACTTGCTGTGGATCTGATAGCCCATGCTGTGGACTTTGAAGGCAGTTGCTCTGCTGTCTTGGCTCGTTGGAAGTCAGAAAAAACTTCCCTACTTTCGGCAGGCAATGACAGAAAGTCTGATCTGGACACATCAATCACAATTTCCTTTTCCAGCTCCCGCATGAGCACAGGTGCCAAGGACCTATTGAGTCTACTCTCAATTCTTCCAGATGGGCTGTCTGATGTTGAGCTTGTCCAAAGCAAGCTCTCCATCCAGGATGTCATGACATGCAAGGCTACACTACTTGCTACTTCTCTGGCATTTACAGATGACAAGAGGCGACTGAAGTCACTGGTGCCTATCCGAGAACATATGCAATGTTTCTATCCTCCTTCCACACTTCTCATTCACCCACTGCAAAAATACTTTCATCAGCTTTTGGATCTGTACCAGCAGTATCCTAGAACTCAGCAGGGGGCTGGAAGAGTCAAGCACATATCATTGAATGTTAGAAATATGGGTGAATTGCTGCTCCGAGGGTTGAACCAGGATAATCCAAAGTTGGAAGAAACCATTGATTGCACCCTGTCTATGAAGGTTTTCACGTGGAACATGAATCTTGGGTATAATCACCTGATTCCTATGTTAATGGATCAGATTGAAGCTGTTCTTCCTGGGAATTGTGATGAAAAGCTCAAGGCACAGCTCATCTTATGGAAATTTGAGTCAAGCAGTCCATGTCTTTCTACCAATGCAGATCTGCTGATCACACAAGCTGTCTCCCACTTTCATGCCTTTGATGACCCAGCCCTCGAATGTGAGTCCCTTGAATAGTTTTGATTGATGGTGGCTTAATCGAAAGAACTTTTAGGCAAATTTTCCCATGCAGTAGGACTTTACTACTTCTATACTGAAAGAAAAATGGCTGTTGCCCTGAAATATCTACACAAGGCCCTTTATTTGGCTAACTTGGATGGAAACATTAGGAAGGAGGCTATGATATTGAGTGATCTGGGTCAAATCAAATGGGAAATTGGGGAATATACTGTTGCCCAGAAGTATGCCCAAGCTTCACACAGACTTGCTGAGCTATCAGGTGATTTATTTTCTCAATCACTGGCCCTTCGCACTTCAGCCTTATGTTACCAAAGCTGCGGTGACATCCAAAATAACATCCTCTGCTGTCAGAGGGCACGAAAGCTCCTGGAGCTTTGTGGTACAACTACTGGGTCTGCATATAGAACTCTATTGTATGCCCTGGCAGAAGCCCAGCTCCTGAAATCAGAATATGCAGAAGCCCGCAATGCCTACATGCAACTTGCCCGAGATGTTGCTGCTAATGAGTCACATTACTATGCCTGGACTCCCCTTAACATTGCGCAACTTGACATCATAATTGGTGCATCGAAACAAGATGTCTTGTCTAACCTTAACAAAGCAATGGCACTGTTCGATGCCTCTAGATATGGATATTACAATATTGCATCTGCAAAGATATATTGCAATATTGTATTAGGACAACTGTATCTCAGAGAAGGGGAAATCCCCACTGCAAAGCACATACTCCAGACTTGTTTTCACTCCACCTGGGGAAATGATGCTCAAGGTGTACTCTCATGCATGGAGAGCTTTGCCAACATCAAAGACTGGCCTCAAAGTGATTTTCACTGGGCCTCTGGCTGGGCCGTTGTATATCTGGCATATGCAAAGAATTTGGGGGACAACATTGCCCTTCATCAAGCACTCCAGTTCCTTGGAGATGTATTTCAAGCTGAGGGTGATTGTGCCACTTCAATTTCCCTGTTGACTATTGCTTTGGAAGGATTCACATCGATGGATATTCATCGCAGCAGAGCTGAATGCATGCTCGGACTTGGTGATCTGGCAAAGGGCCAAGGAGATGCGTCGAAGGCCATTGAGCTTTGGAAGACCGCCAGACCGTTGTTTGAACACTCATCCCAGGCAAATCAAGTTACACAGATCGATGAAAGGCTTGCTGCAATCACCAACAATGTGCTGGAGGAAACCACGGACAGTTTGTCGCATCTTGGACAGCTCAATGCCCCCATCGCTGTGTCGGAGGAAACTTACGAAGGAATGCAGGCTGGTGAGAT
This sequence comes from Mycena latifolia, assembly GCA_029289555.1. NCBI lineage: Eukaryota > Fungi > Basidiomycota > Agaricomycetes > Agaricales > Mycenaceae > Mycena > Mycena latifolia. The sequence continues at coordinate 156,533 of JARJLE010000043.1, read as the reverse complement.
GGGAGGGGAAGGAGGAGAGAGGGGTGAGCACAAGGACCTCGTTCCGATTTTCGTTTGAGTGAGTAGAGCCTCTGTAGTTTTTGTTTCTTTTTGGCCAGCTCCTTGTTGAACATTCTTGATTGAAATATGAATTTCTTTATTTAACTAATGATGGGAAGTCGCGTCTGCCTCCAATGAGAATTCAATATGGGGCTGGCAAAAGCCCACTATTGGACTTTCGTCGATCTCTAGCTGAATCACTCAACTTCGACAGTCTAACTTCAAAGCGGGGTAAAGGACATACGGTATGAGCACATGGTGGCTCAAAGCAAATCATCCCCATTCTATTCGGGGCTATGTGATTCTTGTTTGTCTGTTACATATTCCTTTGGCAGGAAGTCCACATGGATTCCAGCTGAAGGGTTAGGCCATTCAGGAATTCCTATTTCCCGGCCAGGCCGTATGATCGTACAGAAATCTCCGTAACTTTCCTTGAACACTCATTTGTTATACTGATTTAAGGCATACAACTCCAAGTTTAAATCCGGGCATACATTAGAGACACCCGGTATCATACGGGTGCATATTCAAAATTCATACGGACGCAGATGGGCAGTGCACCGCCGTGCAATGTGTCACCCAGGAGCTACCCGAATCCCGGAGAAGGATTGTGGACAGGTGTGTGGACATTGGCGTCGCCCCGGCACGTCCCGAGCGCAGTGCCAATCAAGAGACAATCATCGACGGCTGCGGATTCGGCGTACTGCATGCCATCGATGCATAATGGGTACCATCTGCATCAGTGTAGACGTGTACATACCAACCTGAACTTACGGACTGAAATAGCTAACTGGTGAATCAGAATGAGGGAAGCCGAAGTATGCACGCAGAGAGCTGAAGCGACTGGGCGTCGAAACGCCGGCAAATTCGGTGGGCTAGAGTTTGTAACGGTCGCAGCAATCCGTGCCGCAAGAAAAGGAGGCCAAGGGGCCCACCGAGCACTCTACCTAATACCCGCAGGTCCCAGTTTGAAGTTAAAGCTGAAATTGCGCGGCAGTGACTTTTAATTTTGATTCCAAAAACTTGGAGCCCACAGCGTGTAAATGAAGGTATCGAGGTCAGCGATCGGGTATATGATACAGATACCATATACGCCGTGCCGCGCGAGTACCTTGGATCGTGAGGTGATAAATACCCTGGACTCGTGAGGCGATACATCAATGATTCGTTCGTTCAAATTTGCGCACCGGTCCGAGTGCGAAGCAGAGCGAGAAGAGATTGAAAATGGCCTCTGCGGCGAGTTCGGTGGAGGGTTAAGTTAAAGGCCAGATTAAAGGCCAGATATAAAGGTAGATACGGAGGGGGAGAGGAGCACGGGACGATGCTCCGGGCGAGGGGCAGACAACCAGGGCAGAACAGACGGTGCTTGAGGGTTGGAGGGTTCCAGCATGTGTGCGTACGTCGCGTAGGGTGCGAGTGTAGGCAATCGGCGAAGCGAAGGAAAAGGAAGAGCGAGATCGTCTGAAGTAACAGCCATAGAGTCGGTGCACAGTCCATAGGCGTGCGAAAATAATAGCAGAGGGTGGGGAGGCTGGTGGCGGAAGGGTGAGGAATCGCGGCGGCCGAATGCACAGCGGCATCGCAGTTCAAGACGAGAGAAATCGGTACATGTCGCGATGGGAGGGCCGCCCCGGTGAGCGGCAGACCGACCGCCTGGTGTGCGCGCTTGACGAGCGTGCCCGGGGCACTGTAGCTGCGGCAGGATCCAGCACAAATGTTGCCTCTTGCTTTCGATCGTCTGGAGCCCGTTCTGTAGATGTCCCAGGTGATGGGAATGAGTGACAGAGAAGCGAGGGTGTTCTGGGTGTGCACAAATTCGTCCAGGATACCTTGACGTCCCGGTCCCAGTCGTACGAGGGAATCGGCTGCATGGGCAAGACAGTGACCGACGACCTGCGCAATGGTGTCTAACGTAAGGGCGATGTAACCCGGAAGCGTTCAACACACGCGAGGTACGAGCATTGTATGTGTTGAAGCGTCTGTCTAGGAGAGACTACTGGGAACGAGCACAAAGCTCCCTTGCAACTCCAACTCCCACAGAGTCCTCTTCCCTCATGAATACACACACCGGCGGCGGTTCGATTTGTGGCTTCATGGGTAGGGCACGTTCCTTGGGACGCTCCAGGCACGCAGCTGCCAATTGAGGCGCTCGCGGCGCTCGTTGATCCTGCACTGCCTCTGCACGTGTCTGTGCCTTGCGCGGCTCTGCGTGGGTCTCGCGCGGTCGTGTGCTGTACGCATGCTCTCGCGCTGCACCTCCAGCGCCAGCGGCTATCTGCCCCCTGAATGCACCTTGCGGCTGAACCTCGCGCCTCGCGCAGATGTACGCGCCAGAGTCATTTAGAGTCATCAGTGGCTCCATAAATCCCGAGTCATTCAATGGGACTCACAATCTGAACGTGTGAGAAACACTACATCAGTTAAAAAGGATTTAAGTAAGGGATCAGCTGGGTCCACATAACGGTTATGTGCCACAGCCACTGATCGCACATAACTTGCGGCCATAATCCTCCACTGGTACTTGCCCCGTAATTCCTCAAAATATTCCTGAGTACCTCCACACCTTCCCTCAGTAGCATTTGACACTCGAATTGTTAATTTTCGATGTTGTAGCCACGAACTATGTGGCCCGGAGCAAGCCGAGTGACGGTCACTTTTAGTAATGTCACTGGCACATAACTGTTATGTGCCATCTTATATCGTCTTCCTCTCTGCATGCCTCCTTGGCCTTGTTTCCTTTTGGGAACATTGCACCTCCTTGACTACTTGTAATTCAAGACTTCTGGCTATCTTCAATCATATTTTTCCTGGCAACAGCAAGCAGACAGCAAAAATAAAGTTGACGTGCTTTTTGTGCGGTCTCCTCAGTACGAACGGTAATTTGACCATCACCATGTCTCAGGAATTGGCCACATATGTTAATTGAACCCTTGTCAGGTCTTTCAAGCTCCACCGAACATATACATTGTAATAGGCAATTTTTTGGGTCCTTCCTGCCTACCTCGGCCGCTCTTCAAGTTGTCAGTACACTACAGCATGTGTATTGCTCCATTTATTTTACTGGGTAGCTGGATATACAACACTATACATATTCAGCTCGTGATTGCCTCAGTATAGCTGTACACTTCAGCTGGGGATCATTTTTTTGTTCTGGATCTTTGAATGGTGTGCTGTTGAAAACGCAACTGAGGAGAAGGAGCGGAAGCATGTTTTGAAGATTTTTCAGGCCAAGGAAGCTTCCGTTGAGGCCCTCTGAGTCTCTTTCTTTCTTTCCCTTTTTGAATTCTTTTTCGCACTTTTCCCCTTTTGGGGACCCAGCACAATGGTCGGTAAACCAAGGCAAGTGGTACCTTTCATCGTCAAGCCAAATTATGGAAAACAATCAATTTCCTGGAACAAAATACCCAAAGGGTTCGCACACGTTCGGACAGGTTCGGGAAAATTCCGAAATGCCCGAACCCCGAACCGGACATGGGGTCCAGTTCAGGTCCGGTTCAGGATCAGGATCGGTTCTGAACCCGACCCTGGGAACACTACTCATCAGCCTCAAAGTTTTTCTCGACATCCCACACAAGTGTTTTGGCCTCTCTTGGACCTCGTGCCACTCTCCGCCCTTGTTGAGCGGTGCTCATTGCGGCATGTTATGCAGCCCGTCGCATCCCCTTTCCACCTCGGAAGTTTCTCCTTTGTGCGGGCGGTCGCGGCGTGGAATGAAGCTTGGAATCTACGCTACAGACGAATGCGTTTGGTGCCTTCCTGGAGAAAGCTTCGTGTCTCTGGTTCTGGTTCTGGTGGAATATAGACTCTTTCATTCTCGGGGTTTCCGGGCTAACTGTCGTGTTCGACGCCCTGGGACTAGGTTCGGAACAAGCCGCCTTCTCACATGACATGCACGTGCTTCGCAGCACATTCTGAGATTCACCGGCTTGCCGGTGCGGAGACAGGCTGGCTCCGAACCTACCCTGGGACCGTGAATTCGCGTCTACGGCTTGAATTCACGGGTCCGGTTTAACAATCGCAACTCGCGGGCCATAGGAGCCTCCGGCAAGGGGATACCGATCCACGAGATCCGCACTACACCCCGAATTTTTCTTTTCAGAGGGTCGGCCGACCCCTCCCCCCCTCTATGACGTAATCTCGCCTTTTGGGGACACATCAGAGTTCCCACGATGGTCGGCATTCGTTGCCGCTGACCTTGCCCATCTGCGTCAAGAATGAGTATATCTGTAAGGAGCTCTCGAGCGAATGCCGCAATCTAATTTGACACTGATACTCACCCCGAGGGTCTAAATATTACTTTATATATACTCTGGGCCATGTTTGTACATACTCTAGTCCACCAATTTCAGGTTCGACCACTACTAAATAGGCCGCAGGGGAATAATATAGATGTGCTTGGGTGTACAACTTCAAATATTGAACACTATGTCCTCATAATTTTGTCACCACACATATGAAGTAGACAGACCATGAGTTGCATAAAATCATCTCAAATGTATGCCGTTCTTGAGCTTCGGCACAGGACTACAGGTCTCTAAACCGTAGTAAATGGTCGAATGTGGGGTCCACCTGGTGATTGCCGGCTGATTTGAGCTCACGGCAGTTCCAGAAGTGTCCTTTGGTAAAAAATACTTGAAATAAGTCGTCCAAGACGAGATCCGAAAGTAGGTAGGAAACTTTTTTTTGAGGCCAAGAGACCCCCCATCCCCCCCCTCCTGTATAAGGAAATTTCTTATCTTGGAAGCCCCTTGGCCTCCGGTACGAGATGTGGGGAGCGTGCTGGGACATTCCAGTACAAGCGCGGGCCGCACGCTGGAGATCTGTCCTGCATCACTCGTTGATCCGCGTCTGCCCCGCAGCGTGAGCGAGGGATACACGTGCGCGGAACCCGTGCGCGAAGACCTCGAGTCCATCCAAACCAGTCGGACGGTTCGGACCGCAGTGGAGACGGTACTACTCTGTCAGCTAATCTCCCCCCTTGTCTTTCTGCAGTAGCCACTCAATGACTCATGGCACTCAAGGATCTCGCACACAGCGCCCTTGTCTCTGCCGCGGGGCTCATTTCTGCAATCGTGAGGGACATCTGCCGGTCCGTTCCTGTGCTGGTAGCTAACATTGTGGTAAGCATTCGGCGGAAGGGTGTGCCTGTGTTAATATTCTCGGACCTTGCTTCGCTCAGTCACTGCCGTTTATAAAAGTAGCTAATAATACGCTGATGGAAGAAATCTCAACCTTGGCATTCGCCGAACTCTTCGCTGGATCCTGAGGTTTTCGGAGCCCTTACATTAAACCATGAGCGGCAGCTGTGGGGTGTTTACACGCCCGATTAGCGTCCACACAGTACTTTCTAAAGAATGGGCAGTATGCAAGCTCTCTCTGGCCTTTGTCAGCGCCCACAGAAATTCACCTCACTCATTCAGATTGCGTGCCCAAACTCCACTGATCGTATCGCGTCAGGGAACTCCATGATTGAGCCACAGAAGTTGACGCGAAATAAGCGCTACAGTTGCCAAATACCATTTGTGTGGGTCAAGCCTTGGGGAAGATTTTCTCGGACATTCAAGAATTGTCTCAAAAATTCTGCACCTAATCTACACCATATAAACTAAAATTTGTCCTCGTAGCAGATCAATACATATGTGAGGCGAGAATGCAGCCCAGCTATGGAAGTTGTTCAAATCCAGTCTCCAAAGAGAGCAAGCTGCCACTGAGTGCCTTGAATTTCTCCGCAGGAAATACCTCCCACTATAACCCACCTTCCACATGCTGGAATGGTTTCATAGGTTCCAGCTTCTGGAAAATGACATCAGGAAAATCCGAAATTGCGTTATAGACCTGGAGAGACCAACAAAGACAAGGAAGACTCCATAGCAGATGGTCGTCTATATAGAAAGGTGGGAGGGGCGGTTTTGGCTGCATAGACCATCATAGACACCACCTGCTCTATATAGTTGCATAGACCAGATAGGCCGCATAGACATGGTGATCATAGTAACAATAGATCTTACAGCTTTTGTGCTCTTATAGCTTTCAACGATGGATAGAGGATGCAACAAAATACATTGGAGCGAAAGAATACACACAGCGCAACAACGCAACATAGTACAACATCGAGATATCATTGCGGCGAACTTACCAAGGGGTGATGGGCACTGAGAATAGACTGAGATTGCGAGCATGAAATCATAGTCAAGAATGAAGGAAGGTGAGTCCGACTTCACGCTTCGAGAAGAAATACAACTTGAGCGTTGGCAAGGTGGCGAAGACAGTCCCAGGGGCCAGGAGACTTTAAAGGTAGCGGTTGGAGCCTTTGTGTGACTTGCGCAAACTTGAGGAAAGTTGGAGTGCTTGAAATCAGGTAGATGGGTGAGCTCTTGGAAATTTGGCAGCACGGATTCGAGAGTTGGGGGGCCAGATGGCAACACTAGTATTTGATACCTTGACGAGCCGAAGACCATTGAAGCTTGCAAGTGTTGGCACATGGCGAAAATCTTGACAACTGTGGGCAATGGGGTTCCTGTCTGGCGGCTGGGGGGAATGCTTGACAGTTCAACTGTGGGGCCGGGGACGATAAGGAGTGTGCGTGGAATCCTCCGGTGAAGAACGAGTGGGTGCAGTGGGGAAAAGGATGAGGGAGAAAGAGAGATGCGACGTGGCAAGATCAACATTTGGTGATGTTGCCGCTGGGCGGTGTTTCGAAGGCTGTAGCCGATCGGCAATCTTCTCCAAATCCCACGACGTTCAAAGTCGTTACGGCCAGCGGTTACAAGCGATGTCTTGCACTTGTCGTGTTTTTTATTCCTCTCCCTAACGGGCATTAAGCAGGCATCACGACAATAAATTGTTCTCCAGACACTCAGACACGGTTAAGTAATATGACCCAGACTCGAGAGTATGACTTGCGTATGGGCTATATAGTGTGCAAAAATTCGGGCCTAAATCATGGAAAAGACACACATGTCAGATTGCCACCAGAAATTTTGACACAGCGTGTCTCTGCTATAGAGCTTCCCAAAATCGCGCACCATGTGTTGATATGAAAAGGTGACACAACCTGATTCTGGATTCTCTCAGTCCTCTCCCATTGCACCATCTGACTTGACTGCTAATTAAGAGTGACCAGGCTAGCGTGTAGGTAAGGCAGGACCTTGTCCATCATTTTCCGCTTGTTATCTGATCTCCTTTTCTTGTTATCACTGTGGCCAGCTGTCGGATTGAATAGGGGATTACAGTAAGGAAGCCTTCCCTGCACCTCAAAGTTTTTGGTACAACAAATATCCACCCCAGAGCTACAGTACCTTTTTAACTTAGAAATGGTACAGTTCACATGAAGTCACATGATTGGTTCTATAATGGTGCGGATAATTGAGCATCATCATATACTTTAATTTTTGAAAGGCTAGTGGGTATCGGGATATCCTCCTGTTCGCCCTGATTTCAGCCTGCATGTTTTTGCCAGCCAGAAAATGAGGGTGTGTGTTTTCACGGAGGAAGATGTGTTAACCTGCGTCGTTTTCCTACTAGTTCTCCAAACTTGAGTGTTTTAAGCCGATTGCGACTGAGGTGTGCACTAATTTAATTATTGCACAGTATATGTGCCATACTTGCGCAAATTATATTTGGTCACGGTGCCAATTACTCGACGCATAATCAGCTAGGCCAGCAGTCTGAGATATTCATGATAACTCCAGCAACTCTGCTGATAGACAGTGACAGTTATACAAGGAGCTTGAAAGGAACTTAACTCTGGAGTTCATGATAGACAATCATAGCAAACCCTATAGATTCATAGACACCGGAAGTGCATCAAAGACCTATATAGATTGACGGCATGTCTTTATAGACTACTATAGACCTGCAAAGACTAAGAAAATGGCTGAGGTGTCTTTATAGAATTTCAGATTTTCCTGATGGAATTAACAGCAAACTCGGGTGCAACAACACTGAGGCTCAGGCTGAGTATACAGTAAATAAAGAAGTGAAAAGCAGTCCAGGAATTCCGCCATCTGCAGTCACACAATTGCAGTACCTACCTGCGTCTATGAGGGGTTTCACGGTGCAGTGAGGGTTCTTTGGTGTTTGGTGTACACAGATCAACCAGAGCCGGTCGAGCAAGGAATTGGATCCACAGAAGGAAGACTCTGAATGCCCGAGGGGACTTGGACATGTTGTGGCCATGATAACGGCAGAGTGCAATTGGCGAGGTGAAGGGAAAGATATCCGAAGTAACCGCGATAGTTTCGGTCCCCAGTGCGTGGGAATCAGAAAATAGCGGCCTGGTGGCACCGAGGTTCGGGGGTTGGTGGAAGAAGGGCGAGGAATCGCGGCAACCGAGTGCAACGCAGCTCATCGGAGTTCAAGAAGAGAGATCGTCATTGGATTATCGAATACCTCCAACCCGCTTGCCAATTAGTCTCAAAACTCCCGGTCGAGAGGAGCACCATACTCACCCACCAAGCATGCTCACCTCCACAACGCGCTTCACCCCGAGGGACGCGACGAGTAGATGCAGGAACTTACCCTGCGCGGCGCTGACAGCGATCTCCAACAGCCTGTTTGCACCGCTGTGGACCTGGAGCGCAGAGTCGAGGGCTGCATCTTGTCCGAGCGCACCCAGTCGTCGAGACTCGAGGGAAGTCAAGAGTAATTCTCAGATCACTCAGCGAGCGCTGATAAGCGGCCGGGCGATGCCGGCCGGGTGATATCATTCAAGCCCCTATCTGAGTAGGGTTGCAAACAGACTTCTTTCGCCAATACTGACTCCTCTGTAGTTTTCTTGTTGTTAATCCTATATATAGCGGTGATTTTCTTGTTTCCTCGGAATCATCATTTGCAAAGTCCACACGGCCACAGAAGATCGGGAGGGTATCATGATATATTGCAAGGATGGCATGCAGTATGATCAATCAGGCCGCAGAGGGAATCCTAGCACGGACACAGAGATATGTCCATAACGATGTCCGCAAAAGATGGACTGAGGGCAATATGAATGGGGTGCGACAGTGATGACTGACTGGTCTAAGCAAGCGCACTCCAACCAGCACAATCTTGGATCCAGGAACGAGATTCAACCGCAAAGGTGACGGTAACACCATTCAAGCCCATAGTCGGGCGCTAAGGGAGCTGTGGCGGTGGGATGCCACGGACGACATATCTCACATCTGGATTGATGCAACCTGCCACAGTCCATCCTAATGTTCGACATCCCGCATATAATAGGATCTGTGTGAGATCCCAGGTATCCGCTAAAAAAATCGCAGACAGGGTGAATCATGATGAGCTCCGTTGGGTGTGAAACATTGATTGGGTCGACTTTAGAGGACCAGAAGACTAGTGAATCCTGGGCCAAGTTCGGGCAATGCAGAGTGAGGAAGTCATTCGTGGATGGTCCCTTGATCCCTAGACTGGCTTTCCCGGAATCTGCCACTGGATTGAATGATAGCATTACCATCATGTTCCTAGAGATGAGTTTTAAAATTCACACAATTAGCAATCCACTGGATAATTTTGTGAGTACCAGCTTCCGAAAGCCAGGGAAATGCAACACGGCACTCCTTCCAATCGGCATCAACTGATTCCTATTGATGCTGACTGGTGCAAAAAATGGGCCAACCATCAAACTACGCCAATATTCAGTTAGCAACTCATCGGAGATATACAACTGAAATAGACCGTGGCATAATTCTGAGAATAGGACACAGGCTACCCACACTCATGAGATCATCATAGAGTTGAACATGAACTACTTGATTAACATGATATGTGTCAAGGACACTGCCTTGCCATGCTCCCATATAAGAGCCCCATCTCCCGAGTTTGTTTGTAGTCCACCATTCCATGATGTCCCCCCAACCCACTGTTACCAATATCCATCTGAATAACACTATCACCTGTTTGACCCCGGTCATCACCCTCCTCAACGAGCTCAGTGATGCATTTGGTACTCCATTTGTGCCGGCCATTTTGAACACCATTCTCTCCTTGATTACTGCAGTGCAGGTAAGATAGGTCATTGACAGTTGGCCGTGAGTGCTCATATGGCATAGAATGTCAAGAAGAATAAGGAAGACTGCATTCAACTCCTGGAAAATGTTTATCAACTGCTTTGTGCTATTGTCAATCTCCATATCAAGTCTGAAACCAAGGGGAATCTTCCTCCAGCAACTTTGGACCATGTTGGGAAATTCATGGAGTATGGATGATGCTACTTACTGCGAGTATAGTTGACAGTTTATTAGGACACTTCACAAGATTCATGCATTTGTGGAGGCACAGCAGGATGGAAGCAAGATCAAATCTTTCTTTTGCCAGACTGAGACAAAAACACTTCTTAGTGAATGTCGGGCGGGACTGCAGCAGGCTTTTGAGATGTTCAAGGTACATATATTTCTCCCCTCCATGATGGATGCCATGATACTCAAACCTCATCTAGACTGAAACTAACATCACTGTGCTTGGTCACATTACTCAGATGCAGGAAGAGGCCGAGATTATGCACAAGGAGGTGCTTGAGTTGATTTCAAGCTGGTCAGATGGCACCACTTCTGACAGGTCATCCTCTGTACGGACTTCCTTGTCCTTGTCAAAGGCTGCTTTTCATATGTTGCACAGATCTACAAGATCGGTGGATCCCAGAATAGGTACTATTTTCGTTTCTGGCTGTTGATTCAGACTAAAATTTACCGGCTCAAGCTCCAACTCTCTCTCAATGTTACCTGCGAAACCGAAGATCTTTCATGGCCGTGAATCCGAACTCAAGGAGATAGTGGATATACTCCAGCAGGAATCACCGAGAATTGCCATTTTAGGTGCCGGTGGAATAGGCAAAACATCCCTTGCCAAGGCCACCCTTCACCACCCTGATATTGCCTCCAAATATGAACAGTGCTTCTTTATACTGGCAGATTGTGTCACAACCAGTATTGGACTGTCAGTCCTAATTGCAGAACACATAGGATTGAAGCCAGTCAAGGATGTTACAACACAAGTCATACAGTATTTCGCTACAATTGGGCCTTCCCTGCTCATTCTTGATAATCTGGAAACTCCGTAGGAGCCCCTCGAGTCACGCAGCAAGGTTGAAGAGCTCCTGTCCAAACTCACTGGTATCCCACATCTGGCACTCATGGTAAGTCTTCAGACCTGCTCAAGATTGGAAATATACTGACATCCTGATAGATCACAATGAGAGGTGCAGAACGGCCAGCCAAAGTCCAGTGGACTCGCCCCTTTCTGGCACCCTTAAAGCCATTGTCGGATGTTGCCGCTCGTGACACATTTTTTGCCATTGCAGAGGATGGGCATGACAGCAAGGATGTCGATCAAGTACTCTCATTGACAGATAACATGCCACTTGCTGTTGATCTTATAGCCCATGCTGTGGACTTGGAAGGAAGCTGTTCTGCTGTCTTGGCTCGTTGGAAGTCAGAAAAAACTTCCCTACTTTCGGCCGGCAATGACAGAAAGTCTGATCTGGACACATCCATCACAATTTCGCTTTCCAGCTCCCGCATGAGCACAGGTGCCAAGGACCTATTGAGACTTCTGTCAATCCTCCCAGATGGTCTGGCTGATGTTGAGCTTGTACAAAGCAAGCTCTCTATGAATGACATCATGACATGCAAAGCTACATTACTTGCTACTTCTCTGGCATACATTGATGACAAGAGGCGACTGAAATCACTGGTGCCTATCCGAGAACACATGCAGTGTTTTTATCCTCCTTCCTCACTTCTAATTCACCCACTGCAAAAATACTTTCATCAGCTTTTGGATCTGTACCGGCAGTATCCTAGAACTCAGCAGGGGGCTGGAAGAATCAAGCACCTAGCATTGAATGTTAGAAATATCGGTGAATTGCTGCTCCGAGGGTTGGATCAACATAACCCAAACTTGGCAGAAACCATGGATTGCACCCTTTCTATGAAGGTTTTCACGTGGAACATGAGTCCTGGGTATAATCACCTGATTGCGATGTTAATGGATCAGATTGAAGCTGTTCTTCCTGGGAATTGTGATGAAAAATTCAAGGCACAGGTCATCTTATGGAAATTTGAGTCAAGCAGCCCATGTCTTTCTACCGATGCAGAGCTGTTGATCACACAGGCCATCTCGTACTTCCATGAATTCAATGAACCAGCCCTCAAATGTGAGTCCCTTGCATAATTTCAATTGAAAGTGTCTCAATCGAATCAACTTTTAGGTAGATTTTACTTTCAAGTGGGACTTTACTACTTCTATACTGAAAAAAAAAAATCAGTGGCCCTGGAGTACTTGCACAAAGCACTTGATTTCGCCAAATCACATGGAGACATAAAACAGGAGGCCCTGGTATTGGATTCTCTGGGTCGAATAGAATGTCTCATTGGGGATTATGGTGTTGCTCAGAAGCATTCCCAAGCTTCACACCAACTTGCCGAGCGAGCAGGAGATTTATATTTTCAATCACTGGCCCTCCGCACTTCAGCCTTATGTTACAAAAGCTGTGGCGACATTCAAAATACCATCTTCCTCTGTCAGAGGGCACAAAAGCTACTGGAGCTTTGTGGTTTAACTACTGGGGATACATATATAGCTCTATTGCAAGGCCTGGCAGAAGCCCAGCTCCTGAAATCAGAATATGCAGAGGCCCGCAATATCCACATGCAGCTTGCCCGAGATGCTGCTGCTCAAGATTCATTTAACTATGCTTGTGCTCTCCTTAACATTGCACAACTGGACATCATACTCGGTGCATCGAAAGAAGATGTCTTGTCTAACCTTGACAAAGCAATGGCCCTGTTAGATGCCTACAGATATGGAAACTACAATGTAGTCTCTGCAAAGATATACTGTAATATTGAATTCGGAAAACTGCATCTCAGAGAGGGAGAAATTGTGATTGCAAAGGGCATACTACAGACTTGTTTTAAGTCAACATGGGGAAATGATGCTCAAGGTGTACTGTTGTGCATGGAGAGCCTTGCTAATATAAGTTGTTGGCCTGAATGTGACTTTCTCTCCGCCGCCAGATGGACAGTCGTATATCTGGGATATGCAAAGAAATTGGGGGACAAAATTGCCCTTCATCGAGCAGTCCAGTTCCTTGGAGATGTATTTCAAGCTGAGGGGGACAGTGCTACTTCAACAGTCCTATTTACTGTTGCCTTGGAGGGATTCACACGGATGGATATTCATCGCAGCAGAGCTGAATGCATGCTCGGACTTGGTGATCTGGCAAAGGGTCACGGGGAAGTGTCGAAGGCCATTGAGCTTTGGAAGACCACCAGACCGTTGTTTGAACGCTCATCCCAGGCGAAACAAGTTACAGGGCTCGATGAGAGGCTTGCCGCAATCACCAACAATGTGCTGGAGGAGCCCACGGACAGTTTGACACATCTTGGACAGCTCAATGCCCCTATCGCAGCTGTGTCGGAGGAAACTTACGAAGGAATGCAGGCTAGTGAGATGGGAGGGGAAGGAGAGAAGGATAAGTACATTGAGCTTGTTGCGGTGGTTTGAAGTGGATAGACTTTGTAGTTTTCACCTAGCTCTTTGTTGAACATTTTTGATTGAAATATATATATATATTATTCATTTAAAGAAGGGAAGCGACGTCCGCCTCCAGTGCGAATTCGATACGGGCTGGCAACAAAAGGCCCACAATTGAGCCTCTGTCGATATGCAGCTGATTTAAACTCAATTTAGATGGTATCTAGCTGTAGTCGCACATTCAAAGCACGATCGGAGACCCCCGGCAGCACCTGATGTGCATCTGTCCTGACTGGGAGGTCAATGAGTTGAAAGCAAGAGGTGGATGATTCTCGTTTGGCAAGAACTCCGAAGGTAATGTCATGTTGACTGTCATGCATTCCAGCTCAAGCGTTAGGCAATTCGGGAGTTGCTATGTCTCGGCCAGGCCGTTCGATTGTACAGAAATTCCCACAAAGACGGGGGCGTTGCGCCCGGGTTTGACTAACCTCGATTAACTCCCCACCGTGTGTGTGGGGTAGGCTGCACGATCCACCACGGTGGGAGGGTTAGATGTGGAGACAGACGCAGACGGGCAGCGCGCACCTGCATGCCATTTCGCCCATGAGCGCGGGCGAACACGCGAAGGGCCGCGGACAGGTGTGCATATTTGCAAGACACCTGTCATGAACAAGTTGTATTCCAAGCATAGGCATCAACCCACACCCGGGGGAGAAAACGCAGTGCACGCACTCGATGGGTGGTTGATGCCATCTGCGTACGTACGGACTTACGGACGGAAATAATTAACTCGTGAATCATAATAAGTGAAGTCGAAGTAGACTAAGGCAAATGGGCCCACCGGGCACTCTGCTGAATATGCCTGCAGGTCCCAAGCCAAAGTTAAAGTTGACGTTGTGCGACGGTGACTTTTGATTTTGATTCCAAAAAAGGAGCCCCGGCGTGCAAGTGAGGGTATTGAGGTTAGCGATTGTATATAATATAGATACCATGTGCGTTGCGCCACGCGAGTACCTACGATCATGAGGCAATAAATACCTGACTCTGAGGTGATAAGGGTTGAGATCCGCGCACTGAGTCCGAGCACGGAGACAAGAAGAGATTGACGTGAACTTGAAGGCGAGTTAGGCTGAGGGTTAAATTGAGGTGAGACATAAAGGTAGGTGCTTGATGGCATTACCGCATTGATAAACTGTTGGCGACCTCCCGCTCGTGGAAGCTGTGTGTTGGGGGTCGCAAGCGGATGCCGTAAGCGTTTAATTGCAGTAATATGACCGGAGCCTCGGAGGCGGAACTACTGATAGAATGTTGATGACATGGAAAAACCGGAGGAAGTTATTCACCGTAAATCAGCGGATGGATGGCTGCACATTCTTCATCCATTTATAGGACGCTGACCTACCTACCGAGTACCAGCTGGCCGTCTGCGCAGTGTTGAATCCAAGAGTTGAATCAACGCACACGGTGCACCAAAGTTCGGCACGATCAGACCTAAATATTTATTGGCGGCAGACAAAAGTCAGGAAAATACAAAGGCACCCAATATAATCGAGATGGGCCGGCAGAAGGGAGAATGCGCGGCGCAACTGACATCGAACCGAGTCCCAATCCGGTTATTTGTTCATAGGTGGCGCTTGTTTATTTTCGACGGCGCAGCAAGCACGTCTCTCCTCATCACCACCGTCATACTCAAGCCCAAGTCTTGGCCAAGTACCCACCGCTGCCCAGCGCGCCCGGGGCGGCGTATGCCCTCCTCGCCGACGCCTCCGACAATGAGCCCCTCCCCGCCGCGTCGAGGCAACTCGCCTCCGCCTCGTCCTCTCGAGTCGTCGTCCTTCCCGCCCGCGGTGGACCCGCGTTTCGTGCAGCCCACTCTCTCCGCGTGCGGCGATGGCGGTGGCGAGCCTGATGCTCGAACGAGGCAGAGCGTGGCGAGGCTGGGCGCTCACGCGCCGCGTTCTTGCGGCACGCTGCGCAGGACGGGCTTGAGCGCGCATGGCGCGACGCGACGCTGGCCGAGGCGGTGCTGGTGCGTGTTCCGAACTCTGCTCTCTTTCTGCCCCCACGAATTCGTCAGCCCGCGCAGATACTCGCTTTGTACGAGTCCTCCGCGCACCCGGGGTACCATCCCGACCGCCTCGCGCGCATGCTCGCATTCCTCGATGAGGTGCTCGGCGCGCTGGGGCTCACCGCCGTGGGCGCGCGCACGCCGGACGTGTGTCACTACGTGCACCCCAGCCCCGGTGCCGAATGCGCGTGCCTCCCGCCGGGGAGCCCGCCGCGCGGCCTCGACACGGTGGGCTCGAGCGCGCTGCCGTGGGACCTCGCGTGGGGCGCGCGTGGTGCACGCGGAGGAAGTGAGGAGGCTCTGCTGGGGCGCGCTGGGCGTCACGACGAGCTGGCGCGCGGAGTGCATGGCGCGGACGCGGGCGCGGGGATGCCGATGTGCGAGCCTGCGAATGTGCGTTATCCCTTCCCTTCCCTTGCCAATATCCTCGTGCCTTGTTTGATGCGCATTTTCATAGGAGTAACTCTCGGAGTCCTGCTGTTCCCGAACGAGGTGTACCACCGCGAGCGCGGCAGGCGCGCGCGGCGCACGCGAAGACCGCAATCTAGCTCCTTGCGAACCTCTGCGGGCACGTCGGGCGCACCGCGCGCAGGAGGCGTGACACAAGACGCAGGCGCTCCAGGTCGCGCCTGACGCGCACCGGTGCCATCTGCATACCGCGGTCGCCCGCGCATCTGTGCCGCGAGAACTCGTCCAGTGCGTGTTTTCCTTTGCCTCCTCGTGCAAGGAAGTTTTTGGTCGACTGATAGAGGGCCTGCAGCGCGCAGATGCTCATCACAAAGAGGTGCGCTTTTCTCCCGTCTGTCTCTTTAGCGTTCGTTATTTACTTAGGCCTCTGTAGTCTGCAAGGGCTCTCGCCGGGCCCGCTTTTCAATCGCAGACAGGCGGAGGAGTGGAGCGCGTCCTTGATTTATCTATTTATTTTTTTCTATGTGATTTCTTCGGTCGACTGACGAGTGCGTCTATGCAGTTCAGTACCAGAACGAATTCTTTATCATCCGGTTCATCCAGTTCTCCCCGGTCCGATCAGATCCCGCGGGGACGCAGCTCGCGCAGCGCCCGTTTGCGGTTATGTGGTTCTAACCCCAGCTCGCGATGTACGACTTTCACTCCTTCAGCTGTCTTACTTACATTTCGCGCTGACGCGAGCACCCCAGCTGTCTGCTCCTGTGGGTGAACGACACTTCGCTCGGCGCGGTGCGGTGCGCGACCTTCCTCGTCGCGCTCGAGGTGATGAACGTGCTGTGGGCCTGTCCGCGTGCGTGCTCCCTCTTTCTTTGCGTCCTTCCTTCCTTCCACTTATTTTTTCCCTTCTTCCCCACTGCCTGCCCCGAATTGTTGTTTTGTTTTTGCTGGCGCACGGTTTTTTTGGTTGGTTACGCAGTAATCCAGCTGCAGCGCGCACGCGCCTTGCGGCGCACTGCTGGTCCGCGGGCTCGCGAACAGCGGGTACGCGCGACTCGGTGGCGCGCGCGGGTCTCGACCTCCGTTTATTTATCCCCATGCCTTCCCTTTCCGTCCCTTCCCTCTCATCCTACCCGTCTCCGCATCCGCATCCGCATCCACGTCTCCTCCCTCTTCGCCTTACACTCCCGCCCTTCTAATCTCCATCTTCGTACCAGCTTAGATCTACATACCCGTACCCGTACTCTATCCCATACTATGCCGTTGTGGAAGCGCGACCTGCCTCGCACGTCGCCTTCGATTCCCAAGCCAGCTAGGCCGTCCGACCAAATATTCCATCATGGCACACCAGAATTTTGTTTTCTCCTTCCACTCAATCCCTCTTTTCACCCGTAGTCACCTCTCTCATATCTTACACAGACAATATTTGTTTCGTACTACGTACCGCCAACGCGAAGAGTCAAACCAAGTCCTCGGGCATCTCGGACTACGCCGGGGATCAATTTGAAGTGGATTGGGCACCCATCTTCCAAATACTTTATTAGCTTGACTTAAGTTCTGACCGAAAGTATCCCCCTCTGCACTCATGAGTCCCACGGGACTTAAGTTCCTTTAACTCTGCTATATGTACTACGCTACCTCCATTCCATATTGAATCCAGAACTTGAGTTCTCGTATCTGGACTTAAGTTTGGACAAGACTCAAGATTTCAAATAAGATCGAATAGGAGTATTAAAAACATAATGTGGTACTTAAGTTCCGCCGAACTTAAAACATCCCCTGCAACTCAAGGCAGGCCCGTCTTAAGTTCTCCGGTACACTCAAGTTTGTGCTGAGCTTCAGTTCTGTTTACTGCTAGACTGAACTTCAGTTCTGTATATCAAGCAAATGAAACTAGCAATTGTGCACTGTTTTGCCGCCTTGCCTTTATTGACAGCGTGACTGATAGTCATTAGCATCGTTGACGTATAGACTAAGACGACAAACTTACCGATCTGGGAGGAGGAGTTTTCAAGGCCTTATATATATCTAACCCGGCCACCATGCCACCTGGACAAAGACAGTCAAGCCACTTGAATCAACACTCCATTGTTCATCTTCTCAGAATGGCAATTGACCACATGATGATCTTTAACACACAATGGACACCATTGTGTCCCAAAGTGGGAAACTGACACACAATGTGTGGCACAAGTGACATGCTGCTCATACATATATAAGGCCCTTGAATACCCCCTTCCCTTGGCTCCGTTCAGTGGCATGGTTCATATTGCTTATCAACTTGGAACTTGGAAAAAATAAGTGACAAAACTTAAGTTTGAATTATATTTTATTACAGGACTCAAGTGGATGCCGGGGCTTAAGTGGCATGCAGGACTTAAGTGATCAATGGGACTCAAGTGGTGGACTTGAGTGATCTGGCAAGACTTGAGTGGTTGGCGGAGTGAGGGAGATATGTATAGGCGGCAGGCCATACAGGCGTGGTGCATACAAGCACGGAACTTAAGCTCGGGCGCAACTTAAGTGAAGCTTGTGAGGGACTCAAGTTGTCGGAGGACTTAAGTTCAGAGGGAGGGGGGGGGGCACGGGTACAGCTATATTATATGCTGGGGGGAGGCTGGGTGGAACTTAAGTCCCAGGGACTCATGAGTGCGGAGGGGGATACTTTCGGTGGGCACTTAAGTTCGGCTGCTCTTATTTCATCATCTTCAGCGCTGAGCGGGGCGGCGTTAATCTCCCTATACGTCTTTGCGTACCTCCCGGATGACTCGTTGGGCGAAGGTTTGATTTTAGCTGAGGCTTTCTAACGGACTCTCTTACATACATCGGTTTATATCTATTTGCACTGGACCAACATTACGTTACTTTTCCCTTTGTCTATTGACCGCCACCTCAATCCACACGATTCTGAGCAACTCCGTGCGAATCCACCCCCGTTTGATCACTCTGAGCTAAGTTTTCCATTTCATTCTCCCTTCTTTTCAATCTACAGCTGCCTTGATTATTTCCCAGCCAGCATTCACATTCTGCTGCACGACTCGGCGCTGTCACTGGCACGACCTGGACACTTCTCGGTCCCCGCGAGGACCACCTATTTCTCCTTCAGTGGAGCCCACTGCGAGGGGTGTCGGTTTTCCGTTGCTGGTACCCGAAGCTGAGTCCTTCAATTTTCAATTTCCCCCCTCCTTCGCCCCCAATGTCCCCCTTTCTCTGATCATGGCATCGAGTTCCGTATCGAGTCCCTACCCGCTCTTCGCTCCATCCATCGCGTCCATGCCCCCAATGCGCCTTCTACTTCCCATGCCCATCCCGCGCACGCCAAATGCTCCCTATTTTGATCAGAGCGGTGTTCGAGGCTTTCTCGCTCTCATTCGCCAACACGGTTCAAATGCTGGTATTACGGATCCTGACAAGCTTGTTGATTTCATAGTCACCGGCACGACCTGGACACTTCTCGGTTCCCGTGAGGACCACTTATTTCTTCTTCACCGTCGATTCGTGTTCTTGTACCTATCTTCCATTCCCTTCGTAAGCTATCGTCCCTTCGTATGTATGGTGTGCGCTGTAGTATATCCTGCTTGTATTGCTGTGCTGTATATTGTGATTTTTGAATCTTTCGTGGATGGAGGATGGATGGAATGTGATGGTGCGTAGATACGGGCCGTACAATTATATTTCGCCTGTGCTTGGGAACATCCGTGTGAGTTGGGCGTGCGGCCAGTTTATGTTTGGCTTGCGGTGCCGAATCGGTAGGTACAATTGCTGCGGCATATTGCCCCTGGATCAATATTCATGTGGGCCATTGAGGCGCACTTTTCCCCCCGGTTACATTCCGTCCGGGGATCTCAGACATCGAACTTCTTGGGGGTCTACAATCTAAACAACAAATCTTAATCTATTCAATCACAACACGTATCTCTCTACGCGTCTAATTGTATACTGACCTTTTCCTGTTGACCTATTGTTGAATTAAAAAAGGGCTGCCGAGCTCGCTTGGAGTGATTTCGATATATTCTACCTGCCTCAAAGGAAGGCAGCCAGTTAAATAATGGCGAACAGGTAGATCATATTTAAACTTGGTACATACCAAGACAGTGCTCAACGCCACTCAGGTACGCACACTGGCTGGTCGCCGGGAATCGGCTGACAACTAGCCGTGACTGATGGCCACTCAGCGAGATTTACTGTCTTGTCTGGCAGCTTGAGTGGGCAGGAGGTCTTCTGATGAAGTTGGGAAAATTAGGCCGAGGGCGAACTTAAGCAACCTGCTTGCTCCACGAGGTATTTTCCCTTTCGCAGTCGATAACGTTGTTCATTTCGCGGTCGATAACGCACGTCGAAGGAAGAGAGGACCGCTAACCAACGGGGGCTCTCCGTAGTATATATATTCGTGGTCATGATTGCAGTCAGCGGGAGAGAGAATGACAAGAGGTGGTCGGAACGAAAGAGACTAAGAGACCAAGAGAAATATCGCGGTAATAGAAGGGTGGTAGTACTTGAAAAACTGGAGAATAAATGAACTGCGACCCAAGATCAGCAGATTGCAAACACATCGCCCACGGATTTGATGTTTTGTTTCGACCCCGGTGGTTGTCTTGTCCGGAGACCTGTCAAGGACGTAGGTACTGGGGTAGTTGATTCCAATCGGAATTTTTTTTAAAAGTACCTGAAGAAGCAGGAAGCAGGAAGCACGAGGATTCAAAAAAAATTGAGGTTGGTTATTGGACACCCGGCTCGTGAGATGAGGGGTAGTTGAATCCGGGAGCATGCTTTACTGCTGAGCCCGCGCTCGCTTAAAATACACTGGCCTGGCCCTTAATTCGATATTCCGAGGACGACTCCGCAGTAAGTAAGTAGGCACAGCTCCGTCTGAGCCCGCATATCTAAAATTACTGCTCTCAGATCCGGGCTGCCTAATCCATCCGACGATCCTCACGTTTCATCCATAGTTCGAATAGTTGGGCCCTGAATTTTAGGCAGACTGAACGTTGGACAGCTTCATAAAAATACATACTGCCTTGTTATCCCGGAAAGCATTCGAAGGGGGAAAGAAACCTGGCTCATACAAAATATTTCACCAAGCCTTGATCAGTAGCTTGTCAAGTGGACAGAGAGGTGATGGGTAGAATTTGGAAAGCTCACATGAGATGTTATAAAGTGCTTTAAGAATCTCATGCATCAGAGTGATGAACTAAGGTTGCACAGGGTGCAAATCCGCAGGGCTGGCGGTTGACAATAAATCATGCAGATTAATAGTCTGGACCGACAATAGTAAAGCCAATGATGATGAACATAGATGAGATCAGGCACCCATTGTGAGGTGAAAACTAGCAACAGTTGTTGGCCTCAGAGACTCACTGAAAGGCATACCCCGAAGTCGGGGCTCATGGGCCCAATACAAGCTGGTTGACAAGTCAACCGAGCAAGAAATGGGCCCGACTGTGGCATAAATCAAGTGGATTTCCCACCAGTTGATTACAGTTCATTAAACCAAAGAAGGTTGAACAATCTCAACAGGAAATTCTTTCTCTGTTCAATTGGGCTTGGCTTGACTGGAGATGGATAAATGCATTTAAATGGTTAGTGGGCTCTGCCGCAAAGCGCGCTACAATTGTTATGGATTATTTGTCAAAGCTCTTACAAGAGGATCACGTTATAAGACACTTGTAAGATAAATATAAGTAAACAACCTCTCTTGGACGCTCTTACGAGCGCGCGCTCCCTCTTGCAAGCCCTTCCAGATCCAGTTTTTCTTGGCTTCACTCATTAGATACCCAGTGACCTCCCGTTCGGTCCTACGGCCTTGTAGACCCCAATTGGGCGTGTACACTGGCCTGATTCTTCTTCTACTTGCCCACTTGCCTCGGCCATTCAAGGCATCCTAAACGGCCAGTGCAAGGTCCAGGCGGATCAACCCACCACATACAAGCTTTTATACCCTATTCTCCCTTCGAAACGAAGCGAAAATCATGGACGAGTGCGTTTACATCCATATGCAAGCCTAATTCCGTCCTTCAGATTGTCAAATTACCTTCACATCGACCAATGAACTCCACCCATGAACTCCCCGCATTAAATCATGATGCTCCACGCTGCGTACTCGCTTTCTCTCCCCAGGCGGCGGTGTTTGTAGTCCTTCACTAATGCTGTGCCAGGAGTGTCTCTCCGTCGTTATGCATTTTATGCCGCCTAAGTCCGCTCCCAGTGCCCACCAACACGCAATCGTGCTGGTTTGGGTCCTTCGTACGGGCCGGTAGTAGGCACGACCCTCGCTGACTATGAAGAGTCCCGAGCTCGTGCTCACCGTGTCGGGGTCGACCACAAGTCTACACTTTGGAGTTGCTCTTCGTCAACGATGCACGGCAGCAGGTGCACCGCATCATGGAAGGGCAACACGTCAACGACGCCGCGCGGTGCGTCACTCCGCACATCCATCTCCTGCCAACACTGACTGTCCTGATGGAGCAAGCGTTCGCGCGGGATTTCACTCGCTTCCGTTCTCCGTCCCGCGTTGCAGCTTGACTCGATCCGAATGCGAGGCACCCCCATGCCGCAAGCGCAGAGACGTCGGCGCATTCGCTGGGCATTTTGCGTTTGCAGCTGAGTCGGTTGTGCCCCGTCCGGGTCGTGTTTCGTCCACTGCAACTGCGTACCCCAGCCGCGGCTGCCTGTCGCCCAAATGCAAGAACGCGTGGGGTCTCGCGCCTACGTGTTGCCTCCGTTCCCCGGTTGGCCCCGGGGGAAGCTGACCCTGCATTCCTCTGCACCAGCTGTCACTGTGCAAGTTGCCGGCAACATCTGGTACATTGTGCCAACGATCATCCCCCACCTCTCGTGTGTGCGCATCTCCAAATGCTCGCAAGGCCGTGGGACGCGCTGCAAACGAGCTCGACGGCGAGTTTGATGTGTCCGGCGGCACTTGTGGCACGACGAACGCGATTCACACGTTAATTCCATGTCCTGCACACCTTCTCCAGGCATGCACTGCCCCGCCCATCGATTCCCTGCCCCATCCCACGTCGTACGCTCCCCGGGCAACTCGCGCAAACGTAAGCGGTGTCCGGGGCGTGCGATTGTGAGTAAAAGCACCAACTGCGCAGGGTGTCGCGGGCTCCGAACGACTCTCGCGCAGATGGTCTTGCGCCCCCCACTAAAGGAGTTGGAGAGGTGCAGGCGCACGATCCCCCGAGCTAAGGCGCTCCCTCGTCGTGTATGCGCGGACGCAAGAATGCCGTGTCCGGGAGCCCCGCCGTCACCATCTGCGGCCATCCCACGGCTAACTTGCTTCCTCTGAGGCTTTAGCTCAATCGATTCCACGATTCGTGAGCCAGTTTGATCCTGACAACTACAAGTTCAACCATTATAAGCTTGCCGCGTTCGCAATTCAACTCGAGTGCTGACCCATAAATTAGATTCTGCTCCATGGTACACTCATAACTCGCGCAGACCATACAAGCAGCATGATAAGTAAGATTTTGACATCCGCTTTACTTCAAATTACTTGCGTCAGGTTATAGCTGCGTTAGTGCAACAATCTAAGTTGCGATGAACACTCTAACCTCCTGCCAGCTCCAACTTAACTTGACTTGACAAGTCCAAGTTCAAGTTGAAGCCCCCTGTAAGTCCGCTACATTCACAATTCAACTCCACTACTGGCCTTCCTCTAGGTTCTGTTGAATTTTTCTCGTGGACAACATTACATTCATGACTCTCACTGACTGCACAAGCAGTCATTTCGAGGTAATATTTTGGTCTTGACTTTAAATCACTTATCCCAGCGTTCTACCTCATAGCTGTACCCGCGCCTCGAGGTTAATGAATGCAATGAAATAAGAGCAGCCGAACTTAAGTGCCCACCGAAAGTATCCCCCTCCGCACTCATGAGTCCCTGGGACTTAAGTTCCACCCAGCCTCCCCCCAGCATATAATATAGCTGTACCCGTGCCCCCCTCCCTCCCTCTGAACTTAAGTTGCGCCCGAACTTAAGTTCCGTGCTTGTATGCACCACGCCTGTATGGCCTGCCGCCTATACATATCTCCCTCACTCCGCCAACCACTCAAGTCTTGCCAGATCACTCAAGTCCACCACTTGAGTCCCATTGATCACTTAAGTCCTGCATGCCACTTAAGCCCCGGCATCCACTTGAGTCCTGTAATAAAATATAATTCAAACTTAAGTTTTGTCACTTATTTTTTCCAAGTTCCAAGTTGATAAGCAATATGAACCATGCCACTGAACAGAGCCAAGGGAAGGGGGTATTCAAGGGCCTTATATATGTATGAGCAGCATGTCACTTGTGCCACACATTGTGTGTCAGTTTCCCACTTTGGGACACAATGGTGTCCATTGTGTGTTAAAGATCATCATGTGGTCAATTGCCATTCTGAGAAGATGAACAATGGAGTGTTGATTCAAGTGGCTTGACTGTCTTTGTCCAGGTGGCATGGTGGCCGGGTTAGATATATATAAGGCCTTGAAAACTCCTCCTCCCAGATCGGTAAGTTTGTCGTCTTAGTCTATACGTCAACGATGCTAATGACTATCAGTCACGCTGTCAATAAAGGCAAGGCGGCAAAACAGTGCACAATTGCTAGTTTCATTTGCTTGATATACAGAACTGAAGTTCAGTCTAGCAGTAAACAGAAGTTGTAAATACATGAACTGAAGCTCAGCACAAACTTGAGTGTACCGGAGAACTTAAGACGGGCCCACCTTGAGTCGCAGGGGAAGTCTTAAGTTCGGCAGAACTTAAGTACCACATTATGTTTTTAATACTCCTATTCGATCTTATTTGAAATCTTGAGTCTTGTCCAAACTTAAGTCCAGATACGAGAACTCAAGTTCTGGATTCAATATGGAATGGAGGTAGCGTAGTACATATAGCAGAGTTAAAGGAACTTAAGTCCCGTGGGACTCATGAGTGCAGAGGGGGATACTTTCGGTCAGAACTTAAGTTGAGCTAATAAAGTATTTGGAATGCAATGCTCCGCGCACGAGGTTCGACCTCCCAAGCTAAGTTCAATCCATCCTGTTGTAAGTGCGCCGCATTCACACTTAACTGGAATTTACTGACCTTTCTCTCGTTAGAATGCTCGAGTCGATTTTGTGAATGGTATATTTCGTGTTCAACAGCTAGGTGAGTCTTGAGTACTTTTAATGAATTTCCGCTGAGTAGTTACAAAATACCGTGCCTCATCTCGACGCAGTTCAAGGTTCCTCGGCGGGACTTCTTCCCACAATCAAAACTTCTCCGTGTGTCCTTTCCTTCGAATTCGACTTGTCTTAACTCTTGCTGTTTAGCCTCCTCGCAAGTTTTTCAAAACACTTGACGGTGTATTTCCGACTTTCGCACTGTCACGTTCAAGCGCGAGAACACCGCCGCAGCTCGTTTGAGTCCTTTATATTCTACTTCCTTGACTCATCCCAACTAAGGCTTTCCTTTCCAGAATCCCCGCAATTTTTTTCACCAGACTCTGCGGGACATACACTGATTCAAGCCCGAGATCCCCGCCAGCCTGGTTTTCCAGGCACTATTTCACAATGGTACATACTTTTTTATTCTGTGAGCTTGTCATGCCCTCCTTTCACTTACATTTCCAGAGCCGTACACTTTACTTCAATACACCTCAGTGACATATTTTTCTACCATCCATTTGACTATCCGACGCTCCCCCGCCAACTCAGAACACATTGAGTTCTTGAGTTCTTGAGTTCTTGAATTCTACTAGTACTACTTAGGTAAGCACTTCACTTTCTTACTCCCCACACACAGTGTACTTATGGTTCGAGTTCGACTTCTGGAGCTCTCATTGTTATCCTCTCAGCGTCCAGAAAGAACCCCTTGCATTAGATAGTGCAAGGAGTAAGTAAATCTGTACAGAAGTAAGTAAGTAAGCAAGTAGGGGAAGTAAATAAGTAGTCGGATGGATGTGCAGGACTTCACCGCAGCGGGGGCTTCGGCGAGGGCAGCAGGGCTGGGTGGGAGGTTGAGAGCACCATAAAAGGAACAGAGCAGCCTACCCTTTAAATGGCTCAATGGTTAAGAAATAAAGACAACGCTTGAATACTAAGTAAGTCACAATGCATTGAAACAACTAACACATAAAGTACTCCAATAGTCAGTAACACCTGAAGCGCCAAGTAGTCAATACCATCTAATGAAAGGTTGCCTTACAATTTTCATTCTCGCATCCCGCTCCCTTACAACGCCTTATAAGCCATTCTCTTATAAAGTTCTTCTTCGTTATAAGGCTCTTGTGAGGGCTGGAGCTCTTGCGGCCTTATAAGGCCTTGTGGCGCCTTACCAGTCAAATTAAAAAATTTCCGACATTATCGGGTCTTGGCTATCAATCCATATTTTCTTTTGTATTTTTTGAAATGACCAGTTTCGAGTTCCAGGTGTAAGAAATGCAAAAACCCTCCCTGTGCAAGGACCAGTGTTTTAAAAAAGTTTTTCCACCAGAGACAAGGTGTTCAGAACACTAAGAAACAAAAAAGAGCATAATATACTTTTTTCTTGGGACGCCCGCCTCTTGATTACAATGGCCCATAGAAAGGTAGTTCTGTCGTTGTAGTACTTCCGGTAGGTTGCTACTGGACGGCCTGATTGGACCTCTGCAAGCCCTGAGGAAAAATCGAGTGTAACGGAGGTGAAAGAGGAAGTGACGGCGAAGTCGGAGTCGGGCGTTGATCCGATCTCACGCTGCCAGTGCCACGTGCGAGGTCTAGGCCCGCATCGGCTTGCTCTCCTGAGGTTTTTATTTCAATGTACTGAAAAAGAACTCATAAAGGGAAGGAGGAAGAGGGAGTTCAAGAGAACATATCAGTCACAGAAGTTCACATTCAGCACCAATGATATCATATTTTGGGAGGTATGATACATCCCAGATATGTACATTCAGTAGGTAAAGCGGCTCGCAATAAGTAATAGACTTGAAACAGTGGACAAATACCTTCACCCTACTACATCAATGTCAAGCCATTATTTGCACGGACCGGGTGGTAACATGCACGCATCGCCTGTTACCGGCATACAACCGGTCGGGAGCCTGTGTCCGTTGTTGTCGAGACAATACGCGAAAGGCAAAGAATCATGCAAGGGGAAATATTACTTATCTCGGGCTCCCTGTGGTTCTGCAAATTCACGGTGTCATCGGTGACACTGCGGGCAAGTGCTGTGGGATTTGTTTCATGGCGGAAGACCAACAGTTGCCATGACACTTGCCATGGCACTGGTTCCGCGCGTTTGAGAACAAAGAAGTGCAAAAATATCTAATTTCGTAATACAACGGGATGACAAGGGAGCCGGCTCGGCTGGACCCTGAGACATGATTATGTTTCGGATCAAACTATCCTTCCCATTGATTGGCTTTGCTTTGCCAACCTCTTCTGTCCAATGTGAGCTCTCCACCTCATCGTGTTTCTCAGAGCCATCTGATGAACATCCAAGGACTTGGATCAGTAATGCCCAATCATTGAAATGAGCTGTACTTGTCCTCTTGTCTCGATACCCTCTACTTTCTGTTGGCGGGACTTCCGCCGCCATAAATCTAGAAATTCCTTGTTGATTCCAGCATGCAAATGCATTTTAGGTAGCCTCTAAATTAGTTATCACTGTATTTCTAAACCTCCACACACCGGAGCCAGATTTGAATTCCACAGGGAACATGTTCCCATGTTCTCAAATCGTACTACATATCGGGTGCCAAACCAATGGTCACAGACAGGCTGAGTTAGACTGCATGCATTTGGTATGCATTGAAAATTGCTGCTAAATGGTGTAACCAATTTACAGAGCATTCAGTGAGCTCATATCCCAACATTCACTTCCTCAGTGCTTATGTAGTTCGTCCTGGCACACCTGGAGTCTGGACCACGAAATATTTGGGGAACTATCCTTATGGCTGTTGGAGCTGTCCCGTTATTCAGGAACCCATAAAACTCAACTTGACCTTTCAACTTGATTTTCCTGAGGACCAAACTGCCGAGAAAATATTGTTAGGTTTGTTGCCATCAGCCGGTCCTTGCCTGCGACCTGTGAATTTTCTTGGCCAGAAAGCGGCAGTCTTTGAGACTACATTATTGAACATGTGAGTGAGGTCCTACAAAGTTTTAAACTTTTGAATTTATCAGTAGCCTGGAACCGCCTGCACAACAGGTATTGAGGTTGTATGTATGTTAAGCTTCCTTGTTTAAAACTATAGTACTAAA
Source organism: Mycena latifolia (assembly GCA_029289555.1). Classification (NCBI taxonomy): domain Eukaryota; kingdom Fungi; phylum Basidiomycota; class Agaricomycetes; order Agaricales; family Mycenaceae; genus Mycena; species Mycena latifolia. The sequence continues at coordinate 128,340 of JARJLE010000043.1, read as the reverse complement.
CTCTCTGGATCGAGCTTGAGGGAACAAAAAGCAGATTCTTGAAAACACTGGTGCATCAATGTAGAAAATGCTTGACGATCCTGTACTCAGCAGCATTCAAATGCATCAACTGTGCACAGATCTCGGACGCATGTGTTCTGCCCAATGCTGCATGCATTTTTCTCCACCATGGTGTCCAGGACGAAAATCTCAAGAGAAAAAAAGGAATCCTGACATGCAATTGAGTGCTGGTGAACAAGCACCAATTGACCGGGTTGATCCGCTTACAACACGGCGAACAAAAATAACACAAAGATTGTTCAGCCATGGCAGGTGCCATGGCAAGTGTTGGTGCTCTGCCCATCAAATGCCATGAAACCACGCCCGCGGCGCTTGCCCCCAGTGTGAACATCCGCCAAACAAAATTCACGATATTAGCAAAAACCGGATGCACGCAACAGAGATGGACACACGTGCGGCGAAGTGATGAACTCATCTAGGCGCTCGGACGACCTGCAGCTGATATTGACGTTCCAGTTGTCCGCAAAATTGGCATGGATCAAACGATTAAAATGAGACTCGGGCTTGCAAAAGTTGCAATGGAAACCCAGACAGAGGGGGACTGTTAATTAGAGAACCAAATATATTAATAGGAACCATAGGTTGTTCTTCATAAGCCCAAGGCTATCTTGGAGCGACGACCCGAGCGGGCAAAATGTTCCGGGGATGCTGTAGCTGCCGCGTTATAACGGTTACTAGTGGATTTCAGCAGTTATGGGGTATCGGGACTTGATGAGACAACCTAGGAGAGGTGAATATGTGGGAACAGGTGTAGCTTGGCCCCCAGAGGCCACCCGAGCAAGTGCACGCGCACGGTCGTAATCCAAGTTGTTGTAGCCCTTATTCAAGTACCGAGGATTCAGGAAGGTTGTCTGAGCCCGATTTTCATGGGCCACTGCGTGTAGAACTGGCCGGGTGCTGCCCTTGAGCAAGTTGAGGAGCACTGGTATGGAATCCAATGTGGTAGCGGGTGAGCAGGAGTAAGACGAGAGTGGGATGGTCGATAACCGCAGTCACATGTTATTGACCATGTTATCGACCAGTAGCACAGTTCGAGAGTTTCCGGAGGGATTTAAGCATCCTGAGTCCACAGGTCTCTTCAAAAGCATTTATTCATCGAGCATTTTTTGCATGATTTCAAGTGGCCTCCCCAGGCAGTGATTTGTCGTAGTTGTGGTCGATAACAGCATCTGGAAACACATTCTGCCAGGATAGACATGCCCTTTCCACGCCCGACGGACTGTTTCTACCAGAGACCCATTTAGACGGATAGACCGCCATAGACGAGCGTAGACATCGGCTAGAGATCGCAACGCGTGGTTCAACTTCCCATCAAGTTCAGTTGTTGATCTTGTCAGATCCGTCCCGTTCTGCCCATCGCCCTAGTGCATTGTTGAAATCTTCAGTTGCCCAGAATGGTGAGTGGACTTTGAAAAATTGCGAAGTAAGTCCTGTTCCCGAGCACGCGAAATAATGCGCGTAGTCATGGCAGCGGTGAAGCTATAAGAAGTGCGCTGTTTTGTGATCTCTTCTGACCTTCACCTTGCCTTCGCCCACATTGTAGGCGCTGCCCACAGCTGCCCAGGTGCCCTCCCCTCCTAGTCCTCCTCCTTAAGGTTGGGCATCATTGTCAAGTATTTACGTTTCCATTCCCATTTCCGATGCCTGATGTGTAAGTCCATTCCCATTATTTCATTTTTGAGGGCTGTAAAGTATCGGTACGTCCTGGAAGTTTCGCTAGCTGTTCTGGGCATTAGTTACAACGTATATTACATGAGATTATATGTAGTCACCGCCCACCAATGCATTTTTTTCACCTGCTATCCAAAACGCAAGAATTGATCCGGTGCTTTACATCGCTATGCAAAAATGATTGCAACTTGATTGTAAATATTCTGATTCGTCCAGGCTGTCTATCCGTGTCTATGCGAGGTCTCCCGTGGAAACGGACTGTCTATGGCTGTCTCCGAGAGACGGGAGGAAGTCTTTGGGTCCATCCGTGTCTATCCGGTCTCTCGCGTCTCCGGTAGACCTCAATAGACGTCTATTATGTTCCAGATGAGCACAGCCACTGGTCGATAACAACCCAGCTGATCGGAACATTAAGTACATGTGCGTGAACCGAGATGTAGGGTGATCTAGCATGATTATCATCCAGAACTCCCGGGTAATGTACATCGACAAGCACCGTCACTCCTCCTGTAAATCCCCAAACACGTGTTGATTCGTGTACCCAGTCTCCTTACCTTGCATTGTATAAAAAACCAGAGGGTCTGGCCGTAAACGGGATGGCACCAGGGGAATGTTGGGCGGAATGGGTTCAGATTTGGAGGGTGGATCAGGGAGATTGGTATGTACCTGCTTGCCTAAGATCGGGCCAGTGCGCGCCCTCGGATAATGTATTCTGTCTTTTGCCGCGCCGTTCTGAGGTTGGGTGGCTATATCCTTGGCTCAATTGCCAGTGGCTCTAGCCAAACCATTTTTTTCTTACTTCAGCAAATGAAAAGCGAGAGAGAGACAGAAAAAAGTAGCTGTCTGATGCTTTCTTTTATCTGCGTCGCGCTGAGAAACAGCGTTGGAAGGCGGCGGAAATGGGCGTCGATTGGGTGGCCGGCCCTGGGTGGCGCGGATCTACCAAACGTTTCAGAATGTCACTAGGACTGACGGCGACAAAATGTAAAATCATTTCGAACAAAAAACAGGAATATCCAAAAACTATAATGAACTACACAAATCTGCCTCACATTTCGTAGTTGGAAATGACACAACAGCAGAACATATAATCGGATCTGCGAATATTCAAAATACCTTGGCCGGGACTTTTCCTGGCCTTGACTGAGTTTACACTAGTGGTAGGATTTAGCCTAAGGGCTTGGTACTACCAGCCCATTGAGCTTCATCAAGTTGCATGGATAGATAGAAATGTTAGACGTACCAAGTTGAATTGTGAAGGTTTGCATGAATGAATTCGGCACCATGAGTCTTTCCATAGTTATCTTAGTTTGCAGATAAGCTTTTTGGCATTGAACAAGAAGGAAATCAAACGAACTGGAGTGGTGGGATCAGTCCGCGCAGGGTCCGGGTTGGACCACGCTGTCAAGGCGTATGTATCACTGCCCAAAGCCTGTATGAAACTGAGAGAAAAAAATCAATAAATGGTGTCATATTCAACGAGAATAACTTACTTGACTTGGGGACCAGAACCCACGGTCTGCATTTTGAACACAGTGGCCAAACCAACATTGGACGACGGCGACGCAACAGCAGGAGAGTGGTCTCCATTTCCCTGTCCAGCATCTGCGGCTGACAAAAAGGGACCCAAGAAATTTTCGACGATAAACGTTCCATCGTTGGCTGGTAGTGGGTCGATGAACCACTGCAAAAAGTAAATCAATCGCGGGCAATGAATAAGATCTCTGTCCTGACTTGCTGGTTGAGGGCTCCAGAAGTTCCCGGAGAACTGACAACAGCGGCACCTTCAAAGACTTGATTCGTGCTCAGAGTGACTACGTGCCCTTGGAAGTCAAAGATTCTGGTGAGTGTGAACGCGCCTGCAAGGGCAGTGACATTGTGAAGAAAGTTGACCATGTGGGGTGGGTTGTATTCAAAATTTTCGAGTTAAGAAGCCTTTTAAAAGCGCCCAAAAGGTGTCGACTTGACAAACATTGTTCTCAAGGCACATAAGATGGACAGAACAGATGGTTATCCAGTTCAACGACATCTGCCATGGGAGCAGCCTTCCCAGTCCGGCAGTGCACGGGTATCCTCGTGCCAGAGAATCACCAGACACAACATTAGACGTGAGATCTCTCAGGTCCGACAGCGAACCAATCCAGATGATTTGTAGGACTAAAGCGGCAACCCCGTTCCACACCATATTAATGGTTTAAAGAACGACCCGAGAGTGTTTCCTAGTCTGAACTCGAGAAAAGATATTCATACACTGGTTTTTTGGGGGGCTCAAACACCGGCGAATTGGAATGATATTGTTGCTCAAAAGTACGAATGTTATCATACTATCAAGTTCTTTTCGACGAGCGTTCCTGAATCGTATGCATGCCATGAGAAACTTGTAGGGTCATAAGTACATGGGGACGGTTATTGTCTTTGAGGGTATGAGTTCAGTCAGCTCTTCGATTTCCGGATACTGTCTCCACCGGCGGCCGAGGGATTCCGGGGCTCTATATAGGTGTAACATTAACGGGGACTATAATTCCGTCATGAGGTAAGGACACTTATAAGTATTAGACAGCTCGGACGGTGAGCATGCACCTGCTCATTGCAGAAACTGCGGAACTGACGGTAGGACCACTCGGTTCCGGGCATTTCTGTCCTGTGTTGTTTGATGGAAATTGGAACAGACGATCCACCAACGGTGGGGAAATATTGTATTTTGAACGGACTGGGGCCCGGCCCACTTGTTTCAGATGTGTTGTTCTGACTGGCCGCGACTCGCTGTACTCGCCATGATTATGTAATATTTGACTGCGCTCCTTCCGCAGTTTGCCATTCTTATTCTCTTCTTCGACTCGTGCATCGTCATGGTCGTCCAGTGGGGTACATACCTCGGTGGTCCACCGTGGTGCATCTGCTGTTTCGATATTCTTCTGCCCGTGAAGCACGAGGCAGGCGGAAATTTGGTAGGACAGTCGACCTCTTTTAGATAAATTCACACCTATTGAAGGGCTTTTGACGGCCTCCGAAACCTTCTGGTCCCCAGGTTCATGAGTTAAGACTCGGGTACATTATTTTCCCACGTGTTTCGGCATGTCCGTAGCGGCCTCAGATGTTGGAATTTCGGGAAAAGTTGTGAGCAGACACTCATATTATATGGGGTTGGCTATTGATTCAGATAGTCAGTTTTGTTGTATCTCCTCAGCATGAGCAAGAAACCCGCTTTTGATTGTTTTCAAATCCGGGTGAAAATTGATGGCAAGTTGGGTCTTGACTCCGGCGACGTTCTTGCTCCCACAATTTGCACAATTTCCTCCATCTTACATCCGGCATTCCGTCTATCTTCAACTCTCTCTATTCAATTCCTATGTAAGTGGGCAATTGCACGAGCAAATTAAGTCACCGGCCCAAAAAGAGGTTGACATCCGGGATTTGATTTCCGCCGGCCTCTTGCAGTGAAGCTGATTTTCTCGACCTGAGTTCATCGGGCAGTCAGGTGGTGAATTGTGTTTCACGGCAGCACGACGCACTGCTTTGAACTCAGAGATAATCGTATCATCCAAATTTGGAGTGATAATTCTAATGCATCCCTCGGTTCTCCGGTCAAATCGACGCCTTTTCTGTTGTCATTCCGATTCGGCATAGTCTAGGATGGATGCTGAAGACAGTGTATTGCGGTACGTGCTATTATCATAGTCACGTAAGTGCGGGAATAGGATTAAGGGGAGAAAGGAGCAGGCACGGGTCCTCCCCGGGTCTGCAGGTAGGATGTAGCGGGGCATCATAAATCCTATGGCTGTATATGGTTGTAAACCCTGTTCGGTGGCAATGTCAATCTACATGTGTTACTCTTCCATCTGCATACAACATCGCGGAGATAGGCATTCTATTTCTGTGGACACTCAAGTGCTATTTGCGACGGCGAATGGAATGTCGGATCGAAATATATTCCGGCGTAACGCTGAGAATAAAGTGCCTATCACCCACATCCATGCATAATCGCGCATCGCACTTGCTTATTTCCGATCCAAACCCAAACCGATCAAACCGCTGCGGCCGGGGAATATATCAAAGCCCCGATCTCGAGTTCCTCGACCACCATTCCCAAGATGTCCCGCCAATCCACCATTACAGATATCCGCTTGAACAACACAATTGCCTGTTTGATTCCAACACTTGCACTCCTCGACGAGCTCAGTGACACATCTGGCACCCCTTTCGTCCCAGCTATTTCAAACACCACTCTTTCATTGATCCGTGCAGTGCAGGTAACAGATGGCATTTACAGCTTTTCTTCTGCACTGATATGCTGCAGGATGTCAAGAGAAATAAAGATGACTGTATTCAGCTCCTTGAAAATGTCTACCAATTACTCAGTGCTATCATCAGTCTGCATATCAAGTCTGAAACCAAAGGGAGTCTTGACCCCGCAACGTTGGATCATGTGGGGAAATTCACAGAGTATGTTGTTGAAAAACTCTTGCTGCAATGACAATGAACAGTTTACTCAGGACACTTCACAAAATTCATACATTTGTTGAGGCACAACAGGATGGAAGCAAGATCATGCGCTTCTTTCGCCAGATTGAGACAAAGACATTCCTCGGTGAATGCCGAGCAGGACTGCAGCAGGCGTTTGAGGTGTTCAAGGTACATTTTCCCTCCACGATTGATCCCCTGGGACTCAAACATCATGTAGACTGAGAATGGTGTCACTGCACTTGGTAGCATTGCTGAGATGCAGGAGGAGGCAGAGAGGATGCACACAGAAGTGCTCGAGTTGATTTCAACCCTGTCAGATGGCACAACTTCTGACAGGTCCTCCTCTGTACGAAGTTTCTCATTCTTATTGGAAGCAGGTGTTGAGCTGTTGCACAGATCTACAAGGCTAATGGATGCCAGAATAGGTGAAATTTCATGGTCCTCAGTTAAATGAGACTAAAGTTACCCCCTTTAAGTTCGAACTCGATTTCAATGCTGCCAGCAAAACCGAAGATCTTCCATGGTCGTGAATCAGAGCTCAAGGAGATAGTGGATATCCTCCATCAGGAATCACCGAGGATTGCCATTTTAGGAGCAGGGGGAATGGGCAAAACATCCCTTGCCAAGGCTGCCCTCCACCACCCGGATATCAAATCCAAATATGAGCAGTGCTTCTTTGTAGCTGTTGATTCTGTCACCACCAAAGCCATTGTCAGATCTCGCTGCTCGAGATACTTTCTTTGCCATTGCAGAGGATGTGCATGACAGCAAGGATGTTGATGAAGTACTATTATTGACAGATAACATGCCACTTGCTGTTGATCTGATAGCCCATGCTGTGGACTTGGAAGGCAGCTGCTCTGCTGTCTTGGCTCGATGGAAGTCAGAAAGAACTTCCCTGCTTTCGGCTGGCAATGACAGAAAGTCAGATCTGGACACATCCATCACAATTTCACTTTCCAGCTCCCGTATGAGCACTGGTGCCAGGGATCTCTTGAAGCTACTCTCAATTCTGCCAGATGGGCTGTCTGATGTAGAGCTGGTGCAGAGCAAGCTCTCCATCCAGGATGTTATGACATGCAAGGCTACACTACTTGCTACTTCTCTGGCATATACAGATGACAAGAGGCGACTAAAATCACTGGTGCCTATCCGAGAACATACACAGTGTTTCTATCCTCCTTCCTCACTTCTAATTCACCCACTGCAAAAATACTTTCATCAGCTTTTGGAGCTGTACCAGAAATATCCTAGAACTCAGCAGGGGGCTGGAAGAGTCAAGCATATAGCATTGAATGTTAGAAATATGGGTGAATTGCTGCTCCGAGGGTTGAAGCAGGATAATCCAAACTTGGCAGAAACCATTGAGTGCACCCTTTCTATGAAGGTTTTCATGGAGAACATGGGTTCCGGGTATTATCACCTGATTCCTATGTTAATGGATCAGATTGAAGCTGTTCTCCCCGGGAATTGTGATGAAAGGTTCAAGGCACAGCTTATCTTATGGAAATTTCAGTCAAGCAGCCCATGTCTTTCTACCAATGCAGATCTGTTGATTACACAGGCCATCTCTCACTTCCATAACTTCAATGACCTAGCCCTTGAATGTGAGTCCCTTGCACAGTTTTAATTTGAGAGGGTCTCAATTGAATCAAATTTTAGGTGGATTTTGCGTCCAAGTGGGACTTTACTACTTTTCCACTGAAAGGGAATTATCTGTGGCCCTGAAATATCTACACAGAGCACTAGATTTGGCAAAATCTCATGGAGACATGAGGCAGGAGGCCTTGGTATTGCGCTGTCTGGGTGAGACAAAATGGTTCATTGGAGATTATGTTGCTGCTCAGAAGCATGCCCAAGCTTCACACCGACTTGCTGAGCTAGCAGGAGACTTACATTATCAATCACTGGCCCTCCGCACTTCAGCCTCATGTTACCAAAGCTGTGGTGATATCAGAAATGCTGTCATCCTCTGTCAGAGAGCACAAAAGCTACTGGAGCTTTGCGGTACAACTAGGGGGGGTGCATATATGACTCTATTGCAAGACCTGGGAGAAGCCCAGCTCCTGAAATCAGAATATTTGGAGGCCCGCGATATCCACATGCAACTTTTCCGAGATGCTCAAGACCCATATGATTATGCCTGGGCTCTCCTTAACATTGCACAACTTGACATCATAATCGGTGCATCAAAACAAGATGTCTTGTCTAACCTTGACAAAGCAATGGCACTGTCGAATGCCCCCAGATATGGAAATTACGAAGCAATGTCTGCAAAGATATACTGTAATATTGAATTAGGAAAACTGCATCTCAGAGAAGGAGAAATCCTCACTGCAAAGGAAGTACTCCAGACTTGTTTTAAGTCAACATGGGGAAATAATGCTCAAGGTGTACTGTCGTGCATGGAGAGCCTTGCCAATATTAGTTGCTGGCCTGAGTATGACTTCCTCTGGGCTGCTAGATGGACTGTGGTATATCTGGGATATGCAAAGAAATTGGGGGAAAAATTTGCCCTTCATCAAGCACTCCAGTTCCTTGGAGATGTATTTCAAGCTGAGGGCAACAGTTCCACTGCATCTTCCCTGTTCATCGTGGCCTTGGAGGGATTCACATGGATGGACATTCATCGCAGCAGAGGTGAATGCATGCTCCGACTTGGTGACCTGGCAAAGGGCCAAGGGGATATGTTGAAGGCAATTGAGCTTTGGACGACTGCCAGACCGTTGTTTGAACGCTCATCCCAGGCAAAGCAAGTTACCCAGATCGAGGAAAGGCTTGCTGCGATCAAAAAGAATATGCTGGAGGAACCCACGGACAGTTTGATGCGTCTCGGACAGCTCAATGCACCCATCACAGCTGTGACTGATGAAATTCACCCGGGAACATAGGCTGGGGAGAGGGAGGTTGAAGGAGAAGAGAAGGCTAAGGACAATGAACCTGTTTTGGTTATTTGAGTCGAATAGACTCTGTAGTTTGGTTTTGCTCGCTCCTTGTTTATGTAACAGTCTTGATGGAAATATGAATTTATTTATTTATTTAAAGAGTCTGCCTCCAATGCGAATTCGATACGGGGTTTGTGGGAATTACAAGCTTGGCCATGCGGTCCACTCCATTGGCACCATGCGGTTCATTCGTTGTTTCCATGGTCGCAATATTTTCTATTCAATTCTGACCCACATACTTCTCCGTTGACCCTCACATTTCTCCATCCGTAGTGTGCTTTATCTATCCCCTTATATTTGTCTCTACATATAAAAAGCTAGTGTCCTTGTGGTATTTACCTCACTGGTTTGCCTCACAATTACCTCTTGCTTGCAAACTTCCCTTCTGAGCAAATTCTACAGGGCTAGAACCCCAAGGCACGCCATTGACGCTCTGTCGCGCTGTAGACTCAATTTCGACAGCATCTAGTTGTCCTGATACATCAATCTAGGTTCAAAGTATGGTCGGAGACACCCGGCAGTACATGGTGTGCCTCTGCCCTGCCTGTGAGCTCAATGAGTTGAAAGGAAGAGCTGGGTGACTCTCATCCGCTACATATTCTTTTGGCAAGACCTCCGCGGGTAATGTCATGTTGAATATTGTGCCTTCCAGCTGAAGGGTTAGGCAGCTCGGGAGTTTTCAATTTTCGGCCAGGCCATAGGATCGCACAGAAATCTCCGTAACTTTCCTTGAACACTCGGTTGTTACACTCGGGTGTGGCCGTATATATTAGAGACACCCGGTATCATAAGTGTGGATCTCAAAGATTCAGGACTGATGCAGACAGGCAGTGCACCTGTGTGCTATATGCCACGCAGGAGTTGTCGGCATTCTGGTGGAGGGCGGTGGGCAGGTGTTCGTACCTGGTCGTCGCGCCTCCCGTTCCCAGGACGTCCCAAACACGGTGGGAAGCAAGAGACAATCACCTTTCGCGTTGGACGGCTGCGGACTCGGTGGACTGCACGCAGTCGATGCGGGTTGAATGCCATCCGCGTGAGTCTATACGGTACATACCAACTTAAACTTACATACTGAGATAGCTCACGTCATAATGAGGAAAGCCGACGGAGAGGTGAGGCACCGCAGACTCGAAGCGCCGGTGAATGCGGGCGTGCGAGCGTTTATAAACATGGTATTAGAGCTAAAGTCGCGCGGTAATGCAATTTAAATTGGTAAAAACACAGGAGCCCGCAGGCGGCGGGCGAGTGAATATATCAAGGCTATCGTGAGGGCATCGATGTCGGCGGTGGAGTATACGGATATCAAGAGCACCACGCAGTGTGAGTACCTGGGATCGTGAGGCGATAGATACACTGGACTGTGCGGCGATACATAAATCATTGATTGGTTCGTCGAAATTCGCGCGCCGGTCTGAGTGCGAAGGAGAGCAAGAAGGGATTGCAGTGGACGTGAAGGAGTTCGGCGGAGGGTTAAATTGAAGGGCAGATATAAAGGGAGAGGAGCACCGGACAATGATTCGGAGCGAGGGATGGAGAATCGAGGCAGACCAGACGGTGTTTGAAGGGTTGACGCGCGCGTGCGTACGTCGGATAGAGTGTGAATTCAGCTCATTCGAGTAGGGCAAGGTCGGGTGCGATGTACGCCGTGCGCCCTGTCCGACACGGCACTGAAGTTGAGTATACAGTAAATAAAGAAGAGAAGAGAAGTTCAGGACTTCCGCAGTCTAGGGGCGCACATTTGCAGTACCTACCTGCATCCAAGAGGGGCTTCCCGGCGCAGAGAAAGGGAACCGCGAGACCACCCGAAATAACAGCCATAGTTTCCGTGCAGAGGCGAAAATAGTAGCGGCCTGGTGGCGCGGAGGTTCGGGGGCTGGTGGAAGAAGGGCGAAGAATCGCAACGGCCGAGTGCAACGCGGCTCAGCGGAGTTGAAGAAGAGCTAAATGTACATGTCGCGGTGGGGAGGGCCGCCCCGGTGGGCGACGGATCGCGCACTTGCCGCGGGGCCTTGAAAAGTGTGACCGGTGTGGAAGGGTGGAATGGTCCGCTCACGGACTATCCCCCTTTCCGTACCTCCTCGCTAATCCCTCGCTACATCGGACATCAGTCCGATGATTTGTTTTGTACGTACATAGTACCAAATATAACCTCCGTACACCCGAACGACCACCATCGACGCGCCCAGTGAACTGAGTAGTCCACCGTGGCTACGGCGCCAGTGAACACTCTCCACCCGAGCCCTACGAAATCACCCTCTCCGAGCCTTTACGCGCCGCACCCGCACTCCACGCCCACACGGCATATTCCCCTATCAACACTCTATTTTCATTCTACGCCTCTACGACTTTCTGGGGACTTTCTACCGACTTTCTATTCCATCCTTGCACCCCATCTCCCGGACTTCCGACCCATATATCTGTCTACGTGACCCGAACTCGGTTCTTCGACACCGGGGCGCCGTAGCTGCGACAGAATCCAGCACTAATATTGATTCTGGTCTCCGATCTTCTGGAACCCACCGTTGTAGCAAGCGTCGCACAGAAGTATGCCGTGAAGACTTCTCAGGTGCTGGGCGTGAGCTCGAGGGGGCGGCCGCGTTCTAAGCATGCAGGAATTCGTTGAGGGTGGGAGGAGGCATTGCCTTGGTGTCCCGCGGTCGTACCAGATAGTCAGCTGCATGGGCAAGCCAGTGAAGGGAATTCATGCCAATGGTACTGAATTTTTCACGCTAAAGCCGTTGGACTCCAGCGCGGTGGGGACCCGACGTTGGTTTGACGTTGGTGAGGGGAGAGACAAGGTGATGACATCAACGACACACACGCAAGCGCCGGACCGACGAAATAGCTGGTATAAGCGACTCCCTCATTCCTCTCCTTCCCTCGCACTCGCTGCAACTCTTTCCGCTCGTTCGACCCGCGCAATGGCTTCTAATCTAACGGCGGTGTAACGCAGGCATATACGTCATCCCCCGCCTCGTGCTCCTCCCCGAGACCGAACATAAAGCTCCCTCATGACTCCAACTCCCACACACTGCAATCGTCTTCCTTGATGAGTGTACACACGGGCGACTTGATTGATGACTACGGGAACGGTACGTTTCTTTCTAAGCTGTCATTTTCCCTCTACGCGCTACGCTGCGGGAGTCGAGGAAGCGCGTGGCGGGCGCGGACGCTGTGTGTCCACTTGCGTGTCTGCACACTCGCTGAGGCCCGAGCGGGGGAAGTCTCGCACCGCCGCCGGAATACGCGGATCGAACGCGGTGCCCTCCGACGTGGGTGGCAGCGACTCGTGGCGTTTGAGATGCCCCAGGCACGTGGCTGCCAATCGAGGCGCCCGGAGCGCTTGTTGATCCTGCGCTGCTCTCCGCGCGCGTGTCTGCCTTGTGCGGCTCTGCGTAGCTGTCCGGCTGCACCTAGTGTTGCCGCGGTCCAGTTCAGGTCCGGTTCATGCCCATATTTTCCGAACCCTGAACTGGACCCCAGGTTCGGTTCGCTGAACCGGAGTGCCGCTGAACGCAGGAGATGGAACGGGTTGAGCGGGTTCCCTGCCTCGTCCGTCTTCTTCCATTGGCTGTTGTCCATAGTAGGGGGCAGAAGAGAGAGTAGAGTCCAAGAAGTATGGCACTGTCCGGCGTCAAGCACCAGAGAGCACCGAAGGGGACGTTGGTGTAGTGGTGTAAGAGGGCGGGAACAAAGGGAGGCGGCCTTGGTTGGCGTTGCCTATATGAAAGAATTGGCCTGCGCTCGAACCGCAGTTCAATAGAAAAGCTATTTTTGGTTGCACACGAGGCCAAAAATAAGCTTTGGTACCTGTGAAACGAAAACTCAGGCAGCGCTCAGAATCCTGGACAATAGGATATGGGTAGAAAGCTTACACAGGGGCCCGCACGATGGACTTAGGGGACTGACACGTGGATGACCGAGGAGTGATGTGTCTGACGTAGATCCCGACGTCAATCAAGAAGTGATTGCCGCCTTGAGTGGCGGTAACCAACGGAAACCTGTGCATCGGGTGACTGATCCGACCCAATTGGTTCTGCGGAAAAATGAACCGTGGCTCTCATAAGATGGGACAGACCTAATCGTGATTAGGGGTTGGTCTGATATCAAGAACACTGAGGGTGCTAGCGCAAACTAAACACATTGGGCTTGAGTGAAACCTGCAAGGGACTGAAGACCGGTCGACTGGGGACAGTCAAGATTTAAGAATGAGGGAGATGATAAGCCGTGTACCAAACACGGGTGTAATTTTGCGATTTGCACCTTTGCACCCACTTAACACACATACTCCATAATTATAGAAGCTATCGTGAGCTCCGAACGAGTAAGCTTCAAGCCACAGGGCTTAGGTCTGCCTAGGACATGGATATATTGCGGTACCTCTACTATGGGACTATAAATATGACCTGACCGAGGCTAGACTGACTAAAAACACACTAATCTCTATTCGAGTTAGGTGTCTGCCAGGCTAATAACAAGGAGATGGGAAGGAACTATAAACTCGCTTGCAGGCGACCTCAGTCCACCAAACCGGGCTAGATTCGAGGGATGTTTACCCATATTTGACGATCTGGATCAGCATGTTGGATCACATGATAGGCTAGTGGGTCTGCCCGAAAGAGCAGAGCTGTCGGCAACAAGCGGTGGCTGTGTAAAATTGTGATGGCTGTTGAACTGGAGAGAGAACATGGAATATCTCGACGGCCACAGAGGCTACGGACACAATCCTGGTGTCTACAGGGAGCTACGACACAGACAATGAATACTGATGCCCAATTGACAAAGAAATACGAAGTGCACGAGTCTCTGGCTCGGATATTCAAATGACCTCAAACACGGAGTTGCATGACTCGAGTCTGACTCAAGACTGACTCAGCGGTTGTGGGACAGCCAATCAGGATAGAGGGAATGGCTAATATCAGCTTGACAGGACGGAAAGCTATCCGAGAGTAGAGTAATAACTGTGATGTCAGGGTTTTTCAGAGTAGTATAAAGGGAGGGCCATAGAGCTAGGATCGGGAGCGAATTGTGCTGGGGCTCTGCGGACATGAGTTTCAGTGCAGTTATAGTTTCTCAGAGTCCTAGAGTTACATTTGTACTCTTGAATTCTACATAAATACCATTGGATTGGATTGGATCCGAAGTTGTGATTAAGACACTGTGAATGGCTTCATTGAGACACTGAAATTGGACACTGTATCAAATTGGGACTGCAAAGAACCTGGAAACTGTGTTTAGAGTCGTGTTTGACTTGTGCTTGAACTGTGGAGTGAGCCAGAGACCCAAACTGCCTAATGTCAATTAGGTCAACTTCGTCTTAATTGACATAAACCCATCGGTTCTTCGAAGCCGTTACCTAAAATATTGTTCATACGACCACTATCGAGTAATTCGATTGACCCGATAGAACCCAGCGCTTCACAAAGCCTTGAAATCATTCAAATGAACTATCCCACTCGTCTTAGAGTTTGAGTGTCCAGTGACCTAAGACTTGGTCTACTTCCCCGAACAAACACACACCTTGTCCACTCATAAAGAGGAGGAGTAGTTGTTGGTGATATATTGGTTGTTTTGTGTTAGATTCGTTCTTGCACTTTGCGCCAGTCTAGCATTTAGATCTTCCACCCACACCTTGAGTTAGGCAAAGTGTTTCAGCGTGAACATGGAAAGAATACTTTTTGCACAGTATATTGCCCATATGTTTGCCATAGTATCACATCCTGCATTATTTAGACACTAGACTCAATCTATGCAATGCTCAATTTTTTGACTTCTCAGGGTCAATTTTTGCTTTTCCGGAGCTGTGGAGCAGAGCGGAGCCTCCACCCGGTCACTTGAACAAGGTACAAAACTCAGTTCATCACTCAAAATTTCTCCTCCAATGTATGCATGACTTGACACTGGTTGAAGCTTTCAAATTTTTGACTGAAAAAACTGGTGGAAAATGTTTTGAATTTTTACACAAGTTTTTCGCCAAAAATGTAGGTGAAAAACTCAGGAGTTTTTCAGCAGTTTTCCATTTTATTTTGAAAATTTCACCTGAAGTTGAGAAACTTTTGAAAATGATTCAAAATTTTTATCTACATTTTTGGTGAAAAACCTCTGTAAAACTCAAAACATTTTTCACCAATTTTTTCACTCAAAAACTTGAAATCTTCAACCAGTGTGAGAGTTGCAAAGTTATCTAGATTCTGGTTATAGTTTGTCATAATCAGTAAGCAAGTAAGTTTAGTAGTACATCCCTCTTTACAGTTCACTTCGTTGACTGGCTCACGATCTAATGCGACCCGCCTACTAAAGCTGGTGCAGTTGCATTTTTCCACTTTTATTACACCTTTTATCGATGACGAAACACCTTGAATTCACGATATAAATGTCATGAAAAAACATCATGAGTGTTCCCATATTTGTCCTGAAATTTTAAACTCCTGTTCATGATCTTTCATCATGAAAGCATGTTGAACTGTTTGGAAATCCAAGTCAAAATATACTGAATTTCCTAACTCAAAGTCATGAATGGGATGTGGAAATTCATGATGCTTACTCTTCCCAGTGTGGGAGCGGGAGCGGCTGTTAACATATGAAACGTGTTCTGCACATGTCCGTGACTCTCAGCTGGTCACCATTTATGTTGCCATCTTTTCGGTTTTTTCTCTCACTGGTTCTTACGACGAACTCCGTGAGAGGTAAAGCACTAATTGCTTCATACATTACTGTTTACTCATTTAATTACAGCCTGTACTCACAGTATTCGTACAGGTCTCCCCTGTTCACAGCAGCGACATGCAGATAGACATGCCTGTCTGCGGTCCTCAAGCTTCACGCGGTTGCGGGCTGCTGATGGAGGTTGTATCCAGGTGTGCTGCCGGTCTGTGTCTGTCTGAATGTCCGAGATACACACATGTGATACCGGGTGTCTCTAATATATAGGGTCAAACCCGAGTGTTACAACCGAGGGTTTAAAGAATTTTGCGGGGATTTCTGTAGGATCATACGACATGACCGAGAAATAGGCCATCGCGAGTCTTCCAATGCATCAACTACAATACACAACAGTCAACATGACATTACTGGCTGACTTCTTGCCAAAGGAACATGTAGCAGACGAGAGTCACTCATGGTTTTTGCCCTCAACTCATTGAGCTCACAGTCGGGCCAGATGCACACCATGTGCTGCCGGGTGCCTCCTGTTGGGGAATGGGCACTCGGGCACATGACCGAGCTCGGGCATGACTCGCCCAAATGTACGACTCATTGTGAATCAGAGGGAGTCAGCAGGAAGCTAGAAGAAAGCACTGGAATAATTTACTTAGGACTCAGATGGACTCCTGAATTAGTAGTAGTAGTAGTAGTAGTAGTAGTAATTTTATACACAGCATGGTCCAAACACTGAACACTGTTCCAAAAATTTCCCGGCATGCACAAGCATTTCGCGCCTTCGTTTTGGACTCCAACCCTCCGACTCGACAAGCTATTCGCTATCAGAACGTCTATCAAAAGCGGGAGTAGGTGGAGCATAAAAAGAAATCAATCAGTAACCTGTGGTTGTATCATCCAATGTAAGGGTAATGCTGGAATATGCATCGGAGTGGCTTCGAAGATATCGGCGTACTTTGCGACCAGTGAGATGGTGTGCCTGTAAGATATCATGAGTTTGAAGGATTCCTCGACTGACATAGAGTTCAGCGCGGGGAGTCCTCGGATATCATTGTTCATGCGTGTCAGAAAATCGTTGCGTAGTACAACTAGTTCGGCATTTTCTGTACATTCCAGCAGTGCATGTTCTGGTGACTCGATCCTGGCTTTGCAGAAGGGGCATACTCTCAATATTCGGTCAATACGCCGGCGTCGGAGTTCAACCCATCGTAGCCGTTCCAGGGCGAGACAGTGGCTTGACAGAAGGAGATGTGTTAGAGCTTTCCGATGTTTCGAATTTACCACATCGAGGTAATGCCGGAAGCACAACATTTTCTGTATTGGAGCACTATCTTTTTCCGGTTCCAGCCTCCCTCGTAGGAGGTACAGTTCCGGAGAGTCAGGATCATCGATGACCCATTGGAGGTACGCACGAAGACCGGCATTGACAGACTTGATGACGGTGTCAACCATTTGTGGTGGGATGGTTGAAAGGTTAGGAAGCATCACGTTGAAGGGCAAGTGATGGATAACGTAGCGTAGATCCATTGCCCATGACGCCTTTCCGTTGTTTGACAAGCGCACTGAGTCATCTCCCGCCACTCAGACATATGTATTAGTGTCTTTGAGCGTGGTCAGGTATCTCAGGTGCGTAAGAGCCATTATAACTCGCCTAAAGCGCAGCGGTACGAGACCGGTTTCGGTGAACAGCGATGTTAACATTAAGTTGTTGTTTACACCTAGAATGCGTCGTAAGAAGTCGTTCTGTGCGTCTTCAAGTGGCTTGAGTAGGTCTAGGTCCACGTCGAGGCTAATTTCAGTATGAATACAGTAGCTACAGAGGGAGAATCCTCACGAGCTTGTAAACCTGGCTTTACCGCTATTGTGTAAATCTAAGAATTGATTTCACTGAATATCTGAGTGAATTAAGGGAAGAACTCCTTCAAGCAGAAACTCCATCACCTCCTACCTACATTGATGAGTCAGTACAAACTGGATGCTGTTGAAATTGAGTTCATAGTTGGACAGAAGTTCAATGGTGCGCCTTGTGGTTCCAATCCCTGTATTGAATTCGCCCTGGAGACGGACACCGCTTCACCCCTTTAAATAAATAAATGAATACATATTTCAATCAAGAATGTTCAACAAAGAGCTAGGTAAAAACTACAGAGTCTATCCAAGTCAAGCCACCGAAACATGTTCATTGTACTTATCCTTCTCTCCTCCTTCCCCTCCCATCTCACCAGCCTGTGTTCCTTCGTAAGTAGGGGTATTGAGCTGTCCAAGACATGCCAAACTGTCCGTGGCCAGCACATTGCTCATGATTGCCGCAAGCCTCTCGTCGATCTGGGTAACTTGTTTCCCCTGGGATGAGCATTCAAACAACGGCCTCGCAGTCTTCCAATGCTCGATTGCCTTTGACACTTCCCCGTGACCCTTTGCCAGATCACCAAGTCGGAGCATGCATTCAGCTCTGCTGCGATGAATATCCATCCGTGTGAATCCCTCCAAAGCAACAGTAAATAGGGCTGTTGAAGTAACACTGTTACCCTCAGCTTGAAACACATCTCCAAGGAACTGGAGTGCTCGATGAAAGGTAATTTGGTCCCCCAATTTCTTTGCATATCCCAGATATATGACTGCCCAACTAGCGGCCCAGAGGAAGTCACACTCAGGCCAGCAATTGATATTAGCGAGGCTCTCCATGCACGAGAGTACACCTTGAACATCATTTCCCCATGTTGACTTGAAACCAGTCTGAAATACGCCCTTCGCAGCTAGGATTTCTCCCTCTCTGAGATGCAGTTGTCCTGATACAATATTACAGTATCTCTTTGCAGACATTATATTGTATCCATATCTGTCGGCATCAAACAATGCCATTGCTTTGTCGAGGTTAGACACAACATCTTGTTTCGATCCACCAATTATGATGTCAAGTTGTGCTATGTTAAGGAGAGCCCAGGCATAGTTATATGGGTCTTGAGTAGCAGCATCTCGGACAAGCTCTACGTGGATATTTCGGGCCTCCGCATATTCTGATTTCAGGAGCTGGGCTTCTGCCAGGTCTTGCAGTAGAGTTATATATGTAGACCCAGTAGTTGTACCACAGAGCTCCAGTAGCTTTCGTGCTCTCTGACAGAGGAAGATGCTATTTTGAATGTCACCACAGCTTTGGTAACATGAAGCTAAAGTGCGGAGGGCCAGTGATTGATACTGTAAATCTCCTACTAGCTCAGCAAGTCTGTGTGAAGCTTGGGCATGCAACTGTGCTGCAGGATAATCACCAATATACCATGTTATTTCACCCAGATAATGCAATACCAAGGCCTCATTCCTCATGTCTCCATGAGATTTTGCCAAATAAAGTGCTTTGTGCAAATATTTCAGGGCCACAGATAATTTTCTTTCAGCATAGAAATAGTGAAGTCCTACTATACGGTAGAATCTGCCTAAAAGCTTTCGATTGAGACACTCTCACATTGAAATTATGCAACAGACTCACATTCGAGGGCCAGGTCATTGAAATTATGGAAGTGCGCGATGGCCTGTGTAATCAAGAGATCTGCATCGGTGGAAAGACATGGACTGTGTGACTCAAATATCCATAAGATGAGCTGTGCCTTGAACTTTTCATCACAATTCCCAGCAAGAACAGCTTCAATCTGATCCATCAACATAGAAATCAGGTGATAATACCCAAGATCAGTGTTCTGCATGAAAACCTTCATAGAAAGGGTGCAATCAATGGTTTCTGTCAAGTGTGGATTATCTTGGTTCAACCCTCGGAGCAGTAATTCACGAATGTTTCTGGCATTCAATGCTAGGTGCTTGACTCTTCCAGCCCCCTCCTGAGTTCTTGGATATTTCCGGTACAGATCCAGAAGTTGATGAAAGTGCTGTTGTAGTGGCTGAATGAGATGTAGGGAAGGAGGATAGAAACACTGCAAGTGTTCTCGGATAGGCACCAGTGACTTCAGTCGCCTCTTGTCATCTGTATATGCCAGAGAAGTCGCAAGTAGTGTAGCTTTGCATGTCATAACATCCCGGATGGAGAGCTTGCTCTGCACCAGCTCTACATCGGACAGCCCATCTGGCAGAATTGAGAGTAGCCTCAAGAGATCCTTGGCACCAGTGCTCATACGGGAGCTGGAGAGTGAAATTGTGATTGATGTGTTGAGATCGGACTTTCTGTCATTGCCTGCTGAAAGTAGGGAAGTTTTTTCTGACATCCAACGAGCCAAGACAGCAGAGCAACTGCCTTCAAAGTCCACAGCATGGGCTATAAGATCAACAGCAAGTGGCATGTTATCTGTCAACGAGAGGACTTCATCAACATCCTTGCTGTCATGCCAATTCTCTGCAATGGCAAAAAATGTGTCTCAAGCAGCATCATCTGACAATGGCTTTAAGGGTGCCAGAAAGGGGCGAGTCCACTTGACTTTGGCTGGCCGTTCTAGACCTCTCATTGTGATCTATCAGGATGTCAGTATATTTGCAAGCTTGAACAGATCTGGAGACTTGCCATGAGTGCAAGATGTGGGACATCAGTCAGTTTGGACACAAGCTCTTCAACGTCACCACGTGAATCGAGGGGCTCCCATGGAGTTTCCAAATTATCGAGAATGAGCAGGGAAGGCCCATGTGTGGCAAAGTAGTGTAGCACTTGTGTTGTAACATCCTTGGCTGGCTTCAATCCTATGTGTTCTGCAATTAGGACTGACAGTCCAATACTGGTCGTGACAGAATCTGCCAGTACAAAGAAACACTGTTCATATTTGGGGGCAATATCAGGGTGGTGGAGGGTGGCCTTGGCAAGGCTTGTTTTGCCCATTCCACCTGGTCCTAAGATGGCAATCCTCGGTGATTCCTGATGGAGTATATCTACTATCTCCTTGAGTTCTGATTCACGTCCATGAAAGATCTTTGGTTTAGCTGGCAACATTGAGATAGAGTTGGAACTTGAGCAGGTAAGATTCAGTCCGAGTGGACAACCTAACACGAAAGAATTACCTATTCTGGGATCCACCGGTGTTGTAGATCTGTGCAAGAGATGAAAAGCAGCCTTTCGAAAGGATGAGAAAGTTCGTACAGAGGATGACCTGTCAGAAGTTGTCCCATCTGACCAGCTTGAAATCGACTCAAGCACCTCCTTGTGCATAATCTCAGCCTCTTCCTTCATCTGAGCAATGTGACCAAGTGAAGTGATGTTAATTTCAGTCTACATGAGGTTTGAGTACTATGGCATCCATCATGGAGGGAAAAGATTCACCTTAAAGACCTCCAAAGCCTCCTGCAGTTCCACTCGGCATTCACTGAGAAGTGTCTTTGTCTCAGTCTGGCGAAAGAAAGACTTGATCTTGTTTCCATCCTGCTGTGCCTCCACAAATGTATGAATCTTGTGAAGTGTCCTAATAAACTGTCAATTATACTCATAGTAAGTAGCCTCACACATACTCCATGAACTTCCCGACATGGTCCAAAGTTGCTGGAGGAAGATTGCCCTTGGTTTCAGACTTTATATGGAGATTGACAATAGAACAAAGCAGTTGATAAACATTTTCCAGGAGTTGAGTACAGTCTTCCTTATTTTTCTTCACATTCTATACCATATGAGCCCTCACGGCCAACTGTAAAGGACATATCTTACCTGCACTGCAGTAATCAAGGAGAGAGTGGTGTTTGAGATGGCCGGCACAAATGGGGTACCAAATGCATCACTGAGCTCATTGAGGAGTGTAATCACTGGGGCCAAACAGCTGATGGTGTTATTCAGACGGATATTGGTAGCAGTGGGTTGGGGGGACATCGTGGAATGGTGGACCACGAACTCGGGAGATGGCGCTCTTATATGTGAGCATGGAAAGGCAGTGTCCTTAACACATATCATGTTCATCAAGTGGTTCACATGTTCAACTCCATGATAATCTCATGAGTGTGGTAGCCCGTGTCCTATTCCCAGAATTATGCCGCAGTCTATTTCAGTTGTATCTCTCCGCTGTGTTGATATCTGACTATTACTGCGTTCAGCGGATTGATAGCCGCAGGTTCAGTGAGCTGTTGAACACCGTGGCTATATATAGTCTAGCTGTGGCTAGTTACCTAGCCAGTGTCACATAGCCACACCCTGATGGGCCGTTGCGAGGTCGTGGCCAGCTCACCTAGCCACACTATGGGTGGTCCCACCGCACACCCTCGCTAACCCATCGGCCCGTGCCCAGAGGTGTGGCCAGGTATCACCGAATAAAGGAAAATATCGACCTAGGTCGATATGTAGACAGAATATGTATTAATCAGTAGCGCAATCGAAATATTCTGAAAGCTTACCTATTGTTTTGGTCCAAAAGTGCGACGGAAGTAGCTGTAATCAGCGGCTCATTCAAAGACAAAGTATTGATTCATTGTCTGTCAGCTGTGAAAGGACTGCTGAAAGACAAACTTTCAGCTTCCCGTTTGTAGTGAGAAGAAAGAAAAACAGTGTTAAATTTAGGAAAGCATTGCAGAAAGAACATCTTTCAGCAGAACCCTTTCCCTGCACAACAAAGGGGGAAAGGGTTCTGCTGAAAGATGTTCTTTCTGCAATGCTTTCCTAAATTTAACACTGTTTTTCTTTCTTCTCACTACAAACGGGAAGCTGAAAGTTTGTCTTTCAGCAGTCCTTTCACAGCTGACAGACAATGAATCAATACTTTGTCTTTGAATGAGCCGCTGATTACAGCTACTTCCGTCGCACTTTTGGACCAAAACAATAGGTAATCATCGAGGTAGCGCAAATTCAACGGGCGAATCCTGTAGAGGCGGAGACCAAGTCCACACGCACGGCAATAGTATTTCGAGTGGGAGAAACACATGTGGAGCAGGAGACACGGGGGGGCAAATGATAAATTCCACGTGCCAATGAGAGCATGGGCGTGCGCGGGCGCGACGCGCAGTATAATAAGAAGCAGAGGATTTGAGGGGATTCAGGAAAAGGCGGAGTCCGGAGAGCACAGAATCAGGCGCACAAAGACGATGGCGAGCCGAGTGAAGGCCGATAAATCCACAGTGCTGAATTCGGGCGATGTTCCGGACGAGGGGAAGCCGCGCACAGTGAACGACGCGTCCCGAGCAGAGGAGATCGCGAAGCACGGAGCGGAATATTTGGACAGCACGGATATTGTGAGATAAGTGAAGCGGAGAGGAGCGACACCTGGTACACGCCGGGGTCCTGCGGGCGTTGAGCAACCACGCGGGGTGCAATGTGGCTGCGGCGTGTACGCGGCGAGCGCACACAGGGTGCTCTACGAGGGGGACACCGTGACTGGGGCCGGGCGCCTTGATGTGGCCCGCAGGCGGAGCTCGGGCGCTTCGGCTTCGGTGCAAGCTCGGCGTGGGCGGGAAGCGAAGGAGAGCGCACGAGGGATGCAGGCTGCATGGGAAGCGCCCGCGGCGGAAGGGGTAAAAAACTCGGAGTGTAAGGCGCAGCGGCGGGCGTACACTGCAGCGGAGTCCCATGTGCCCACACGACCTGGTAGCATGCGATGCGCAGAGCTTGATGGAGCAGCCATGCGCATCACGCGCTCCGAACTCGCCCGTACGTTCATCGGCGGCGGGAGCGCCTTTCGAATCGTGGCCTCGCGGCCTGCCCAGACAATACACGCGCGCGTCTACCCATCTGGGATGCGCCGGGGAAGCACCAGGTTGTATGCGCTTTGCCTCGATGTCTGCGCACGTAGTTTGAGCTCCATCGACAAGAGGATAGCGTCGCAGGGAATCAAGTCGAAAATTGGAGAAGAAGGGTGTAGAAAAACAAAAGGTGAGTCAAGAGGTTCAAACCGAACAGGTGCGCATACGAGAAACGAGGTGGTGGCAGAGAAGAAGCAGCGTCCGGCGCCGCGGTCCGATGATGCCATCAACGCTGCTTCTCTGCTTTCCCTTCAACTCTCTGCGCCGACGTAGGCCTCCCTCCATCGCACCGCTAGCCTGGAGCCCTGTCACTTGTAGCTTGTCCTATGGGTGATCTCACTCTACGTACTCCTAGTCCTCACTAGAGGTTTCGCGCCTCTCGTCCTTCAGCGGCTTTCCTCGTTCTTCGGCCCCCGGTGGCCGGACATCGCACTCCAAATGCAGCAGTGGACGCACTGACGACTCTCCCTGGATGTCTTTCGTCTCCTCCCGTGCGCACCTGTCAGTTCCCTCGCACAATTGCGCCATGCGCACTTCAGCGCACAAGTTTGCACGAGTCCGGGGCCACGACGACCCACTACCCTGAGCCGCATTGCACCTCGATCTCAAAACAAATATCCGCCCTCTCCAGTGATTCTCCTCCCGTCGCGCCCCAGCTCCTGATCTCGCCCCGCAATCCCATCCGTGTTTCAATCCCATACGCTTTCTTCCCTGGCGCGACTAGTACCCTCTTGCCCTGGCCACGCTGCGATGCATTCGTCCAATCTTCCGTGCTTATACATCTCGCGCCTTCCTTGCGATTTCGCGCAATGTTGGATTCGAAGCCCACGGTTTGCGCAGCCCGCGAAATTACCTCGTGCTGCGCCGAATGCGTAATCAAACCAGCGCTCGCAGCCTTGCCACCGGAACTGTGTCTGATCCTCAGAAACCCTGGGACTACGGACGTTGTGATTGGTCCCTCTTGCGTCCGCCGCGCCTCTTGCGCGCACACTCTCCCGGCTACGTCGTGCGCACAAGTGCTGCAATCGGACATGAATTGTCTGTGTGCTATATCTCTGTCCAGGAACCGTGAATAATACATGTTTCTCGCCGAAACTGGACGTGTCGGGTCCTCATCTTCCTTTCGCTAGCTCGTCCGTGGAGGGCTAAAATCCATCGATTATTAATCCGTTCTCGTCATGGGCTGCTGACGGGCAGATAAACAGGGCCGCGGCACCTCTGATATCCTAGAGATTGCGGCGGAGACCGCGTCTAGAGTGTCCCTCGCTGGTGCTCCGGCTGCTGAAGGCCGCCTTTCCCCGCATCGCTCGCTGCTTCACCAACCGCTCCTCGTATATATGTATCCTGATTGCTCACAAGCAGAACGGCGGAGCCGACTGCACGTGCAGCCCTTCGTTTGAGCGTGGTCTCCTCTCCTCGGTCTCCCCAGTTCTCGCAGGGGCTTGGACGCTGACTGACGATGGCCAACGAATGCAATTTTGAGCTACTGCAGCCACAGCGGTCGTTCCACCGCTCCGTGCGCTCTCGGATTTCTTCCCCCAGGAATGACATTCCGCCGCACGCTTGTTTGAACCGTTCGGATCCTTCTCGCTTCCCCAGTGAGTCTGCGAACTTGGGCGGTTCGATCACGCTCTCCTGCTCCGAAAGTCTAATCTTTCTCCTCGCATTCCCAGATCGGCGGATCCGCCCACGGGTCCTGCTACCGAATTCGACTGATATCCTGAAGTTCTTCCGCACATCCTCGCTGAGTGCTTCTGCCCCAGTTCGTCAGTTTGGTCTCAGCCGGGTTGACTACACACATCATGCCCCGAGTGCGACCAGATTTGGCATCCTGGAATATGTTGCAGGCGATAGGTGCCTCCCGACCTCGCGCAGACTTCTCAGCTACTCAACACGCCAGGATCATACTGCTCACGTACTTGATTCAGTGCTTTCGATCCTTCCGTCGGTTCCGCTCGATTCCCACGAGCGAGACACAGTGCTTGGCCACGAATTCCCCAATCTGGTTCGCTGCTTAATTCCGGGGTCTCCGAGTCCCTTGATATTTCGCTGATGCACAAGGGTGCAGTGCGGTCTCCTCCACATTTCGTGAATAAATGCGCTCCACGATCCCTGCACGCATGATCTCCGCATCGTCGCTTTCTCTCCCGAGCCGCGCGCTGCGCTCTCCCTCGCGCCACACCAGAGCACACATGTCGAGCAAATTGTTTTGGGATTCCGAGGTGTGCTTCGCTATGAAGGACTGGCTCGCTCTCCTCGCGCGTTTGTCTCTGAGATGACTGATTCCTTTAAGCGAGTGGGTTCCCCCTTCTGAGCTCTGGCACTGTCCTTCGAGCCAACAAATCCAATCGCGTACGCTTGCGGTTTCACAGCGAACTCGATGAAGAGTGCACCTCAGAGCGGAAACTCCCAGATCTCCAGAGGATTTCCGTCACTCACTTAGTGATGTCTCTAAAAATGTGCATCTACTGCTAGACTCTCTTAAATTTCAGGGCACGTGAATGTGTCGTTAGTATTCTATTTTCATGTCAGGATCCGTGCGGTGACCGGCCATTAGAGCGCCAAGAGCACCATCAGTGCATTCGATCCTCGGATCGGAGCGGCATTGCGGCAGCCCATTTGCATAAGGAGGGGAAGCACGGCCGCATCGACAGATTTTATTCATCTTTTCAGCCACAGAGTACGTGCCCGATGTACACATTTTTTGTCTAGTTTTTTTCTGCAACTGAGGGTCTCTTTCATATGTGGGTCATCTATCAGTATGAAGTCCTTCTGCCATTGACTCGCACGGAACAGGATGGCGTGCGGCGACACTAACAAGCCATTGACACTACATTTTGCCTGGCAGTTCAGACCCTTGGGAAGCTAACCCTAGGTCATGTAAGATGGCTCAACTCATCAGGACCCATTGAGAGGCAGGGCCGGACACTTTTACCACCTCCAGCGGCAACGATCAAAACCACTAGCATTCGACCGGCAACCCGTCATCATTTGATCCTAACGCGCACTTAAACCGAACTACTGTACTACTGAACTTACCAGTGACAAATCCAGGTAAGGGAGGAACCAGTGTACTTTGCCGAGGTGTGACCCGAGCAGTGAATCTTTTTGAAATCAAAAGGTGTGTAAGAACCTGCGCCGTTGAGAGTGGTGTAAAAAAATATGAAGGCGACAACCAGTGGGGATTCTTCAAAAACCAACCTGTGCGTTTTTTCTTTCATATTTCCACCTGTGTAAAATTTTCTATGTGTGTGTTTTGATGTATGAAAGTGGGGGTGTAACTCTCAGGAACAGCTGTGCAGATATTGGAAACAGGTGTGTGAATTTTTGAGAATTTGGGATAATAATGTTACAGTATTACCCCCATACGTTAGTATGGGGGTAATAGTGTTCCATAATTATTACGTTTTTTTCGCAGAAAATTCACCGCTGACATGGAAAAACACACAGGTCCGAACCAGATGCGAAAACTAACACTACCTCTCCTTTCCCGAAACTATTCACACTTGGGCTGCTGCTATAAAAAAAAGTCGCCGGTGCACATCAGGAAAAAAATACACCGGTCCCATTACCATATTATCTGCGACTGGGTAGTCGGCCACCTTAGCTTCTTTTACTTCGAGCACGCACATAGAGTCATGTAGATACGAGTTTATGGGCTCTTGAACAAATGTATGCATCCTGCGAGTAAGCTGAGACATTTTTCGCAAATTTGCGTGATGATTTCATGGCGTACCGAATTTTCTTTCTACCGGTGTCCCAAAATGGCAAGAAACGGGGTAGCCGGCCACCCCCGTAAATCATTTGTTCGGTCCCGTACTATTCATCCGAGTGTATCCCAAATGATTGAAGGGATATAATTACATGATGCTACACATTCTAAACATACATCTGAGGTATATGGGGACCACAACTATTTGTCTTTCAAGCAGGCACGATAGGTGAAATTGCGGTGTGGGCTGAATACTGCAGCCTGCGAAGCCTGGAGGGTATCGACACCCTAAATTAAGGTACATATGACTCTATAAGATCCATCCGGACATAAATATCAGTAAAGAATGTCCCCCACACACCAATAACCCCTCCAACAAAATCCATCTTTACAAGTGAATGGAATTTGCTGGTTTTGGATCATACCCCGCCGTCGCCGGGAAGTCAGACAGTTCAAAGCCTGATAAGCCTAGGAGGATAACCGAGTAGCTATCTTGAACAGCCCTGTCAAATCCCAGATCCATAGCAGGCAGGGGTGGTTCGTCATGGAGGTCACCGGAGTGTGCCACTGGTGATCGGGCCGAGAATCTCTTGGAGAGTCCAGGATACGAAGGAAGAATATTGTCACCTATTCAATGGGACGGAATCATTTGGAAGAACCCTGGGATGAAAACGAGCCCTGAAGATTGCGAATTGGTTAAGAATTGCTGGAGAAAGAAGCAAAAAATGAGCGGCCAGGCTGTTCGGAGATAAGAAATGGTGTTCACACGCCGGTGTTTTGATAAAAAACCTCTGGTGATTTTTGATGGCCGGCTCACTTTGCCTCAAAATTTGACATCAAGTATCCTCATAGGTTGTATTCCATCCCATAAGCACCAAATCCCGAGAGTCATCACAAACCCTTCTATTATGCAAGTGGCCGGCTTCCTAGTCTGGCCGGATAGGCAGTCGCTGATAATAAGTGTGGCACACCTCCAAACCCTCCATTAAAAAGTCACCGCCTCCCAATCCGCAAAACATTCACCGGTCACGGAGCACTTTCTTTAAGAAACACCACCATCAAGTAAGCCAGCAAATTCACCAGCCAAGTTCTATTTGCGAAACAGATATCACTGCGCGCAGTTCATTGATACAGTTGGCTGTCATATAGCGTCTCAGTAATAGACGAAGATGCCCCCCTCCCGCTGTCCGCACAAATCTCCTCATGAACACCCCAGAAAGCCTATGCTGAATCATATGTTCGGCAGTCAACGGAGTCTATCCTGACAGTTCAATGTCTGGGTGCAGCCGAGATTAGGCGGATAGAGATTTGTGTTGATTTGAGTGTATCATAACTCGCTTTCTTCAAATACTGATGGTTGTCTCCGCTCCTCGCAGGAGCATACGCTAAATGATGAGTGTATGCTCGGGGTTCAATAGTAGAAATTAAATCATGGCAGTGAACCTTGAAGCACATGGGCAAAATCCAATTGACATTGGATTTTCAGGATGTGATTCTTCCGATTGGGATACAATTTCTATGAGCCAGCAATTTGCATGGCATTGAGCAAGAAAAATCCATGGCCTTGGTCTTACCACGAACGAGTAATTTGTGACTTGGATTATAGTATTGAGGATGTGATAGTATAGTCGTGGAACCGGGAAGATTCAAATCTCTGAAGAATTCGACCTACTCAAAAAATACTTTTGATTACAATGCAAAGCCGTTCTTGTGAGGTGTAGTGGCCTGAACGAAAGTCCGCAGGGCGACATCAGGTCAATGTGATTTGGTTAACCTATGTGGATTCAAACGAGATTGCCGCGGAGACTCCGATGTCCCAGGACTATAAACACCAACGGCTTCAATTGATTTTATTTTTCGCACTTGAAACAATGGTTAAATTCCATTTGTGAGCGCCGAGTCAGCAGCCCATTCTAGGGGATGATTGTACGAACGGATGGCGTTCGAGCCGATGAGAAGTGAAAGTATGCCATGGGATCCCTCATTGGCCTCCGCCTGGCCGTTTGGTGTTGTTGGGAAGCACTGTTTTCAGATCTGGAGGTATGGGGTTGGTATTATATGGCACATATACTGTGCAATAATTAAATTACCGCACACCCCAGCCGCAATCGCCTTAAAACACTCAAGTTGCGAGAACCAGTAGCAAAATGGCACAAGTGAACACATCTTCCTCCATGAAAACACACACCTCATTTTCTGGCTTGCAAAGACACGCAGGCTGAAGTCAGGTCGAACAGGAGGATATCCCGATACCCATCAGAATGTCAAAAAAAAAAAGACATCTGATGATGATGCTCAATTATCCGTGCCATTATCCGCAAGGTCTGGCAAAGTATCGAACCAATCATGTGACTTCACGGGAACTGTACCATTCATAAGTTCCGGAGGTACAGTCGCTCTGGAGAGGATATATGTATTGAAGATCTTGAGGTGCAGGGAAGGCTTCCTCACTGCAATCCCCTATTTAATCCGACAGCTGGCCACAGAGATGACAAGACAAGGAGCTCAGATAAGCGGACAATGGTGGACAAGGGCTGACCATCACCCACACGCTAGCCCGGTGACTGTCAATTAGCAGTGATGGCAGGTGGTGCATTGAGAGAGGAATGAAAGGATCTGGAACCAAGTTGTGTCGCTTTCTCATATCAACACATACTGCGTGATTTTGGGAAGCTCTACAGCAGAGACAAGCTGTGTCAAATTATCTGATGTCGAATTGACATGTGTGTCTTTTTTTATGTTTTTGGCCTGAATTATTGCACACTATATAGCCCATAGTATTAAGCCGACCTATAGGTGTGAGATTGGATAAAAAAAATGCTCATACGGGGTAGGTCAAGGCATCGGAAAGCGTATGTCCTTGTGGCTTAGAGCGCGGGTTTGTACCGTGAGAGTGTGAGGAAATCTGGCCGCGAGTGTGGAGAGAAAATTGGACTGTAATAGCACTGGAATGAGCATGAACTATTCAAACATGCTGGCCGAATCCTATCTTGCATTTAATAGTTCGCTGAATTCGGGGGATGACTCCGGAATGCAAGACCGAACGTTATGAGGGTTGAAAAACTTGGCCAGCTGACCTGAACCACACGGAGGACTGCGCAACATACGGAACTACCACAAACTTGAAGCAATGGCCAACTCAACAAGGTGCATTGATGTTGGAGAAGAACCAAGGCAAGCCCCATCCACTTCTCAAATAATGCGAATACAAGCCACATCAAGTCTAGCGGACGGAACGTACTACTTCCAGATATTCATAGAACCCCTCCGGGGCGATAGGGAGCAGGGAGGAGTGAGTTACACAGGTGTTGTCTTCATTTGCTGTGGGTCATAGGGACCTGAGAATCATTTCCAGAGGAGTTGATCAAGGGGTAACTATGTGGTGACAGGGTTGTAAATTCAATTTCAAGTATCCAGTGTGTGAACTTCTCCAAACTTCATAGCTGTGAATATGTTTTCCAGAGGTATGAGGTGGTGCATTTTGGAGAGATTAGGGGTGGTGATTTTTTTCCTTGTGCATTCCAGTCGGGTATTTTGGAGAGATGAGGGCGGTGAACTTTTGTGGCAGATGCAGGAGAGGTGTGCTTATTTGTGTGAGTTTCCTGAAGGTGGTGCGAATTTTCATCAAAACAGGGTAGGGTGTGCGAAAAAAATGTCAACTGGTGTACCAAATAATTATGGTACAGTATTACAGCCATACATTAGTTCATTAACGTGACTGTACAACAGCCTCATGCTCGCCACACCTCTCCACTTCCCTCCATGCCCCGCTCACTCGCCAACGGACCCTCGAAAGTGTACTGAGCTGGTGGGCAGGATGAAACTCCTGTATCATCGCGAGGCATTAACTTTCGTGCAGCGGAATAATGGTGTCCCACTTTTGACTGAGACTCTGGAGATCTATTGGAGCTATGTGTTGTACAGCAGTCCGAGGCTCTGGTGATGTTCAGGCTCAACTTCGGCGAAGCTCGCTATTCTGAAGGAGCTTGCAATCAGAGCAGCATCCGGGGAAGATGCGGTCGTGCTACAGTGGCGGCAAAAAGAAACGTTCGCGGTTGTTTGGGGCCATCTCTGGCCCGAGCTGCTTCAAATAAAATTGTGCCATGAACCTTGAGCATCTTCATGGTGGTACACACCATTCAAGCCATATTTTACCTGCCTCCTTGTCCCAGAATAAAAATAAAAGTGGTAGTAATAAAAATTGACTTTGTCAATTCTTGTCACACCAGAAAATGGTGAGCGTAGGCTGAAAGCACTTGAAAAATAGCTTATGACAACACTTTGGTTGAACTGAATTGCATAGGATTTGAGCTCACAATCCCAGCTGCAAGATGGCCATTGTCGGCATTTTCGGCCATAATTTGCAGTCTTCCGCTAAAATGACCATCTTGCCGCAGCAATTCTGAGCTTAAATCCCAATCGATTGAGTCAAACCAAAAGGTTAATATGGTCTGTATCTCAAGTACTATTAGCTTGTGCTCACCATTTTTTTTGATATCACAAGAAGGAAAAAATACAGTTTCTCTGAAAACACCATTTTTTAAAAAATTCTGGGACAATGTGCCGGCTGACTGAAGTGCTGGTTAGCTACGAGTCCACTGCAGCAGCTATCATTCACCTCCACCCCTGAAAGCAACTGGACGTTCCGTCCAGGCAAGTGTGCCTTTAGTTTGCCTTGACCCCTCATGTTGAGCTCATTTCTCACATCGTGATAGCGCTGTGGATAGTTATGAGGTGCTGTCCGTGTTCCACGCGCTTACCGCCATTGCCAACTGGCCCGAAGGTGCGGAGGCCGCCGTTGACGCACTAGTAGGGCTTCCACCCGTGACCGTCGAGACGGTTCGACAGCACCCGTCGAACGGGTGCCGTGCCCGTTCCGTCCACCATTTTTAAACTTGATCGACGGCACGGTCACGGCACGGGTGTGACCGTGTGAGCCGTTTTTTTGCCGTCGAAAAACGGCCGTCACGGCCGTTCGACAGGTGCCCGCAAACTTGGTTTTTTTTTCAGTTGTTTCAGCCTCCAAAGTGATAAATATGGTGTGCAAAACAACCCATACTCATATTCAATCTTGCTTGAACATTTGTGATCCACTGTGGTGGCTTATGCTGAAGGAATCTCAACCCGGGCAATGCCGAAGCGGCATTTCCCCTTCCGGAATTGACCCGAACTCAGAGTCTGCGAAAACTTGCTGGTGTCAAATCCCGCATCTCAGAGACAGCTGACTGGCTCCAGGTTATCCAAAGCCTTAACTTTGTTGTCTGCAGGTTCTTCAGCTTGGTTTGGCACGCAAGGTGCTGTTTCGCATGTTCAACTTGCAATGAAGCAACGATGCGCACTTACCACAGGGTTTGTACAGCAATCTGCAGCAATATTACTTCGACTTTCGACCCAAAATTCAACGTTACGTCGCCCGTTAATAGCCGTGGCACCGTCAAGATTTTTTTCAACTTCTCGACGGGCCGTCTCGAGACGGCCCGTGCCCGTCGAATACCCGTCAATTCGACGGCCGTTGCCGTCGCGGCAACGGGTGGAAGCCCTACGCACTAGTGCTTGATCAGGTATCGAAATGCTTTGCATCACGCTCCTGGCGTGAATCGGCGTGCCAACTGGTGGAAAAGTTGGCACGGCACAAGTCCACTGCGGAATCTGTAATGGACCTCAAAATATGCGCGCAACTCGCCTCCATTCTTGCATTATGGGAGGTTTTTCTTTGATGTTTGACATAAAATATTCAAGTTGTTTCAGATATGCTGATGATTATTGCTATCTTGCCTTGGCCGCCCTTGACGCACTGGGCAGCATTAGCAACTGGCTGAATGGCGCAGAAGCCGTTGTGGCAGCAAAAGTGCTCGATCATATCATGAATGGGCTAGAATCACCAGACTACCAGGTGCAACAATCAGCCTGCCATCTGCTGGCCACACTCGGGCGGCACGAGTGCACTATACAAGATGTGGTACACACAATTCCCCGCGAAAGATTCGTCGCCCTATCAAGGTACAACATTTTTTCCCTGCACTGAAGCCATTGACGACGGCGCTCGGGCACGACTACGAGCACTGCAGGCACTCGACAACTCCCTCGCAGGTGCACACACGCCAATGGAGGAAGCTGGCAGCCCTACTATTAAGGTTCTGTAAGGTTTCAGGTTCCACCCGCGGGGGCGTGAGCTGACTACGATCTACACTATTGCATATCGAATCAATGGATCCGCCCTGCTAATTATTACGATGTTGAACCATTATGTAACCATGGATGCTTGGTAGATTGTGGATATCAGGTTTGATGCTCGGAGGGTCAAGATCAAAGCAAGTCAGAGAGTGAAAAAAAACAGTACACATTTCTTCCATCTTCCATATTGAAGTATTTGATGGGGTTCTACACCCGCATCTGTGTTTTTTTCCCCAGTTGGATATTTGTGCAGACAGCTAATGGGGATTCCATACCGGTGCGCTTCCCATCTGCATCTGTCTGAATCTTTGATATGCACACATATGATACCAGGTGTCTCTAACGTATAGGGTCAAACCCGAGTGTAACAACCGAGTGTTCAAGGAAAGTTACGGAGATTTCCGTACGATAATACGGCCTGGCCGAGCCATAGGAACACCCGAATTGCGTAACCCTTCAGCTGGAATGCATGATATTCAACATGACATTACCTGCGGAGTCTTTGCTAAACGGACATTTAGCAGACGAGACTCACCCATGGTTTTTGCTTTCAACTTGTTGAGCTTGCAGTCAGGTCAGATGCCCACCATGTGCTGCCGGGTGTCTCCTGCTGTGCTTGGAACCTAGATTTATGTGTGAGTGCAGGCTAAATACCGTCGGAATCGAGTTTGTTTCAGCTGTATATTGACGGAGGTTCAATGGGGGACCCTTGTGTTTCCAACCCCGTATCGAATTCGCATTGGAGGCAGACACAATTTCCCCTCTTTAAATAAATAAATAAATTTATATTTCAATCAAGATTCAAAGAGCTAGCCAAAAAACAGAAACTACATAGGCTCTGCACTCAAACCAAAATAGGAACAAGTTCCTGGGCCTTACCCGTCTCTCCTCCTTCCTCTCCCATCTCATCAGCCTGGGATCCTTCGTAAGTTTCCTCCAGCACAGCTGCAATGGGGGCATTGAGCTGTCCATGATATGTCAAACTGTCCGTGGTTTCCTCCAGCACATTGTTGGGGGTTGCGGCAAGCCTCTCATCGATCTGTGTAACTTGTTTCAACTGGGATGAGCGTTCAAACAATGGTCTGGCAGTCTTCCAAAGCTCAATGGCCTTCACCACTTCCCCGTGACCCTTTCCCAGATCTCCAAGCCGGAGCATGCATTCAGCTCTGCTGCGATGAATATCCATCCAGGTGAATCCCTCCAAGGCAACAGTAAACAGGGAAGATGAGGTGGAGCTATCGCCCTCAGCTTGAAATACATCTCCAAGGAACTGGAGTGCCTGATGGAGGGCAATTTTGTTGCCCAATTTCTTGGCATATCCCAGATATACGACTGCCCAACCAGAGGCCCAGCGAAAATCACTTTCAGGCCAGCTTTTGATGTTGGCAAAGCTCTCCATGCATAAGAGTGCACCTTGAGCATCATTTCCCCATGTTGACTTGAGACCAGTCTGAAGTATGCAGTTTGCAGTGAGGATTTCTCCCTCTCTGAGATGCAGTTTTCCTAATTGAATATTACAGTATATCTTCGCAGACACTTCATTGTAGTATTGATATCTTTGGACATTGAACAGTGCCTTTGCTTGGTCAAGGTTAGACAAGACATCCTGTTTAGATGCACCAATTATGATATCAAGTTGTGCTATGCTAAGGAGAGCCCAGGCATAGCAATACGGCTCTTGAGTAGCAGCCTCTCGGGCAAGTTCCGTGTAGATATTGCGGGCCTCCGCATATTCTGATTTCAGCTGCTGGGCTTCTGCCAGGTCATACAATAGAGTTCTATATACAGACCCAGTAGTTGTACCACAAAGCTCCAGTAGCTTTTGTGCCCTCTGACAGAGAAAGATGGTATTTTGAGTGTCACCACAGCTTTTGTAACATAATGCTGAAGTGCGGAGGGCCAATGATTGATAATGTAGATCACCTGCTAGCCCAGCAAGTCGGTGTGAAGCTTGAGCATGCTTCTGAGCCACACCATAGTCCCCAATGTCCCATTTGATTAGCCCCAGCTGATTCAATACCAAGGCCTCCTGCCTAATGTCTCCACGTGATTTTGCCAAATCAAGTGCCGTGTGTAGATATTTCAAGGCCACAGTGATTTTGCCTTCAGTATAGAGGTAGTAATGTCCTACTTGAATGTAAAATCTGCCTAAAGTTCATTCAATTGAGACGCTCTCAAATTGAAATTATGCAAGGGACTTACATTCGAGGGCCGGGTCATTGAATTGGTGGAAGTGAGAGATGGCTTGTGTGATCAACAGATCTGCATCGGTAGAGAGAGTTGAACTTCTTGACTGAAACTTCCATATCATGAGCTGAGCCTTGACTTTTTCATCACAATTCCCAGGAAGAACAGCTTCAATCTGATCCATTAACAAAGGAATCAGGTGATAATACCCAGAAGCCATGTTCCCCGTGAAAAGCTTCATAGCAAGGGTGCAATCGATTGTTTCTGCCAAGTTTGGATTATCCTGGTTCAACCCCCGGAGCAGTAATTCACAGATGTTTCTGATATTCAATGCTAGCTGTGTGATTCTTCCAGCCCCCTGCTGAGTTTTAGGATACTGATGGTACAGATCCAAAAGCTGATGAAAGTATTTTTGCAGTGGGTGAATCAGAAGTGGGGAAGGAGGATAGAAACACTGCATGTGTTCTCGGATAGGCACCAATGACTTCAGTCGCCTCTTGTCATCCATATATGCCAGAGAAGTAGCAAGTAGTGTAGCTTTGCATGCCAGGATGTCATGTATGGAGACCTTGCTTTGGACAAGCTCCACATCAGACAGACCATCTGGCAGGATTGAGAGTAGACTCAAGAGGTCCCTGGCACTTGTGCTCATGCGGGAGCTAGAGAGTGAAATTGTGATTGATATGTCCAAATCGGACTTCCTGTCATTGCCAGTCGAAAGTAAGGAAGTTTTTTCTGACTTCCAACGAGCCAAGACAGCAGAGCAGCTTCCCTCAAAGTCCACAGCATGGGCTATAAGATCAACAGCAAGCGGCATGTTATCTGTCAATGAGAGTACTTCATCAACATCCTTCCTGTCATGCACATCCTCTGCAATGGCAAATAATGTGTCTCGAGCAGCAACATCTGACAATGGCTCTAAGGGTGCCAGAAAGGGGCGAGTCCACTGGACTTTGGCTGGCCGTTCTGCACCTCTCATCGTGATCTATGAGGATTTCAGTATATTTCCATGCTTGAACAGATCTGGAGACTTGCCATGAGTGCAAGATGTGGGATATCAGTGAGTTTGGCCAAGAGCTCTTCAACTTTGCCACGTGAATGAAGGGGCTCCCATGAAGTATCCAGATTATCAAGGATGAGCAGGCAAGGCCCAATTGTAGAAAAGTACTGTATGACTTGTTTTGTAAGATCCTTCGCTGGTTTGAATCCAATGTGTTCCCCAATCAGCCCTGACAGTTCAACACTGGTGGTCACTGAATCCGCAACAACAAAGAAACATTGCTCATATTTGGCAGGAATGTCCGGGTGGTGAAGAGTGGCCTTGGCAAGGCTTGTTTTGCCCATTCCACCTGCACCCAAGATTGCTATCCGTGGCATTTCCCGGTTGAGGATTTTGATAATTTCCTTGAGTTCACTTTCACGGCCATGAAAGATCTTTGGTTTGGCGGGCAACATTGAAATAGATTTGGAACTTGACCAGGTAAAATTACTTCTGAATCAACAACCGGAAACGAAAAAGTACCTATTCTGGGATCCATCGGTCTTGTAGATCTGTGCAAGACATGAAAAGCAGCTTTTGGCAAGGATGAGAAAGTCCATACAGAGGAGGACCTGTCAGAAGTTGTCCCATCTGACCAGCTTGAAATCAGCTCAAGCACCTCCTTGTGCATAATCTCGGCCTCTTTCTGCATCTGAGGAATGTGACCAAGTGTAGTGATGTTAGTTTCAGTCTACATGAGGTTTGAGTACTATGGCATCCATCATGGAGGGAAAAGATTCGCCTTGAACACCTCTAACGCCTGCTGGAGTCCCGTTCGACACTCGCTGAGAAGTGTTTTCATCTCAGTCTGGCGAAAGAAAGACTTGATCTTGCTTCCATCCTGCTGTGCCTCCACAAATGTGTGAATCTTGTGAAGTGTTCTAATAAACTGTCAATTGTACTCTCAGCAAGTAGCATCATACATACTCCATGAATTTCCCGACATGATCTAAAGCTACTGGAGGAAGATTCCCCTTGGTTTCAGACTTGATATGGAGATTGACAATAACACAAAGCACTGGATAAGCATTCTCGAGAAGTTGAATACAGTCTTCCCTATTCTTCTTGACATTCTATGCCGTATCAGCACTTAAAGCCAACTGTAAAGGACATATCTTACCTGCACTGCTGTAATCAAGGAGAGACTGGTGTTTGAAATGGCTGGCACAAATGGAGTACCAAATGCATCACTGAGCTCATCGAGGAGTGTAACAACCGGGGTCAAACAGGTGATCGTGTTTTTCAGACGGATATCAGTAACAGTGGGTCGGGGTGACATCTTGGGAACGGTGGAGTAAGAACCCGGGAGATGGGGCTCTTATATGTGAGCATGGCAAGGCAGTGTCCTTGATGCATCTCACCTTTATCTGGGTCACGATGTTCAACGGCATGATAGTCTCATGAGTGTGGGTAAACTGCCTGCCATTCCCAGCATTGTTCCACGGTCTGTTTTGCTACATCTTACGTCAGTTTCTATCCGAATATTGGTGTACTTCAGGACTTGGCATATTTTTACTGTACACAAATATACTGATGATGATCTACAGAAATTGAATAGGAAACACCCACACCGGAGACATCAGTAGTTGTGGACCAAAGATGTAAGAGAACGGGTAGACACGGAAAAAGGCTCGGGGGATCTATTTCAACACTGGAATGAACAGGGCCTCCCACATTGCCCTACTGTTTCTTTCGTGGACATAAGCAATGCACGCATATGTGCTCCCATACTAGGATCAAGAAGTTGGACGCTATGCTTGGCATGTATCATGATACCCTCCCGATCTCCTCGGTATCTTTCTCCCCCGTTGGTCAAGATCACTCCCCGTCTTTACATTGACCCTGGACGGGATTCTCCATCCTATCCAATCCTGTCACCGACGGAATTGTCTAGTCTTCCGCGGACACAATTTCCTCGGTCCGTCACTTCCTTCTCGTCCCCCGAGCAACTCCTGACTGCTAAGCCCCTTTCGCTCTCATCACTGCCGTCGCACTTCCGCCCATGTCCCACGCCGGTGCGCCACGTGCAGTCGAGGCGCTCGAGATTGTTAGGCTCCGATTACTGCTGGTCATGATCTCGTCCTCAGACATGACTGCAGTAAACCCGTTTCTCAGTTGCAAATCACTCTCTGGCACTGCATTTGCACAAGAACGTGAGGTGTGCCTTGCATTCATACTCGCGCCCTGAGGTTACACAGATGCGATGTCTGTACAATGCTCCCGCGTCTCCGAGTTCACATCGGAAATATATATATATATATCCTAGATATCATAGGTTAAGGTAATTCATGGCTCCGGTTGATTTCGTGTATCGCCCGTGTAAGTATTTAGTGTCCCATCTCCTCGACCTTCTCGCTCCGTTGTCTGTGTTCATGTAACCTCTGTCCACCCGAGACAGCGCGCCTGTGCTTGTCCATCAGGCTTCCTGGACGTGCGCACTGCGGAGATTGGGCCTTCGGATGTCCTCGTATTCACATCACTCTAATTTAATCTCTCTATAGCTTGCGGGATGATCTTGGATCGAAACTAGGCTACAAAAGCAGCCGCACCAAGTTGACCGATATTAGGGGGCAACCAACAGTACGTTAACTGTGAACTTGAATAGCCGATAGCATGAATAGGCAGTGGATCGTGGGATTTGTTCGTATACTCGCTGAATTCCATCGCCGACGGTGGTTCAGAGGTGGGCCGCTTTGATGTAATCTGCTGCCTGTAGATTTTGTATGACAGTGGATTCCCATGATTTGTGAGGGGCATTTCATCCGGTATATCTGGGGCAGATATTTAAAACACTCGTACAATTAAGATATAATTACAACCGAGTGATCAAGGAGACAGGTATGTAGAGATTTTGAATCTGAGTGATAGGAGAATTTCCTACGTAGACCGCGCACCGTACCTGGCGCCAGCGGGGAGGCCATTTTTTGCTCCTAGGGGCTCGAGGAGATGGTTCTTCCTTGCTCCCCGCACATCTTTTATAGTGCCCGGAATCTGTGTCTCGGTTATCTGAAGCAATCACAAAAATATATGCGGGACGTGGATCGCGCACCCATCCACTGCGGCTGCGGTGTGCTTCTCGTCGCTTCTGGCGCTCACTGGCTGAGCGGGATGGTTCGAGAGACAAAGCCTGGTGTTGATGTGAAGCGTAAGAATCCACCTTGAAAGGCAGGTCACGTACCACCGCTTCTCGCGCCGGCGCCCTCGTTCAAGGCCCGGTATCGACGCAACGGCGCTGCAGCTTCAGTCCCCCGAGGAACGCCGCGTGTCCGAGACACATACGCCCAGAAAGCCCTGCATCGGCGCGAAGTTGCGCGCCGCTGTCCTGTCGCGTGAGGCAGGCGCGCAGATGAGAGCGGGAGGCGAAGGCCCGCGTACGAGGTACTGGGCGCCGCTGTGCAGCGGCATGGGAGACGCAGGCAGGCACGCCGTAGAGGAGTGAGAGGGGGTGGTCCGAGGCACTGCAGCGCGTACAGTAACGGCCGCGAAGCGAAGGCGCGCAAGGCGAAGGTACAGCCGCCCGTATAGCTGCATACGTACGCGTGAGGAGCCAGCATGAGTAGAGCGCGTAAGGTGCAGCAGCTGGCATCGCGGGGTGCGGTCAGACGCGCGAGGTGCGGCGCGCGAGATACAGGCGCACGTGGCGAGGCTCGACAAATCCGCCCGAGGTGCAGCCGTATAGACTCGGGAGGCGCAGGCGCAGCGGGAGGTGCGTGTAGAAGATGAGCAGACTTGTGTACTCCCGCGCAAGGGGTGTGCGCGAGTATACCTGCGTGAGGCGCATGCGCGTGAGGGGTAGCCTCGTGTACGGCCGCGCTGGTTGCGCTTCAGGGACGCGAGGCGCAGGCCTGGCGCGCGGCCTGCCGTGTGAGGTGCAGGCCGCGTACATTCGCGCGAGGTGCACGCATACAGCGGCAGAGGACGTCTGCGGGAGGCGCAAGAGGCGTGAGGCGCGAGGATCAGGCGTGTAAGCGACAGGCGCGCGAGTCCTAGCGGGAGATAGCGCTGTCAAAGCACTACGAGGCGCAGGCGGGGGCGCGGACAGCTGGGCAAGGTGCAGCGCGAGAAAAAGCGCGCATGTATGCAGCATATGGCCACATGAGGTACAGCAGAGTGAGGTGCAGCTAGTGTTACCGGGGTGAGGTTCTGAACCGCTGGTGAACCTGAACCGGACCTGAACCGGACCAAAACTCCGGTTCAGTGGCTGTGAGGTTCACCAAACCGGACCGAAGGTCCAGTTCAAGGTTCAAAATTTTTCAGAATTCTCTGAACCTGGCTGGACCGGTTCGAACCGGTTCGAACCTACCCTGCATGCAATGCACAATCTTGCAGTGACATATGACATGTTATGCCAGTTGTAAGAGGCACAGGAGCTTTACATTGTAGTACTGGAGAAGAGGAGGAAGATCCTCGGGGAGCAATATCTGGACACCCTCCATGCAATGTCTAATTTGGCATTGACATATCAGCAACTGGGTCAGTTGAAAGAGGCAGAGGAGCTGGAAGTTGTGGGGCTTGAGAGGGGGCGGAAGATCCTCGGGGAGGACCATCCAGATACCCTGTCTGCCATTGCCCATTTGGGAGCCACATAACAAGCTAAGCCGGTTGAAGAAGGTGGAGGAGCTGGAAGTTGTAGTGCTTGAGAAGAGGAGGAAGATTCTTGGGGACAACCATCCAGATACCCTCCATGCAATGCACAATCTTGCAGCAATCTACTACTACCAGAATCAGCTTACACAAGCAGAGCAGCTGCAAGTTGTGGTGTTTGAGAGGATCTGGACACCCTACAGGCAATGCACAATCTGGCAGTGACATATCACAAGCTAGGCCAGTTGAAGAAGGCAGATGACCTGAAAGTTGTTGTGCTTGAGAGGGGGTGGAGGATCCTCGGGGAGAACCATCCAGATACCCTGTCTGCCATGGCCAATTTGGCAGTGACATTCCGTGAGCTAGGTCAGTTGAATAAGGCAGAGGAGTTGGAAGTTGTGGGGCTTGAGAAGCGGCGGAAGATCCTCGGGGAGGACCATCCAGATACCCTCTGTGCAATGCACAAGCTTGCACTAACCTACTACCACCAGGATCAGCTTACACAGGCAGAGCAGCTTTATATTGAGCTCCTGGCAAAGCAGACAAATATCCTAGGTCATGATCATTCAGATACTTTGAACACTGCCAATACCTCGCATACATACAACAAACTATGGGCCATAGTACAGAGTGAAGATTACCGAATCCAGCGGATCTCAACAAATTGATAACACATGCATGGACTTTTACTTACATCTTTTATGTACATTTTTAGTTGATGTCATACGTTACCACCGACCACTAGGAATAAACCAACCCATTGAATGCAGCGCTCCATTGTTGCTGGATCCTTTATTCCTGATCTATCCTGCTGCTCGTCCCTGTTCCAACAAGACTGATCAATTGCTGTGAGTACAACGACGCCGGAATGATGGGAGTTCCTGGATGTGCGTGGACGTTTTGCTGCTGGTAGGGCACCCGGTGAACTGTGATGTTTCCGTGGGCAAGTGGTTTGATTGCCTATGGGCTGATAGACGAGCGCAGAGGTGGTTATCTTGGGAGGACAGAGATTACACGGACGAAAATGACTGAGCGAGAATGTCAAAGACACGAGACACTGGAGATACTATTTGGGACTTAGAGTGTGTACGGCTGCAAGATACAGCCCGTATCTGCATATCTGATGGGCAACAATTTCCTTATGCAGACCCTGGAAGATGCTGCGTGACACTCCCGGCACGATGTGCCGTGCGATCAACCCGACATCGGATGATCGCCGCAACCGTGCCCGCCTTGGCCCGCCCGCCCCGCCCTCTGCCCGCCTGTTAGGATTTAGCAATTTACGAGCGTAAGAACAGTAATAGATTTACTGAAGTCGTGAGTGATGTTTTTGGAATATGAGTTAGTTAGGCGTAAGTCGTAAGTCGTTAGAGCGTATCTGAGTGATACCAGATAGCAAAGTTCGTTAATTCTCAATGCGAGTGACTCAAACTTAAATCAGTCAAACAGGTGCACTACAGGCGTGACCTTGTATCCTGGTCTGGATGCAAGGTGGGATAACTTCCTTCAGGCAGCTATGGCTAGGGAGTTATTTGAATACAGCTCAGGCAACAAAGGCTAGCTAATTCGGGGTTTGAGAGTAGATGCTACGTGATGGATTGAAGTAAAGGTGTGGTGCCGTCACATGAGGACAGGCTCTCATTATATAGCTAAGGAGTGTGGTTGCTAGAACATTCTACGTAGCATTGGAACATTCTTGTGTTGCACTAGAATGTTCCTTGAAATGGTCAAGGAATGTGAGTCAGAGTTATGGAAATGTTCTAGAATATTCCAGTAAGACCAGGATTATACTCCGAACATCTCGCAGGTACTGTGTAAGTAAAGAAGCATCTACATAGATTGGCCATGCACTAAACCATAAGGGCTTAGCACTTAATTGATGTGGAAAACATGTGGGAAACATGTTTTCGCAGCGAGCACGAGTTCAAATCAAACTCGGATAGTTCCGATCAAATATTGATGGATGCGAACGTACTTGAGTTTAAGCTATTCAGAAGCTTGAACTTGAGTCTGAGTCAAGTTCTGGGACTCAGAATAATGGTTTAGAAGTGTGTCTTCACTATCAAGCCAACAATAGAATATTATAATCAATAATATGCAGAGAATTCAATGAGATAATGAATTCTACAATATTCCATAACACCGCCGCCCGCCGCCAACATTAAATTGTGTCTACAGCTTGAATGGCATACTTTCTGCGAGATTTGTTTGACCCAAATGGCATTTCTGCATTCAACATATATACTGTAGTATTTCGATCAAATCGGCAGTCACGTGTCATGCACCCCTGTGTCGGTGTCGAAATCTGGTCGAGGTCACGCATCACGAAGGGGTCTGTTGAATCCAAAATTTGTCACACCCATCCCAGATTTCCCTCTGCGGCTGCAAAAAAGCCGAAATTTTCGTGGTCAGTGTTGAAATTTTCTGGGGTGTCATGCCAAATTTTGCGGGTTGTCGAAGTGTCGAAATAGTATTTTCAGTCACGCGTCACACCCCATGTCGAATTGATCGAAATACTACAGTATAGCCTAAATACCGCACAAATTGAGTAATATTTCAAAACTCCACTTTCGTCCGCCATTGCCGCGCACGACACTGGTGGAAGATTTCAAGTTTTTGAGTGAAAAAATTGGTGAAAAATGCTTTGAATTTTACAGAAGTTTCTCACCCAAAATGTAAGTGAAAAACTTGAATCATTATTAAAAGTTTTTGAACTTCAGGTGAAAAATTCAAAATAAAATGGAAAACTACTGAAAAACTCTTGAGTTTTTCACCTACATTTTTGGCAAAAAACTTGTGTAAAACCCAAACTAATTTTCACCAATTTTTTCACTCAAAAACTTGAAATCTTCCACCAGTGCGAGCAGAAAGGGTTTGGTCACAAATCACTGATTCATCCTGAATGTTACCGATACTCGCCTGATGTGACTAGGGTTCTGTATAAGGAAATCGTTGCCCATCAGATACGCAGATACGGACCGTATCTTGCAGCCGTACACACTGAGACG
Organism: Mycena latifolia; assembly: GCA_029289555.1. NCBI lineage: Eukaryota > Fungi > Basidiomycota > Agaricomycetes > Agaricales > Mycenaceae > Mycena > Mycena latifolia. The sequence goes on along the minus strand of JARJLE010000043.1, from coordinate 84,195 downwards.
CGTGTAGCTGGAGGGTTTCCACTTTGACGAGCTGGCCCTCAGGATCTCCCTTGTTGCCACCGGCAAGTGTCATGTCAGGCCACGGCGGCGTGTCTGCAGTTTTCTGTGGCAGTGATGCTTGTCTCTCTTCCTGCTCACGGGTCTCGCCGTCAGCCCTGCGAATACCGAGGAAAATGGGGACCTTGGGCACTGCCTTGTCTGCATCATCCGGTTCTGTTGCTGCATGGATGCCAGGGATAGAGTAATATGGAGGGAAATGGTTCCATCGCAAATCAAGGAAAAATCGTAGTTTGGTGAGTGGCCTATTGTCGAGGAGCTTGTTCGCTTCCCGAATGAGATGCTTGCACATCAGGAATCGATTTATCCATGGGCAAACCCATTTCTGGATATCTGTTGCATAGGTGCCAGGTTCCCGCGTCTCGTCGTCTGCTAAATGTTCCAATCGTTCAGCCCGTCCCTTGGTGCCCGGGGCACTCTTGAGTACCTGGAGTTCTTTTGCGACTCTGCGATGCTCGTCCGAACGGCTTTTATCAACCCATTCGGCCTTGGCATCTACCTGACAGCCCGCAAGTACTTGCGGCCTCCCAATGCGACGAAAGCCCCGAGCATAGTCCAATGTACACTTCACTCGGGGAAGAAGACTGGTCAGGACGAGGTGTCTCACCATATCCAGCCTCGAGCGATTGAATTGTGCAAGATCGCGACGCTTCAGATGCTTCTACATGCTCTCCACCACCATCGTCGTTTTTAAACGAGGAATTGCGTCGCATGAAGCTCTCGCCCAGAGTGGCCATTGGGCCGGGGTGTACCACCGATTCCAGAGGTACACCCAGACTTGTGAAAGCTCATTGCTGTAGCAGAAGTTATACATGTCCTGTGCAGCACGACGGTGGATGTCGTCGGCCCAGATGTATGGTTCTTCTGGGTCATTTCGGTGGATTCTTGGGTGCTGATGCAGGTGCATGCGATACATTTCGATGATTTCGCCCCGGAAATCTTTGGGGCAAAATTCGGAGCGTGCAGTTGCCCTGACTTTTGGGGGGTTCGGCCACACAGGAACGCATGTATCTCCGGTCTTGAGAACGAATAAAGGAGGGATACATGTTTGAAATGGTTTCTGGAGGGGAGGTGAGTTAGCCGCTTCTGGTGGAAATCAAATGGGAAACTTATGGTAATCTGGGTGGCAAGCTCTTCGGACTCGCCCTCGCCGTCCTCATCATCACCAGCATATACAGCAGTTATGCCCGGTGCCCACGTTGGGTCGATAAAGGCGAAGATCTTGTGCGCTTTTCTTGGATCATATGCGGCCGGTGGCTTGTTTTCTGCTAGGCGCTCCTTGATGTATGTGATTCCATGCCAATAACAGAGCTGGTGTTTTGCCCGCAGAATTTTGGCCCTGCACGCATTGATCTCGGCAGGCTCATTGTCCGACAAGGTGAAGATGAACGCACACCGCTCGCTCATGTACTTCAGGAGGTCACGAAGCATCCGTGTTTTCGCACCTTCGGCAGCATATCCGGTGGATGTGAGGAAGAGGAACACGAAGGGGATATCCTGCCCATTGGCTATACAGCTCATACCCAGCTTCGTTCGTTTTCTCTATTATTTTCATTAGCGTATTTCTCAAGATATCCGTTGACAACCTACATGTAGAGTCCATCGCGAACTCCTCCGTTTGCTCCGCCCAGCCATCGAGTACCTCTTTGAAACCAAAGGCGATCAAATGTTTTGAATTTTACAGAAGTTTTTCGCCAGAAATGTCAAAAGTTTGTCAGCAGTTTTCCATTTTATTTTGAATTTTTCACCTCAAGTTTGAAAATTCAAGTGTTTCACCTACATTTTTGGTGAAAAACCTCTGTAAAATTCAAAACATTTTTCGCCAAAATTTTCACCAATGAACTGTTCAACCAGTGTCTGTGGATAAAAAAGCTGATCGGGATGCTATTTTTGAATCTATGGATGAGAAGGAGATGTGTAACCCATCCTAGATTGACCATACTCGTTTTTTGTGGACTATTCATCAACATGAACATATGAACAGGGGCTAGGTTCCCATTTGGGCACTCGGGCATGCTCGGCCCGCCATCAGGTTCTGATGGGAACTACGGCCTGAGGACTAAAACCTGCATCAGATTTGTTGACTGAGATCCTGGGACTCAAGAAAATGACAGTGATTAAAAAACTATGACATTATTTTTCGCCAAATATTCACTGTCCGAAGTCTCAGTTTTGATGCAGGGTTTACTATTGGAGACTGGGTCGTTGACCAACCTAGGTAGTTGACCATTTGGATACCAGAGACTGGTGTGCTGAGGTTTATTGATATTTTGTCCTGAGGGAAGGGAATAGGACCTCTGGTGCCCACTGGCACCAAATGCGGAGGCGAAGTGATGGGTTGATCAAAAGCTGTGCCTTGTTTGATTGCAGGCCGAGGCGTGAGAACATCATTTTCTTAACTCCGGACACCTATCGACACTCATTTCTCGGCCAACTCTTGGTCAATCCATGACTTTGGAGGCTCATTTTGAAGCCTAGATTCTAGGCATTTACATAGGGTATTGGGTGGTCTTCTGAGTCCGCATCCTCTCTTAAGAGAGTCTGTGAACCATTCAAATCTAACACTAAGTGGGACAACTTGACGACCCGCGCCGTAGGCGAACCCTTGATGCTAAGGGCCTTCAACTTGGGAAGGACCATCAACAGGTCAGACTCTTTATGTTAAGTCCTATTCCACAATTATATGAACTTAATGCCTCTCTCACTGCTATCTAATGCACTAAATCACCCTAATTCTGTAAGCCAGACTTCAAGATTCTTTGTCGGAGTTGTGTAGACTCGTAACCAGTCTGCCTATGAAGAGCAACAAATGTGGCGAGCACGTTGCCGTAGGCAGACTGGTACAACTCGGGCCAAACAAATGAGGCGCGCGAGGAGTTTGAAATTTCTGATGGCCCTTGCTCCGGACTCAAATGAGGTCGGATGGTAAAATTGGCAACAGAAGGTTTGTTCCGAGAGCATATTGCTCAAATTGTGTCTCCTCAGATTTTTTTCACAGACCCTGGTACGGGTGCTATGAAGGCTCGAAATTACTTGATAAATGATGGGATTCGGTGATCCTGTGATCGGCCATGATCGGCACCACTCAGAATTTCAAACTCCCCGCGCGCGTCAGTTGTTTGGCCCGAGTTGTACCAGTCTGCCTACGGCAACGTGCTCGCCACATTTTTGCCATTCGTAGGCAGGCTGGTAACGAGTCTAGGAGTTGTGTGCATCGAGTGGGGGAAGTAAGTATTCAAGGACATTGATATACATCGTATGAAGCCATAACTAACTTATTTTGGCTCCTTGTACACTTTTACCGTTAAGCTTGACTCGATTAGTGATGGGGATTAATTCTGCCTCTTGTCTAATGCTTCCGACGTAAATATTCAACCCCAATATATGGCCCCGACCATCGGTTTAAATACATAGAATTGTCAATTTGTATCCCCCATTGGCCTCCAAATTTGCTGCGACCCCTAATCCGATAAGGAATACTGCATTTGGGGTGGTGGTCAAGTACCCTAGCATTTGGCTATGTTTGGCATCCTGCCGAAGAAAATTCACCCCGCGCTCAGATCCCCACCTAAATTCGGTCAAATTGGTTTGTCTAATTCGTAAGATGTATGCCTTCATTCTGAGCAACAGGGGACCCTGACAACGCACTAATGTCCTTTGCCCACGGGTGAAAACCCTTAGGTGGTCCAGTACCTAGTCTCTAATAGTAGTCCCAAGTCTTAAGTTTCGATCACGAGTTGGTCGCGGGCCGCGACTTGCCGAGTACCAAAAGGGGAACATGTGCTCCTATTTGAGCCTTCATGTGGCATCTAAGGGCTGGGTGGAGGCCAAAAAAAACCCTGAAAAACCCTCCGCATTGAACAGTATGTAATCGTTCCTTGCCTTAAGTGACATAATTTAGAGGGTGGTACATGCAAACTGGCCGCTTTCAATGATGCTGCCTGTGGGAAATTGCTTTTGTGAAATGTAAAACATCACATACTTGCATATGGTTGTCCTATACAGCATCTTGATGTATTTTCAAGCATTTAGGCTAGATATACCAGGTAAATGGCACCTCCCATGCTTCCTCAGGCTCACGCCAATGTTTAAAAATGCGTGGGAAGTATTCTGTCAGCACGTTGCCGATAATGCCGAGATCAATCAGACTGCGGACTTGCGACGTTTTTTACCCGCCTGGGTCCCAGGCCGGAGATGTCAACCTTGGTCCGGCAATCATCCGAGCTGTAAATGAGCAAATTCGGCCCACCTCGTTTCGAGGTCAAGGAGCTAGCGTCAAATTATTGTCAAACAGCAGACCTCGAAGGCACATTTGACATCATTTCAGGCTATGCTTTGGGTCCCTGCTGGCGCGTGTTTGTAGGATAAAAATGGTATGACATTATTTATGACATTTGTTATCGTCGTTTATTTCCAGCTTCCAGGTCGTGGTTTTGATGCAAAGCCAGCATCCAACTTCGTGCTTCTTTTGTGTCTTAACCAAGACTGGATCACGGGTCGAGTGCTGCCGAGTACTGCCGGTGTCCTCAAACAGTAATCAACCCCTATCCGAGGTGTTGCATGTCTGCAAGTTCACCTGCTATCCTCCCATGAGATACAGAAATGGTGCCCGGGACTTCCATCCCGCTCCACGTACCATAACCTCTTTAATCCATTAAATTCGTTTTATTTTTCTTGTTGCCAAAATGATTATGTGGGTGGCGGGATAGCTCACATAAACACACGCAGGAGACTTCCATTTTGAGAATCGCGTGAGTGTAAGTCTCTCGAGGGCATGGGCTACCCAGAAATTCTATTTTCTATTGACCGCTCATAAGTAGCTTAAAAAAGTGAAAGTACGGCGCATCACAGAAGCCCTTCGGCGTGGGAAAGCCATTGACCATGCCGCGACGGCCGAGACTGATCAATGATGGTCTTCACACAGCTGACAGTTATGGCAGTCACAATGCACTTTTATTATTTCGCGCAAAAATGTGTCATTTGAGCAATAAATTTGGCCATTTGGGCCGAGAGCAAAACTTTTGTAGTTATTTCACATGCGCAAGAATTTTGAGCCCACCGCGATCTTAAAGTTCGACTCGTGAGCCTTTAATTGGAACAAAGTCTGAACGCGCAAATTTTTTTTTGCACCCCGAAAATGTCCTGTGGGATCTGGGGCAACGAGCTCATGGTAGAGGTGCAGGCGGCAATGAGGCGGCAATCACCACATCATTAGGGCTAGCACAGCCACATGCTCAACTTTTTTTTTGGGGAAGATGAAGATTGCGTGCGCGCAGCCAAAAGAAAAAAAGTGCTCTCATTTTTCGGCAGTTTTTCTTCAACTGAGGTTTTTTTTTTTCGGGGTCCAAAAAACTTTTTTGCGTGTTCAGACTTTGTTCCAATTAAAAGCTCGCGAGTCGAACTTTAAGATCGCGGTGGGCTCAAAATTCTCACGCATGTGAAATGACTACAAAATTTTTGCTCTCCGCCCAAATGGCCAAATTTATTGCTCAAATGACACATTTTTGCGCGAAATAATAAAAGTGCATTGTGACCACCATAGACAGCATCTTGACAGTACGAAGTTGGACTTGCAACTTGAAAATTGCTTTCTGCCCTAAACCACGAACCACATTTCCAGATTTCACTCTAAAGCAGGTTCTATATGGCGGTCATTCTGCACATTTATTATCCCCTGATAAATATGTGCTTTTCCGGGTTTTTTGGAGCTCCCCGGTTTTTTTTTTTGGGCAGAAAAGAAAAAAACTGTTTTCTATGACAGAAAGGTGCTCCAGCTTCTCCCGGTATAAAAGACTATGCTCACCCGGACAAAAATAACTGTGTCACTTCTTTCGGGCATCTAGACCACGTGATCCATCACGTCCCTTGAGATCAAGATACAACATCAAACACCACTCAGTTTCCTCTGTTAACTGGCACTCTGGGATGCACAGAAATTAAAGAGACACTGTGGTGCCATACTAGATAGTTCATATGCCCTATTTGTAACTATTCCGGAGCTATGGGCACTATGGGACAGGTATGAGGTCTTTCACTGCTTGTAACTGGGCATGTATTGGAGATTTCAAGCTTTATGAGTGTCCAATACCTGTCCCACAGTGCCTATAGCTCCAGAATAGTTACAAATATGGCATATGATCTATCTAGTATGGCACCACAGTGTCTCTTTAATTTCTGTGCATCCCAGAGTGCCAGTTGACAGAGGAAACTGAGTGGTGTTTGATGTGGTATCTTGATCTCAAGGGACGTGATGGGTCACGTGGTATAGATGCCCGAAAGAAGTGACACAGTTATTTTTGTCCGGGTGAGCATAGTCTTTTATACCGGGAGAAGCTGGAGCACTTTTCTGTCATAGAAAACAGTTTTTTCTTTTATGCCCAAAAAAAAAAACCGGGGAGCTCTAAAAAAAACCGGAAAAGCACATATTTATCAGGGGATAATAAATGTGCAGAACGACCGTCAAAGTTCTATAGCTCTGCAGCACTGATAAATAATGAAGAAAAAAAAAACAGTCATAATTATTTTTCACCAAATATTCACTGTCCGAAGTCTCAGTTTTGGGCTCGATACTGATGTCAGTGGTCGATACCGAATACCGAATAGCGAGCGGAGTTTGAATTCACGTGTCACCGGTCCGAGCTACTGCCGGCCTTGCGTAACCTCAGACAGCGTGTATACATCTCGAAGCCCATCCAGACGCCGTGTCGCGTCGCGTCCGGTGCAATTGAGATCTTTACCCAGTTTAGTACAGTAGCCCCACCTGATGTTCTAAACTTGTCCTGACTTTATGTAGGCTCTGCGGCTCACCTCCTGAATCAAATCAGTGCCGCCTTTTGTGTGGCCGCTTCGGTGCGACCATTGAGCCACAGGCCTGATAGGTAAGGCTCTGGTATTCACATATTATCATCCATGGCCTAATCTGTTCCCTTTGCAACACCTACTCGGGCTAAAGTGATCATATTTCGACTTGGAGTTCCCCTACTCTCATCACCAGATGGCTGAATCAGCATTGCAAGGAATGCAGCGGCTGGAGGACGGACAGGATGAACCTAGGTGCGTGCTCTGGCCGCTTTTTTTTACTTGATTTGAATTATAATAATTGCTTGCGACAGTACCAACTCATCTAGCACCACAACTAAGGCCCCGAAGCGGCCTCCAGGGAGACCTAAAGGCTCCAAAAACAAGACTCGTGCAGACAAACCTTCGGAACCTTCCGTATCAAAGCCTCGCGGTCGCCCGCGTGGTAGTGGCCCCAACCAAATTGCACGAGCAATGGCAGCAGGGGATACCGAGCCTATTCAAGTCAAACGGCCGGTCGGTCGCCCTCCAAAGCTTCCGCCAGCACGACCAGTTGCAGTGCAGCTCGAAAAACGTGTATGTTTATTGTTCAGTCTCTCTTAAAATTTGCTGACAATAATTATAGACTATTCCCGGTGTTTCGGCTGTTGTCCGTTCACGACCACTCCCTGAGGCATCAGGTGCCGTGAATACCAATCCTTTGCACCCTATGTTCAATCAACAGCCCCCTCTTGCTTCCGTAACCCCCCCTCTTACTTCTGTTTCTTCCCTGGATCCGTCAGCAGTGAATTCCACACCTCAGCTTGATCCTCCGGTACTTGAAGACCCACCGATCCTTGAAGATGGTTGTGACGAGCCGGAAGACAATGGAGCCGATGGACTATTGAACGATGGCCTGGGTGATGAAGGGGAAAGTGATGAGGAGGATGAAGACGAACCAACACCTGTCCGAGATGCGTCGGCAGCTGGACGGCCTCCGCGGTCCATTCGCAAACTGCCGGACTGGCTTCAAGCCCAATTTGACGAGAAGGTCGAGCTTGCACGTCCCCGAAACAAGGACGGTGTGCCTGCACTCTATGAACACAACAAAACCTTTTGGTTTCCGGTCAAAGACCCCTACTTCGCTCTTCAAGATGTTGAATCCCTCTTCCCGCAGAAGATGTTTCAAGCCCCATTTTTTTTGTGGGACCCTGCGGCACTACTTGGCTCTGACAGAATTCCGTGCCCTATCTGCCGCGCAGGCCTAAATCGCCACTGCCATATTCCTCATCCCCGCCGCTGTGTTGATCTCGACCGAAGCTTCTGGATTATCGGCTATCGGTACATCTGCCCAAGTTGTGTTCACCCCAAATCCAAGAAGAAAACAGTTACCTTCCGCAGCTGGGATCCCCGTATCATCCAAAACCTCCCTCAGTCGCTCGCGCGTTCATTTCCCGCTCTGCTTACTCACAGAAGCGGAATTTTTGAAAATGTGTTTATGTTCATGCGGTCTTGTTTCCAGAGCGGGATGGGTGCCAAGCAATTCTCGGATGCGCTTCGAGTGCGGCATCTAGAGAATTATGACTTACTCCAGATCAAATACCTCTCCGCACTTGCAAAACTCAAGGGTATGAGTTCGTGGCTTGGAAAGAAGTATCCGAGCTTTCTGCCATTTGAGGATACATCTTCGGGCGGATATCACGGCTTCGTTCCGAGCTCCCAGTGGTTACGAGATCTCTACGACAAATTTATTGAACTCCACGATCATGACTTCAATCAAGCCATTGCGCTCCTCACAGCTTTGATTTGTGCTATTGATCATAGTTTCAAGGTACGTATTTGCATCACTTGTCTTTCAGTTATCTAAATTTTCTTCAGCTTGCGAAGCATATTGCAAAAGTAAATGGCGAGCAAGTTTTTATAGCACTCCTCACCATCACCAACCAGAAGGGCGAGATCCGGGTCTGTAATCTCGTTGCGACGAAATCCCACTCCCAATTCGAGTTGGCTCTCAATCGCATGCGAGAGTCGCTCCACCGCTATGGCCATGACCAGCCCGAGATTTTTTACACAGACAATATGGCCGACAAGGATTTTCTCGAGAGGTGCTTCCCTTCCCTCCGCGAGGATGTCATAGCAGTCGAAAAACACTCCCATCTCGAAGCCCTCGAAATTCCAACAACAATCTCGGTTATCATCATGGATGAGGTGGATAAGATTGATGAGGCGATGCGGAGTATCCTACACGACATCCCCGAGGACGATGAAGACTCAAAGTTAATCTTGTTTTTAGACTCAGAGTGGAACGTGGAAACTTCGCCACGTGGCTACGTCACTGGTCGCGGTACAACAGCGATCCTCCAACTCGCATACAAGGACAAAATATATATTATGCAGGTAATTTGATGCGACTACCTTCGACTACCATGTTGAATCCATTTTGAGATTGGTCAAATGCTTGCTGGCGGACGTCTTCCTGCTGTATTGAAACAAGTTCTGCAGAATCCACGCATTTTGAAGGTTGGCCGCTCTGTAGCAGCGGATCTCAAATACCTTCAAGATGCGTGTGCTTCGTCTCTGCAATTTGTGGGTGCGGTTGATCTGGCTCGGTTCGCAAAGGATCGCTTGGCGATCTCTTCTGCAAAAATTGGTCTGGCCGATTTGTGCGCAAAGGTTCTTCAAAAGCGGCTCAACAAAAATGTATCGGAACGAATCAGTAGCGCCTGGGATCGAGAACAGCTCTCCAAGGCGCAGGTGCGCTATGCTGCTCTAGATGTCTACGCCTGCCGGTGCATCTATGATTCCCTTGCACCCATCCCAATTCCTTCACCGCTCCCGACCACCATTTTTGTTAGCACCTCAGTTCTCCTTTTCAATGATGACCGGACCCGCCTTATTGCCCGCGGAAAAATCAGCGCATTGGAGGGCTCGTATGACAACATCAACATCACCAAAACGCGATGTCTGATCACCGTCACCGAGGTTGTCATTCCGGCAGCAATAATTAAAACTCACGATAAACGGACCCTTTCCTCATTCGGCTCTGCACCCTTCGATGCTGTCTGTCTGCGGAGCCATCTGCGCCTGTCGACAGAGCTTTCTCTTCCATCCAGTGTACCACCACCTTCAACCCTGCTTGTGAATCCCTTACCCAACACCACGACAACGACAGAGTCGAACTTAGTCCCAGGTGTTGAAGGAGATAGCCACGAGAATGATTTTGGGGCACTCCTTGAACAAGAGCTCGACTCGGCAGATGCTCAAAATCCAGCAGCTCTCATGCTTTGTGAATCTGATCCACAAAGTAAACAAATCGGAATCACCGTTCTCGCCGAGGCCGCCTATAACTGGGATGTGTGGAAGACCATTATCCGCAGTCGGGTGCTGAAGGACCCGTTCCACATTTTCAACATGTTTTATATTTCTGTCGCTCACGGCTTGCGCGTCGAATTTGCGCGAGCACTTCGTGATGCCATCTTCATTCCAGACCCAACCGATAAGGCTCGAATCATCAGCTGGGGTCTTCGACAATCACCGCCCCGGGATTGGAACAGCCTTCTGCGTACATCTTCGAAATGGCTTTGGCGTAGGTGCAAACGCATAATCCCTCCCCCCGAAGAACTCTACCCTTTGGTCGCCGCTGTCTTTGAAACATTTGGTCATCTCAAGGATGCTAAATCGGGGTTGCCCCTGTTCAATGCCTCTGCCTGGGCTGTCGCTAAGAATGTTCTCGAGCTAGTTCAGAAGGGTTTTCTGTCTGATCCCCCTGGAATTCCGCTCTATTATGCACTCGGTGTTGATAAAGATGGTCTGACATTGTGGCGAAACGCGCGCGGTTCTAATTGGACTGAGGGTGGAGTCCATACCCATTTGCGGTCTCATTTACCCACCTCTGGTGCCGGTATTCGTCATGCAAATGCAAGCCTCAAGGACTTCATTTGTCGGCACAATCTCGTTGTACGTAGTTTTTGCTGTACAATGTCTATTTGCCAAGGGGCTACCACGATAAGGAATTTCCTTATATGGGAGGGGGGGGGGGAGGGTCTCCCGGCCGCGAAAAAAAAGTTTCATACCAAATTTTGGAAGAGGATTTGGGAGGCTTATTTCCAGTCGTTCGGTGCAAAAAAAATGTTTTGCTTGTGGTTTGAGTGATTTAGCTTGGATTTAGCCCGCCGCAGCGTGCATTGGGACTGTTTTGGAGTGTTGATTCGACTTGATCTAGACACACAATCAATTTTCACGTCACCCTTGCACGCGTCTCCGCGGACTGATCGCAATGTCGAAAAGGCTGCCGTCAGACTTCAAAAAACGCCTGTCTACAGTACGTACACGTTCAGGCTACTGAATACCCAGGCCCCCCTATTAATTAAATCCGTCAGTTTTCCATCTCATCAAGGCGTTCCACTGGCAGCAGCGATGAGTCTCCCAATGCAGCAATACCCACCCCGGCCACGGCGCAAACCCCAGCTCTTACGCCCAAAAGCACCATGCCCTGCCCGATATGCATGACCGAGGTCACTGTTGGCCTGGTCGGCCAAAGAGCTTTAGATGAACATATGAATAAAACAAAGTGTCGCCGAAACCAGGTCGAGCTCGCGGAAGCGGAGCAAAATGCGAAGGGAGCAAATTTTATGAAGAGCTTCTTCGCAAAAGCTGTCAAGAAAGTCACCCCAAGAGTTGTGACGCCACCTCCAATTCAGCCTGTATCGCCTCGAAGAAGATCCGGGGAGTCGCTGTCGCCGAGGTGCGTTAGATTCACATTCGTGGATAGTAAAAATATCAGTGCTTACCCGTTCGGTTCTAGCGAGGAGGGATCTTCAGCCGTATCGCTAGGAGGATTTGATGATTCAATGCCCGAATCGCCGCCACCAAGGTAAACTCGTAAATGGCGGTCGAAGTTTCAGTGCTTACTATTAGTGCAGCGAGTGGAGATCTTCAAGTCCCACGCAAGATAGCCGTGCCCCCAGTGAATTCGACAATACCAATGATCTAATCGACCACGAAGAGCCCGTGTATTCAGCGTGCACGGGTATTCACCTCACCTTCCTTCCTGGTCAAAATCAGCATCTCAGTTACCCGTTCGGGCTCCATTCGGAATACGATCTTCCATGGGACTATACTTCCGAAGCCGGGCGCTTCATTTTGCGGTCTACTACATGCTGAAAGCGCGTTCAAGGCTCCGAGCCTGGCATGTGCCGGCGCTGCGATGATCTCGACCGGCGGAATGATTTCCTGTACGAGATTCGGGAACGAATTGCTAACGGCGTCGACGAGAATACACCGTTCATATTCTTCCCTGTTGGCGGCCTCATACAGAAGCTCAGGAAGAAGGATGGTCAACTCAGAGCGATGCGACTCACCAAACTCAATGATACACGGATGCTCGCCGGCAAAATTGCTGAGCTCGATCTTCACAAGCAACTCATGATGGCCATTGCGACCAGCGATGTGCACCGGGTGTCACAGTTGCTTCGCGCCGGGATCAACAATGGCGAGAGCATCCGCGCTATGCTTGAGCGGTTTTATCGGGCGTGTGTTGATGTCCATCGCGAGGGTCCAAAATACAATCCAAAGGGCTTCATGCCCGAGGATTACATGGTCGGGCTCTGCGTCTTGCGTCTAGGAGGTGCTCGTTTGGCCGATCTCCTTCACCGCGCGCTCGGACTTCCTGGCCTGACAACCCTACGGAAGCACTCGGTCATCCGGCCACTTCGCGCATCTCCTGCAATGCCCACCATCATAGAGATAGAAGAAAATATCGACGCTTACACTGTTGGGGAAGAGGAACCGACTGGAGCTCCCAGAATCGTGCATCAAGTGGTAATGCTGGATGAGATTGCGGTGGAGAAGCGGGCTCGCTGGGACGACAAAACGAACATGATTTTAGGAGCATGCCGGGAACACTGCAAGAACGTACCTCTGGAGTTCTGTGATCTCGACGACGCCAAGACATTCTTCGCAGCCCTCGACAGAAAAGACGTGCACTTGGCCAGCGAGGTGAGCGTCGCTGACAGCATTGGGAATCTTCTCACCCTTGTCACCCAAATTTAGGCCACCGTCGTCGCGATCGGCGCACTTTCCCGGGAGCCTCGCGTGTACCATCCCCGCCCGATCTGTATTTCCGGCACTTGCAAGCACGAAAAAGGACAGGAGCACGCGAAGTTCTTGCGTACCGTCAACACAGCAGTCAACAACCGCAAGGCGCACGGTAACATAATTTATAGAACGGTCAGCTATGCTTCGGACGGGGAGGCCAAGCGTGGTTTGGCATTTGCCCTCGAATTCCTGAAGCATCACCTCGCGCCAAAATCCCCCATATTCCCCCTACTCTCTTCTCTCGAATTCATGAATCTCTTAGTCGGACTTGATGATGTCACTCCGGACAAGGATTTCCGCCATGTCATCAAGGCGCTACGGTCCCTCCTCATGCGCTTGCTGGGTATCAACCTACTAGGTTTTCACATTACTCCGGCAATCGTAAAACAGCACCTCCGCGATGCTGGAAATAGCCAGGAGCGCATCAATTCTCTATTAAACCCGAATGACCGACAAGATGTCCCGCTGGCATACGGATTACTTAAAGAGCTGTGGAGTCTTCCCGATGCGCCGCCTACGGCCAGTCCGGCTTACGTGCAAGCGAAAGGCCCTCCAAATTTTTGGGCGGCTCGCCTACAATCTTGTCATGCCGTACATCTACATCAAGCTTTCCCTCCGCGAACAGCTCACTCATCTGAGCGCCGCCGCTCATCTGTTGTTGATCTTATTCACAACGGACCACGCCGGCACAGATTTCATGGCGAACCAGACATTCGTTAACATCATGCTGATGATCAAGAACGCATTTTTCTGTGTCGCAAAAGCCAAGATCGATATCCCCGATTCCGAATTCTTCCTGATCCTTTTGGGGACCGACCGGGTTGAACGATTGTTCGGATTATCACGGACTGCGAAGGGGCCCGACTCTAACTTCGACATCTTGCAATTTTCCAGCCGCGCGTCCAATCTCACGGAAGTCGATATCATTCTGGCTCTCAAGCCAGAGTGGGATCGTGGACCCCGGCGGTTGAAACTGCATGCTGTGATCAACGAACAGGGCGACGTCTCTCGAAATGCTGACCATGTATCCCCAGCATCATGGCTTGGTGATGTCCGTGTCGCCAACGTTGTCCTCATAACCTGCTGGATAGCTGGTCGATTGATCGCAGAGGGGATTATTTCAACAGGACGGGAGACATTGGAGAATTGTGCCCGTGAGCCTCGCTTCGATATTCTCTCGCCGTTTGGAGAGCTTCTCGTTGGCAAACCTGACACCGAGGAGGCATTCGAGATCGATCCTGAACTGTCACCTGTTCATAGCGCTACCTCTAGTGAACCGACGGCACAATCCACGCCGAGTCATTCATCCGAAGATGCAGAGGAGGATTTTGAAGATGTTCTTGCTATTCACGAGACACCACAGTCCCAAAAACACAGGCCTCATGTCCTCATCGCTGGGAAACAGGTTTCGAAGGCCAGTATCTTGAAGGATCTTATGCAGAATCGCTCCCCCCGCCTCTCGACCGACCGCACAAAACGGGTCGCAGGTGTTCCTGCCTTTGCTAATCAGTCCATCGACACTCACATTGCGTTCGACAACCCCACCGGCGCACCGTCTCTGCGAGTCGGAAATCCTATCGCAACGATTGTCGAATGCGAAGGAGATCAATTTCTCGCTATTGGGCAAGTCAACAATATCATCTTCGGTTCACGCGCTATGGATTCTATTCTACTAGATCTGTTATCCGACCCAGGCACCAAAATATCGTACCAGATTCTCCGTCTTGTTTCTGCCACTTCCGAGGACGACACCAGCGGCCAATATGACTGGAAATGGTCCCTCGGATTCGAGCCTCGCTCCGTCTTAAACGTCCCTGGCCATCTAATCCAGCCAATGAATCCCACCGTGTCGAATCGGGTGCCCGGGAATCCCACATACTTGTTTTCGAGTGACGTTCTGATTACCGTGGCGGCTGCGATTGATAGCCAACTTGGTCCCGTTCACTATCAGCAAATCCCAGCTGTTCAACGCTCCGAAATTTTCCCTTATCGATCAGCTGGTATCTCCGTTCCTTGTCCGTTTAATTATATTTGCTGAATGTACCGTGCAGGAAAAGCGTGCTTCCACATTAAACTGGATCTAAAAACAGGCAACGGCCGAGGGGAATTTGGTCGCAACCCTTCCGAGGCGCCCTTCACATGCACTAAATGCTTCCCTGCTGTCCCAATCCGGGCGAAGAACTATCAACGAGTTCTTGAGCACAACGGCGCCCACATTCTGTTTGACAAATCGATCATGGCTTTGGATCAGCCATGCGGCCTTTGCCTGCGGCCGTTCCCTATGTGCACGTTCCAGTTCCTCAAGAGCGACGGCACCGCTGCAGCACGGCAAATAGATTGGGAACGCTCGACCTGTCTCAAGCCGCTCAAGTTTCAAATGGCGGCTGCCATGAGATCTTCGGCAGCATCACCATGTACGAATTATCTCATTGCATGCCCCCTCCGATGCGGCCTCCTTGTTTGGACATATAACCTCGCGGGCCATTTGCGGAGCTCAAAGCACAATCTCAAATCCTTCGAGAATATCCCGAACTTCTATCAAATGGCGGAAGACGAATTCGACAGGATGAAAGGTGTTTGGAAGAACCGACAAATTTACCCCGCCACACGCAACACGACAAAGGCTCAACCAAACCACCGCATCCCTATTTCCGACGCACACAGATCTATCATGGCCCTGAGGTAAGAAAATGACGCTCTTGTTCGTGATGCTACTAATTACACGGTACGACAGACCTCTCGACCCCGAGAATGAGGTTCCAACCCTCGATCAAGATGAGGACGCAAGCAACGACGTCCAACTCTCGCGAGGACGACCAGCACGCCGTATGGTTGTACATGATTCGGACTCAGATTCGTACAATCCGGACGCTGGCTCCGACCACAGCGAGATTGAGAAGGCTCCCGCTCCAGGATCAGCACAAGGGAATGAATACGGCGATGGGGACGAACTCGAGTACTTTGACGAGCCAGAACCTCACCTCCTCCATGCCCCTGTCGAGGATGACGACGTCGACCGTGCTATTGAATATTTTGAGGCACCGGGTATTGATTATTCTGGGCCAGCGGATGTCGCAGATACTGGGCTAACTGCAACTTCGGATGCAGAACGATCGGTCGACGGAGGGGATGGGACACCTCCGCAGGTGCCAGTCGCAGCAGGCCTCCCAGCGAGCTCTTCCGCGCAGCTCCCAGCGACCACTTCCGCGCAGACTTCCGCTCCGACCGCTCTGGGGCACATCCACCAAACTGCAAACAACAACGTCCTACCTCCCCGCCGAGCAGCCAACAAGCGCAAGGTGGTTGAGTTGGATTCGAGCACCTGTGTGTGCGGCGAAGCCATAACCGAGAGCCAACGGAATGACGGGTCGTCTGCAATCAAATGCAGCAGCAAGGCTGGGTGCGAGACAGTTTGGGTAAGAAGTTCGCGCAGAGTCAGATCAGCGAGCTAACCTCCTTTAGTACCACTCAGATTGTGTGGATATTGAGGTGGGGCGAAAGGGATGGGTATGCCAGTCGTGCGGCAGCACGAAGCGTAGACGTTAAGCGAGGCATCGTGTGAATTTGATACATTCCAAAAAAGGAAAGCTTACGTCATAGAGGGGGGGAGGGTCGAGCCAACCCTCTGAAAAAAAAAAATCGGGGTGTAGTACGGATCTCGCGGATCGGTATCCCCTTGCTATTTGCCCTTATTTCTCATTCACAGGTCGGAACTTTTAACAGCACAGGCCAGCGATACAAGGGCCATTACAGTCTCTGGCTTACCAACGAGCTTCAAGAGCTGCTCTCTTTTCTTGAAGATGTCCTTGTTAATCCACGGTTAATCACCGGCTGGGTGAACGGCAATCTCTATCAGCCAACCGACGAAGTTACGGGTGTCCTTCCCATCCCTGATGATGTTCGAATCAAATCTGCCATGGCACAGTTTGAAGCCTCCCTGGACTCCGAGCGACCACATCACCATCTTGCCGCACTCCAGGGGACTCGGAAGGCTGTCCTGCCTGTCCATAATCAAGAGGAGAAGGATTTGTTCCGTGAATTGATGTCCGGAAATAATTCGTTCGGGAATTTCTCCTCTGACGTGCAGGTTGAGGCTGGCGTCAAAATCTGGAATGCCGAGGCGGACAGGCGTGATGATATTTATTACAAGGTGAGATCTATATTTCAGCCCAATATTCAACCTTTGACCACGCAAACAGCTTGCAGAACAGCTTAAAGTATATTACACCGGCGACTGGCAGAGATCGAGCAACACTAAGCAGACAAAGGCGACAACGGCCAGCACAAGGCAACCTCTCATGAAACGTATCCACGACCCGAACAGGTTACAGATGGTGCCGCAAATTCCAGAAACAACCCTAACGTTGCACCACGTACCAAGCGGCATGTTATCATTTGACTCGGATGCGACAGACACCTCTCTTCCGGCGATTCAGCCTTCTTCACCAGCACCAGCCGCTGGGATATCCACCTTGGGCCCCTTCAGCGGCACCTCCGATCCATCCGCCGTCGCTCCAACTCAATTTATTGCCGGATCCAGCAGCGGGGCATTCACAATTGATCCACAACTCACACCACCTGCACCCAAAGACCCCGCCCAACCGCAGATATTAAACCATCTCGCAAAGCGAAAGGTCACTGAGGTGCTAGAGAAGTCGCGCCCCGCGGCAAAGAAGCCGCGCCACACGCGAACTTGCCGCAAGTGTGCCATAGAAAGCTGTCCGGGTAAAGGGAAAGTTGACTACTGTGTCAACACTTGTCGAGATTGTGGGAAGGGGGGGAAAGACAAGTCGTGCATCGGGCGCAATCCCAAGTTCCCGGATAAATCGTGCACAGAAGCAAAGTGGTGACACTACAAATGTATTAGATAGACTTGAATTGGGTGAAAATGTGATCGCGCCACGGCAGCGATTAAATCAGTAAGTGTATGTGTACACTCGCACCCATGCTATTCCCTTGAAACACAGAACCATACGCTGCATCCACGATCTCACGCGAGTGCGTGAGAAGCGATGGTGTGCAGCGTGTGCATCCCGAGATCAAAGGGAGAGCTGGGGAGGCAGGAAAACCTTTGACCGCTGCCATGGGGCTGCACCGCGTGCGAAGGGGCATGGACCTGCAGGCCGTCAATGCTCTTCACAGGGTCATCGGCACGTCGAGCAGGTGAAAGGCAGAGAGCATGAGCGCAGACGCTGCCACCTCATTTCTGCATGTCATCCGCAAGCCGCACACAGTGGCCAGCGATTGCACTGGTGTGTCCACATCGGCACATGCAGAATGAGGGGCACGCAGCGGGCATGCAATTCCCATCCAATTCCAATGACGTGCGCAGGTAGTGAGGCCGAATCGGTAGATGTACAAAGACAGTTGTGTATTGCACGCACCTATCCGTGAAGCCCTCCGTACCCATGTCATATTTCCCGTTCTCAAGCGGTCTGTTGTGAGTGCGAAGCTTTGACTAAAGACCCAAGTGAGCGCAGTGAGCTGGCGCTGTCGGGCGAGCAAACGAGGAGGAGACAAAGGTGTGGTGCTCATATGAGTTCTCAGACAGGCGAGTTCGTGCAATTGCCGGAGCCACGGGGATTTGGAGAGGACATTGGGTGGGCTTGAAGGTATCTGTAGGGGATATAGGCCCCCAAGGGCCGAACCGAGGGGAAGCCAGAGGAAGATGTACCAGATCCACCATTTGGTGGATTTGGTGCCGAATTTCAAACTCTGCTCAGTATCGAAAAATACTGAAACTTTTTGTTACATGGCTGTACGGTGCTTAATATATTCAGCAATATTCTCGGAAGCTTAAAGTCGTTGTCCGGTGGTGCTCGAATTTTAAACTAGGTTATCGACGCTGTTTTAAGTATCTTCGACGGTTTATTCAGTATCGAAACGGCACCTGACTCTGTGGCTGCGCCGCATTTGCGAATGCTTGGCTAAGCCAAGAGGCTGCTGTCAATCTCGACCAAAGATCAGACAAATAGGTGCATATTTTATTATCTTTATTATCTTTATTTTTTTCATTTTCGCCCACCAACACCAGTATCGAGCCCAGTTTTGATGGTTTTAGTCTCAAGTCTTAAGTTTCAATCACGAGTTGATCTCGGGCCGTGACTTGCCGAGTACCAAAAGGGGAAGATGCGCCCCTATTTGAGCCTTCATGTGGCATCTATGATCTAAGGGCTAAGTGGAGGCCAAAGAAAAAAACCCCCGCATTGAATAGTATGTAATCATTCCTTGAGGGATGTTCCTTGCCTCAATTGAAATAATTTAGAGGGTGGTATATGCAAACTGGCTGCTTTCAATGATGTGGCCCATGGGAAATTGCTTTTATGAAATGTAAAACATCATATGGTTGTCCTATACAGCACCTTGATGTATTTTCGAGCATTTAGGCTAGATAAATCGCACCTCCGATGCCTCCTCAGGCTCGCGCCAATGTTTAAAAATGCGTGGGAAGGATTCTGTCAGCACGTCGCCGATAATGCCGAGATCGATCAGACTGCGGAGTTGCGACTACGACTTGAGACTACCGACGTGGGACATGCTCAAAAATATAGACATAGTAAGTATTAAGGTTTAGTGAAATCCTATGAGACTATGGATATTTATCGCAAAATGATCTCATAAAAAACAATCAATAATGCCATACAGACAGCTTAAGGAGTACAAAGCTGAACATTCAAGTCGCGGATACCGACTACCAAGTTATCCTACTTTCGATATTTTTCTTTCTTTATGCAACATGAAATCACTTCAATCTTCTGTGCCAGCTCTTACCCGCCCTGACGTTCACGGATTCCTAGGCTACTCATTTCTTCTACGATCGATAGAACACAAGAACCGACATTAGTTACCGTGTGGAATATTCAAAATAGTTAATTTACCCCATTGGAGGTCGAATTTGCCCGATCCTGAAAGCAACGAGTGTAAGCCTCAACTTTGACACATCTCCAGGGACCAGGGAACCGTATCGTTCCCATGGAGCAAAGAGGTCAACTTACCCCTTGGTATGCCGGGTCGTTCGCATCCGTCGGATTTGCAGCCTCGTACTGCGGAGACTCATCCACCCTAGGCTTGCCATTCGGATTATTTGCCGAGGCCCGGAGAGTGTCCCGTTGGGCCTCAGCGAGCTAGAGCGAGAAAACCTCCACTGAGCATCACGTCGCGTTTGGGATTGAATGAATAAGATACGTACAGTGTTCATGGCCCGCCGCCCAGTTGTCTGGAGCATCAACCCGCCAAAAGTGGGGTCGGATTTCGTGAACTCGGGGATAGTGGAGTTGCAACGCTAGGAGGAGGAAAGTCTCTTTACTTAAGACAGAGTACAAGGTCGATGGGAATGTTTACCGAGTGGTGTTGAGGTTCTTCGCTGTGAATGCGGGCACGTTTATATGCCCAGTTGTGTCACCCTGAGATTCACTATCGGTGGGATTCAATCTACACGAGGACAGTCATATGGCCGGGGAGAAGGCCGCAGATGGAAGAAAACAAATGTGGAGCCCCAAGCTAATTATAAAGTACACGAACACGAACTTGGGGACGTAGAGCGTGGGTGCGGCTGGGATCCATCTGGGCTTGATCTGGTAGGCAAAGGGCCAAGGTCCACAAAATAGGAAATATTACAGCTAAATCGAAAACGATAGACGTTTTCGATTTTCGAGCTGAATTCGGGCCGGGCGCTCCCAACACGCGTCATACTCCACTCCAACGCCACCCACCGCACCATCTCGCCAGAACGCTGTTCACGATTTTCCTAGTCAAACCCTACTATACTGCTGGAAGGGTATAGACTACATACCGACTGCCTCTCGCTGAAAAAAACAGCCGATTCTGAGACCCCGGACATGAGAAGGAAGCGGGAGTGAACTAAATTTAATGCGGATGACGCATTGCCGAGAGCTCCGCCGAATTCAACTCGAAAATCGAAAACGTCTATCGTTTTCGATTTAGCTGTAAATCACTGTAAAGGGGACGTAGAGCGTGGGTGCAGCTGGGATCCATCTGGGCTTGATCTGGCAGGCAAAGGGCTAAGGTCTATCTATCTGATCCGACAACCTGGGGCCAGGTTGTCCTTCTTTAAAGCCTATCTATATAAGAAATCACAAAGGTTTGTCTCTGACCACATAACCTGATTGGCTACTAGGTGTGTTCTCAGACAAACTGCTCCACACGATGTCATATGCTCCACTGCTCCACCCAAAAGCTTGCCCAAAAGTGCATTTCTCCACTCGACTAGTGAATTGCTATTTATAATCTGCGGAGACCTTGGATACTTCTCTCCTCAGCGTCAGCATCGAGTACGCCCTCACCACGCTGTCCTCCATCTTCCCCAAATCTCTCGCGGACAACATCTCGCTTAGTATCTTCATCATGTGCTCTAACCCTCTCAGCATCAATTTCACCGACGACGTGGTTCATCTGGAAACGCGTTTTGGGCAGGTAGAGACCGGGTCCGCGCGGTAGATAGCCGGTCACGAGGTAGCTGCCGGTAGAGCCGAGCCTTCTCTATAGAGCGGCATAGAGACCTTCCACTACCATCGCATCCCGTCTGCCACCGTCGTCCACCTTAGATCTCTGCCTCTCCCTAGCTCTATATCCCCCGAGCATCATGTGTAGCCTCCTGAGTCCCTTTGTAATGAATCACAGCTTGAAATCCGACCGCCACAACTAGTAGCGCTCAGGCTACCAACCCGCCACTGGCTCAGTCTCTGTCTCAGCTACTTTCACGGAACTTCAAGCATGGCACTGGCCTGCTCTCCCCCCTCCTCCCACTGCAGCACCAGTCCCGAGGACAATTTAGACGACTTCGTACCGTCTTCCCAACCCTTCGACGACTGTGTGGACTCGGACGACTCGGAATCCATAGCCCGGTGCCGCTGCTGCACTGCAGACTCTGAGGTTGTTCCGTCATCGCAACCATTTGAGGACGGGTACGACGACTACCCAGGTGCCGGTGGCTACTCACTGGGGAGCTCGACTGGGGTGTGTGCTTATAGTTCTCTTCTGTTTTCCTTAGCCATTTACCATCTATAGCAGGGCATTAGTACAGCTCCACTTGTCATTGCAATGGATAATACCACGTCTCCCATGCGTCCCATTTCCCCGTTCATCAGCGCTCATCTCATCAGGCGCACATCACCGGTGGTACTAGTCTCGCTGTATTACCGTGAGCCAGTGTCGCTAACTCCATATCAGAAGACCGCGCGGTGGACGGAACTTCGATTGAACCCCCCAGCTTACGATCCGGAGCGTTCTCGCCGCCTCGTGAGGCGAGTTACTATCCCACCAATTAAGAAAGTAAGCTACGGCGACTTCATCCTCCGACATTAACTCACCAATCTTAATCAGCTCCCTTCGCTGTTTATTGTGTCTGGTGGACCCGAGTTCTCGTCTTCAGAGTCTCCCGTGTCGGTGCTCGAGTCGCGCGACTCTGTAGGTGCTTCTCAAACTCGCCCGAGGAGTCAGAGGCGTGCAGGAGCTTCACAACTACTGCGGAAGATCCATGCCCTTGAGGCAAAGCTTGTTCGGATGAGGCGTAAACACTTCAAGCTTGTGAATTCTTGCAAATAAGATACCTCTCTAGTTACATTCAATTTACATCCTTTCCTGCCTCTGGATCGCGCCCAGAAAAAAATCACAGAACATGGGGGCTTCCATTTGAGCCCTATTGAACTAGCCTGGCGAGTAGTATACTCCTCGGGCTTGCTTCTTTGATTCGTGTACGAGGTCCCTCACATTGGGTGTAACAAAATAAAATATTCCTGCTTCGTGCATCGCCACATTCTGCCCAGCCAAAAATACATGAATCATCGAACATGGGGGCCGGCTCCTGGGACCTGTTGGGCTCGCAAATTATGGAGGACACCCCATGAGCTTTCTCCCTTGCTTCGTGCTAGACTCAAATGCTATCGGTTGTACCACAGCAAAATTCTCAAAAAAAAATCCTGGCGCTGAAAAAGGGAAGAAAAGTAATTATTTCGGTAAGCAGTCGTTGTACCCTAGCTTATATAGACAAAATGCATGACCGTCCGAGTGTGAATTTAAGAGATAAGCCTTGTCCTGACCCCATCTCTGGGGTATGAGCATCGCACTACGGACGATCCGGTCTGCAGTTATAATTTCCGCGTATGGACCATGTTGCCGAGTGGACCGTGTAAGATGGTAATAGCCATCGAGAGGATCAGGGGTTCTGAGTGGGGTGAACCACTCAATGTATGCTAGTGGGACAGAAGATTTCACTGGATAATGCGAAGGAAGTTTGAAGATAACCTTGACTTGCGCGACCCGGAGCCCTGTTAAACTCGTGAGTGATAGAGTGATTCTGTCAACGGAAGAAAATACCCTCGAGAGCGGTGCCTGCTGTCAATGGATTCTGCTCACCCGTGCGGATGAGGGCAAAATCCAAATGAGCGGGCTCCGCAGGAGCCCTCCGCTGGGTCAGACTCGTTGGGGAGGGTGCAGTTGCGCGGACCAAGTTAGTAAAATGGCGTTCACCGACTTCAGGTATTTTCGGGAGCTGGAAGCTAATGCGCTTCCAAGTCCCAAACATATCGAACGCACGGGGCAGATAGGCGCAATTCGATTGGGCAAAGAAGGTGATTAACGCGGGAAGAAACCGCGAGGCATTGTGCCCATCCGGAGAAATAATGTGAGTAGCGGCAACGGCGCGAGTGGTCGGCTGTTTTGCGATAGAAAATGTACGGGGAGAGATCACGAGAGATTGAGAGTCGGTTGAGCCAGCTAGAGGATGAGACGTCGGACGAGTAGAGGGCCCAGATGTTCTCGGAGGAGGAATAGCAGTGGAGGGAGGAGGAGGAGGATGTGCCCACTCGAGATAGGCATTGAAACGAGCGACAGCTTCCTGTCGCTGAAGCCACAGTGTCATCTGGTTGACGTAGTCCTTCCTGTTGCTCGCGCGGTACGCGTTTTTAGCATAGTCGATGTGGAGGCGTTCCGGCGATTCGGTATTGAAGCCATCAGCAGACCCAAAGAGGCGAATAAGGAGTTCGTAGTGGTCAAGAGAGTGTATTTTTGGTATATTGAAATGGGTGTTTTGGCGGCCCTCGAGGTCGATGAATATTTGTTTGTTAGCGTGGAAGGTGTTGAGCGCGTCGCGCATGCCGAGCAGGGTTTTCGACGTGTGTGACTGGAGTGATGCGAAATATGCGAAGTCTATCAGGCCACGTACTGCCACGACCATCTGTGGGTGGGCTCCCGCAGCGATCAGCCCCAGAAACACTTTCTCCATCTCCTTATGCTCTGAGCCTGTCCACTGCGATACAGAGGAAATCCCATTTTTGAAGTGGCGAACACCGTGATGGTCTGGCATAGCTCGGAAGCGCTTGTCGACCTCCAGTTTACCGATTATCTCTGTGCACCAGCTCACTAGGTGGTCTTTGAACACGCCCTTGTGAAGCTGGTGAAGTAGGTCGGGTGTGAACGACTGGAAAATGTCGGAATGAGGGAGCTTTGCCCAGAATGGAGGGTACACGGCGCACATCCCGTTCTCCTCAAAGGCGGTGTCCTTTGCTCCGGCTTGCTGGCGTTGCATGAAGAACAGGGTTTCCCATACGTCTCGGAGTGGGTGTTCTTGATGATCTCCGCGATCGTCTGGGCTAACCGTGCAAATAGGACACCGATTCTCCTTGCAGCAAGATACCAGGCACTGCTCTGGATAGTCCGCGACGTATGCAGCGAAGATTGGCCACACATTGCGCTTCATGCTATCCGCACAGACCATCGACCGTCCAAATTTTCCTGCCTCAACGACGGATTCCATGATAACCGACATGCATTCATGGAATAGACGATACTTGGCAAGTGAGCGCGTATTCTTGTCGAAGCAGTCGAACTTGGGGATTGGCAGATACCCGATCAGAACAGTCGCGTGTGCCGACACCTTGCGACGCGTCTCTTTGCCGATGTTCCCAATGGTCAGATACACGGGCCAAGCCGTGTTGTCGCCGCGGAAGTTCGAGAGCATGGTTTTATCCGACGATAAAATAAGCGGTGCTACGGTAGCGCCGGGAGGAAGTCGCTTCTGGAGAGCATGTAAGCGCCGACTCACCAAATCATTTCTTTGACAGTTGCTCACTTGTATTTCCCACCACCAGCTCGCAGTCCACATCTCATTCACTACCTCCGTTGTTTCATCCACGTATAACTTCTCGGGGGCGTATCTCATCGCGTCGCGGAAGGCAGGGTTCCCAATTAGTTCTTCTACGCACTCCACTGGATCTCTCCACCATAGCTCGTTCTGCTCGCAGCGCATTGTCTTCCCCAGGGGATCCTTGTCAAGATCGGGCACATCGCCTTTGGTGTCAAGGCGCTTACAATGCCACTTGGCCCCACCCGGAAGACTGTCCACCTTCTCGAAAAAGTCGGTTTTGTTGTCGTACGATGGTTTTGCTCGGTCGCTAATCTGATGGCAGCAATGGAAGTCAGCTCTTGCCCGGATTCGAAGTGCCAGTGGAAGACGTACGATGGACAACTTCAAGAATTCATCGGTTGCCGTGTGCCCGACGTGCTTGATCAACCATTTTGCAAGCTGCCATTCATCATCATCGCGAAACGGCCCAAGGACCATTCCTTCTGTCAAGATCTCCTCGTCACGAATGAGCTCGAAGACCGTCTTCCCCGGGCCGTATGTTGCCCCGGCCCCAAGCTCGTTCGCGTGTGTTCTATACAATTTCGGTCGCGCATCATTGCCTGGAAGCACTGTGGCAGCAGCAACCGGAACGGACGCATCCTGGTCTGGTTCGCGTGAGCCAGAAATGTCTTGCATGTCCAGGGTAACTTGAAGCTCTGGCTCGAGCGGGATGTCCTCGAGAATAGCGGCCAGATCATCACTCGTAGGCAGGTCGTGAGCGGCTGGTTCAGCGGCTGGCAAGTCGGGCTCGGCTGGCTGCGATGCCCCAGATATTCCTCCACGGCGGCGCCTTTGCGAGGTAAGATTCACGAGTCGTGTCCCTTTGCTTGTCTCGAATTTTTCTTTGCAGTTAAAATCCTGCAACTGATGGCGGCGCACAAGAGACGGATTTGAAAACTCAATCTTGCAAAATGCACAAATAGCCATTGTGCGCTGAAGGATGTCGGTGAGTGCGTAAATGTTATTTCAAATCAGGCGGCACCGAAACATGTGGCGTTTCAAGGTGGTTGATGCTCTTTTTTTCAAAGTCCGCGCCTCGCTCGTTATCTCTTCTCCACCATCATCCAAATGTCTGGCGGGCGCCTCACGTTCCCTCCGAATCCTGTGAACCGCTCGGTGCGTACAGGAAGGGGCGAAAGGGACTCCACAGCGACACCCAGACTTCAAAATCATCGTACGTTGTCTCATTGTACGCGCACACTGTCTTACAGAAGCGCCGCGATCACAGAGGCCACACTCAAGAAGAACTCCGAGAAGGCACGCAAGGCTCTCGAGACGCATCAAAAGAATGCTGCTGCGCGGAACACTGCACAAGTGACTTCTCCACCGGCCCCCACCCAAGATGGACCTCTTCAAGCTTCGTCAACAGCTCCACCACAACGTCGCCCTCAGCAACATCAACCTAGCACTCCCATCATCGCGCGGCCGCCATTTATTCCAATTATCCCACAGCAGCTGGCCCAGGGACGTCCTTCATCGGATGCCCCTCCTCTCCGCCCCTTGTTGCAGAGCTATCAACCTCAGTATCAGGACTTCAGCACTTTCACCAGCTCCCCGACACCGCTCCCCAGCTCCCAGAGCTTTCAGCCGTTTCCCACTTATAGCTCTATGTCTAGTTCACCGGCACCAATCACCAGCTCCCCAGCTCCTCTCACTGGCTCACCGGCCCTAAATAACAACGGACCACCTGCCGCGGATCCCAACATTGCAAAGTTCGGCGCCATGATAGCCCAGATGAGCGCGAGTCAAATTGAAGAGATGGGTCATATGCTGGGCATGTCGAGTGAGTTTGCACTTATGACTTCGTATAGAGCTGACTGCTCTCCTGCAGCGGGATGGAACCCGAGGCCGAGTAGAATTAGCGGCGACCGTACCAGCAATGCTGAAGGGGTATATCCGCTGCATTTCGACGGTGATGGTGGCGGCCCGGATGATGACAGTGTAAGCGGCGGCAATGAGGGTGAGGACGACCGGTCCACAGCCGGCGGCGGCGGCGAGGGCGAGGGCGGCGGTGAGTGCGTCCAATGGTCTCCATCTTACTATTACTAACGTCCTTGTAGAGGATGAAGATGATCTAGAGGCACCCTGGAAGACCTCAGCCACGCGAACGCGACAAGCTCCCTTGAGGCAAGTTACCGTTCTCACTCTCCACGACTCTCCCTCACTTTTATCTTTGTCAGGTCACCATGCACGATGTTGATGTGCAGAGACGGACTCGCAAACGAAAGCGTAGAGTGCCTGCGCCATCCCAGGTACAGACTTTCATCTGTCATTAGTACATGATCTCACTTGTAACTACAGGAGCCCGATGCGGATTCGGAGCTGGAGGGCCCTACGGCTCACCGCCAGCGCATAGACTCTATGGGGCCTACCAAGTCCGCTCCAAAGTCCCGCAAGAAGCGCGCAGGCCGTAAACAAAGCTCTCGAAGCATTCGGAGCCTGCCGGAGGATCGCCAAAGTATTGTGCAAGCATCTTACTTATTCGTACAGAAAGGTGTTACCCTCTATATCCCCTGGCCGAAATGCAGCCCATCCGGCGACCCCAACGCGGACGATGACGAGATCGAGGCGCTGATTGACGACGCATGGGACGATGCCGTCGATTCGCTCAGTCTCAATCCTGATGACATCGAGGATCGTACCGAGGCGGAGGGCCGTCTGGTGAGTCATTTTCCGACATTCTTACGTCGATATTCACGGAGACATCTAGATTCGCTCCCGCATCTCTCAGCTCCGTGGGGCGATCGCGAAGGAAGCTGACGCGCTGGTGCCCGCCACTTACGGGTTCATCGACATCCAGTCCCTGACCAAGCCTACCCCCGAGAAGATTGCAGTGACAATGGAAAAGAATCGCCAGCTAGCGGAGGATCTCGCTGGGTCGTTTGTATATCAGGTAAGCTCTCTCGTTCATGACTAAGGATTTTAAATGACCTAATATGGGCGACGTACTAGAACCCGAAGGACACGACTGATATCGGCACCATCTGCCGCAATCCCATCTTCCAGAAGATACTCAACGCCGTCTTCTTTGCGAAGAAGGGTGCCAATCGTCGCGCCCATTACTTCACGGACCTGGAGATGGTCCCACAGGAGACTTTGGCTTTGTTCATGGATGCGGTGAGATTCTTTAGCTACTTCGGACTTTCTTCGCTGACTACTCTCCAGGTCGTTTGCGGCATTGACAGGTGGAAAACCGGCCAGCACACAAGCGTCGATTTCGACGCAGAGGTGTACGCGCCCGTTCATCAAGATTCAATGAACTTCCTTGATGCGTGGCTGGCGGAATTCAAGAAGGACAAGCACCCCGCGGATCTCGCGCAGGCTCTTCTGCGGGAAATGCTCAGCAATGCTAGGTACGCCGTCCTTGCCCTGCATTGAATCTGCGTCTGATTGGAGCTGTTTCAGGCGTATCTCCGATACTCCAGCAGAGAAGGAACATACCAGACGCTCGATGTTTCCTATGGATATTTTTACAAAGTAGTCTGCGGTTCCTGTGCTCCAACTGTCCTCCCAATAAATCGTGTTTTATTTATTCAATATTTCCGTGCCATGCTCCTGCCCTATCCCGTGCCGAGGAGGCGACCCAGAACGGAATTGTTGGGAGGGCGTCGTAGAGACCGGTAACTATGCTCGAAATCACATGCTCTACATCGCTCTCAGTAGCTCTACGGCTCTATCGGCCTATCCATCTACCGTCTCTACAAAGTTCTCTCATATAGGGAACATGGATATCACTCTACTGTTCTACTGGCTTCCCCATAGTACCCTGTAGCATAGTCTGTTTTCCAGATGTTCCTCCCAGTCTGGCGACAGCGCCACAGCTCTACATCGACAACCCCTTCTCGCTTCTTCACAAGTATCGCGAGATGAAAGCGAACGGACAACACAAGCGGCAGCTGCGTGCGGCCTCGGACCACGTCGTTGTCAGCGAGGCAGCTGCGCTACCGACGATCGTCAGATTTTTTGATCGGCTCGATGATCTCAAGCCTCAACCAACCACGGATATACTTTCGATCAAGAAGTACCCACAAAAAAAAATCTCCTACACCCACTCCTAAAAGTGACTTAAGGGTCGCTGGACCCTCCCTACCCTATTAGCCAAGTTATATAAGCCCCAAATCGGGTAAAATTTCCAGGCATATTGGTGAAAATCCGAATATTGAGCCGCAATCAAGCACCCATTCGTGAGTGATCCCTCCCTCGGTGTTGGAACACACTTTCGCGCCCAGACCTACCACGAGCAAATTATGTTGGACATGCCCCCTGATCGTCCATGAACCAGCGGAATCCAGCGGATAAACAAGCACCAGTCGATCGAATAATCCCGCGAGTGTGAGTGTGAGTGACCTATTGCCTATTCATGA
The DNA here is from genome assembly GCA_029289555.1 of Mycena latifolia. Lineage (NCBI taxonomy): Eukaryota > Fungi > Basidiomycota > Agaricomycetes > Agaricales > Mycenaceae > Mycena > Mycena latifolia. The sequence goes on along the minus strand of JARJLE010000043.1, from coordinate 54,759 downwards.
CATGGTCTATTTCAGTGAATCTGTTTCATCTGCTGTTGCTTGCCCCCTAATATCGGTCTATTTGTTGCGGGTGCTGTTGGAGTCTAGCTTCGATCCAAGATTATCGAGAGATGCGAGTGCGATGACGCCAGAAGCTGAGTCCCTATGCAACCAAATCATATATATATCAAATATTACCGCTGGAGCGTTGTACGGACGCCCGCATCCCGCGCCCTCCAAATTTGGACTGTAGCATATTTTAAGCGTCAGCCTTATCGCACTTGGTGAAAGGTGTACGAATATCGAATCACCCCGTGGTGGAGGTTCAGATAAGGGCACACGCCGACGGTGACGAGTCCGTCCAGGGAAGCCTTCCTGGCTACATTCATGATTATTCGGCCTGCCTTTGGATGGTATCGGGGAACCGCCGGGCGTCTCAAAGTTGAATTCATACTATACACCCCCCCGCCCGTCGGCACTGCGCTAGTGACACGGGCGGAAGCGCGGTGAGCGGCGCCACCCAGATATTCTGAGTTGATGTGGAATCGTGGATTATGATCTACCCGAGGCTGCCGCTCGGACGATGGAGCCACCGAGATATTCAGAGTTGATGTGGATTCGTGGATTATAATCTTCCCGAGACTGTTCGGCGCTCGGACGACAGAGCCGAGCTGTACCCTTTGCATCGACCTTGATAATCCGCAGAGAATAGGAAGAGATACACACCAGCCAGAAGTTGGAGGCCTCCCTCGTTCGAATTCACCGTGTAAAAATTGTGCCGTATCCGGTGATCGTCGACTGTATATACCTTAGGCCTGAGGTGTTGATCCAGCTTGAGGACTTGAGCCTTAACGATTCATGTGGCGGCCGGCGGCGCCAACGTCCGAAACGATGCAGGGTGGTGCGGACAAAGTGACGATCGTGCCCCAGGCTGGGGCTGAATTCGTTTCTCCATCCCCGATTTGGAGATTACCGTCGCGCCTGATTGGGGATCCACGTTGAAGGAGAACGAGTGCGGTAGTCGACGGCGAACATGGACAAGGCGGTCAATGTAAGGCTGCCGCCTGGTGCCGTGCCCGTTCCGCCGGAGATTCCAGACTTGCATCAACAGCGCGGTCACAAGCCGCTCATTGCCGTCGAACACCGGCTAGAAACAGGTCTACAACACACATGACCTCATGGAGCCGAACCCTTTAGACCTTAAATTTGCACGCATCCAGGACTACGCGTCCCGAAAGTAATTATTTATGGAGGGCCAGGTGAATTCAATCCTCGGTTCTCATTTTGAGTTATAATTGCTTCTGATTTTCGCCTAGATGAATGGAGAGCGGGGAGTGTGCGGGCGTTTCGTTGATCTGCCACGGGATCTAGACTGTTGAGATCGCGGGAGGTGCTTGATGGGAGCAGCTGCAAAGGCAGTACCACATTGATGAAGTGTTGATGAACTCCCGCTCCTGGAAGCTGTGTGCGGGTTGGGAGCGACTGCCGCAGGGATTTGAAGTAATATTTAATTATTGGGCGTGCTTGAATGATCAATAAAAAGGCGCCGGCACTGCTGCGCGAGGGATAGCATCGAATGTCTGGCGCATGATGCGAACGTGGAATGATCGGCATCTGAATATTTCTTGCCGGAATATGAAAGTAAGGGAAGAGGACACCTTGAAATATGCCAGGCTAATGGAGCGATATTTAATGCGCTATTCAATGGACATTGACATTTCGAAATTCGAACCCAGTCCCAATCCGGTTATTTGTCCCCTGCTTGTTCTTGCTTTTTTCCGGTGATCCCAACAAACACCATGTGATGCTGAGCCCAAGTCTTCGGCCAAGTACACGCCGCTGCCCAGTGCGCCCAAGGAGGGTGTCCGCCTCCTCGCCGCTTGTGACAACGAGCCCTCCGGCGACGAGCCCCTCCCCGTCGCAACCCGCCTCGCTGTCCTTCCTGCCCGCGGTGGGCCCGCGCTTCGTGCAGCCCACGCTCTATACTCTCCTCTTCTTCCACCCCCACGAATTCGTCCGCCCCTGTAGATCATCGCACTGTACGAGTTCTCCGTGCACCCAGAGTACCACCACGACCCGTTCGCGTTCCTCGCTCGGCACGCCGGGGCTCACCGCCGCGGATGCGTGCGTGCCGGACGTGTACCGCTACGCGCGCGGCGCCGTGCCGGTCGCTGATGTGCACCCCAGTGTCGAATGCGCGCGCCTCCCGCCGCGGGGGCCGCTGCGTGACCTCGACACGGTGGGCTCGAGCGCGTTGCCGTGGGACGCACGCGTGGTGCGCGCGGACGAGGTGCGACGGCGATGCTGGGGCCCGCGGACGGGGCATGGCAATGTGAGAGCCGGCGAATGTGCGTCTTTGCCTTCCCTTGCCTATCTCCTCCCACTTTGTTGATTCGCGTTATTCGTTGTTCGTGCAGTCCCACCTGCTCTTCCCAAACGAGATGTATGCCCCCGAGCGCGGTGGACGATCGGGCGGGAACGCGAAGAACGCGCTCTGGGCGCTGTTCTGCCGGAGCATGCTCCTCGCGCACTTCTGCAGGAATGTCGCCGGGCGCGGAGGAGGCGTGGCACGAGACGCAAGCGATCCAGGACGCGCTCGCCGAACACGGGTGCAATCTGCAGACCGCGGTCGCGTATTTGTGCCGCGAGAACGTGCCCAAGTGCGTGCTTTTTTAAAATTTATTTAGCACTCAAGGACGTTTTGGTTGACGGACGGACGGCGTGCAGTGCGCAGATGATCATCACCAAGATGTTAAGGAGGTACGCTGCCCTTTTATCTGTTTTGTTCACTTTAATTTATGCGGCTGTAGTCTGCAAGGGCTCTCGCCAGGAAACCTCCCGGGCCCGCTTTTCAATCGCAGACAGGCGGAGGAGTGGAGTACGTGTTGAAATTATTATTTTATTTCATTTCTTCAACATCTACATCGACTTCCAAGTGGCATCTAGTTCAGTACCAGAACGAAGTCATCCGGCGCGTCACGCTGTCCATCCAGTACCTCTCCGATCCGCGGGGGACACAGCTGACGCAGCGCCCGTTTGCGGGTACGTTTCACTCCCTCATCTGTCTTACTTCTGCCTGCTCCTGTGGGAGAACGACACGTCGCTCGGCGCGGCGCAGTGTGCGACCTTTCTCGTCCCGCGCGAGGTGATGAACGCGCTGTGGGCCTTCCCTTCTTCCTTCCTCCTTCCTTCCTCCCCCTTCTTCCCCCTTCTTCCCCGCTGCCAGAGCCTGCGCCGACTTTTGTTTTGCTGATGCGCGTTTTGGTGACTTGGGCAGTGTGATCCAGTGCTGCACAAGCGCCTCGCGGCGCACTGCCGGTCCGCGGGCGTCGAGTCGCCGTGCGCGGTTGGCGGGGATGCGCGACCCGGTAGCGCGCACGGGGCGTGACCTGCGTTTGTTCCCTTCCCTTTCATTTTATTCTACCCTTTTCTGTCTCCGCACATGTCTCCGTCTCCGCTCTTGCGCTCAGGTGTCACACCATATAAGCGGGACCCCGACACGCAGAATGTAGAGGGAAAGGGAGAGAAGGAAGAGATTGAGACGGCCATGGAGCATGAAGTGGGGAGGTGAGGGAGACATAATACGCTACGCTCACGCTCGTTGTTTGCTTGCTTTGTCTTCTACTACCATACTCACTTGTTAACTCTTGGGGATTTCATTACTAGTATGTACCCAGACGGAATTCGAGTCTTCGCAGATGAATGAGCTGGAGGCTTCGCCTGCGGACCGAGTTGGGGATGCCACAACGGATCGAAGAGACTGGAAGGCAGGCGAAATTTTAAAAAAGAGAAAAGCACATTCAATGCTCCATGGCTCGAGCCTGAGTCGAACAAGGGGTTGTCGGCTTGCAACCTTGCGCAAATAACGGAAAACCGAATGCAGATGCGCGCCACGCGCCTCCTAGCCTTGCTCACTCCTCCTAGTCCCTCGTCTTTATGCAAGGATTCAGTTGTGGGTGGGAAAAAAAATGCTATGTGCCTGGACCAGGGCTCGGCCCTGAGTCGAACAGGCACTATCTGTTCACAGAGTTGTCTGTTGACGCCCACTAGATGCAGATGCGCACCGCGCGCTACCGAGCCTTTCTCCTCCTCGCAGTAAGCCGACTCTACTCGATTTTTTGATCTGCCGCTGAGAAGAAGGTTTCGAACATACAAGCTGACTATGGCGCTAGGGAGATCCGCGTGAGTTGGACGATTGTGAGTTTGTCTTTGGCTTGGGCTGCTGATCCTAAGCCTCGTCTATGCGTTCCGTATCGGCCGAAATTTTGCTGTGGGTATCTTCGGTCCGGGCATCTTGGGCATCTCGAGCTTAATAAGTTGGGTTAGTGGTCTTTTGTATCCCGACGCGTATCTCTCTGCTCGGTGTTCTTGTATAATGGCGTATGAGAGCATTAAGAAATGGTGCAACAGTCACTTGGAGGGATTCGATCTATTTGACTCGCCTCGAAGGAAGGTGGCCGCTTATATGATGGCGAACAGATTTCAGCTAAGAATAGTAGATTGAGTGGCTCGGATGAATTCTTGAAATTCTCTTGTTCGATGACACTGATTCACTAATACGACCAGACGGATTGGGAGACGATGGGGCGAGCGACGCCTTCAGCTTGCGTCACACGTTGCCTCTGCATCCAATTGGACAGGAGCGGCTTCCATCCTGTGCAGGTCCAGTTCGTGGTACCCCGACCAATCAGGTTCGAGGTCTGCGCACTCTGAATCACGTGTTCAATCCCAGGTGCAAACAGCTTACCTTTCCCATACCCCTCTAACGCCTCCGGATCCAGGATCAGCAACAGCGAGAGGCTGAGAGCCTCAGCTACTGCCGTGCTGGTCGGATTGAATCCTAAGTATTAGACAGCTCGGATGGTGGCTTGAAGGAGCATGCACCTGCTCATTGCAGAAACTGCGGAACTGACGACAAGACCACTCGGTTCCGGGCATTTCTTCCCGCATTGTTTGATCGAAATTGGAACAGGCGACCCACCAACGGTGGGGAAATCGGCCCACTTGTTTCAGATGTGTCGTTCTGACTGGCTGCAACATATGAAATATTTGACTGCGCTCCTTCCGCGGTTTGCCATTCTTATTCTCTTCTTCGACTCATGCATCGGCATGGTCGTCCAGTGGGGTACATACCTCGGCGATCCGCTGTGGTGCATCTGCTGCTTCGATATTCTTCTGCCAGTGAAGCAAGAGGCAGGCGGAAATTTTGGTAGGACAGTTAACCTCTTTAGGTAGATTCAAACCTATTCACGGCCTTTTGATGGTCTCCGGGATCTTCTGGTCCCCAGGCTCATGAGTTAAGACTCGACGTGTTTCAGCATGCCCGTAGCGGCCTCAGATGTTGGAATTTAGGGAAAAGTTGTGAGCAGACACTCATATTATATGGGGTTGGCTACTGATTCAGACCGTCAGTTTTGTTGCATCTCCTCAGCATGAGACAGAAACTCACTTTTGATTGTTTCCAAATCTGGGTGAAAATTGATGGCAAGTTGGGTCTTGACTCCGGCGACTTTCTTGCTCCCACAATTTGTACGATTTCCTCCATCTTACGTCCGGCATTTAATGATATCCCATCTATCTTCAACTCTCTCTATTCAATTTCTATGTAAGTGGGCAGTTGCACGAGCAAATTAAGTCATCGGCCCAAAATGAGGTTGACGTCCGGGATTTGATTTCCGCCGGCCTCTTGCAGTGAAGCTGACTTTCTCGAACTGACTACAGCAAGCAGTCAGGCGGTGAATTGTGTTTCACGGCAGCGCGACGCACTGCTTTGAACTCAGAGAGAATTGTATTATCCAAATTTGGAGTGACAATTCTCATGCATCCCCCGGTTCTCCGGTCAAATCGATGAAACGGTGCAGAGGCGTGCAGCCGTGAAATCTAATATCAAAAGAGTAAGACAATAAGTCTTAACTCTAATCACACTAAACTTCAACAACCAATCACTCCAACAGTCTTATCGTTATTTAGCTCGGGGAGACGGGTACTCGTATCGACCCTTCAATTTCAGTAGAAAGACCACAGGTACTTTAGTGGGTGGAAGATCCTCCTTTATATAACAGTGTCTCCAGATGTCTTATCGACGAGGGTGTAGATGTTTTAAGTCTACGAGTGAAGTGGCTCGCGCCAGAGATTGGACTTATAAATAGAAGACGGGCCGATGAGTGTGGGGAAGGGTGTAGAAAGCTAACACAGTGACTGAGCTGGCGCGAGTGTGAACTTGCAAGGTTCAGTGACTGGCGCGAACCAAGTATGCAGAGAGCGGGCTGAGCGATGTCACAGTGACTGAGCTGGCGCCGAGTTTGAACGTAAGTTCAGTGACTGAGCAGGCAACCGAGTGTGATAGACAAAGCCGACTAGACACCTAGGCCAGTGACTGGGCGGACACCGAAGAGGGGTAGAGGAGCTGAGTGTGGAAGGTTGGCTCTAAGGCTCTAGCACAGTGACTGGGCCGGCGCGAGTTTGAACTCTTGCAATAATTCAGGGACTTGGCGCGGGATGAGTGTGTGGTAGGAAGCTGGCGCCGACTAGTGACTGGGCTGGCGCCGAGTGTGAACTTGCAAGGGTTCAGTGACTGGGACGGCAGATGAGTATAGTGCAGGCTCTTAGGCGAGTTGTCCAGTGACTGAGCTGAGCTCTGAGCTCAAAAGAGCTATGTGCCAATAACGGGGGAGTTTTCACTGTCTATCTACTGATTTACATGCGGCTTTTATACTACTGAACTAAGCGAGATATACAAACATTGAATGAGTAATAATAAGGTATAAGTGAGCTCTTTGGCTCCATCCGTGGTGCACCTTTCTCCTTAGCGAGCCTTAGAAAGCCGCAGCACTTCCTTGGACCAATGAGAGGCCAGCTCTTAGCGAATTCAACCCAAAAAGGGCTGCCCTTCGTCGGCTAGCTTCGCTAAAGTCCTCTACTTCATAATTGTCTCCTACTAATACCATCGGCTAATAGCCTCTCTAAGCGAGTGCCAAGCCTCCTGGTAAGCCTTCATTACTCAGGACATCCTTGAGTTCATCGAGGGAATTCGAGGGAAGTCGGCGCCAACTATTTATAGACTTCCTGGCGCCGACTTGTGCAAATTTCCTCTTTCGGATTCTTTCTTCCTTATGAGATCCTCGCGCCAAGGTATGCATTACCCTCGCTCCTTAGTTTACTTCAAGGGTTGGCGCCAGCTCTCAGCATGTAGCCTGGTGCTGACCCGTTTGAGTACGCTCCAATTTATACTGGCGCGCGCTCGCTTCATTGTCGATTTCCTGGCGCCGACTGGCTTCTATTTTGGGAAACCCTTCATAATCTCCTTGGCCTCAGTTCAAAGCCTCGCGCCAATAGCTAGTCTCTCCTGTTTCCTTCCAAAGTCCCTTGATTGCCTAACATCCATATTGACACCGAACTTGTAGCATTGGTTTAATACTCCGCGCCGGGTGAGTCCTATGGCTAGCTAGTGTGTTTTGAAGCCAGGCCAGTATCCTAAGCCCCCGTGAAGAGTACCTCGGACGGCAACCCAGTCTTCCTTTGTTGGTTATGCTAGTTTGCAATGCATCTAACGGCTTAACACTCAGTTCCGGGATTGAACCAGTGCCCTCTAGTCTTACTGGAGTCACAAGTACTAGCCATCCGCTTGTACTTGTACGAAAACAAAGATTTCAGGTGCGCAAAGATGCACGCCTTATCATCGACACCCTTTCTGTTGTCATTCAGATTCGGCATAGTCTAGGACGGATGCTGAAGACAGCATATTGTGGTATGTGCTATTATGGTAGTCGCGTCAGTGCGGGAATAGGATTTACGATGCCCCGCTACATCCTAAGGTATGCGTCGGCCACAAGCAACCGACGTCTGTGACGTGACGTCACATCGACCCAAATGCGGTGAACTTGCCAAGATTTAAATGTAGAATAATGTACAGACATGTTCGCACAAATCTGGTCCTAAAATCGATAGATATACACCCCATGCATGGCCTGAAAAAAACTGGAGGCAAGGGGACTCAAATTGAATAAGTACATGCCAAATTGCTGTAGAACTTGGGTCGTTTAAGCCATTCCCGCCTTCTCCAAGTCATCCATTATGGTCGTTGGGACCATTCTATGCCCCCTATACTTGCGCGCTGCCCAAGCTGCCTGAGATCCAGTTAGCCCGAGTCGATAAGCATCAATGAACTTCAGTGAGCGGTTGGCAAATCTGGTAATTTGGTCAGTAGATAATAATAGAATGAGTAGAAACTGACATACCGACGCATTGACAGAAGCGGAATAGCATCGAGAGCCTCCAAAGCGTTCTTCTCGAGAGCATCCTCCCGTGAAGACTCGGGATTAAGCCGGTAGAGTCGTTTTGCGTAGCCCCAACATTGCTCAATAAAGTTGAGCTCGCAATGGAACTTGGGGATGAAAAGGATGTCAAAGCCCGCCTCCCGGAAGTCGGTCTCGAGGATCGATTCGACATGCTCGAAGTCAGGCTGATTGTAGAGAATTCGACGGCAGCAACAGTCCAACGCCGGGGGAGCACATTTGAATCCTGTGCATTGAGCCAATTGCCGGTTGTGTCGATTCCCCGCTCAGCAAGGATTTCGACCATTCCTTTGAACAACCCAGCCTTTGCATGTCCCTCAGGAAAGTACAGAGGCTGGGATTCACCGTCAAAGGTCGCATCAGTCATGCGAACTTTTACCTTGACATAATTCCCTTGACTATCATATACCTGTTTTCCCTGTTCGTCGCGTTTGTTGACATCGACCAGGAATTTATCGGAGGGACCCTTCGTCATTTTGGTGGCTGAAAGCGAGCCCTCGGGGCGTTTCATGTGAGTTGTAGCGTTGTCATAAACGAAGACGTGGTGCTCATTGGGATAAAATTCGTTTAGGATCTCCATCGCAACTTTAGCCTGTGCCGGACGGTCAGTAAAGCACAGGCACATGTGATTCGACTCACCTGCGCACGGATCTCAACATTGGTGAAGTAGCCATCTTTATTTTTCCCAGGGCTCATGACAACTCGGGCGTTCCGTTTGCCATCGGGAGAGCGGAGCCAGCCATATTTTGACGAGACAAAGTCCGCAATCATCAAAGAGGCGCCCTCGCCTTTAGCATACGGTTTTGCCGGTGCGTCTTTGTGATACCAAGTCTTCCGACGCCGATCGTGCGCATAGAAAATGGTCTCATCGTGATGCCAGACAACGACAGGTTTCCCTTTGGGGCGGGGTCCGAACTCCAGAACATTATCAGCCGACCAGGCGTCCATTCGCGCTTGAATCTTGCCCCAAGCAGGCAGAAATTTCTTGTTGCGATAGTCCACAACGTCCGGGCGCTCGTGACCATCTGCGTACTGCCCCTTCGTGGGATGCATCCACCTCGGAGCAATATTAATGCATCATCTTACTGCTCAGAAATGAATGACTTTACCTGTAGCCAAGTGTCTTCAAATACCGCTGAGCTGTTGAGAGCGAAATCTTCCGCGTGATACCGTGTTTTTGTACGATGTCGGGACGTGCCAGGAACTCAACGAGCTTTTGCGCCGTAATCTCCTTGCCGAGCTCCTGGAGATAAAGATTAATGTCCGCTTGGAGCTCCTCGTCCACAAGCATAGATGTGTTCCAATAACCATAGGGATTTAATGGAAGAATATCTCGGTTGGCAATAAATTGCCGCATCATCGTGCGGAGCTGTCGGGCGCAGTACCTCCCTTTTCCCTGCGAGACAGCGGCCTGAAGTGAAGATGCCGCCCAGAACCCTTTGGTTTTTGACAGATCCGCAGTGTAAAAGTTAAGCATGATTTGCATCGACTCCATTCGGATGCGCACGAAGGGATCAATGCCGGGGTCAATGTATCCACGGCCAGTTTTGCGATGCGGTCTCAAGAGTTCGCGCAAGTCCTTCAGGGCAGCTAAGGCATCAAGAACCGGAGGAGCTTCCCGCAGTTTTCCGTCGGGAAGCACATCGGGATGGGGTGTGTCCGGGACGCACGGTGCGGGGTCATTTGTACGTGGCGATATGTCGGGGTGGGTTCTCGCACTGTCCGTTGCCGACCGAGCCATTTCCGCTTCGATATCAGCTTCAGGATCATCGCTGTCGGACTCGGCACCCGAATTGTGGCCCCTAGAGCGACCGGCAAGCACAGAGATGTCGTCCTCATCGGGGATATCTTCTTCCACCGTTGCCCGCTGCCGAGGACGCGGAAGCGAGAAGACATGGAAGGAGTGTCCCGGGGTAGTGGCCGGTGTGTTGGCCGATGTACGGAAGACTCCAGTGTGAGAGAATGGTGTCGCCGGGATGTCTGATGACAGGAAGACATCAGAGGTGTTACATGGCCGTACGGCATCCAAAGACATGGAGGAAGACCGTGAGATGCCTCTTGGGGAATCCTGAGGCATGTCCGGTAAGTTGCTGGCACAGTGGGCGCATTCAATGCAGCCAGTTTTGTGTGCGCACATTTTCTTTTCCCTGTGTTTTCCTCTTTTTCCGTGGTGAAAGTCTTTCTAGTACAGCTTTGGCACCCTTCGCAAGGTTCTCTATCCGCGTTAGGATGTAGGCCCGCTTCTTCCCCATGCTCGGGACACGGGAATCCGTCAGGCGAGCGCGTCGACGCGTCGATACGGCAGAGATGGAGGGATGTGTCAATCAAAAATGATTAAAAAGCTTTCTAGATATTTAGTACCTATCTCTACCCAAAACCAACTACATCAGCACAATCTGTGCGCACATCCGCATAGATTTTAGGACCAGATTGGCGAGATCATGTCGCGTGAATATTTGACGCGTTTTTTAAGTGATTTTACCCATTTCGGGACGTGTCACGCTTGATTACATAAACGTCGGTTGCTTGTGGCCGACGCATACCTTACCTGCGGACCCGGGGAGGACCCGTGCTTGCTCCTTTCTCCACCTTATCCTATGGCTGTATACGGATGTAAACCCTGTTTGGTGGCAAAGTCAATCTACATGTGTTACTGTTCCATCTGCATACAACATCGCGGTGATACACATTCTATTTTCTGTGGACACTCAAGTGCTATTTGCGATGGCAAATGGAATGTAGAATCGATATATATTCCGGCATAATAGGGTATCGCACTTGATCATTTCCGATTGAACCGATCAAACCGCCGATGCCAGGGGAAAATAGCCCCCATCAATGTAGAGAGGACACTGCCATGTCATGCTCACTATAAGGGACCCACATCTTGTCCTTGCTCCATCATTCCTATAATGTCCCGTCAACCCCGTGTTACCGAGATCCGTCTGAATAACATCATTGCTTGTTTGACTCCCGCACTTGCACTCCTCGACGAGCTCAGTGACACATTTGGCACCCCTTTTGTCCCAGCTATTTCAAACACCACTCTTTCATTGATCAGTGCAGTGCAGGTAAGAGATGGCATTTACTACAGCTCTTCTTCTGCACTGATATGCTGCAGAATGTCAAGAGAAATAAAGATGACTGTATTCAGCTTCTTGAAAATGTCAATCAACTACTCTATGCTATCATCAATCTACATATCAAGTCTGAAACCAAAGGGAGTCTTGACCCCGCAACATTGGACCATGTGGGGAAATTCACAGAGTATGTTGAACGACTCTTGCTGTGATTACAATGAACAGTTTACTCAGGACACTTCACAAAATTCATACATTTGTTGAGGCCCAGCTGGATGGAAGCAAGATCATGCACTTCTTTCGCCAGATTGAGACAAAGACATTCCTCAGTGAATGCCGAGCAGGATTGCAGCAGGCTTTTGAGGTGTTCAAGGTACATTTTCCCTCCACGATTGATCCCCTGGGACTCAAGCATCATGTAGACTGAGACTGGTGTCACTGCACTTGGTAGCATTACTGAGATACAGGAGGAGGCAGAGAGGATGCACACAGAAGTGTTCGAGTTGATTTCAACCCTGTCAGATGGCACAACTTCTGACAGGTCCTCCTCTGTACGAAGTTTCTCATTCTTATCATGAGCTGATGTTAAGCTGTTGCACAGATCTACAAGGCTAATGGATGCCAGAATAGGTGAAATTTTATGGTCCTCAGTTAAATGAGACTAAAGTTACCCCCCCTTTAAGTTCGAACTCAATTTCAATGTTGCCAGCGAAACCGAAGATTTTCCATGGCCGTGAATCAGAACTCAAGGAGACAGTGGATATACTCCATCAGGAATCACCGAGGATCGCCATTTTAGGAGCAGGTGGAATGGGCAAAACAAGCCTTGCCAAGGCCACCCTCCACCACCCGGATGTTGCCTCCAAATATGAGCAGTGTTTCTTTGTACTGGCAGATTCTGTCACGACCAGTATTGGACTGTCAGTCCTAATTGCAGAACACATAGGATTGAAGCCAGCCAAGGATGTTACAACACAAGTGCTACACTACTTTGCCACACATGGGCCTTCCCTGCTCATTCTTGATAATCTGGAAACTTCATGGGAGCCCCTCAAGTCACGTGGTGTGGTTGAAGAGCTCCTGTCCAAACTCACTGATGTCCCACATCTGGCACTCATGGTAAGTCTCCAGATCTGTGCAAGCTTGCAAACATACTGACATCCTGATAGATCACAATGAGAGGTGCAGAACGGCCAGCCAAAGTCCAGTGGACTCGCCCCTTTCTGGCACCCTTAAAGCCATTGTCAGATGTTGCCGCTCAAGACACATTTTTTGCCATTGCAGAGGATGTGCATGATAGCAAGAATGTTGATGAAGTACTCTCACTGACAGATAACATGCCACTTGCTGTTGATCTGATAGCCCATGCTGTGGACTTTGAAGGCAGCTGCTCCGCTGTCTTGGCTCGTTGGAAGACAGAAAAAACTTCCCTACTTTCAGCGGGCAATGACAGAAAGTCCAATTTGGACACATCAATCACAATTTCACTTTCCAGCTCCCGTATGAGCACAGGTGCCAGGGACCTCTTGAGTCTTCTCTCAATTCTGCCAGATGGAATTTCAGATGTTGAGCTTGTCCAGAGCAAGCTCTCTATAAATGACATCATGACATGCAAGGCTACACTACTTGCTACTTCTCTGGCATATATGGATGACAAAAGGCGACTGAAGTCATTGGCGCCTATCCGAGAACACATGCAGTCTTTCTATCCTCCTTCCCCACTTCTAATTCACCCACTGCAAACGCACTTTGATCAGCTTTTGGATCTGTACCAGAAATATTCTGGAACTCAGCAGGGGGCTGGAACAATCAAGCACCTAGCATCGAACAGTAGAAACATACATGAACTGCTGCTCCGAGGGTTGAACCAGGATAACCCAAACTTGGCAGAAACCATCGAGTCCATCCTTTCTCTGAAGGTTTTCATACAGAACATGAATCCTGGGTATTATCACCTGATTTCTATGTTAATGGATCAGATTGAAGCTGTTCTTCCTGGGAATTGTAATGAAAAGTTCAAGGCAGAGCTCATCTTATGGAAATTTGATTCAAGCAGCCCATGCCTTTCTACCGATGCAGATCTCTTGATTACACAGGCCATCGCTCACTTCCATAATTTCAATGACCCAGCCCTCCAATGTGAGTCCCTTGCATAGTTTGACTTGATAGTGGCTCAATCTGGTAAAATTCTAGGCAGATTTTACCTTCTAGTGGGGAATTACTACTTCTACACTGAAAGAAAATTATCTGTGGCCCTTAAATATCTACACAAGGCACTTGATTTGGCAGAATTGCATGGAGACATGAGGCAGGAAGCCTCAGTATTGAATCATCTGGGTGTACTGAAATGGGTCTCGGGTGATTATCTTGTTGCTCAGAAGCATGCCCAAGCTTCACACCAACTTGCCGAGCTAGCAGGAGATTTATATTCTCAAGCATGGGCCCTCCGCACTTCAGCCCTATGTTACCAACACTGTGGTGACATCCAAAATGCCATCATCCTCTGTAAGAGGGCACAAAAGCTACTGGAGCTTTGTGGTACAAGTACTGGATATGTATATACAAATCTATTGCAAACCCTGGCAGAAGCCCAAGTCCTGAAATCAGAATATGCAGAGGCTCGCAATATCCACGTACAATTTGCCCAAGATACTCAAGAGCCACATTCTCAAGAGCCACATTACTATGCCTGGGCTCTCCTTCACATTGCACTACTTGACATCATACTCGGTGCATCTAAAAAGGATGTCTTGTCGAACCTTAACAAAGCAAAGACACTGTTTGATGCCTACAGACATGGAAATTCCGGTGTAATGTCTGCAACGATATACTGTAATATTGAACTAGGAAAACTGCATCTCAGAGAGGGAGAAATCCTCACTGCAAAGGGCATACTCCAGACTTGTTTTAAGTCAGCATGGGGAACTGATGCTCAAGGTGCACTCTCGTGCATGGAGAGCTTAGCCAACATCCATCACTGGCCTGAAGATGATCTCAACTGGGCCACTAGATGGACTGTGGTATATCTGGGATATGCAAAGAGATTGGGGAACCAAATTGCCCTTCATCAAGCACTCCAGTTCCTTGGAGATGTATTTCAAGCTGAGGACGATAGGGTCACTTCAACTTCCCTGTTTACTGTTGCTTTGGTGGGATTCACATGGATGGATATCCATCGAAGCAGAGCTGAATGTATGCTCCGCCTGGGCGATCTGGCAAAGGGCCAAGGAGATGTGTTGAAGGCCATTGACCTTTGGAAGACCGCCAAACCATTGTTTGAACGCTCATCCCAGGCGAAGCAAGTCATCCAGATCGACAAGAGGCTTGCTGCAGTTATCAACAATGTGCTGGAGGAAACCATGGACAGTGTGACACATCTTAGACAGCTCGATGCACCCATTGCAGCTGTGGCCGATGAAATTCACCCGGGAACACCGGCTGGGGAGAAGGAAGTTGAAGGAGGAGAGAAGGCTAAGGACAATGAACTTGTTTTGGTGGTTTGAGTTGAATGGACTCTGTAGTTTGGTTTTCGCTTGCTCCTTGTTTTTGTAACAGTCTTGATTGAAATATGCATTTATTTAGTTACTGTCTTTGGCATAAGTCCGTGAAAACGCGAAAAAAAAAGTGCTATCACGTGCAGGCCGTCTCGGGCACTCTTGTACTCTGTTTAAGTTAGACTAAGCCTCTCGGCACTAAGGACATAATGGAAACTTGAATCTAAGTGGTGTGCGAAATGAGGCTTGAGCGGGAAATGGCTGCTGATGGCGGCAGTACAACATGCCGTTCATGCCTGTCACATGCAGGTCCGAAATATAATGCTCCAGTCAACGGCGAGTCTGAAGACACTTAATTCACATCCGTTCATTTTTAGTTGAGAGAATTTTGGAATGGAGAGAACTGGTCCGAATTGCAAGGTGACAGGGATCAGTGCCGGAGGCGGCACCAGCCACTGCGGCGATCGAAAAATCTTACCTGAGGAAAAATGGCCTAGAACTATGATGTTCAATTTCCTGGCCAAACTTTTTCTGGGGGAAATTGATGGAAAAATCTCAGCTTTTTCATCCATAGTTTCCTCAGTAAGCTATGATATCTTACCCAAGAAAAACTTGAAGGTAAAAGATTGATTGTTCTGACGGATTTTCCATCGGACAAAGCCTGTCTTTTTCCGGGGGGAAACTGTTTTCCCTCGGAAAACAAAGAAGTGCCCATTGTTCGCAATTTTTCCCACGTCAAAATTCTGTCTTTGTCCTTAGGAAAAACTGCGGCAAAAGTTGGGCTGTTTCTGGCAGCTTTGTTGTGAGAAAGACTTTGCATGTTTCTTGTCGAAATCTCACAGGAAACAGGCTAGATCATATCATCAAATTTCTGTAGGTAAAATTTTGTCCAAGAAAGGGAACATCATAGTTCTAGGCCCAATTTCCTGGGGTAAAATTTTTCGATCCCCGCAGTGAGCGGCATCAACATGATTTACCGGACTTCGAACGGCACGGGTAATGCGACCACGTAGACTGATTGGCATAAAAATATAGCCCACTCAGTATCAACCACTGCTTCCCGGTAAAAGGTTGTTCGATGGCCGCTGGTGGGCTCCGGCATCAAGCTGGACGTTGAAACTGCTCAAAGTGTGGAATGCAGATATGGAGGCACTAAAAAGGCCCCAATTGAGGGTCTTCCCCCCCACCTTGCGCAACATTCTAGAGCTTGCACCGCAGTCATGGACCAGCATAGCCATGAGCTGAGGACCGGAGCCATTGATCAGTTCAAATTCTGTATTATTGGGGTTTGAAGACCATGTTGACCTTCAGTGTTGAATGCTCGGACTTAATTAGCCTCCGTAGTGTGTTGACGTCTCATATTTCCTTTGGTCAGCACGTGACGGCGCAGTTTTTTTCCGTGTTTTCACGGATTTATGCAAAAGACAGAAAAGAGGGGAAGCCATGTCTGCCTCCAATACGAATCCGATACGGACCGGCAACACAAGGCCCATCATTGAACCTCTGTCGATATCCAACGCAATTTCGAAGGCATCTAGCTTGTCCTTACACATACAATCAATGCATGGTAGGAGACACACGGTAGCACATCATCAGGAAAAAATCCCTGGCGATAGCACCCCGCTTAGGTATGTAGTTTGATTAGCGGTACATAGCCCAATTAACAGCGCAGTCGAGCCTGTTAGCGCAATGATGAAGAGATAGCCGCCGGTGATGGCGCTATAGCACATCTTAGGCTATCTTAGTTGTCCGCGCTGACTCAATAGCTTTATCAGAGCTCACTCGAGGTATCAAAGCTACCATTAGTCGCATCAGGACAAACCTCCCCAGAGAATTTCCGATAATTTTGGTGGAATTATCCTGCTCCAACATAATCTTGCAACATATTCGGAAATTTGAGATATTTTCAAGTTGTCGATAATTTCGCGAACAGTGGAAAACTCAAAGGATGCTGCAGAGCACATAGAAGACTTCATGATGGTCCGTGATATCAAATGGCTCCAATAAACTCGCAGAAATGCGGTTGCCGTTGGAAGAACTTCGATTCGGCCATTGGCCATCGCCGCGCAATTAATCGAGAAGTCGTTCAAACTCCGCTGATGCCAAACAACACCACAATGAAAAAGTGGTGCCACTTCTCGCTTTTCTTCCACCACCACTAGTCTTCACCCCGTTTTTCGTTGCAGCCGACCGTCCCTCTCCATTGTTGCACTCTCGTCCCCGTGCTATCCTCCTTCACTGTGACCTCTACCCGCGCTCCTCATTCAATGCCCCAAGCTGCCCGCCACGTCATCGCATCAACAGGGGATGTCGTCGTCCTGAAGCTCCGCCACGGTGCAAGCTGCCCCCAAGATGGCCTTGTGAGGGTCAAGTACTCTGCAGCTAGCCCTGCACCCCATCTACACCCCATGTTCCCCACATCCACCGCAACTCTGGTGTCGCCGAGCTTGGCTTGGAAAGATCCCATCAAACGTCAAGCCCATCTCACCACTCTTGACGCCGCTACGTTGGCTCTCGTGCCCCTCTTCTCGGCTTTAATTCACCCTCATTTCGTGTGCCAAGATCTGAGGCCGTCAAGACCGTTTTGTAGTCCCCCGATCGGTCTTGCGCAGCCGCTATCAAGTTCTTCGCCGCAAATCCTGATTCAGTATCCCGAATACCATCAAGTCTTCGTCTTGTCAAGCTCCTCATCATCGTCAAGCCTTTCCGTGTACTTCGTGGTACCACAGGACTTAGGTAATCGACCAATGCTATCACCACCCTCTTCACATCGCAAGTCTTTCTGACCCCACTACCATCACCATCGTTGGCCGTGTCAGCTCCCCTCTTCTCGGCGACTCTACCCAAAGGCACGGGAGGCATGCTGTGCGTGCCGGCATCGAAAGGAGTGTCAGAGTTCTGCCTACAGTAGTATATTCGCTGCCATCACCTACGTGATACAACAATATGATAATTTTTTTTTGTTTTCATTTTCGAGCAGAGCGAGGCAGCAGCCGTGCCTTCCTGATATCCAGTACTACAGATGTGTATGTGTACTTTGTAGTGCAATAGCACTGCGCAGCTACCAGGGCTATGAAGCCCAGACCCAGAGCTAATCAACGCTATTTAGTGCTATTTAGCCGACTCGATCTGCTATGTAGAACACTGGACCGTGCGTGAGGCAAATGATTGATTGGTTTAAGTCCGGGCACCGAGTCCGAGTATGAGTACGAAGGAGGACAAAAAGAGAGTTGAGGCGGACTGGATTGCCAGTTCGGCAGAGGGATTTAACTGGAGTACGAATTCAAAGGCAAGGTCGGGTGCGATGCACACGGTATGCCCCGTCTGACACGACGCCGAGGCCGAGTATGGATACAGTAAATAAAGAAGAGAAGAGAGGTCTAGGACTTCCGCAGTCTACAGTCGCACAATTGCCGCACCTACCTACATTCAAGAGGGGCTTCTCGGTGCAGCCAGGCCTATTTGCGGTTTGATGTCCGTAGATCGACCAGAATGGGCGGAGCAAGGAATTGAATCCAGAGAAGGAACGCTCGTAATGCGAGAGGAGGCTTGCAATTTTCCCGGCCATGATAATGGCAGAGCGCCGGTAATTGGTGAGAGGACAAAGGGAAGCACGAGACCCTCGGAATTACCGACCATAATTTCTGTGCACAGTGCGAAAATTGTGGCGGCGTGCGGCACGGAGATTCGGGGGCTGAAGCAAGGGCGATGAATTGCGTGCAATGCGGTTCATCGGAGTTCAAGAAAAGAAAATCGGTACATGGAGAGGATTGCACCTATGAGCGACGGGTCGACCCCCTGGTGCGTAGGCTTGAAGAGCGTGCCCGGGGTGCCGTAGCTGCGGCAGGATCTAGCGCCAATATTGATTCTTGATCGTTTAGAGCCGGTCCTTTGGGGCGAGCACCGAAGAAAAGTGCGTTGTGGTTTTTTTGCATGAGTTCAAGAGGAGCGAGCTCGGTCTAGGTGTGAAGGAATTCATCGCGGGCGGGCGGAGACATTGCCTTGACGTCCGTCGCGGTCGTACCAGGTAATCGGCTCCATGTGGAAGGCAGCGAAAATGATTTCACGCTAAAAGTACTATATTTTGCATACTAAAGCTGTTGGGTTCCACTGCGGCGAGGATGCGACGTTTGGTTTGACGTTGGTGAGGGAAGAGACAAGGGAAGGTTGATGGCATCAACCACACAAGTGCCGGACCGACGAAATAGCCGATATAAGCGACCATCATTCCTCTCACCCCAGCTCTTTGCACTCGTTCCACTGTAAGCGTAGAGGCTGCGTTGGTCGCAGCAATCTAGCCACGAGAAGACTCAAGCAACAGAACTAGAACAAGCTCTGTTGGGAATCCTGGGGCTCTACGTAGATAACAGCGGTCTTATATAACGTAGAGAGTCCGTGATGTGACGATGTGTGACTAGGAGCGGAAATCCCTACATATGCCCTCCCATGGTATCAATGAGACCATGAAAAAACAAAATATGCGAAGCAAGAAAAGAAGAGTAAGAGTAAAATGAAACTTACCAAAATTAGCCCCTCCCGTCCGCGCCATCCTCCACCATCAAATACGGCCTTCCACTGTCTGCTACAGCTTTTGCTGGGTATCTATCCACTCCAATGCGAAGACCCATGAGCAAAAGTTGTCCACAATCAGCAGGTTTGGAAGCCGCCATCATAAGGAGGAGAGCCGTGCGCGTTTCAGCGGGGATCCGGGCCAGAATTGCGGAGCGCAATTTTTCGAAGTTGGTCCAGTCGGTCAGAGAAATATACGGATTGTTGGCTCTTGCAGCCCTGTGGAATGCAAGACGACGGAGGTACGTTAGATAGCCCGTAGCAGCGTGCTGACGCGGCGCATTCCAAGATAACGCGTCAATGTGCGGGATCAACATTTGAGTGATCCGAAGTGGGCGCTCGACATAGACCGGGGTGGTACGCCAGTGGAATGTGTTGCCTAAGAAATTGAAGCCAGCCCAGTGTGCTCCCAGTGGATTGTTGACAGCCAATTTCGAGGTCGTGGTCCAAGACAAAGTCGCGTATGTTTGGCCGTGTGTGTTCATGTCTAGAGCAGCTCCGGAGAATAACACAAGCTCGTTGCTCGTGCCCTCCATCTCGCATCCTGGGTCTTTAGTCATTTCCACCTGGTCTTCAAACCGGTCGCTCTCGACTGTTGCTTCGTTCCCCAGAGCTTCGTACGCATTGGTCTGATACCACCACGAAAAATCGAAATCCGGGTCAAGAAGCTGCGCAAGGGATACCTCTGAGCGGTTATGCTTGTGCTTATCATAGATCATGAATCCGACCACAGTTTCTTTGATTTCAAAGCGTGTTTAACACACTGACAAGGGATCGTTCCCTGTCTGGAAAAAGTCGTCAAAAATTAACGGGACAAGTGCGAACCAATCTGCGTGCATCTGGGCAACGAGTATCTCATTCACTTTTGCAGTGTGCTCTGGAGAAGCCGGCATAACGTCGAGGGTAGCGCAAAACACGCCGAGACTCTGAGCGTCTTTAAGCTGCCGCAGACGCTCGATGGCCTCGAAAGATATTGTGTTAGCCTGTACTTTCTTTTGGCTTTTCGGCTTCAATTGGTCGCCGTCGGGGCAATCTTTCTTGATGTGTTGGGTGCTGCCGCAATTGAAACACTTCTCCCGCTGCCCGGTACTCGTTCATTTCAGCCTTCGAAAGTTTCTTTTCACCTTTCGGAGCGGTGGACTTGTCGGCCTTCCCTGATGCGGGTTTGGTCGAGCTCTCGCCCTCCGGCTGTTGTTTTGCAGTTTCCGAATTGCGGACTGGTGCCCTCTGGACATCTGTGCGGGCCGCGCGGCTCGTTTCCTCGTTTGCGATGAGCATTGCTGTCTCGTAGTTCGCTGCAAATGTCTCAAGCTGATCCAAGGTAGATGTCTCGCGGTCATAGCCGGCTTTCGCCCAGTGAATCCTAATGTCACTGTCGGCACCTTGCCAGAAACGAATGATGAACTGGCGCTCGGGAATGTCGTCGCCGATGCTGTCGCGGAGATCACTCAATTCGATGCGGTATTCGCGAATGGGATGCCCGCGCTGCCGAAACCTCTCGTACTTTTCGCGCTGGATAGAGCGGAAGTTGGGCGGGAAACAGTGATTAAACAAGCCTTTGAGGATCTTGTTCAATGTCCATTTGCTCGGGTCCTTAGCAACTTCTCTCAGATACCAGGCTGAAGCACGGCCTCCGAGGTATTTCTTTATCCATGATACTGCGCGCTTGCGGCTTATGTACCCATAGCGTACGCAATCTTTGACCTCGAGAGCCCATTTCTGGAAGAGACGGAAATCCTCTTCTCCCATGTATTCGAACGGTGGATCGGGCTTCGAGTTCAAGTACTCAAGCTTCTTTTGCTGCTGCCTCTTTCGCTGGGCCTTCTTGGCGCGCCGCTTCCGACGCTTGCCATCGCCGGAAGAACTCGAAGTGTCCGATGAATCAGAGCTCGATGAACTATCACTCGAACTCAAGGTTGAATCGGAATCGTTGCCCGAGCTCGGGTCATCACTGGAGGGCGGCGATTTCTTCTTACGAGATTTCTTTGCCTTTTGTCGGGCCTTCTTAGATGAACGCGCTCGTTCCGTGGAGTCCGATTCGCTTCCAAGTACCTTGAGCAGGTAGCTCTTCTCCGGAACCTGGTCCAGAGCAGTTCTGCGAACTAACGGTGGTGCTGGCGCAGTACTCGCACGTTGCACGGGAGCACTCGCCGCATGCCGGCTACCAGATAGTCGTTCAGAAAGCTTCTCCTTCCTGTTCTTCTGGTCCTTGAATTGCCATTTAAAGTCTACAGGTGCTGCCCTTTCCACGCGGACTGAAGATGGAGCCTTCGTTGACCTTGCGGACTTGGTTTTCGAAGGCGTCGACTGCGGCGGTCTATACTCCGAATTAGGCCAATGAGATGTACGTTCGTCGAGCACCCGTTGCAACAAAATAGCCAGGCGGCCATCGGCCTCAATCTGGCGAAGCCGTTCTGCATCATCTGCAATCTCCGACTCGGAGCTGGAGGAAGACGATGACGATAGGTCTTCATACTTGATAGTCAGTCCTTTCGCAATATTTGGACGCTCCCGAGGATCACGTCCTTTACCTTTCGCAGAAGCAGTGTACCGAGGTGTCGTGCTTGCGGGCGAAGAACGAGTCGCCGTCGGCGCGACCGCTGTATTATGAGATACCTGTATCGTATGCTGCGAAACATTGTCGTTTGTCTTCCGAGAATGCTTTGACTCCCTTGAATTCCTATTATCTGAGGTCAACGAGATACTCTGCGGAGTTCTCGTGCGCTGATTTTTCATCCGAGCGGCGCGGCGCTGGATCGTCTCACGCGTAGTCGGGCTCATGCCCCGCGAAATTTCAGCCATAACTTCGTCAAAAGAAAATTCCATTCCAGTGTCTACCAGGGACAAGGAACGTTCGGACGGAGCATTCCATTCAGACGGAATCTCGCCCAGGCCATCGGCCTCCGTGTAGTCGGCCCACCTCTTGATAAAAGAATGCTTATCTGCACTCAAACCTGTTTCAGAATTTACATCCGTGTTCGCATCAGCCTGGCTGAACCAGCTCCCGAAATATTTGGGTGCGGTTTTTGGAATACAAAATTTCAGGTCCCTTCCATCTACATACTGCGCGCCAAATCTCCATGCTGACTCCATAATTCCCGCCACCCATGGGAACTGGGGTAATTCCTCTTCGAGTTCGACGTCTCCGATCTTGACCGCAACATTCATTTCTTGACCTTGGTACAAAGGACAATGTGCTCACAATGCTCTTTATAGTTCTCTCGAACTCAATGCGATGAGTAAAGAAGTCCCTGGCTAGTAGATGATCTAAATGCAACTGTGTCAAGACTCTCATTCCGCTGCCCCGTGCTTGTTCTAACAGACATTATCTCAACTCAGGATGTCCAATACAGCGAATCGGTGCTTATGAGGGAATGGGTAGAGGAGTCAATTGACTCGAATGGCAGGCTCTTCTTACTTCAGGACGACTTGAGTCTTAGAAGGACAAACCACTGACGCAGATCACTTCAAAAAATGCGGCACTACCTAAAAATAGTGAACACCCAGTTGCAACAAGAGGCTTTGACCTTTCTACTGCTCTGTTCTCATCGCCGTCGAAGCTCTATGCTATGTGAATGTCCTTCATAGACCTAAGCTGTTCCCGTCTCGAGCTTGTTTCAAGGTTCTCATTTTCCACTAACTACTTCTCCATTTTCCTTTTAGTTCTACCGCGGCGAGTCGGAAGATTGCGACCGTGAGCTCGACTACGAGGTTGTGGAGGAGTCCAGGGACCGTAGTGTACAATAGTGCCTGTACACTCAGATACTTCCTGGGCCCCGGCGTTCCTAAGCGGGACCGTGCCGTGTAATCCTACCTACCTACCTACCAGGGGTGATGGGGACCGCGCGGAACCTGCGGAACTTGCGGACAGCCGCACAATTCTTCTCGGGGTCTCGAAGCCGTCGTTATCTTGATGATAAGGCTCCTCCGGCACGGCACCGCCGCTGACGATAGCGTCTGGGGCATCTTGAAGGTGGTGGGAGGCGGCCGCCTCGGGGGCCGACAAGGACCCCGACGAGGACTTTATACCATCGACATCCGTATACAAATGACGGAAGCGAGGCTCAACCACTGCAGCAGCGCTGGGGCGAGGTTCATCATCGACATCCGCAAAGCGGGAGCGATGCTCGGTCTCTGCAGCAGAGCTGGAGCGAGGTTCACGGGGACCTGAAACAGACTCGAGTGATCTTTCGATCCTCGGGGGGTTGGGTTCGACAATGGTGAAGTGATGGACGCACCAACAACACCATGAGTGACGACTGAGGTGCCCGGGGCATCCATCTCCGACGTCGAGCTCGGGGTGCCAGAGCGGGCATCCATCTCGAGGTTCCCCGACGGACCGTCGTCCATCGGGGCCGGGGCAGGTTGGTACAGGTTCCCAGAACGAGTGCCGACCATCGTAGAGTGTTTGAAAAATTTTGGCGGATTGGCGGTGGTGTCGAGCGGGTGATCAGGCCGAAAGACGTGGCCAGAGGACAGAGTATAACATCAGGAAAATCCCCCATTGCCATTTGTCAAGATTCTTCAAGAAGCCGGAACAATCGGCGGAAAGTGTCAACATTCCGTGAAATTTCCCGAAAAATGGCAGAATGTCAAAATGTTTCAGTCCCGAATAATTGTTAACATTTTCTCGACAATTGTCCAACATTTGTGGCCAATTGTCGAAGAATCCGGATGAATGTGGATGAACGTGGCAGCTTAAGAATCATTTATACAGGCAAATCATTGTTCATTGCATGGAAACTACTACGTGTACATTGATACAATATACTCCGGCTACGTAGCTATATCCTGCCAACCGCCAACCGCCAAACCCGGCTGATGAACTTCGAAGGGGAAAGTAAGCCATGAGAATATACAATAGCGGGCGGGACGAACATATCGGGCGTCGAACGGGACACTGAATGTCGACAGTGGAAATTGTCAAGCACAGTGGGCGGTGCCACTCAGTCGCGGAGACCGATCATATCTACGGGGATGTGAGCGGGGGAGTACAAGGATGGAATAAAGCCACCAGTAACCAGTGGATTGAACGTACGCTACCCCTACGAGACACTTATGAATCAGTAATGACATATGTATGCCATACAAACGAGACGTACCGGTGCGGGTGGGTCATAAGCAAGAACACCTGAAAGAAGATTAGCACGAGCGTTCAAGAGAGACGGTAGGGAGAAAGGAAACACACGCGGAGATTAAGAAGGACGGGGACGGGGAAAGAAGACCCGCCCGCCAGAGAGTATCCTGTCGATGAGGACTACGTCGGGGCGCACACCGTCGTGCTCGCACGCGAGCATCGCGCCCGTGCGGCACGGGGCCGGCAGCGCCAGTCACAGAAGGCAGAATGACGATGAGGGGAGGGAAGAGACAGCAGGTAGAGGCATGGGAATAAAAGAGGAGTTGCGGGAGAGGGAGGGACGCACAGCTGTATCTCGTTGCAATAAGGAGCACGTTATGCTTCTTGCACAGCGCGTGCACCACGTCCGGCACCAAGATCCTGCACTCCGGTACTAGCATTGTAGCAAGACGGAGGCCACAACTGAGATTGTACGGACAGTCAGCAATGCGCAGGAATATGCAAGTAGACGTACAGCCTGGACAGCAACACCACAGACCGCAGGATCCTGGCTGGAATACAGGAGAGTAGGGGAGAAGAAGATAAGTGACGGACTTGCTCAGTAGATCTACCTAATCTCGGCAGACGGAAAGGGGAGGGACGAAGCATGAAATGAAGGGGAAGGACGGAGAAGATGGCGGGGGAGGAAGAAAGGTACGCGCGTCCTCATCAACCTTTGGTCGTGTTGGCTTTTGATTCTGATTCCCGAAGGCGGTGTCTTAGTCGAGCGGAGTTTGAACGACTTGAGCAAATTCTGCGATGGCCCAGGTGGCCAAACTGTCCTTTGGACAAACCAGGAGATTCTAAACATATCAGCGGCTCACTGCGAGCCTCCTCGACTCTTATGTGCCTGTTTTGATTGCCCTTCCCAGGATTGTTTGAAGATTGCTCCAAAATGTCAACATTTTGAGGACATTCCCAGACAATTGCGACCACTCCGAGATTGTTGACAATTTTCAATTTTTTTTGGAGAATTGGCAAAGGGGGTTTTTCCTGATGAAAGCGAAGTTCAAAAAGTGTAAGCGTAGAGGCTGCGTTGGTCGCAGCAATCTAGCCACGAGAAGACTCAAGCAACAGAACTAGAACAAGCTCTGTTGGGAATCCTGGGGCTCTACGTAGATAACAGCGGTCTTATATAGCGTAGAGAGTCCGTGATGTGACGATGTGTGACTAGGAGCGGAAATCCCTACATCCACCCGCGCAATGGCTTCCAATGTAACGGCGATGTAACGCAGACGCATACGTCATCCCCCGCTCACGCTCCTCCCCGGGAACCAGCACAAAGTTCCCGCACAACTCCACCTCCCACAGAGTCGTGTTTTCTTACGACCCCACACACGGGCGGTTCCATTGGCGGCTTCATGGGGAGGGTACGTCTCTTTCTATTCTCTTTCATTTCCCACTCCGTGCGACGCCCGGGAGTGAATGGCGTCGAGCTTCGTGCGTCCCTCTACACGCTACGCTGCGTGAGTCGAGGAAGCACGTCGCGGGCGCGGGCGCTGTTCTCCCCCTTGCGCACCTGCCGACTCGCTCAGGCATGAGCGGGGGTACACTTGCGCTGCTGCCGGGATACGCGGATCGAACGCGGTGTCCTCCCACGCGGGCGGGCGGCGACTCGTGGCGTTTGAGACGCCCCCGGCACACCGCTGCCAATCAAGGCGCTCGCGGCGCCCGTTGATCCTGCGCTGCTCTCCGCGCGTCTCTGTGCCTTGCGCGTTGGTGCAGCTGTCCGGCTGCACCTCACTCTGCTGTACTTCGCACCGCCGTATGCTGCACGCATGCATACGCACGCGCGCCTTTTCTCACGCTGCACCCCCCTGCCTGCCCCTCGCGCCTCCTGCGCCTCCCGCAGATGTACGCGCGCCTCTGTACCGTCCGCCGCTGTATGCGTGCAGCTCGCTCGGGTGTACGCGGCCTGCACCTCACGGCAGCCCGGCTCGCAGAGCTTAAGCGCTGCGCACCCGAAGCGCAACCAGCGCGGTGTACGCGAGCCTGCCCCTCGTGCGTCTGCGCCTCACACACATACTCGCGTGTACACCTGCGCCTCCTGCGGCTATCCGGCTGCACATCGCACATCCCCGTAGAGCCTCGCCTGGCGCGCCTGTACCCCACACGCTACATCTCGCGCTTCTGAGTGCGCGCCCGCGCTGTTGGCTGCTGCACCTCAAGTGGATCTACGCGTGGCGGCTCCTCACGCATTTGGGCGCAGCCTACGGGCGGCTATACCTCCACCTTGTGCGCCTGCGCCTTGCATCTAAACCTCCTGCTCCTGTACGCGCGGCTGTACCCCGCGCCACCCCTCTCGCTGCTCTACAGTCCCTCATACGCGCGCTGGCTTTCACCTCCCGCCCTCCTCCGCGTGCCTGCCGCGCGCGGCGGGACAGCGGCGTCTGACTTCACCTGGGGAGGGGCGTACCGACGCTGGAGCACACCTTTGAGAGGACTTAATTCACATGAATGGAGAGGAGCAAGATGGGAGTTTGCATTCAAGGAGGAGTGCCCAATATGCGTGGGCATTCTGCAATATATACTAATTGTATACTACGAGTCATTTAGAGTCATCAGTGGCTCCATAAATCCCGAGTCATTTCATGGGACTTACAATCTGAATGCGTGAAAAACACTACATGAGTCAAAATAATATAAGTAAGGGATGTACGTAGAATCTAAAGAAAGACACTAATGTCCATACCACTGGGTCCACAGCCGCTGACAGACAGGTGGGAAGTGAGCCCTACAGCATGATGCGCACCTGCAAAAGTGTTGAAAATTTGGTTCGATATTATAATGCGGGAGGCCTGTAATAAGGAAGTATACAGTTTCACCCAACATTTGGTAGCCTAGATTGGATCATTAGCTTTTCAACAGTTGGTAGGCTGTTTCGAATTTACTTAGGCTCCGGCCTTTGATTCATGTTCTGGGATGAGAGCGGACGTAGTGCGCGGTGCGTCAGGCACCCGTTGCCAGATGATACACGCGGCGCGTCGTATCAAATGGACTCTGGGAGATCGAGCGGCACAGCGAGGAGAGAGCGCACCGAAGGGCACTTGCAGTGCAGTCCAGAGGAGCAAGCATGCAGAGTTGAAATGGAAATCCAGAAGTGAGGTGTGGCGCTTTCCGTGAACAAAGAAGCAGACGAGCGGCAAGCTCAAGAAAAATGGCTACCTCTGGAATACAGCGGGGACAAAGCGGAAGGCCGGGAATAGAAGGTACACGAGATGCGCTACAAACGTGCAGAGGGTTACGAGAGGGAGTGCCGATTGTGATGAAACATGTACAGAGGCACAAGATCCGCTCGGCACTAAGAAGGAATACAAGGCGGTTGCGAGGACTGAGCACGGAAGAGAAAAGCTGCGCACGTCGGGCAACATTGATGCCTGCGCGGCGCAGCGACCAGAAGAGATTGCGCGCGTCAGGAGAGTTCCTAATAGGTGCGCGCTCCCGGTATCAGCGTGCTGCGCGGCCTATGCACCGGGACATGTCGTATCAAGAGAGCTGCCGCTCGCCCAGCGCGGGAAATCAGGTGGTACAACGGAATGATGGAGTACAACAGAGCGCATTCGCAGAGTTGCAGTGCGGCAACGCGCAAAATGGAAAGCCAGAAATGAGGTGCTGCTTCTTCCAGTGAGAGGAGCTCTGATTGGAGAGGTCTGGCGGAATTCAATACCGCAGTAGAGCGTCAGAGGCGCGGCTCGACGTGTGCAGGGCGCGAGGAAATCGCCTTCGCGGTGACGGAAGGAGAGAAGATGGCGCGGCAAGGTCCGAGACAGAGGTGATCCGAGTCCACGTGCGTGTTCTAGGCGTATCGGCTTTTCTCTTACGGTCACCACAAAATCTCGCTCCTGCGAGCGCTAGCCTCAGACTCATCCAACTCATGGCTGTTTTGAATCACCAGGGTGCCTCTCTGCTCCTGCGTCCAGAGAACGCACTGGTTCTCCATCCCATATCTCTCCTTCGTGCTGCCGATGATCCAGCAAATCTGCTTGTACGACTCGGTGCACCGCACCGCTCTGGAAAAGTACTCAAGCTTTAGCATGGCAAAAATGGCTGTTGTTATGCCCACCATCCTCGGCGCACCATATGCTCGTCCCTTCGTCCTCTATTCGCCGGCTGATTTCGCCGTGCGCCGTCAAAACCCGCATCATGCGATGGCCGCCCAGGTCTGCGCACACGTTGCAGCGTATCTTCTACGCTCGGAACCATCCTTATATTCCGTCACGCACGAAGATCTCGTCTCAACTGCAAAGGTATGATTTACATTGAATTTAAATTTCATGCTGACTATGCTCCAGGGAGCTATGTTTGCGAGCGTGTTGATGAACAACTGCTTATACTCGTTTGCAAGTCTTGCGTGGTCAAAAGTTCTTGGTCGTGTGTAGCGGCTGGACACCAAATTTCAAAGAAAAGCACAAACTTGGAGCATTACGGACAATATCGATGAAGCACTCTTCATCAAGGCCTTATCTGGTCAGCCGTTCACCTCGGACAAGTCCAAGGACACTGCCCTGTGCAGCGCGATCGTCCATCTGCACACAGGGCTGAGACAGCAACATTGCCGTACGTTCGATTGACTCTTCCGTCATACCCCGAATTATTCTGACCTTCAACAGCGCATGCCCACATTATCAACGGACAGGCCGTAACAAGCCGTACTGTCAACCGCCCGTGCGACGCGACTAGGACTATCTACGTTCCTCTCGACCTCAGCATCCGGAAAGCACTCGTCCACAATTGCAGTCGCCCTCATAACTACCCGATGCCTCCATTGACGAAAGTCTCGTATGAGCTGAAAGTGTCATATCGGGAGGGTATCAAAGCTAGAGGGTGCGTCGGTGCAACAGTCGCGAAGGTTGATAACGGTCAGTGATTTTCGTTGTCCACTCGAATCAGCTGATGCTCACCTGGGAAATTTCCAGCGCCTTCTACAGAACTTCTGCTTAAAGGCGAGACACCGGGCGAATTTTCCCCGGTGCTGCAGTCCAAACGAGTCAAGCGGGAACTTGTGCGTGAGGCCAAGCAAGAGGCATACCCTGCAGAGTTCGATGTCGCGGGTCGGTAACTTCTTTCGCCTCTATTATATTCTGTTTTCCTTGATTATCGACTGCCTATGCGCATTTAAACTCTACGATCTGAAGAACGGAGTTGACGAGCGCTACATCCAACGTGTCGTAGCAAAGCCGGACGGCGGGCTCATAATACTCACGTGCCTTTCCGCGCTCATGAAACTCTTGGACGTTGGGGGTGACGAGCTTCGAAACAGACACGACATTCAGACGGGTGGACGGCAATATGAACGAGTGGAAGGTGGTACTATTCCTCACAGCCCTACAGCGCGGCGAGTGGGATCTAGGGCATCCCAGTCGCCTCCTGTCCCAATCTCTCTCCCAGACCATCCCGCCCCGTCCTCCGTCACCGGCGATGATATCATGTGTGGTCCCCGAAAATAAAGATCTTTGAGGATTTTTGACCGCGAAAATTGCAGATTTCATCGGTTTCGAAAATCCCAGATCTCATCTGCCAATTATGGGTCTCTGGGCGAGGTTGTGGACGGGCAGGACTATTTTTGCGTCGTCCAATGAACTGACCATAGGGGTAATTTGGGCAAAAAATTCCCGCTATCTTTAGTAGTGGGTTTTTGTGGTGATCCTGAATGTCATTTTTGAAAAAATTTTGGCAGAGAACTGCAAAGCGTTTCATGTTACTTGCATCTATTTGTTCTTGTCCCATATATGGCTTGCAGATCACTTTTTTCGCTTGCATCTCTTTGTTTTCGTCCCATATACGGATTGTCGATCATCTTTTCCGCCTGAAAAGGCTTCATTGCGGTCCCCTCCTAACCGTCCACTCATCCCTTGATGCTGCCCCTCTATGTCGCGCGCTCCACGGTTCCTGACAACACCCCGGCGGGTACGCTGAGAGTTGGCCGACAGCTCGCCAGCAGCCGCAGGTAGCCATCGGCGTACTGCCGCACATGGCCGAGCACCTTGGGATCGGGCGACGGTTATCGCCGGCTACAACCAGCCCCTGCCGGAGTGCTCGGCGTCGCGGCGCCACTGGTACGGCCCTTGCCGGCTGTGTCTGTTCCGGTCCTGTATCCGACCGGGACGATTGCATAAAGCACTGTGACCATATTTACAGCTAGGCGTCTGACTGCCAGGTGGCTGCGATGAACATTCAGCCCTATTAATGTGATTGCTGTCCTCCTCCGTCTTTGCCCTCTGTCTCCCCGAGCTTTATATCGCTTGGTCCGAAATGGCATGATTGCCCATCCTCCTGAGTGTCTCCTGGTCCCTTGATGCTCCTCTATGTCGTTATGTGGTTATAAGCTCCGCTGTCGCTCCTGCTTCACCATCCTCGCCATCTGCTTCGCCATGTCTCTTCTCGTCCAGGGCATCCAGGTTCACTCAGTGGTGTTCGCCCACGTCCCCCGTATTACTGTATCCTCAGCTCTTGCGTTGCGCCTGCCGCCATCTTCAAACCCGGCTTTCCTGTTTACTGTCACCACCGGCGTTCATGGCCCCTTCCCCTTCACCCTTCTTTGCGCACAGTCAGGTACTTTAACTCATGATGTCGTACTGGGGCTCGATTGGTCCGCTTGCTTCCGAGACTCCCTCATTTATTCCGGCATGCGTCTTCCCCGTTCGTTCAACTCGTTTCATTTTTTCTCGACTCCGCGTATGTCTCCTTCATGCTCTTTATACCTATGTTCTCAACATTGCCCCCTCCCCCCCTCCAACTTTTAGACGCTGAAACCGGGATGCTGGGGGCATCGCGTACGTGCAGTTTGTTTCCAGGCGTATTCGGCTGACTATTGGCTTAGTTGACGTTTCGGCAGCCCCTATTCAGGCTGCGCTGGGTACCTGTAGGTTCTTCTCGTCTTAAACTTTTCTGTTTACCGCGATTGTTGATTTACCCTTGCTCATACCGTCACACTACCGCGTCCCTCTTCTCCCGTATCGTGAGCGCACCGTCTGATGCGACGCTCTCATCGTTCAAGACCTTTGGTATTGATAGTCCGCATAGGTGGTCCGTCCACTCAACCCTCCTCCCCTGCCGCCGGTGAAGACCGTTCTTCGTGTACGTCCTGTGTTGGAGCTTTTTTATTAATACTAATTTTTGTCCAGCATCTTATTACCGCCCCGTCGCCACGGTTACGGCTCTCCCCTCTTCGGACTTCAGTCGCGTCGTCCCAGGTGGGGTTACATTTTCATATCTGTTTGGTTCTAGTTACTCATCTGCGGCGCAGTTTCTACCCCTTCTCCAATGGCCAAGTCTCCGTTCACTCCGTCTCCTTTCCCAGGTAAGCCTCTTTCTCGTCTATCCCTCGTCGTGGCTCTGTTCGCTGAAGATTCCTTCCTCATAGATGCCAGTTCTGCTTCTGTTACCCGTTTAAATGAAAATGCATATGATAATAATGAAAATGAACGTTTATTGCATCGTACCCATGATCTCGAACCCTCACCGTCCTTCCCCACGTCCGCCTCGCCCACCTATTCTGCTCCGGACTCCTCCCATTCTGATGGTTCGGCTATTCCCCTCCTACCGCGCGGTCGTGGAGCCTCTTTCGGCACTGCATCCTCTTTCTCCAATCCTTCCCGTATCGCTCGTCATGTCAGTCCCCCCCGCCCCGTACCTGGTTCTGCGTCCGGTTCATCGGTACTGCGTTCATCCAGTAGCCAAGCCACCTCTGTTTCCGCTTCTGAATGGCTTGTAGTTATTGTTATCGCCCTCCCGTTTGCCTCCCGTAATGCCAATGTTTTTACTTCGGATTCGGACAGCCTGAGTGAGCTCCTCAAATTGCATCGTATTAGTTACGACGGTATGCTGCCCCTTGCTTCGGCTCATCATGCGGTCGTCGCGCACTTACTATCCGGGGCGTGTGCATCTCTATGCCATGTTGCTGACAAATATGCGTGTCAATCGTTCGGCGCGCCTTTTACAACACCCCAGGAGTTGTCGTTCGCTGTGAGTATTTTGCTTTCGGGATCTGAGAGTACATTCCCAGATTCCTCTGTCGAGATTGTTGGCTGCTGTCTTGGTCTGATAGGCGCTCTTCGCTTATTTCTACTCATGCCGCACGCGCTCCTTCTGTTGCCGTCTTCGCCAATCTCGAGAGGTTGCCTATCGCACGGTCTCACGGGATAATTCTGAAAGGTGGTCGACCTACACGGGATTCTATCAGGGAGGCCATTCTTCTGCATCTCAGCAGTGGTAAATGCAGCAAGCGCGAAGGCTTGGTGTCCCACCTCTCTTGCGCGTCTCTCGTGTCTCAATTTCCGGTCGATAGTCTGGAAGATCCGACCAGTGATCCGTCCACGCTCCTTCAGATTCACATCCTCCGCCAAGTGTGCCCAATCCTGAAATTGTCTGCCCTTCGGCTTGTTGGAGCTACATGATGTTCCTTATGTGGAGTCTGACAAGATGAAGCAGTTGCGGCAACAGTTGAAGGGATTTCTGACTCGCTTACGGAACGGGAAGCGATCCGATGGTGTGCTTTCGTTGCACAGCTCTGCCAGGAAGATTAGGGCTCGCGAGAGCGCGAAGTTAACAGCTTGTACCTGAACATATAAAGTGTAGGCTTCTTGACGGCTTCGGGCTCCGCATATCTGCTGAGAAGACTGGTTCGTTCACTTGCGGGAGTTGTTCTGAAGCGTGCAATAAATCGGAGAAGACTTATATCAGGATGGAAGATTTCGATTGGGATCTTTTGAAACACCCCCATTTTTTGGAGTCCGCGCAGCGAAGATAATAATTCGAGTTCCTCCCCGCTTGGGTAGTCTGGAGAAGATGGCGATGATGTGGCTTCCCTGTCTGGACGACGCTCTGTTGGTCCTTCTTCCCGTCATTCCACGCCTGAGTACGGTACAACATCCCGCTCTGCCGCTGCTACGCCTGACAGGCATTGTTCGCCTGTTCCTGTTCCGTCGACTGCACCGTTTGCCTTCTGCGACGACCCGCTTGGAGCTGGAAATAATGCGAATGGTCCAGTCGCCGATACGCTTGGTCCTAGAGCTCCTTCCATGACAGTTTGTGTGAGCATGAATCACGGCGGACTCCCCTGTCCTCTTATGTCCTACTATCTCGACCCATCGGACGTTTGCTCCCTGGCAAATGGCGAGGTCGGCAAAGGTTCGCTCCAACCCGAGACGAAACTTGGGGTAGGCGCTCAGGGAATCGGTTCTCTTACAAAGATTGTCGGGTAGAGACTCATGGGAGCGAGAACGAAAGGGGTCGACTTGAAGTATATTATCCCACAATTTTTGGAGAGGTGGAATGGACAGGCGAGCCTGTGAGTAAGTTCCTTTGAGACAGTGCTCGCAGTTCTGACAATGGGGCAGACGGGCTGCACAGGACTAATCGCGAGGTTCAAGTGTCCCACCGGCATCGATTGTCATACCAAAACCCATTACGCCAGCCAGTTAGCTGTCTTGGCGTCAGTGATCGATACAGAGGGTCATGAAATGGTGTGTGGCGTTGGGTAACAAGACAAGTGCTCATCGTTACTGTTAAGGGGGGTCGGATACTTAGTTCCTGGTTTGGATCGCGCGTGAACAAGAACATGCCGTTCAAAACGGGCCGGTTTTATGTTCGAGCGTTGATTATCAGTATGCATCTGTGTACTGACACTCTTTAGGTCGGATTCCCGGCCGAATCCCAGGAGAAGCTCGAGAGCCTACGACAGGATTTGACGACTGGTCGTGTTTGCGGGATGTGGGTGGCTATGCAGCGCCTCGACGAATATTCGTCTGACGGTTGCCTGGAGCAGGTAGGAACGTATCACCTGTGTACATGTTCCAGTATAGGACCTGACCATCCAGATGTACAACGTCCGGTGCACGGAGTATGATATCTTGCCCAATGCCGACTTACACAATTCTCCCATGTGCCTAGGTCGAGGGAACTGTGGATTCTGTGATTTTTGATACAAGGCTGTATTTTTGTTGGTATGATGCAGTTGGAAGCTATACTCCAAAGTAAGTAACTATCCTTACTGCGACGGGGGCTGCATGGTGTATCGGTAACCAGCGCTCCTAATCTCTGAGTAAATCGGAGATTGCCGGGCCTCGCTAAGATCGAGGGTTCGAACCCCGGCTAAGCCGTCACTAGGAGGGTTCTAGTGGGTATTACCTAATTTAGGTTGAGTCCCACACTGTTCGGCATCTGCTGTTCGTGCGTAAATGCATTCCCGCCTTTGGAGTAGGGTCACATGTCCCCTACCAGCTTTGCGGACCAGCGGGGCTAACCAATTGTTAGTTGCCAATGGTCATACCAAACGCACCTCCAAAAAAAAAAAAAAAAAAAAAATATCCTTACTGCGACTTGGTAGAACGCGAGTCGTATTCACCTATACTCCAAAGTAAGTAACTATCTACTGTATATGAGTATCGTAGAGTGAATAATGTAGAGAAAACACGTACCCTTACTGCGACTTGGTAGAACGCGAGTAAGGGACGCCAGCGCGCCGTCACAGTATATCAACACACGTGATGGTCACACTGAGGTAATGTAGGCCATGTACGCTGGAAACATATTCACCGTGCAACTGATGCTACGTGGAAGGTATATATTGTGAATGTTTAACGGATCGAGGTGATAGATAGATAGCGGGCCCTGCTGCGCAGCGGGCTACCCTAATTATAGCCATAACAGCAAGAACACACGCAACGAGCAGTAGGAAAACGGCCACCAAATAACTATAAGTAAATAGACACCAAGTCGCAGGGACACATCACAACATGTCCTTTATTGTTAGAGCTTGGAAACTTCCGCCCCAGCAAGCTGGTTCAGTTCGGCAAGGGCTTCAGAGACTGCAAGCCGCAGGATTCGCAGTCATGATGCCACTCTCCTCAGCTCGGGTAGAACTCGGCTTTCAATATGTAGTCTCACTCTATGTCCTGCTCGCTTAACGCGCTGAATCGAGGATGTTCGAATATTAATTCAAGAGTCTTGTGATTCTTTCGCGGGAAGACTCCTTATGCCGTGAACCTGTGCGAGAGGTAAGTATAATCACGTACGAGATATATATCCTACCTTTTCCAGATGAAGTTTTCTGCGTGCGCGAATGCTTCATTGCGGCGGGCGAACTCGAAGGCAAGGGGGCCCAAAGTTAAGAAAATAAGATATCACCTACAAATCCTGCCGGCCGAGTTGGGCTGATGTCCACAGCTGCCGCTCGGCCGAACCAGAGTCGGCCCGGCCCAGCTGCAATCGCCGCGGATCACAGCAAACCGGCAAAGCGGCAAGCTTTGCCGACGAGGTGAAATAAAACTTTCCCTTTTTTTTTTTCTTTTTTTTTCTTTTGGAGCGTTTGAAGTAATACAACTCAGTCTGCAAAGCATTCCAAGCGTATCCGCTGGTTGAATTGGGATTTACCAATATAGCCGGGGAAGTGTTGTCCAGGAGGAAATGCCGTTACGCACAGGTTTCAAGCCTTCGTGTGGGACTCTGGCCGTTGAGTTAACCTACTCCATTTTTTCGAGTAACGGGCCGTATACCCACTAAAACCCCCTCTGATCTTGTCCAGTCATCCGGCAGGGAATCTTCATCAAGCAGAGTGCCACTCCAGGTGTGAAGCACCAGTTGCCTTTTAGTTGCGAGAGAACCCAAACGAGCTCGATTTGTGAGTAATTTGTCTCGTTTCAAGGCAGCGTTCATAAGTGACACCCAGCGGTTATGTATTTCAGTCTCTGACGCTGCTGTATGTGTCTCGAAAACTCTTTCATTTCTCAAGTTCCAGATCAGCTTCATCGATGTCGAAACAAGTATTGTGAAAAAACGATTCTGGGCCGGAACTGATTTACCTCGAGGGGATTTGAATTTCGCAAGTCCACAACCTAGGAGAAGCCCCCAATTTAGCTTTGGCCAGGTTGGATATCTGAACTTCCATAGTCTCTCCGCCAGGCGCCACACTTGTTGCTGACCAGGAGCATCACATTCCAACAGAATGTGTTCAAGTGACTCTAGCACTTGACATATTGGACATTGTCCAAAGCTTTCCAGGTTAGGTATGTGTTCCCAGAACGAGCCAACATGGTAGACATTGTGCGTACTTTTCCATAGGAAATTCCGGGTCAGTCTGTCGATATTGTTAGACCTGATTGAGGCCCAAATGGCGCTGTCAGTTGGTTGATATCCAAACGTGTCCTCAATGCAGCAGCGGATACGATCCAGGTTGAACGATGCCGATTTCCGCGTGGGTTTATCCTTCAAGGATCTGATAATTTTGGTGAACAGACGTTGGTTTCCTTGCTTTAACAGGATCCCAGGATTGGTAAACATGAGGTCTGGTTGTATTTCCCATTAATTGTTGCACGGTACTGATCTGGCGTGAGTTTCAATTGGAACCATTGCTCGGGTCTACGCTAACGGTGCCAGCGCAGCGTTTTTTGAACGCCTTTTTGACGAGTTTAAAGCTGTCAAATTAGAACTGACTGGGAAGCCAGTCGCCTTGAAGCGCTTCATCGAGGGAGGTAATGTCTTGGCAATGAACTCTGATGTGGAGGCTGTGCAGCATTGCTTTGGTGCAGATTGGTGGGATCACAAGGCGATAAGCCCATGGGTCCTTCCGTGCCTTATCAAGTCGCAATCACCCATGAGCGCCGAGGATTCGGACAACACTCCGGCGACTACGTATACGAATATGGGCGGAGGTCAGCATACTTCAAACAGGTACCAAACTGTCCTTCGTGGAGGCGATTGAAAAAATTTATCTCATATCGTGATTCTCTGTTGATAACCGCGAGTTGCGCGTGAGCTCGAGACCTCCATCAAGACTGGTGTCCTTGATAAGATCCAATACGATTCGTATCACCGGCGATCCCGAAATGCGACGCGGCAATCGACAGCCATTCGGAAAACGCGCGAGTCACGGGAGCTCCTCGAGGAAGCAGCTCGCCTTCGGCTTAGCGTCGGCGACTGTCCAGGCCTCGGGCTCGCAAGAGATACTAAGTAGGATCGTAAGAGATGGCGGGGAGCAATTAGTAACCAGGAGAGATCCGATGCTGTCGCTGCGTTCAGAATAACCTTGGAATAACCAGTGTATTTCGAGGTTCTTACCGAGTGTTTTGTGGGAGACGATCCCGTTTGCAGAAAGTTGAGTGTGAGGACAATGGGAGCGAGATAGTGAAAGAGATTGACCAGGATTTTACAGAACAAGTGGCTTACCTTGTCGCAAACGCCGAGGGGTAGTAGTCAAGGCTCGTGCGGAAGACCGATTTGGCGTACGGTGTTGCTCGGAAACTGGTTTGTGGCGTGCAGGCTGGCGGTGCATTTGGGGAGACGTCGTCTCAGGATGAAGTGAGCTGGAGTGATCGAATAATGCCGCAACTGGGGGCGTAAGGCCCCGTAGCGTCTTCCGCAGTCTCGAATTTCCGGCAAGCCCTTGAATATCTTCAACGACCACACGCGCTGAGTCCCCGTTCTGTGCTTTGGAGTGCGGCGCACTGGCCCTGCGCGGCGAGGGCGTAGAGACCTAGGACATTAATAATTAGTGAGGTGTTGCGCGCGTGGTGCGATATCCAGCGGAGCTGTAAGCGTCAGCGTGAGCTAGAGCGGACGGCGCAGCCAAGCATTATAGGAGTGGCTGAATCGCCGGCAGCGAGGAGTATGACAATGGTACGCAGAGATGATGACGGGGTTTGGATGTATGTATTGAGCCCCAGTTTCTTTTCCAAGCCGAACGGTAGCGAATCATTGCTGTCAAGGATCCAGGTCCAGGAGATATTCATCGATTCAGAACGAGCGCTAGGTCGAGAGGCTTGCGCAAGGGGCCCGGTGCAGTGCATTCAGGTCGTGGGTGGTTCGAAGGAGGCGCACGCAGATCCTACTTCTGTAGCACGATGTCAGCTACGTACCACTATTGTTGCTCGTGAAACCGCGGGCAAGTAGATAGTAACCAGGGGAGATACGCTGCTCTGGCTATAGCTGCGTTCAGAATAACCACTGGCCCGGGTCTTTAGTGCGTTTCGCGGTTCTGACCGAGTGTTCGTGTCTAAGACGATCCCGCTTGCGGGAGAATATTGAGTGTGAGGGCAGCGAGAGTCAGATAGCCTGAGAGAAAGATATTGCGCAGGATTTTCAGGACAAGCGTTCTGCCTTTTCCCAAACACCAAGGGGTATAATTAGTCGAGGATTGGGCAGAAGATCGCGTTGCGCGGAAACTGGTTTGTGGCGTGCCGGGCGGCGGTGATTTTGACTCGTGAAAAAACTGCAACCGAGGATGGGCGTACCACGAAAACAGATCGATCGCAGGTGCGACCTCGAGGTTTCGCGGTCTAGAAGTCCCAGCTTGTCTTCGATCTCGCGAAGATTGGTTGGGGCGCGACGCACATTCCGCATGCAATAATTTAAATATATTGAACGACCACGCACCGAGTCCCCGGAGTCCCGAGCGTGAATTTGGAGCGTGTCGCGCTGGGCCTGCCCGAAGGCGAAACGTCAGGAACTCGGGAGGTGCGTGCGTAAAGAGATACATGTACCTCGGTCTCCCAGATGTCCAGATGGATCCTGGGTGCTGATCGCACATGAATGAGGGGAGGCTTGGAGCAGAGAGCACTTTCCTCGAGAGGCGAAGGGTGCGCGCGCAAGCACGTATGGACACGGCAAGGGCAACGACAGTGATGTAATAGAACGACAGCGACGCCCGTAGCGTCCCGCGGTTGCGCGCGCAAACGGTAACTCTGGAGTCTGTGGGCACCGAGACTTCTTGATATGTCTATTGGGGCGATCGGGTAAAAGAGAAAAGAGCGGGGAGAGGAAGAGAGACGAAGCGTGTATGTTGATGACCTGACTAGCATCGGAGTGGGTCAACGGACGAGAGGAGGTGAGAACGCAGTGTTGGACAGGTGGGGAAACGGGCACGTGGAGTGCAGAGGATCTCGCGTAGCGCACGGTCGAATTCGGCGCCGAAGTGACGGGCCGCACGCGATAATGGGAGTTTCCGCGCAGCTTACCGTTCCAGATCGGCGCCGCAGTAACGGGCCGCATGAGTCGTCGTTGATGAGTTCGATGGATTAGTAGCCTTACCTAGGGCCCAGTACGGTGCTTCGTATTCGGGGTGTCGGCGATCGGAAGACGACGGATATCTCCTGGAGTTGCGACTTGCGAGGAGAGACAATCCAGGATGGTGGGGACAGCGATGGGCGAGCGCGAGTACATATTGTCAATAAGTTGCCGTGCATTGCCCCATGTACAGCCGCAAGACTACGTGGTATGTTCATCGAATCTTGCAGCGTTGCTGAGCTCCTCGCGCAGAAGCCCTAACTCTTGGGGGGAAAGTCGACTCCGAGAGCACTGAGATCAACCGCCGTCGGCTATTTAGAGCCAGTCCAAGAGCGCTTGATTGTATATGTGGGAAAAGGAGGTCCTGTGCGTTCTGCCGGTGATCTGAAGGAGAGGTACATTGCATGAAGCAGAGAATACAGTCGAGCATCATATCGGGTGACAGTGGATAGCAACACCTAAGCAAAGCCTCCCGGAGGCAGGAATGCGGGCGCTCAGAGGCGACTCCAGCGGAATCCGGCTGACGAGACAGATTCCAGGACATCCAGAGAATGCCCATCTTCGAGATGGTGGCGCTGGTGAAGAAGGGCGGGCAGAGACAGCTAGGAATTACCACCTACAGTTCACAGCACTATCTGTGGCAAAAGAGATTCAGCTCGAAATGCCTATATGGAACCATATAGGGCTCAACGCGCGTAAATTTGACAAAATCCGAAGAAAAGAAGCAATACATTGCTTACGGCGCAATCATCAAACCCGAACGGTCAACGACATCCTGACGATTGCAGGCCGTAGAACCACCTTAACAAGACAACCACATGTAGTAAACCCCTCTGGAATCGGGCGTAAGAACTGCGGCTGCCCCCTTTGTCGACGTGACCGCACTGAATACAGCTGTAAGAACCCAGGAGTGTGTGTAGAGGCAGCCAAGATCCTGCTTGAATGTATTCATCCCAAGTGGAGTCCTATGATACAGAACAGCGACCTCCACGAGCACCTTGTACTGTCGGAGACCGAGAGAGCCAGAAACGATCAAGGTGGTGAGGGGCAAGATGCAGAGCTAACCTTTGATCCGGTGTTCCGACTGACAGACTTTTCCCACGGCTTCCGAATCTTCGCCTCCGAAGACCACACATCAGAGGTCTCTACCAAGCGTTATAGCGTGCCGGACGCTGATTTATCCATGCTTGATATATACCTTCACGCAAAAATCTTACATCCAGGCGACGCCCGTGCCCAGATGAATGTCATGGTATTGGTTCGACGAAACGAGGGTATCGAGATGAGGGAGTCCCTACTCCTTTCCTTTTCTGAGGATAACTTACGTCCCTCATGCAACACAGCTGTTCTGGGAGGCCTACTGTACGTTGTGCAAGAGGTTCCACAACACATTCCGATCACAGTCCATTCTTGTTCAACCTCCCTCGGAAAATCCCTCGTGACGGAGCGGGCTATCAATGAAAACAACCCCCTCAACCCAAATTACACCCTGATCAAGTGCGTCATCTCCACGCTACAAGAGGGATCTGCCAAAACCTACTTCAAAAAAGTGGATGTCAACCCAGCAATAGAACTACGAATGTTGACCCCTATCCCAACTCTGCTGGATACACAACCGGACCTGGCGTTCACCAACCCGGGGATATCACTACGTGAAGGGAACCAGCGCCTATTTACCAGGATGATAAGGTCAATGAGAGACAAACCTGCTCGGAAATCGACAATTTCCAATCTTGACCGTGTCCGATGCTGTGCTGCTGCTGAATTTGGGTTCCATCCGACCGACAGCGCGATCTGGACCTCCCTCAGGTCTATAAATATTCACCGACTTACACGAAATTTCCTATGGAAAAGCATGCATGACATCTACCATGTTGGTCTCTTCTGGGATCACATACCAAACCTGGAAATGCTCGGGCAATGCTCGACATGTCGAGTACCGGAATCACTGGAGCACATCATGCTTGAATGTTATGCATCTGGTCAGAGACAAGTATGGAAACTGACTGAGAGACTCTGGAGGCTGAGATATCACACCTGGCCCACGCTAAACTGGGGACTCCTTCTGGGTTGCGGCCTCCCCAGATTTACCTCTACCAAGGGTAAGTCGGTACCCGCCCAGAACCGCTTTTTCACTATTGCTCTCTCAACATCAATGTACCTAATCTGGAAATTGAGAAATGAAAGAGTGTTTGACACAAATGAACCCGCTTCCGAGGCTGAGATTCACAACCGCTGGGTGTCACTGATCAACTCCGCCCTGAAGCGAGATCTGCTACGGACCAATCGGGCTCGATTTGGATCACTTGCGATCAAAAAGCAACTAGTGCTTGAAACCTGGAGCGGCACGCTCCTAGACGAAGATTCCCTGCCGGATGATTGGATAAAATCCAAGGGGGTTTTAGTGGGTATACGGCCCATCGCTCGGAGAAATGGAGTAGGATAATACCGAGCAGCCAGAGTCCCACACAAAGGCTTGTAACCGGTGCGTAACGGCATTTCCTCCTGGACCACACTTCCCGGCTTTACTGGAAACAGTTCTACCAGCGGATGCGCTTGGAATGCTTTGCAGACTGAGTAGCATTACTTTAAACGCTCCAAAAAAAAAAAAAAAAAAAAAAAAAAAAGGGCGGGCAGCACGTGGCCCTTTACTGCAAGCACGACCACACACGCGTCAGCCCTTGCTTTTCACTTTCGCCGACCACCTGCGGCCCCTTCCGTCTCCCTGTCCGCGCCGCAATATTAATCTCTTCCTTCTTACACACTCGAAAATGGTTGCCTCGCCGAATGGGGCTTCGTGGGAATCTGTGGGCGCCCTGTGCGCCGTCCATCAGCAGGGTTTATTCTCTATAGACTTCTTCCACTGCAGCTTTGGCTTCGACCCGCCGCACGCCGGCTCCGCAAGTACCTGTGTGCGATGACGACGATGACGCCGTGGACGAAGAGGAGCTGCGCGCCCCGGCGGAGAACCAGCGGATATGGGACGATGCGTGCGTGGCGCTGTCTCCTCCGTGAAAGTGAAAGCTGACACGTCACCCGTAGCGCCTGAAGCCCAGTGAGAACACCAGCCAGCCAGATCGAGCCATCTTTGGCAAATCGAGCCAGATCAAGCAACATCAAGCCAGATCAAACAAAGCCCACGTTTACGCGTTAACGTGACGGGTCATTACGTCGATTTTCCTGCTCTCTTTGCTCATCCATGTAGCCTCTCGACGCCAGAATACGCCGCCCACGCTATGACAGAGCCCGCTCCAAATCGGCCTACTAGATTTTGCACCTGCACTAAGCACTGTAAAGGAGGCAAAGAAGTCTCGAGTCGTACTTGGACAAACCACGCGCAGTATCGGAATGCAGTGACCCAAAGCTTTGTTCCCCTCCGAAACCTTGAACATGTAAATTCCAGTCAATCAACTCATTCTTTACCCGGACCTCCCAGTGATGATCCCAACTCCGAGTCTGGGAAGTCCCGCAAGCGCGCGAGGACCCGAGAGGTCGCTGGCTCTCCTGAGAGGATGGTTGGAGAGCGAATTTCAAGCGGCAGACATGTAACTACAAACTATAACATTCATGAACTTTAATTTGAGGTATTCTCGCAGCATAGTGTAGAGATCAACCCGCCTCCGAGCCCTACTCAAATGCCTCAGAGATTTACTCCGAGCCCTCGCCCGCCACCAGATGAACAGCCCCGACCTCCGACCTCACCCGCGCGCCACCCATCCCCACTTCCGATTCCACCACCCCAACAGAATCCCGCCCCACGTCCTGAACCCAACATAGTTCTCGACGAACTCAAGATTAACAAGGTGTTCATCGATGCCTTGAAATCAGCCACTCTTGACGACGAAAATCTTGAGCCGCATGTCCTCCACAGTCTTCGCCATCCTGTTCAGGAGATCCTCACAGCCAACGACCCCGACTTGCGACTTTCCATCGACAATTTCATCTCACTCAGCGGCGCTTCGGAGAAGGCGTATACGGATGTTCGTGCGAATATCATCCGCCGATTCCCTGATTGTGAAATGCTGTCTCACTACATGGTCAAAAAACGAATTGAAGAACTCACTGGTGTTGTTTCTATTGAACACGACATGTGCTGGAAGTCGTGCGTCGGATATACGGGACCATATTCAGACTTGCAAGCTTGTCCCAAATGCGGGCAGTCACGCTGGGATCCCGTACGCCTCGCCGAGAGCGAGGGCTGTGTCAAAGTCCCGCGCAAAGTATTTCACACCATTCCCCTCGGTCCTCAACTTCAGGCGCTTTGGCGGAGTGAGGAAGGCGCACAATCTATGCGCTACAGGAAGACTAAAACAGCGGAGATCTTCCGAGAAATGGCCGAGAACGGGGGCGCTAGACAGCATTACGATGATATCTTCTCCGGCGAAGATTATATTCGGGCTGTTCGTGACGGCGTTATCAAGGAAACCGACATGCTTCTGATGTTCTCCATCGACGGGGCGCAACTCTACGCCATGAAAGAGTCGAACTGCTGGATTTATATTTGGATTGTCCTCGATCTCTCTCCAGACAAACGCTACAAGAAAAAATATGTCTTTCCGGGGGGTATTCTTCCAGGAAAACCCATCGACCTCGACTCTTTCATTTTCCCTGGTCTTCATCACGTAGCCGCCTTGATGCGTGAAGGACTTCCAATCTGGGACGCTATCGACAAGAAGGTCTACCAATCCAGCCTCTTCTCTTTTTTGGAGACCGCGGATGGACCAGCGATGGCAGACATTGATGGCATGACCGGACATATGGGTGCATACGGCTGCCGTCAGTTCTGCTCCGTCAAAGGCCGCAGAAAACCGAACGGAAACCACTACTATCCCGCTTTGCTCAAACCCCTCGACTACAATGTCGACGGCTGCAGTCACAGCGATGTGAGTGGGCGTCATTTGACGACCGTCGACTCGGAGGAGTATCACAGATGTCTTCACTCCGTTATGTCCGCAGATTCGGCTACGAGCCACCAAAACGAGCGGCTCAAAACCGGTATATCAAAACCGACCCTCTTTTCGGGCCTGCCTTCACACCGCATTCTCGCCATTCCACGATGCTTTTGTTCCGACTCAATGCACCTCCACGGGCTGAATATTCCGGACTTATTCATTCCTCTCTGGCGCGGCACTTTCCCATGTGATCCAGAGGATGACAAAAGCACATGGGATTGGGCGGTGCTAACGGGCGAGGTTT
Organism: Mycena latifolia; assembly: GCA_029289555.1. NCBI lineage: Eukaryota > Fungi > Basidiomycota > Agaricomycetes > Agaricales > Mycenaceae > Mycena > Mycena latifolia. Next base: position 10,031 of record JARJLE010000043.1, on the reverse strand, counting down.
GGAAAAACCACAGTGAGGACGTCGAGTGAGCTACCCAATACCTCCCTGGATGCTTTGACAAACCACCTAGAAATCCCGCGCAGAAAATGAACAGCGGATATAAAGCCCAAGAATTCATTACATATCTGTACGTTCTCGGCCCCGCCCTCCTCCGCCACATCCTCCCAAAGAAATATTGGATTCATTACTGCAAGCTCGTCCGAGGCGTACGCCTCATGTGGCAACGGAAGATCCCTGTCGAACAGCTCATTTTAGCCCACACACTCCTCTGCGACACCGTTGAAGAGTTCGAAAAGTTGTATTATCAGCGGAAGGCATCCCGACTACACTTTTGCCGACAAAGCATCCATGCAATGCTGCATACTGTCCCAGAAACGGTTCGTGTAGGTCCCGGGGGCTGTCGCAGCCAGTGGACGATGGAAAGGACGATAGGTAATCTTGGCGAGGAGATCCACCAACATTGCAGCCCATATGCCAATCTCACGCAGCGGGCAATCCGGCGTTGTCAGATAAATGCACTGAAGGTCATGATACCCGATCTCGAGCCCGAGAAAGGCCTTCCTACTGGAGCCGAAGACCTCGGCAACGGGTTTATTCTGCTGCGGGCACGCGATGAGTACCAGCAAATTGTTGACGGTGTTTACGGAGATGCGATCATCCAGTATCTCGAGGAAGAGGAAGGGATAGTCGCAGAAGCAGGCTGGAGACCTCGCATAGCGCGATGGGCACGGTTGCGCCTCCCAAACGGGCAGATTATCCGTTCCGTCTGGAAAGAGTCAAAATTATCCAAAGTCCGAATCGCGAGGAACATCAAGGTGACATTCGTCCTCAGTTTAATTTGTGGAATCTGATGTGTTCAACCTGCAGTATAGAACTGAAGACGACGAGATACTATATGCCGAGGTCCAGTTCTTCTTTCAAGCTACAATTGCCAATGCGGAGCGCACACTGGCCCTCGTATCCGTATATTCCCCCCCAGACGCTGATTTACTTCGAGAGTCTTTCGACACAGTTGCACAGTGTGAATACTTCGGCGAAGAGAACCTGCATGTTATCAACATTACACAAATCCAGGCCGGTGTTGGGATGGTTCCCTTTGGAGAGGAAGGTACCTATTTTGTTGCCGAGAAACTTGGACTCGAGATCAATTCGATGGGTGATGCCGCAGAGGATATGGAGTAGCCAAGTATCTAATTTGTGTGCTGCATCTCCTTGTTCCACACAAGGAGCCCGTTAAAATTTCTGACAGTCATTGCATACATTGCATACAAAGAGCGAACATCGGAATATTTACAGATCACTTTGATGTCGCGAAGTGCCAGTCTTCCGTATATTGGCCAAAAAAAAAAAACAATCGGGATAATTGACTTGCCATGGTAGACTAGAGAATGAGCTTTGAGATCTCCTTTGCTGAATTCCTTAGCCGGCCGCCCTCCGATAGGCCGCCGCGTCAAGCATTTGACGCGTGATGTCACGTCACGTGCTGTAACAAGTCTTGCTTTCGCCCTCTTCGCTGGTGCCTTCATCATCCCTTCTGGCTCTTCCACACCGTCGTTCGGCCTCGCCTGTCTCCCCCATGTCGTACACATCACCCATTGAGGCCTTTGTGCCAGAAGTAAGATCTCAGAACACGCAGTACGACGGCTTCGACAGTCACCGCGACATGACCAGTTTCGGCATGTACGACATGTCGGGCAGAATGGAGGGCTTCAATCCCTTTCAAAATGGCGCTAATAATGCTTTCGCACGTCAGACTAGCTATCAGCAACACAGTGATTCTTCCTCCTCGAGCTCGGCAGGATATAGTTCGCAAGCTTTCCATTTGGTATGCGCTGGAGTACGAACCTCATTTATGCGCTCAACATCTAACTTCCTTCATTACAGATTGCGTCGGCTTCTCATGCGGACCTTATCCAAAGCAACAATGTCGCATATGTCAATCTGCTCCAAGACTATACCCTGTTATCCGAGCGCCAGCTCACACTGCAGTACGTTATATGCGCCTTTTTGAACTTCGAGGCTGAAGGTACTGTCATAGGGCTTCATTTAATCTGCTCTCCCAATCCGTTCCAGCTGCGATTAAACAAGCTTCGGTCCAAGGCTCCACATCTGCACTCGCTCTCCTCACCGGATCCAACTCCATCGACCTAGCCGACCAGAAAGACTATCCGTGTATCCGTTTCTGGACCCGTGCAGAATTCAATAAATCGAAGCCTAAAAAGAAGACAACTACACTCAACGCCGTGCCCACCAAACGCGGGAACATGCGCGTCGCCCAGGACATCAATGTCATGCACTTATATGTTGAAGCAGAAGACGGCTCGATTGCATCTGGGAAAGAAGTTGAGGCTATGCGCAAAACTCAACTCGCGATCTTTCAGGAAATCAAGAAATCAAGCCCTGAGAATCTGCCCAAGACTTGGGGCACCGCTTCCCTCACCGTTTTGAATTTCCATCGCGCACAGATGTATGCCGCTCATCCGTGCCTGCGCCTTTGCGCTTCCCACTGGAAAGTCGACTACATGGCTACACTCACGTACTCGAGCTGGTACCTCAAGATTATGAAGAAGGAATCCCAGGGGATGGAGACGGAGTCGACACCTTCCAGTCGTTCAGATGAGTGTATCTGCCCCTGCACTTGCTCTGCAAACTCTATGAGCGACCCCGACGACGCCGAGGATCGTGCTCACGACTCGTCAAACACACCATCCTCTCCTTCCGCCCAACCGAACGAGGACGAACCCAATAACAAGCGAAAGGCCACGAAGTTCATCGCTTCCACGCTCCTGAAGAAACGTAAAATAACCCCTCCGTCCATCGAACCTCCGGACCCTCTCACTCCACCAGCGACCCCGGCTTCCGAGCAGTCCCCGTTGCCACCCATCATTGCACCCGCTGTGATTGTCCCGACATCGTCCTCGAATACCGACGTTCCTTGCACTCCCACCCTCGTCGATACTAGCTCGGCGAGCCTTGTTTCTGGTCTGGAGCCGGCCGGGAACTCCGAACAGCTGCCGTTCGAGTCTTGGTTGTCCGAGTCTCCGCTGATCGATTCTGGGCCGATCAAGTCTGCACCGACGAATTCTTCGCAAGAGATCCCAGAGCTCCCACAAGTTGTAATAGGTTTTCTTTTGGTGTTTGATACTATGCTGATCGCCGTTACTTCTAGACGGTGAACATTATCAACCCCTTGTAAGTCTCGATACCTTGTCTTCCTAGTGGCAGCTGAGATCCGGGTGCGTTCTACAGAGATGCCGTATTTGGAACGGCGTCTGGCCCAGCAGAACGAAGCCTTGGTGTGTCAAGTACACTGAGTCGGAAAAAGTCCCGGATCACGTGGGATGTAAGAAAGATTGATACACCACTCAAATGTGCAACGAGTTTGCCTCAATCTTATATGCTCAAAAGGTGTTACAGAGGGAGTAGTATATACATGTAAAATATCGAACTGGTCTGCTACGAACTCGGGGTAATATATGATATTTGAAAGCGAGGGTGATCCATTTATAAATCTGTTTTATGTCAGAGTAGAGAATTCAAGTCAGAAAGTTCGTTGAATGTCCAGAGAAGATGAAGAAAACTTACGAGGTGTTAGTAGCGAGTCTCTCCACCCTTCGCCTTCAACAAGTCTCGCACCCGGTTAGGCAGACTGTCGTACAACGAGTCAATGAACCTTTGATCAATCTTTTCCCATTCCTCCTTCAGTGCGAGCCAAAGTTCCTCCCGATTTTTTGGCAGTGGGTCCCTACTGCGTACCATGCGGTCCAAATGATCCCAGAGATTCTCGATGATGTTCATATCGGGTGAATTCGGGCACCAAGGGAGCAAATCGATGCCCTCGAGATCAAGGAACCCCCTCGCGTGGGCTGATCGATGCTTCGGATCGCCGTCCTGTTGGAAATAAATGGTCGAGCGGTCGAGATTATGTTTGTCGAGAGTGCCGAGGAGGGATTTGGTGAGGATATCCACATAAACAAAGCGATCCATGATGCCTTCGATGCGATGGAGTTGCCCGACACCGTGTCGTGTGATACACCCCCAGACCATTACACTGCCACCACCATGCTTGACCGTCTTTTTGGTGTATCTGGAGTCGCATGCCTCTCCCTTCTTCCTCCAACACCACTGCCGGCCATCCGAGCCAATCAGATTGAATTTGGACTCATCGGAAAATATCACCGCCCGCCAGTCCTCCCCCGTCCAATAACAATGATTCTCCCCCCAGTCTAATCGCTTCCTCCGGTGGGCTGGAGTAAGAAGGGGCTTCGATTGGCGCACATATGCGTTAAGGCTCTATTTTCTGAGCGCATTTCGGATGGTATCCACGTGCACGGCGGGGAAAAACCTCCGCTGTAGGTCTGTCGCATTCTTGGCTTGACCAGTAGAGAGCATCCGCACGGCCGTACGGATATCCTTCTCCTCCAATTTGGTGGGGCGACCTTTCTTTGGTGCTTTGGACTCGAAATTGTGGGTTGGACCATACCGTGCGTTGATCCTGGACACAGTGGAGGGTGCGACGTTTTCTTTGTCAGCAACCGCTCTATTCGACATCCCTGTCTCCTTTAGGGCAACAATTGTTGCCTTCTTTGTAGCAGAGGTGTAGGACATGATGAAGAGGAAGGTGTATGTGAGTTTTGAGCTGAGTTTGACGTGTTGTGGTGGTGGTTCGAGATGAAAAGTGTGGGGCCTTCCAAATGCGGAAAAAGTCCTGGATCACATGTTCGTGTTTATTATGTCATCCCTGCTGGAGGGCAGCGAGTCTGGACTTCTCTTTGCAGTGGTAGATAGGATGTCTCGGAGTGTTATTAATGTGGCATAGGATGCATCTCACATACTTGTTTTCGTGGCTAAGCAGAGTGTACAAATTTTGAAGTCGAGTGATCCAGGACTTTTTCCGACTCAGTGTAAGTTCGGTTCTAATCTCTCTGGAATGCGAGACTGAATACATTGAAGGAGATGAAACAGTGCCTTCGATATCAGGATCCAAGAGCAAGAAACGCGTAAATAAAACTTCTACGTCTGCAGCGTATGTGTCGTTGTACTTTTCTTCGCTCACGGCGCGCGACTGAGCCCTTTATCCTTCTGAAGGAACCTCTTTTACGTGGATTATCTCAAGAATAAGAACAAGCCGATAACAACGAAAGAATTCGATGCACTCTTTGGTGCGCTATCCCCGGAAGAACTCAAAGTACGTTTTGCTCTTCAGCTCGAGAAGGGCCCTGAACAGAACGATGTAGATCTGGACGGATCAAAGCCAGGCACTGATTGAAGCCAAGAAGGCAGCCAAGAAGGCCGCGGTTGCAGCAAGTACCTCGACTTGGTTCGTTCCTGTCTCTGATTCTGGAGAGAGGGACTGACGTTGATCTAGAAAGTTTATACTAAGACTTCCGTCAGCGCTTCCGGCTTCCATTCTCGAGGCGATTCATATTTAAAAGCTTTTCCACAGGTATTCAAGCTTGCGCAAATATATATGAGTTCATCTAAAAATTCCCTCGTATACACATCCTACTATGCTGATGCCGAACAACCTATAGAACTTGTCTGAGGATGGTATGTGCCCAGGTTTCCCTCCAGAAGTAATACTTACGGATGTTCGCAGACACGCACTGCAATCACAGTTTTTTTCTTGGAAGTTCTCGCATCGCAATCGGTGGCGGAGAAGATGCCGGTATCGGGTGTCAAATGTTCAGCAATATTCAGCGCAAATAGCAGGTACGACTGCAAGCGGGGAGGGCGAGCGAGTGCGGAGCACAGGCGAGAGAGCAGAGGGGCAGCTGGGAGAGCGGGGGGCGGTGGAGCTGAGCGGGTAGTGGCGGAGCTGAGCGGGCGGCGGCGGAGCACCCCGTGGGTGGAGTAGCCTGTAGTGGTCTCATATGGCTCGATGTGGCTCGATAATCAATCTTATCTGGCTCTTTAAACCGTCGAGCGAGATCGAGCTATCGGCCATTCCTCGAGCCATCTAAGATTGGTTGGATATGGCTCTATATGGCTCGATCTGGCTGGCTGGTGTTCTCACTGGGCCTGAAGCATTGCAGCTGCGTGCACGGTGCACATCAGTCCCTCGAGCTGACGCTGCACCGTTCCCCGCGCACGTCGTCCCGCTGCCCCGCGTTCATCCGGGCGGCGTCCACAGCTGCTCGTCATGCCCCGTTACGTGATGCCTATGTGTCAGTCGCCCCATATCCTCCTCGTCCCAATAGAGGTTTGCGTACGCGTCCGAGTGACAAGCAGATCTGCTCCGCCCGCTGCGGGCTCCTCCAGCAGGCTGTGCGGCGACGCTCCCTGTGACAGCACGCTCCCGTCGTTGTTTTCTAAGGGTTCGATTCTCTCTCCGCGACGGCGCTGCGGACGGCGTGCTAGCTTGCTTCGCCTCGAGGAGCAGGCGCCGACTTCTCATGATGCCCATACCAGCTTCGCCTCCGAGCGCTCAATGTTGCCCCTGCGCGCTCCGTGTCATCTTCCTCCCAGCAGCTCATCCGCCCCATCCGGCCCCTCCCTGCTCCGCCTTGGCAACCGGTTCCGAGCTCTAACCCACGACGGTGGGGGCGCTGCACGCTTGCTCCGCTTCGCCCTCGTCCAGGAACTCTTTGCCGAGTCTTCGCAGCACGCGTCGACGGGCAACTTCTGCCTCTCGTTCGCTGTCTGCGCTTTATTCTCCTCCCAGCGCCGTATTGCGAATCTGTCTATCCCTCGACCTGCGCAGCGACAGAGCGATCCCGCCGCTTCGACGTCTTGGCCGAGAGTACACGGGGTATGGACTCGCCGTTCGCTTCCTCCACGCAAGCTACCGCGCTCTAAGCTCCTCGACATTCTCCCCAGAAACCTGGCAGCGACGCGGATCTTCGATCTATGCAGTGACAACACGAGCCCGTCGCCCTGGTACGGCTGCGAGCTTTTGGCCCGCACTATGTGGCTGACGTGCACGGTCGTACAGCATCTTCGGTCCCTCTGGTACGTCCACGAGCGTCGGCTCCGCGCAGGATACAGCCCGCCGCGCGCTGCTTGTCCTTCCGCATCTCCTGCGAATCCCATTCCTCCCCGCGCGCCTTCGGCATGGCAGCGGCAGTCCGCAGTTTCGAACCCTAGGCTGGAGCGCACTGCGCGCTTGTCCCGCTTCGTCCTCATCCAGCTGCTTAAAGGCTCTCTCCGCATCGTCCGACTCACGGCTGGGCGTCCGCTCGGCGTACAGCCACAGCATATCCGCTGCTATGAGCTCTGGCGCGATCAGGATGCAGGGCCCGCACGCACGTCATATAGCCGCCTCGCTGAGATCCGCGGTATTCCGCGAGCGCCGAGCTCTTTGCGCCGAGCGCGCGTTGTAGCAGGACACGCGGGGGCTAGTGGGTGGTCGGAAGGATTGACACGTCTTGGACAACTCAATGCCCCCATCGCAGCTGTCCGAGGAAACTCATGAAAGAGCACAGCCTGGAGAGATGGAAAGTGAACGAGCGAAGCGTAAGGACAAGGAACTTCTTCTTATTTTTGATTGAGCGGAGAGCCTCTGTAGTTTTGTTTTTGTTTAGCTAGCTCCTTGTTAACCGGCCTTCGTTATTGGGACCGGTGTTGTAATGCTACCTATGTACCTACCTACCTACCTACCACACTCTGGCATGAAATATGAGTTGATTTATTTACATAATGACGGGAAGGCACGTCCGCCTCCTTGCGAATTTCATACGTGGTTCAGAGCACACGACCAATCAATAAACTCGGTTCAATTTCCAGCTCACTTCAACCATTCAACTTCGACGACTTTTAGCTTGTACTCACATAAATATTAAAATAAGTCGAGCTCCAAAGCAAGGGAGAGGACTGCCGGTAGCACATTGTGTGCATCTGCCTTCTGAGTTGAAGCAAGAGGTCCCCGTTCGATTCGGGGCTGGCTGATGCTTGCTCGATGGTATTTTGGCGAGAACTCCGCCGGTTAGGCCATGTCTACTGTCGTGCCTTCCAGCTGAAGCGTTGCAGAGCTCGGGATTCCATATTTCTCCGCCATGTTGTCCACCCCCGGTACGTTCCGACCGCAGGCATTGCCAACCTGCAAAGCAAGCACAAACCCGGGCGAGCAAATTCCCACTGCACGCAGGTGATGGGTGGTTGATCTCATCCGCGTACATACAGACCGGCGTTCTGAAATAACTAACTCGTGAATCATAATCAGTGAAGCCGAAGTAAAGCACAAATGAGCGAGGACGAGGCCAAGGGGCCCACCGAGCACTCTCCCTATTATACCTTCAGATCCCAAGTTGAAGTTAAAATTGACGTTGTGCGACAGCGACTTTGGATTTTGCAGCGTGCAAGTGAAGGAATTGAGGGCAGCAATTGCGTATATGATATAGACACCAACTGCGCCGCGCCGCGTGAGTACTTTGTATCGTCAGAGAAAAATACATGTGCCTTAACCGTGGCGCGGTAAATGATTGATCCTTGCGGTGAGTATCAGTATGAAGCAGGACAAGAAGGGAGTGAGGTGGACCGGAATGCGGTTCGGCAGAGGGTTTAAACTGAGGAGGAGATATATTGTACGGGTGGAAGTGCACGGGAGGATGATCCGGAGCAAGGGGCGGAGAATATGGGCGGAACAGATGGCACATGAAGGTTGGGGGGCTGAAGCACGCGTGTGTACGTCGGTTAGAGGGCGAATGCGACGCGTCCGAGAACAGCAAGGTCGGGTGCAATGTACGCGGGGTGCCCATCCGACATGACACGAAGGCTAGTAAATGAAGACGAGAGAAGTCCAGGACTTCCGCTGTCTACAGTCACACCGTAATTGCCGTACCTACATCCAAGAGGGGCTTCCCGGCAGTTCCCGGGGCAGGGACTTGTACATGTTGCGGCCAACGGCAGACCACAGGGAATTGGGGAGATGAGGGAAAGGGAAGCGCGAGACCTCCGAAGTCACCGCAGTAGTTTCGGTGCCCAGGGCGTGGGAGTCCAAAGATCGTAGCGGCCTGGTGGCACCGAAATTCGGGGGTTGGTGGAAGAAGAACAAGGAATCGCGGCGGCCCGCTGCAACTAGTCTCATACACATCCCCTCAATGAGGACAGGGTTCCCAGAATGGGATGTCATGAGGGGATGTGTATGAGACTATGCTGCAACGTGGCTCATCGGAGTTCGAGAACGGTGATTGTCGAATACCTCCAACCCAACTTGCCAGTCAGCCTAAAAACTCCATGAAATAAGAGGAGCTCAACTTAAGTTGTAGCCGGTCCAAACCAGCTCAAAGTCTTGAGTTGTCGAGGACTTAAGTCCTAGGTAGTACTATGGAATACCTCCCCAACACAAACTTAAGTTTGGGGTGGCAAAACTTAAGAGGTTGTAATGGAGCATAAAGTGACAACACCGGGGGTTAAACCAATGCACAGACATATTGTATTACATAAGGCAACGTTGATAATACCATCCTAACCAACTAGACTATGCAAGCCATGATGGACCCTATAAGTGCTGGGACTATACTATGCAACTTCAGGCACATTATCAGCTTATCTGGTGCCTACCCCCTCCCTCATTTGAACCCAAGTGCTCACACTAAACTTAAGTTCTCACTGAACTTCAGTCCTCACTAAGCTTGAGTCCTGACAAAACTGAAATCAACAAGGTTAATAATTTCCTGGCTAAAGTCGACCACATTCTGAACTTCATTCCTCACACCAAACTCAAGTCCCCACCTAACTTGAGTCCTCACCAAACTCAAGTCCTCACTAAACTTAAGTCCTGACAGAACTCAAGTCAATAAGGGTCTAGTTAGTGTTTAGGTAGAAAAGTTAATGTTTGGGTTTGGTCTGGAGGAGCCTAGGTAGTGCGACATCTTCTGACTTCTGTCACAGCTGCTTAGCTTAGTGGTTATGACGGAGATTCTGAAAGTCAGGATTATGTAATGCTTAAAGGCTCCTCGTTCGATCCCAGCATTTGGCATTATGTTTTGCCACTTATCTAACTTGGCTTAGTGAGAACTTAAGTTGTTCCCGCTACCGTTAGGTAAGGGTTTCTATAGGGCGCCCTATCAGTGACAACTCGCAGCAAACTC